>LR991037.1:5990823-7190823 GCA_905163495.3 Cosmia trapezina | reverse complement strand
ATATAATATTAATTAAATAAAGAAAACGAATTTTCCCAGATATGAAACCTAGCTAGATCGATTTTTCGCCCCCGTAAAACTCTATAATACAACTTTCATCGAAATCGTTAGAGCCGTTTTCGAGAACGTGATTACACGTATGTATATAATATACAAGTATTGTTCATTTAATAGGCGAACATAGGATACAGTATTAATACTAATACCTACCTGTAAAAATATTGTAGTACTTAAGTACCTAACAAATAGGCCAAATTCTTACTCCATCAGACTAATTTCTAAAAAAAATCTGTAAAATTTAAATAGAGGTGAATTCGTTTTTTTAGCGCAGTATTTAATTTTTATCTTATATTGTTTTAGCAACGTTTACCTAGCAGGAAGCATATTTCATTTGTCGATTACATAACATTACTAGCTTTTGCCCGCGGGTTCTCCCGCGTGGAGGTCGAAAATTGTCCCATTGAAACGTACAACCGGCATAAAAGTATCCTATCCTAATCAGTTCAGCCGTTTTAGCGTGAAAGTGTAACAAACAAACTTTCGCATTTATAATAATACTAGCTTTTGCCCGAGGCTTCGAAAATTATCCGCACGGGAATGTACTACCGCGATAAAAAGTATTCTATGTCCTATTCCAGGTCTATCCATGTGCCGAATTTCATGCAAATCCGTTCAGCCGTTTTAGCGTGAAAGCGTGACAAACAAACAAACTCACTTTCGCATTTATACTCTTATTATTAGTTAAATTAATTGGGATTATTGTGTAATGCGTTAGGTAGGTAATTAGGTATACATTTAATGGGTAATACCAATAAATTGCTTGGTATAACATTGTTCTTTAAATGTCAATGAACTTTTATCACAATGGTAAAACACCTTTTTACACATAAATGTTACGTTACGTTATAATAAATAAATATCCTTAAATAAATAAATAAATATCCTTGGACATTTCACACAACGCCATCTAGTCCCAAGCTAAGCAACCTAATGCTTGTGTTATGGTAACGAGATGGCTGATAAACTACTTATATACATTTTTTTTTTTGTAAATACATACATATTATAGATAGAAAAACACCCAGACTCGGAACAAATACTTGTAGGTCGTACAAATATTTGTTCCGTGCGGGAATCGAACCCGCGACATGCTGCGCAGCAGTCAATCGCTCAACCACTGCGCCAACCGTGTCGTCATAATATTTAGGCATTACAAGAAAGTTATGTCTTTACAATATTTTCGTAACAAAGACTACTTGGTACCTATTAGCAGTGGGGCCTCAGACCAAATAAAAAAGATAGCACTTCGAACAATACAGTGAAGCATGCGCAAAACTAGGTACACCTCGCTCTGTACATTCACGCTCACACGCACACATTTACACCAAAACTACAACTAAAGTACACCTTGTTGACACATGTTGACGAAACCGGCCTCACGTCACTGTTGACAGCCCGCTATGTCTTGTTTTTTATTTGGTAAATTTATTTATTTATTTTTTATTTATTTTATTTGGCTCCTCAACAATGAGTACACTATTACATGTATATAGTATAATATTTTAAACTTAGGTCTAAGTGCCCCATTACTTAAAGAAGAGCACTGCATGCACTACATTATGCGCTTATAACTAATGAAAAAGATGAAATAAAAATACAATTAAATAATGAAAATAACTAAACTGCCGATAATATTAAGCTAATTAGGCCAAACAGAATTAAAACAGAATTAAACTAATAAAAAATTCGTAAATAATACATAATTCGTCAAATGTAGGGAACAGCTGATTTTTTTTCGCGATTTCTGATTTGGTCCCATTGTAAAAGTTGTTCATAATGATGAGTACAATGACGCCTTAAAAGATTGCCACTGTTCACGCTTATACGACTAGAAATTGTCACTATACTTATAATAGCACATTCAACTTTTCGGACTTTCAAACTGCAAGCTACGAACGCAGTTAAAGCACCCAAATTTTACAGAAATAAGCTGCAGCGAAAAAACGAACCATTCTTCGTGAAAAAGAAAATGTCAACCTCACAATTTCATTCTCAAAAGATTCAAAAGTTACAATTTATTACTCTGAAATACCCTTCTTTGCAGGTGTTTATTAAAATAGCTTGCTAATTGTACAAAGTGCTCATAAGAGTTGTCAGTAAGAGTCTGCAGAGGGCGCCACGTATTAAGCGACAGACAATCGCAGGTGTAGTTGTCTGGGCCGTTATGCATACTGACTTTAAGTAATTGGCCTTAGGATAGGGCTGGCAAGAGAGAGGAGTGTTTTTCTAAGCTTAAAGCTTAATTAATAAAAGGCGAAGAAAAAAAAAACAAAAAAAACATTCGCAAACATTGAAGACAAAGACCAAAATGATCATCACACTTCACACTTCCTTCCAATATTATGAAGCCGAAAGTTTGTGAGTGTGTGTGTGTGTATGTTTGGATGTTTGTTACTTCTTCACGCTCAAACGGCTGGATTTGTATGAAATTTGGTATGTAGATAGCTTATACCTTGAATTAACACATAGGCTACATTTCATCTCGGACTACGCAGGTGAAACTGCGGGGCGCAGCTAGTCTATTTATATAAAACAAAGTTGGTTAATTTACAGCATTTATAATTCAAGAACGGCTGGATCGATTTTTACGATGTTTGATTTGTCTCCGCCCCGAATAGCAGAATAACTATTAAAACATAGCAAAAAATCACAAAAAAAAAATATGAAGAACATTCATTTTCTCATACATGAAATTTGGACAGGGCAACATCTGTCGGGTCAGCTAGTATTTTTATAAAAGCTTGTTTAGTGTTTTTCTCAAATCGCTGACGTCACCTAGAAAGCAGTGGACACGTTTACCGCATTTCAGATGCACTGTCGGTTAAGACCAGGAGGAGGAGGAGGAGCTCGTGGCTTAGTATTAACAGCCGCACGGGTCTATCCGTCAGGTTAAGCTACGCTTGCCGGGGTTGGTCAGTGGATGGGTGACCATCTTTACATACCGAGACTCCTCCGCTCCTCGGAAAGCACGTTAAGCCGTTGGTCCCGGCTGTTATTCGTGGATCTTTGACAGTCGTTACTGGTCGTCAGAAGCCCGAAAGTCTGACAACCAGTCTTACCAAGAGGTATCGTATTACCCAGTAACTGGGTTGTGGAGGTCAGATATGCAGTCGCTCTATGTAAAATACTGGTTAGACTGGAAGCCGACCCCAACATAGTTGGGAAAAGGCTGGGCAGATTGATTGTTGAAAAAAAAAATACACTGCGCTATTTTTGTTGTTTGCAGAAAGCAGAAAACCCATAAATACATAGTTTGTTTTATTCTGTAATAGCCCAGAAGTACAAGTTGCATCAGAATGGTGAGGAAAGTCAGTATGAAATTTATTTGCTGTACCTATCATCTTTCAAAGGATTTTGTATGAAAGGAACGCTTTCTGCCCTGAAGTGATTTATTTTGGTTGCTAAGACACTATTGATAAAAGATGTTTTAAGATTTGGTTGCTAAGACAATATTGATGAAAGATGTTGTAAGATTTGGTTGCTAAGACACTATTGATGAAGGATGTTGTAAGATTTGGTTGCTAAGACACTATTGATGAAAGATGTTGTAAGATTTGGTTGCTAATACACTATTGATGAAAGGTGTAGTAAGATTTGGTTGCTTAGACACTATTGATGAAAGATGTTGTAAGATTTGGTTGCTAAGACACTATTAATGAAAGATGTTGTAAGATTTGGTTGCTAATACACTATTGATGAAAGATGTTGTAAGATTTGGTTGCTAAGACACTATTGATGAAAGATGTTGTAAGATTTGGTTGCTAAGACACTATTGATGAAAGATGTTGTAAAATTTGGTTGCTAAGACACTATTGAGGAAAGATGTTGTTAGATTTGGAATACACTGCGCTATTTTTGTTGTTTGCAGAAAGCAGAAAACCCATAAATACATAGTTTGTTTTATTCTGTAATAGCCCAGAAGTACAAGTTGCATCAGAATGGTGAGGAAAGTCAGTATGAAATTTATTTGCTGTACCTATCATCTTTCAAAGGATTTTGTATGAAAGGAACGCTTTCTGCCCTGAAGTGATTTATTTTGGTTGCTAAGACACTATTGATAAAAGATGTTTTAAGATTTGGTTGCTAAGACAATATTGATGAAAGATGTTGTAAGATTTGGTTGCTAAGACACTATTGATGAAGGATGTTGTAAGATTTGGTTGCTAAGACACTATTGATGAAAGATGTTGTAAGATTTGGTTGCTAATACACTATTGATGAAAGGTGTAGTAAGATTTGGTTGCTTAGACACTATTGATGAAAGATGTTGTAAGATTTGGTTGCTAAGACACTATTAATGAAAGATGTTGTAAGATTTGGTTGCTAAGACACTATTGATGAAAGATGTTGTAAGATTTGGTTGCTAAGACACTATTGATGAAAGATGTTGTAAGATTTGGTTGCTAAGACACTATTTATGTAAGATGTTGTAAGATTTGGTTGCTAATTTATTTATTTATTTATTTATTTATTTTATTTTAACATAAAACGGCCAAGGCCAGTTACATTAGTTAAGACACAAACACATTATTTAAGTACAATAAGAAAAGTATACAACAACACGACAGTCATACGCTGTTCTCACAATACTCCAGACATACTGACAAGGTCTTCTTCCATTCATCCGCGAACACATCACAGTCAGGCTTAGCGTCCAAGAGAGCGTTGAGCGCAGTGAGCGTGCGAGGTACAGGAGACTGGGCTCGAGCGACGGTTCGACTCCGAGGCACGGCGAACAATCTGTGCCTCCTGCACCGGCTATAGTTTATTGGAGCAAAAAGATGGAATAGTTCGTCGTGCAGTTCAGGAGCATCTATTTTTCCGTGAAGAATCTTACACATATTAATAATTTGGTCATTTTTTCTTCTGACCTCGAGAGAATTGTACCCTAAACAGCCTAAAAGAAAGTTCGAAGGATACATAAACGGATAATATCCATTCAAACGTTTGTACAAATACCTAAGATAAGCTTTTTGTACCTTTTCTAAGAGTAAAGTGTACTTCTTTTCGTGCGGGTTCCAGACACATGCACTGGACTCCAGTTTGCTGCGAACAAGTACATTAAAAATAGATTTAATAGCGCTGATGTTGCTAAAATCTTTAGCATTGCGCAGTATGAAGCCTAATCGCCTAAATGAGTCTTTTGCTACCGATACCATGTGATCATGAAACGTTAGCTTGTTGTCAAATGTGACACCCAGATCCTTAATTTCAGTTGTTCTAGCAATAGCGCTGCCATTAATTTTATAAGTAAAGGTGACATGGTTTCGTACTCGAGTAAAACTCATGATGAAACATTTAGAAGAATTAAATTCCATTTTATTCTTAACACTCCACTCCAATATTGCCTCAATATCGCTCTGCAGCGCCAGACAATCGGCTTCAGAGTGAATTTCGGAAAAGAGTTTTAAATCATCTGCATACAATAGACTTCTGGCGTGATGAATAACTGAAGGAAGGTCGTTGATCAAGACACTATTAATGAAAGATGTTGTAAGATTTGGGTGCTAAGACACTATTTAAGGCTCTTACAGACAGAGGCGATATCGCGTCGCTCCTGTGTGTATGGTCGCGCGCGATTCCATAGAAATTGTTCCAAGGATAATATCGCGATATCGCCTCTGTCTGTAAGAGCCTTTATGAAAGATGTTGACTTATTATTTGGTTGCTAAGAAATTATTCATGAAAGATGTTGTAAGGTAATTTATCATCGGAATGTTAGCCTCAAGATCAGTGGCAGGTGGCAGCCCTAGGCACAGGGGTGTGGTTAGGTCGCCATCAATGGGGCTTCAATCACAATGAGTGGCGCCTTCATTATTTACAAATGAGCGTATAAATCTCTCGTGAACGATCCAGTTTCATTGTCGCGCAAATTACAAGTGCTCCTATCTCTTTCTTTTCTGTGATATATGGGTATGTGAGAGAGAGATGCAAGGATTAAAAATTAACAGACAGAACAAATAAGTTGAGACAAGGCCTCACCGCTGCAGACGGCGGCGGTGAACTATGTTTTTGTTGCTAAGTCGATCCGGGCTCTTTTTACTCGGTTTAGGTACTACCTAATAACTTTGTCTTTTGATTGATTACCTTGTCCTTAGTTAGTAAATAAGCCACCCTATTTTCAACGACGTATTATTGAAAAAACCGGCCAAGTGCGTGTCGGACCACGCACAATGAAGGGTTCCGTAGTTGGGATTAATTTATCCCAAAAACAAACTTAATTTTGTACTTAGTTGAAAAAATGTTCTCCCATATACCGATATAATATATGTCATCATCAATTCTCCAACTACAAAATGTATGTTTGTAATAGCAAACATTTTTTTTTATGTGATAAAAACTACAAATTAACGGTTTTCGTACTATTTCCTTTACTTGTGCTGAGACCTTGCTTCTTGCCAAATTTTATGACTAGATTCATAAAATTTTGCAAAAAGCAAGATCTATCAAGGTCAACGGGAAGTATTTTGGTTTAAGTTTTTGCGAGTAAACTTTGTTCACGAATTCTTGACAGATAAAATTGCTGTCAGAATAAAATGCAAGTTCGAAAAACATAAAACTGTTCCAAAGCAGAAGAATACAGCGAAACACTGGAATATTGCTCTTCATATTTATATTCATTTATTTGCGTTCCACTAGGTAAAACAAGACGTTAACAAAAGGCAAAGTGCCGTTGCTATTGTTGTTGTTGTTTTTATTTATTTATTTTTTATTGTTGCTATTTTAATCTGCTGTTATTATTTTGTGTGCCTCTTTAATTTAGTCTGTGCAAAATAATAGTATATTATGCAATTAGTGAATAAAGGACGGATTTAAAGCGAGGGGCATAGATGAATCACGAGCTAGTGAAGGATTCTAACGATTGAATCATGACCGTAGGGAGTGATTCATGATGATTGAATCACGAGCGTAGCGAGTGATTCAAGTGTTAGAATCCTGAGCGACGCGAGTGATTCATGGCCCTCGATATAAATCCGTTTTATTCAAGAGTTGCATACTATACTTTATACCATGACTACGAGAAAAAGAAAGATTTAAGTGAAAATATACATATAATGAAGGAAAAGGAAAGTTAAATTGGCTTTGATTTTTTGGGTAGCAAGCTTTCCACTATATCGGCCGCCCTCTCTTTCACAAACTCAGGTGTTAACACATCTTCATCACTAGAATGCATTTTTAATCGATTAGAACAACACTAAACAAACACAAAATTAAAGATTAAAGTAACACTAAACTTTGTGTTCGTACAACTTACAGTATTCAAAATAGCGCCAATTTACTAAGGACAGCAAAGAACACAAAACAGTTTTTATTCTAATGCTAAACTCCTTGTCGAAAATGTCGACCAATCAAATTGAATTTAGAACACATCAATATAGGTCGAATACACAGATTACACTTACACTAGATACGGCAAGCCACGACCAAGCGTGCCCTGCATATTCGACTGTTCGTACTAAAAAAAGTCTGTTAGCTCAGTGACGCTTAGTGATTGAAACAATTCTGTTTACGTTGAGCACATCACTAAATGGCTGTGGTGAAGTTATCGTAGGTATAAAAAAGATGACACGTTCGGTTTTCATACTATCTAATAACATGCCGCATCTAGCCTAGGTTCTCTAAATCTGTGGTCGAAACATTGGTGTGTTCCATTTTCAAACATCAAAACAGTGAGTAAAAGTGCTTTTTATTCACTGTTTTCAGTGAATAAAATAAGCTTTTTAGAGGGGGAATGGTATAAATGTATTTTCTTTCTTTTTCTTTCTTTTGTAAACCCGTCAGGGCACAGCAAAAATATTGTTTGATACAATAGCTCTATTACTTAAAGTTAAAAATCTAAATCGTAGAAAAAAAAATAAAAATAAAAATTACATGAAAACTGAATAATTACATTCGCATAAAAAGTTAATAACAATAACAAATAACTCTTATGACTCAGTTTCACAATGGGACTAGTCCTTACACCAATTACAATAAAATTGTTCTTCAAAATTTATGAGGTCGCATCGCTAGTGATTACGTGATGATGACACGAGCATCGCAATGCGTTCAGTATTCCTGCAACGTCGGGGCGATCATTATTCATATTTAATATACAGTGAGGCCTCAATTGAGGCATAGGTATATTAGGAGTATAACGGGAGGTGGGCCACACGCGTCAATGTCATAAATGAAACACTTTATTCATTCAAAGGTATTATTGTTTGGTTTTTAATGACAGTAATTTGAATAGAAATTAGACTACGTGTTTAGCGCAGCAACTTTTCGTCAATTTTTTCGACTTCATCTATTACATAAGTTATTGGTGGTAGCTTTGTTAGCTTGCTAAATATATACATAACATCACGCCTGTGTTCTCAGAAAGGTTTGGCCATATATAAAATAAACTAAATAATAAAAAGCCTTTCCTTTAATTTAAATAAATCTCTAAAGATAAAAGAAAGTCGTGTTAGTTACACTATTTATACCTCAAGAACGGTTGAACCGATTTGGCTGAAAATTGTTGGGGAGGTAGCATAAAACAAGGAGACGGACATAGGATACTTAAAAAAAACACCATAAGGTTTCCTTTTTTACCATTTTGGTACGGAACCCTAAAAACGAATTAAACTTGGTATAGCAACGGCTGGACCGATTTAGATGAAATTTTGTGTGTATATTTGAATGGGTTCCTGGATGGTTTGAAAACACAATTGGACCCGGTAGGTGGCGCTGCAGTCGGGTTCTAGGATCGTTCAGACAGGACAACGTCTGTCGGGTCCGCTAGTAAAAATAAAAAAAATATTCACAAGAAAAAAAAAAAACAGAAACACATTTAAAATGTAAGTACATTACAGTTCATAAAGTTGCAAAATCTGTATAAAAAGTAATATATAAATCCTGTCTCTTAAACTAGGATAGCCTTTTAAAAGACTATTCGGCCAAATAATTATTTTTAAATAATTTAATACAAGAAATGACCGGTGCTGTAATTGTGTTATGTGTAGTGAAACAAAAGTTATGTATGTATGATGTGTATTATGTATGTGTGTGTTTACTACTTAACTACAATTCAAAACTTAACATAAATTAAAACTTACTTATTATTAGTAGCCGCCTCCTTTTATTGCTAATCTTGTTTGATCGGTTTTGATTGTGCTATAAGAGGTTGTGGTCTGACTCCTCCACGCTGACCGGCCGGCTTGGAGAAGGTAAGAGGTTGAAGAGGCGCTAGTTAGTTTTTTGGATTATCTTCCTTAGGTATTTACAGTTGGTACTGTCCGGTTTTTGTTAGTCGTGAACTCGTGACATTGCAAACGTCGCTCGCCGCGTTGCTCGTCGTCGCTCGTTACATTGCTCGTGAAAACTGAAACATTCCCGCAGTCCTGTAACAACAAATCTTCAAATTAAGCTATTTAGGGTCAGTTTTTCCCATAGTGCATACAGGCAGGCAAAAATATAGATCCATAAAAAAATGCACTAATATCTTTGTATCAACAACAAATCCATGGAACAACAAAACACTTGTATCCGAACTAATCTATTTTTCCCAGATTTTTGGCAAAAATTAAGATCGTTAAAAAAGTAGTTGCACTTGTTCCCTATATTCCCAACAAATCTATACAACATAAAACACTTGTATCCAAACTGTCGGGTGTCAGCCAGTAATTCAGCTAATTGTTTTGATGACAGTGGCCTGCCCCGCCCCGGGCCATATAACCCGGGAATTTCATTACGACCAGCAGGCCACGGACGGACGGCTGGATTAGAATGCTGGCCATTGTTCATTGAGTTATAGCCGCTGGACGTACGGTGTGGTTGTAGTCGATAGATAGATTGTAGGGAGGAAAATGGACGTTTGGAAAACGTCTGGTTTTTGATATGTTTTTACGAACAAACCTGAACTGATTTAACTAGTTGTAGGTATGTAGGTAGGTACCAAATAAATATTGAATGACTCTCCTTTTCAGATGAGTACCATAATATATTATTTTTCATACATACATTAATAACGCCTTCTTCCCATGGAGGCAGAAACTACAGATATTACGATCCTTACATACTCCTTTTACCTCGTTTAGGCTGCCTGTCCACCGGAGCGGAGCGAGGCTACGGAGCGGAGAAACAGAGAAATATTAACCAATAGAATCTTAAGTCCGCTCCACTCCGCCGTCCGCTCGCGCTCCTATTGGTTAATATTTCTCCGTTTCTCCGCTCCGTAGCCTCGCTCCGCTCCGGTGGACAGGCAGCCTGGTCATAAATCAGTGGGCTTAGTGCGAGTTTTTATACTTACTCGATCGAGTTTACGTTATCGTTACCTTATGTCAATTAAGTGTTAGTCATAAGTGTTAGTTAGTCAATTCGTATGGAATAATTGTGTTTCCCATTATAGTCTAAAAAGTCTCACTAAGCTGCTATGCCCACAGCGGGCTTAGTGCGAGTTTTTAAACTTACTCGATCACGTTAACGTAAACGTCAATTTGTACTGAAAATGAATAAGCGCCGTGTGGTGACTGTAATGGGAGACACAATTATTCAATACAAATTGACGTACGTCAACCTCGTTAACGTTGACGTACGTCAATTTGTATGGAACGTAAACGCGATCGAGTAATCGATCGATAAAACTCGCACTAAGCCTAATGATGATTTTTATACTTAAGTACTCGATCACGTTAACGTTAACGTCAGTTACGTCTGAAAATGAATAAGCGCCGCCTGGTGACTATAACGGGAAACACAATTATGAAACATCAGTTTGTATGGAATAATTGTGATTTCCATTATAGGTAGTCACCTCTCTATAGTCACCACATAGTTTCAGTACAAACGTTAACGTGATCGAGTAAGTATAAAAACTCGCACTAAGCCATCTGGTCATACACGCACGCCGGTTGCGAGTACGTACTACGCACAATGACCTTTCTGAAGAACATCACCAATAACGTCACTATGTCTTCCTAGGGCGCCTTCTTTTTCAGTGTTTTTCTTACATTCGTCAACGAGGGACACAAACATCGTTTACAAAAGAGAGGTAGATGTATTTAGTTTGGGGAATTTAGTTGACTGCCTCAGTCGGGCTTGTGCCTAAGTAGTAACAGCCGCACGGGTCGATCGATTAAGTTAAGCTACACTTGCATCGGTTGGTCTGTGGATGGGTGACCATCTTTACACATCAAGACCCCTCCGTGCCTCGGAAAGTATGTTAAGCCGTTGGTCCCGGCTGTCATTCGTGGATCTTCGACAGTCGTTACGGGTCGTCAGAATCCCGAAAGTGTGACAACCATTCTTACCAAGGTATATCATACCAGTCACTGGGTTGTGGAGGACAGATAGGCACTCGCTCCATGTAAAATAAAATGAGCATGACGTAAAATATTGGTATTCAGCTGCATCAGGTTAGACTGGAAGCCAAGGCTAGGCAGATGATGTGTCATCACATCAGTCAGCATTTAAGCAAAACTGACCATCAAGTTTCTGTTATAATTTGATTAGCTGCGCCCTGCAATTCACCCGCGTAGACCGGGATAAAAAGTAGCCTTTAAGTTAATCCAGGGTTTAAGCTATCTATCTGTATACCAAATTTCATCCAAATAGGTCCAGCCGTTTGAGTGTGAAGAAGTAACAGACATAAAAACAAACACACTTACAAACTTTCGCCTTTTTAGGGTTCCGTACCAAAATGGTAAAAAAGGAACCCTTATGGTGTGACTCAGTCTGTCTGTCTGTCTGTCTGTCACAGCTGGATATCTCAAGAACTACTGATGCTATCAACTTGAAATTTGGAATAGTTTTAGATGACGTTTACCCAACTATTTTGCAAATAAGAAAGAAATAAAAATATTTATATTTTTTTTTTGCAAAAGAGACTGAAAGGTCTTAAGAATTTAAAGTGGGGCTGCTAGGGCATGTATGGTATCATATGAAAGAGCGCTGTTTGCACATTCTCAAACTATATTTTTTTTTTTTAAGCCGCATAGTTTTGGACTTTTGATGAAAAATGTAAAAAAAAAATACCTTATCTCCGAAGTTTGCAAAGAGAAAAATCTGAAATTATTCTATGTGATAGAAGTTTATGTAAAGATTACAGGAAAAATAAAACGATGTCTCTAAACAGCCCACTTTTTCAGAAATCGGAGCGGAACCCTCGGTGCGCGAGTCCGACTCGCTCTTATAATATTCATAGATTTTCATTTTGCCTTTGTTTCAGGAAATTTCCAATTGTCCGACTGCTCACTATTCCATGCAACACGATGGCGGTCGTTGGAGGCTCAAATTGGCCGCGATTGGACTGTCTAATTGCTTGAAATATGCGCTCGGTGCCATAAGGAATAGTTTAATAGCCGCGTGCTCCGTACATTTCACATTGGCATAAAGTTGAGCGTATTTCGCAGATAGCTCTGGTGCTAATTGCTTGTTTTTATTATTAATTAAACCACCAATAGTATTAATTTATTTCCTTGATAGAATAAATTAGGAGAAGACATTTTTGTAATTTAGAACTCATCACATCACATCTTTTTAACCGACTTCCAAAAGGAGGAGGTTCTCAATTCGTCGGAATATTTTTTTTTTTTTTTTTTTTTTTTTTTTTTTTTTTTTTTTATGTATGTTCCCCGATTACTCGAAAATGGCTAGACCGATTTGGATTTTTCTTTTTTTGTTCGAATGGGTATACTTCCCAAGTGGTCCCATGATCATCAAATCAGGATCTGATGATGGGATCCCATGGAAATCGAGGGAAACCCTCAAATTTTATGGGCACACCTATATCGATTTCGGTATTTTTTATAGTAACTCGTGCATTTACTCTCGGAAAGTACCATTCGGTGAACTGGAACTGATGATGAAGACCACAGAGGGCCCTCGGAAATACTCAATTATATCTAAGTATATAACAGGTTGCGATTCGATTACTTTAATATGGTTTATGCTCGTCAAAATGGTAATGGTGACTTCACCATGAGCTCCATTTCTCCTGGTTCTTACTAGGAGAACTCCTCAACAATTAACGTCCCTGCATCGGGAAAAGCAACATTTTGTAAAACGTGATGAGCAGTTGACATTGGGTTATTGTAACTTAGATAAATTACAAACTGAACCACTAAAAAGTGAAAAATAAAAACTTTTTTACAAAAACAAAAACCGACTTCCAAAAAAAAAAACACTACAAAGTGAAAAATAACTTTAATTTCGGAAGTCGGTGGCAAAAAACTAAAATACAGATCCAAAGACACCGACTTCCGAAATTAAAGTTATTTTTCACTTTGTAGTGTTTTTTTTTTGGAAGTCGGTTTTTGTTTTTGTAAAAAAGTTTTTATTTGTCATTTCGGTGTTTAGTGTAGATTCAGAAGCTCGTGGCTAAGTAATAAAAGCCTCACGGGGCGATCCTTCAGGATAAGCTACGCTTTCCGGCGTTGATCCGTGGATGGGTGACCATCTTTACATACCGAGACTCCTCCGTGCCTCGGAAAACACGTTAAGCCGTTGGTCCCGGCTGTCATTCGTGGAGCTTTGACAGTCGTTACGGGTCGTCAGAAGCCCGAAAGTCTGACAACCAGTCATACCAAAGGGTATTACCCAGTTACTTACTGGGTTGTGGAGGTCAGATAGGCAGTGGCTCCATGTAAAATACTGGTATTCAGCTGCATCCGGTTAGACTGGAAGCCGACCCCAACATAGTTGGGAAAAGGCTAGGCAGATTGGAGTTCAGTGTAGATAAAATGTAGAGTGGTATTTTTGGATAGTTTTTCGTGTTGTTAAGTGATGGATAGGATGGTCATAACCACGTCATAATCTTATTTAGTTAATAGTACAGTCAGCAACAAAAGTCGAATAACACTTCAGTTTTTTAAATCTTAATTATTGAGCAAGACATTTACTTAATTAAAATTGGAACAGAAGTAAAATTTAAAGATCTAGTTCTAGATCTTAGGTATTATAAGAAAATAAAAGATAGTGAAATCATTTTGTATCAATTTACATGCTGTGTAAAAGTAGCAGTGTTAATCGACTTATGTTGCTGACCGTACCCTGGGCGATCTGCTCTGATGAAAATAGAGAAAACCCACTTTTTTCCGAGTTAAGAGACCTAGCTAGATCGATTTTTCGCCCCCGTAAACCGGCAGGCTTATTGCAACTTTCATCGTAATCGTTTGAGCCGTTTTCGAGAACGTAAAATCAGCTGGTCCGTACTTTTTGACGAGTAATGCCGGGTACAGATTTGGTAAAACGTAACATGAAATGTAATACAAATTAGCCGTCCTAATTTGTGTAATGCAACATGAAATGTAACACAACATCTAGGCGAATTTGTTTCAACGTGTGTTACATTTCATGTTACGTTTCACCAATCTGTACCATTAGGCGAACATATTTAGGCAATAACTGATTTTTTTGCAATCAATCAATCTGCCTAGCCTTTTCCCAACTATGCTGGGGTCGGCCACCATTTTTTTTGCAAATATTGCTCGTATTAGTATTTACTTCTAAAGGATTATGAGGTGTATATACCTATCTATAGTCGGTAATTCGGTATAGGCTATTAAGTTCCAAGATTTTGTTGGGGATGAACTTAGACGAATTTCGCTAGCAATTTACTGACTGCAAAGCAGTTATAATAACTGTTAAGTTTCAAAGAATCGCTTTTCTGATATCATTATTATACCTGAGTAGGTACCTAGGTAATACTTTTTCTTCTCAAAGTAGACACAGCACATAAAACCCAAAAGCCATAATAGCCGCTTTAACAGTTACAAGCTTATCTAACAATGAGTTATGAAGCTACACTATCATATCTCTATTAATTTGTTTATCACTACTTCAGATTTATGACCACTCTTCTGCTATCACTACGTTTGAAGTAAGAAGTTTTTATCACTTTTGAAAGCTCGCTTCGGAAAGTTTTTAAATGGACTTTTAAATTCTATTATTAGTTTTTGAAGTGTAGAAGTCGATTAGTATGCTGAGGAATGTTAGTAGACTAATAATATTATTTAGAACTAGCTTTTGCCCGCGACTTTGTTCGCGCGCAATTTTTACAGGAAATGCAAATACTGTGATATATCGTGAATTCATGCAGGCCTAGTAGGTAAGTAGGTAAGTACTTTTTGTAAGGTTTACTGCACAGAAATTGTGCTCAAAGTGTCATGTCGTGAACAGAATACCATCATTCCAGAGGGTGACACTTAGTAAGTATGTTGTCCACTGTGTAACTTGTGGTTCTACCCAGACCCGTTACTTGGGATTGGGTAATTAGCAAATCATGACTACTTTTGTTAGCTTGGGTATTACCTGTTAAAACAAATGTATGTGTTAATGAATAAAAAAAAAAAAAAAAAAAAAATCTTGAATATGCAACGTACCGGGATAAAAAAAAATTAAATCAAAAATATATTTTTTTTTTATTTCAGAAAAAACACATTATATACGGTTCACAAAAACAATTTTCTAAGTAAAAAAAAAGTAAAGTACTTAATAAAAAGTATCCTGTGTTAAACTATGTGTGCCTTTCATCCAAATACGATTATTGGGATAGTAATACTAATGATTGAAGTACTATCTTGAATTCATACAAGCTTAGTACGTTTTGGTAGGATTGCTCAGAAATTGTGCAAAACGTATAGTTTTATAAATTGTGATAAGTAGCTCGGCTAAAATGCCTGAAACACTCAGGAATATTGTAGCTTTCTACCAGTGAAAACATTTTTATAATTTATTGAATCATTCGTTCCGGAGATTACCCCTAAATATAAACTTTCAAACAAACTTACTCAAATATTAGTGTAGATTTTAGATAGGTACCTACCGTATTGAGTGTGTTAAGGCTACTCCTCCTTAAAATACGGCGAAACTAAGTAACTTTGTAACCATATTTTACAGTAAATCTTCTTCTTATCTCTTTTTATCTTTTTTTATGTATAGAATAGACCGAGTTCTACGGTACCAATTTTCACTGAAACAAAAGTAACTAAAAATAAATAAAAGTTCTCTAAAAGAGGGCTATATATGACGTCACCACACGTGAGTGCTCACCATAGGGTGTACCTACCCTCACGTGGGGTGGGGTCAAAGGTGTCGGCCAATGGCAAGCGGAAGCGGCTACCAGAGCGGAACTTACTTCCGGGCGATATTTTTTTAATTATCGCATTGGTTAAAGCCCTGGCTTCCGCCAGGTGTGGTAAATAAGTATTTGATTTTGATTTTGTGATATGTATTGGACGTTTATTTATGGAATAGTTTCTCATGTGTGTAATTGAATATAAATAAAAATCAGTGGTTTAGGCGTGAAAAGGTAACAAACAAACAAACAAACTTACTTTCGCAATTATAATGTGTACTGCATCCTAACTAATATTTTAGTTAGGATGCAGTACACAGCACAGGGAGTGCAATGGTACACCTAACATCTACCTGTGATGTTATCCACAGAACAGATGTGTAATCTGTTCTGTGATTTTACCTATGTGAAAACATAGGTAAGATCATCAGACATCTGTCTTAAGATGATGCCTATAAAACTTATGAGATCTTGATCTTGTGAGTTGCAAGTTTGATTTGAGATACTTTCAAGTGTTAAGTTAGTGGTAAAGTCTTATAAGAAGACAGCTGCGCCCCGCGTTTTCACCCGCATTGACCGGGATAAAAAGTAACCTATGTGTTAATTCAGGGTGTCAGCTACCTCCATACCAAATTTTATTGCTACGCACACTCCACACAAACACTCCTTCCTAAATGTAGAATAGAAATTATTGTCTAGTTTTAGTTTACGTGAAACCATACTTTGTACCTGGGGCGGAGACCTGGTGGCCTGAAATACAGGCTTCGGCTTAGCTTAGGCACCAGTCTCCTACTGTTCTTTAAGCCAATGACTGGACAATATTGTTTTTTTTTGTTATTATTTTTGTAAGGATATTGTGGTGAGAACAATAAATAAATATTAAAATTGGTCCAGCCGTTTGAGCGTGAAGAAGTGACCAGCATACAAACACACACACTCATAAACTTTCGCCTTTATAATATTAGTGCGATGTAGTGACAAAAATTGAAAAAAAAACTAAAAAAAAAACAACCAACTCCCAAAAAATATCACAAGTGAAAAATAACTCCCCGCCCTAGGAAGACATAGTGACTTTATTGGTGATGTTCTTTAGAAACGTAATGTGCGTAGCTTTCGCAACCGGGGCGCGCTGGTTGCGAATGCTACGCACATGACTTTTCTTGTATTACCAGATGTATGAACTTAAGCGAGATAAAATAAGAATGTAAGGACGTAGCAGGTCGCGTTCTGTAGTTTCTGTTTACCCCCATGGGAAGGCGTGAGTTTATCTATGTATGTGTAAATGTTAGAATTATGGGTGTTTAAAAATGCTCCAGACCAAGCTCAACTGGCTGACGGTAATCACCATTTAAATAAGCTTGACTAATACAAAACAACGACAACATCTTAACAAAAGAGCATAAGCAGGAAATACAAATTAAGGAGGTCTTAACCAAACACGTAAGCTTTATAGTAACGCGGTGACAAACAGGATGGATCCATTACCGACAGACTTGGATCAAATAGTTGGAATACAGATTTGTTAGGCTCGTTTAATAATAATGATGTCAATGGATGGGTGACCATCTTTACATACCAAAGCCCCTCCGTGCCTCTGATAGTCCAGGCTGTCATTCGTGGATCTTTCATAGTCGTTACGGGTCGTCAGAAGCCCGAAAGTCCGACAACCAGTCTTACCGAGGGGTATCGTATTACCCAGTAAATGGGTTATGAAGGTCAGATAGGCAGTCGCTCCATGTAAAAGGTGCCTCCAAACTTAACAATGTAATCTACTTATTATGTTGATGAAATAAACATTTTTATTTTATTTTATTATTTATGTTAAATAGTGGTATTCAGCTGCATCCGGTTCGGTTAGACTGAAGCCGACCCCACTATAGGAAAAGTTAGATGATTTTCAAAAATTTTAGAGTAGTGTTGATGCTAAAAAGGCGTAGGGAGAAGCATTTTGACCACGAGTCAAAATGGCCTGGTGGAGTACCAAATAAGAAAGAAATAAAAATATATAAGTATGTTTTTTGCAACAGGGACTGAAAGGGGGTCTTAAAAATTCGAAGTGGGGTTACTAAGACACGTGAGGTATCATATGAAAGAACGCTGTTTGCACATTCTCAACATTTTTTTCCTTTTTTTAGGCCGCATAGTTTTCGACTTTTGATGAAAAATGTTTAAAAAAATACCGTCCGCCCCCCTTATCTCCGAAGTTGGCATAGAGAAAAATCAGAAATGATTCAATGTGATAGAAGTTTAGTATAGAATACAGAAAAAACAAAACGATGTCTCTAAATAGCACACTTTTTCAGAAATCGGAACGGAACGCTCGGTGCGCGAGTCCGACTCGCTCTTGACCGGTATATTTTAACTTAAACTCACTACAACGAGAAAATGAAATGAATGCTCGCTCGCGGTGGCATCGTCTACACTGAAATAATGAACGAGCGAGCATTCGTTCGCCGAGTCCAACCGATCATCACCGACCAAACATGTTCTCTCGCTCAAGTGTTTTCAGTTACCGCGCGAACAAACGCTTGCTCGCTCAGAACTGTTCAGAACGCTATGAAAAGAAATACTACTCTAATTTTTACAAGAAAAAGATCTATAATCACCCCAGATACAGCACAGAAAACAAATAGGTGCGAGTAACTACCTCTAGTACCTCCCACAGTTCCTTAGACAGTTTCCAATTTATCTCGCTAGAGAGTACAGCACACTCGACATGGTATACCATGACAAAATCCGACCATCGCATCGCCCCACATTGTTTTCCGCTAAATTGGACTCCGTGATTAATTTGTTTAACTCCCCCACCGTGTAATTTGTCATCAACAACTATTTCCCGAACTCCCCCGCCCCCCTTTTCAACAACAATTTCTAGAGTAGAAAAGGCAAGGTGTGGAAAAAGAAGGATCTTGTTAAAATGGTCGCTGTGCTCCTAAAATTCCTTGCTTATTTGGTTAGTTGACATTGGGTGCTCAATAAATAGTGAAATTCACGAGATGTTTGCTGAGAAGTAATTATACGTGTTTGTTTCTTTTGCTCTGATGATTCTGAAGCTGGTTGCTTGAATGAATTTAGTGAAATTATTAAAGCATGCTAGTTCAAAGAAAAAGGAGAAGCTTTACAAGGTTATGAATGGTGATATGATGTTCTAACAAGTTTTCATTCAAAGAAAATGGGCGTATATACAGTCTTCATTCTTATATTGTCCTGAAAATCGGTATCATCTGTCTCTATTTTGTCCCAAAACTTGTTCAGAATCATTTGCCTAGCCTTTTCCTTCCTTCCTTTTCCTAGAAGCAGCTGAATACCAGTATTTTACATGGAGCGACTGCCTATCTGACCGCCACAGCCCATTTAAGGTGAACGTCCACTGGTCCGCGCCGGCCGCACCGCACGCACGGCACGCAACGGATTTTGGTTTGCTTTGTACGAATTCCTATAGCAGTGCGTCCACTACCGGTGCCGCCCGCATTTTCATTACTTCATACAAACAAACGAAAATCCGTTGCGTGCCGTGAGTGCGTTGCGGCCGGCGCGGACCAGTGGACGCTCAGCTTAACTGGATAATACGATAACTTCTTTGATAAGACTGGTTGTTAGACTTTTGGGCTTCTGACGACCCGCAACGACTGTCAAAGTTAACGCGTATTATATTTAAAACACAAAATATACAAAAATCTGACACCAAAAAAGTCCTAAAACTTGTTCAATATTTTAAAAAGGTTCTTAAAACAATTAAAAATGCAATTCCACCGACCCCTAATTCCGTATTCTCCTAAAACAAATCCAAGGTAGAGCTACGTGATCGTTTTATCTTGCGGTTCGTTTTTCACGCGGCATCTGGTAAGGGAGGGTATCTTGACGGTATCTCAGCCATCCCCGGGGAGCTTGTTACACCGCCATAATTACTGGGACACCTATCTGCTTCAATTAGAAACTAAGAGTTATTTGCTTACCCGGAATCGTTGGCGACGGTGTGAATGGCGGACTGCTTGGCTTTGTGGTTGAAGAAGATTATGGTAAAGCGAGATTGGGATACATATCTGTTGTTCCAAATTCTAAAGATCAAACATAGGTATTAACTAAGTATTTCTGATCTTTATTTAGCTTGACCGCTAAACTTGACTTGAGGACTTCTGAGGAACAATTAACACACCTTGCTCTTGCTCACATTCTTTGCGTAGAAACAGGTGCAAAACTCAGTCAAGGTCCCCCACACATTTACAGTCCACCGGCCGATATCATCACAGACTCACAGTTCCCTTTATGGTTTTGGATTGACGAGCAATGCGAATCCAGAGTGTGTGTGTGGTGACAGGTATCGGCCGGCGCCCTATTGCGGTATGAAACTGCCCGACTGCCGCCTGCCAATAATCGGCCGTTGCCGGCAGGCAATAATCGCTTTAGTGTGTGGGCTATGCAGAACTTGGACAGCAGGCCGCCTGATAGGACCAGCAGAGACTGCAGGCCAACTGTTAATGTGTGTCAACTTTATGTTGAATTCTTAAGAGCGTTGTTGCATTTTTCATACGTAAATCGAGAACTTGGGAGATTTTGAAGTGATTTTGGTCACATAATTTATTTTTTTAGCTTCTTTTGACTTCAATCATCGTAATTATCATATATTTTTATTTAAAGTCTATTAAAAAAAACTTATTCAAATTGAATTATTGACTACGAAAACAGTCGATTTCGAAGGCGCGATTTCCAGATGACGCGCGAAGGCTCAACTTTGAAGTAATCTTACACCAATTATTACTACTAATTAAGAAGGTAAAGTGGTATTCATTCGAAGAGGCATATCCTGAAATTTAAAATGCATTGAGAAAAGTTTGATTTTTAATTCATTAACTTGTATTTTAATCACGTCTAAGATAATCAAAAATCGAGAAATCGACTACAAAAAAACACGTCATTTCTCAGAATCTAAAAGTCATTTGGCAACACAAATCATTTTATACGTAAGAAGAAAGATTGTACTATGTATGTGTAAAAAATAAAACATATCTGTCTTCAATCATTTACGAAAATAATTTTTTAAAGTGAGTATAAAATCGGGTGCATCGAACGGCCTAAGTCAGTCGCGCTCTGGCGCTTGTCAACACAGGACCTATGTCGGTTGACCTCCCGCCGCCGCGCATGCGCCTCGCGTGATATATAGTAAATTGTAGTGCGACTAAATATTTTTAATCCTTTCATTTAAGTAATATTTTAAGAAGCTGAAGTGGTAGGCACACTTACTTTAGGAGAATTATGTTACAATTCTTGAATTATGTTGTATTACTTGTAATATTGATATTGTAATTACAATATCAATAATACAATATAATTTGGTCAAAATGTAAATCAAAGATGGTGGCTGCGAAAATTTTTAAATTTTTCGTCATGGGGATCGTTCCCATTGTTCTCGAGGATGCTAAAGCCGATAGTGACGTTAAAATGTAAATCCAAGATGGCGGCTGCGAACATTTTCAAATTTTTCATCATGGGTATCGTTTTCATGGTTCTTGTGGGTGCTAACGTCGATAGTGTAGTCAAAATGTAAATTCAAGATGCCTACAAGAATTTTGGAGGATGAATATGGAGAAAAAAATTATATCAGATTTTTATTTGAAATCTCTACTGCCACAATCTCTATTGTGGATCCGTGACAAAGGAGACGGAAACCATGTCATATAAACTTGGGCCTGGGCCTGGGTTGTAAAAAGATGAAATTGGTGTCAATTTATAGCTACTATATTATCAAACCATCACTGAACATTTTGCGGATTTTCGCGGTCTGAGTTCCGAGTTAAAAGAGATGTAATAAAAGTGAGGTTACATAACGATCAACATATAGGTACTTAACAGCTGATTTTTGAAGTTCTTCAGCTCGACGACCACGTAAACTACAGCCTCTAGTCACTTTGCCACAATTTACACAACGATCCATGGTGCCAATATGAAATCGGTAGGCTGGTCGTAATATACAAAATAACAAGTTCAAGTCCAACGTTTATGCGGGGTTCTCCGTACCGTGTCCGGTGTGGTAGCAAGGTTCGTACAAGAAGCTCAGAGCATCAAGAAGATCAGAAGTCCGCAGAAAGAAAACAGGGCTCGAGGAAAACATCAATAAAACTATGGGAAATACACTCAAATCGCGACCGCACTAAACGATACGAAACGAGTGAGGCATAGATAAAGGCACTATATAAAGGCACTATATAAATGTGTGTCCAAATATAGAGCGGCATTTGAGCGCGGCTGCCACGCGCGGCTAGCCGCGCTCTGATCGGACAAGGGCCGCGCGCGGCGGTGTTGAGCGTAATATATCTTCTCGTCTCACATCAGTGATGACCTCTGGCACTGAAACGTGCTCGCTCACAACATAATGGGTCTCAATCATAATCAGCCTATAATGTTCCCACTGCTGGGACACAAGGCTCCTCTCGGTGAGAGCGAGTGGGCCGTAATACACCACGAGGACCCAGTGCGGGTTGGTAGATGTCACATGTCTTCGAATTTTTGGTTCTAGGCGGTTTCCTCACGATATTTTTCTTCACTGTTTTGAGAGTAGTGGTGATGAAATTATTTACACAACGTGCCTGCCTGAGTTCGAAACCATGACCAACTCGTAAGTCGGGATCGTTACCATTGGGCCACCATTGTTTTGCTCTCTTGGGCCGCATTAAAAGGGATGATTGACTTCACTATCGGCTTCATCCTCGAGAACTATGAAAACGACACCCATGACGAAAAATTTGAAAATGTTCGCAGCCACCATCTCGGATTTACATTTTAACGCCAATATCGGCTTTAGCACACTCAAGAACTATGAAAACGACACCCATGACGAAAAAATTTAAAATTTTCGCAGCCGCCATCTTGGATTTTAATTTTGACTTCACTATTGGCTATAGTCGAAATCGAAAACTATGAAAACGATACCTATACAAATCCTTATCACTTACCACTGACGTGCGACGTGTGGTCGACTGTATAGTCATTAGGTCGACTGGACACGTACAATACCTGCCTAGGCTAATAAACATTATAAAACCAACCCCACACGAACGCAGCAGTACTATTAGTTATTCTGTGGCAGCGGGGTGACCTACCTATTTGAAATTTGAAAAGAGTAAACCAAACATTTGCGCATGAGGCGGCTTTATGTATTTATGTAAAAAAAAAAAAAAATGTTATGTTGTTATGTTTAATAAAATAAATGTATTAGTGTTGGTTCAAATTCAACTGTTTCATGCACTTGATGCGGTTGGTAAACCTATACCACAAGAAAAATAAATAATTATAGCTAGCGCGTGGCGTCTTTATCTACATTAAAATACGGCTTAAATTCAACTGCTTTACACAAAAAAACGATGATTTTGGACAAAAGATGGCTCCGCTGTTAACAAAATTTTATTCTGATTGTGTTCTCCCAGAAATTATAGATCCAAGGAAAAGTTGATCGAACCCCTTAGACAAATACTTTTATAAAACTTCAATTACTTATAAGTATACAAATACTTAAGCAAATAAGTAAAATGAGTTTAGTTTTTATAAGTACCTACATAATATTATTTTCTTCATCCATATTTGTATAAATTTAATTAAAATACACTAATAATGTATTGTGGACAGTTTTTTTATTTTCTCCGTAAACCTCTAGCTTTTACTTCAAAAAAATATAGGTACGCCATAGCTACAGATCAAGATCGTTTAGTCGTCATAGCTTCGCAACTGTGTGCCGTACATGAGGAAAAACGCACACACGCGCACTCGCTACGCGGCGTCGAGCGTCAGATGTTTAAAATCCGAGCGCGAAAATAGGGAACCACACTCTTAACTTTAATGTTGTTACCTAACCACTTTCACACACTTACACTTTACCTTACACACACTCCTCCAATCATACCACCACAATTAACATACCCTGAACTAACTATTATGATATTAATTTATTTTTAACTTTTCATTTTCTTTTAATTAATTTAGTTACTGCATGATCTGTTTGTACCACTCCATATGTCACTTACTGCCATTATTCTATAAATGGCGTATCAATCATGTGGCGACAAAAATCAGCGTGGAGTGTGGTGTGTCTATAAAATGCTGTCTTGATTTAACAGTTCTTATGACTGAAAACTGAGCCCCAAAATACAGGCCTAGGCCTAGTTTGGGAGTTAGGATCAATATTCCTAATACATTTTTTTTTTTTTGTAAGATTGTGCCTCTAGTCTCTGTCATATTGTTTTTAATGTATTTTTCTTTAGTGGCAAATAAACGTTTTTATTTTATTTATATTTTTAAGTGTACTGTGTGATGTGATACCTACTATTGAAACAAAAACTACTAAGATAAATTGACCAAAACACCCTTGTAGCCTTATTTTAGACCTTCGGACACCAAAGACTCTCATCCCATTTAAATAGCATTTGTTTATAGAAACACAGATATCTTTTCTTATCCTTCCTCACCCATTCCTGGTTGCACTCCATCAGCTCGATAAGGGGTTACAGAACGGATATCAGTGTAAAATCTTGGGTTTCGGTGAACAAGGGGTTCCTTAAGTTATAGCCGCAAGTCGTCGACAGGGGGGGCTATGGTGTTGTCAACGGGTTAATATACGATATTCTTCTTTTTTTGTTGCGTCTTGATAAGAGGAGTTAATAAATTCATTATTATTTTTGCTGGGGATTTATAAATTCTGTGTTTTGCTTGCTGTGCTATGAATTTATGAATTTAGATAATTCTTCTTACGTTTTTGCCAGTTCTTTAGATATATTTCTTTAACCAATTTCATATAATGTTCGTGCATACTGGTTATTTAATTTTAATCATATGGTTTCGTCTAAATATTAATAGTATTGTCCTAGATACCTGCGGTAGCGGTCCATGGATTACGGAACAGTCAGAACAAATAGGTGTTTCAGAACAATAACTAGATAATTGTGGGCCTGGTATACAGAACCATACGGGTTCTATGGTTAAGATCGCCTGGCATACAGAACCACAGGGGTTCTGTGGTCAAGATCGCGAAACATCTGCAAGAATCTTTTGGCGCTATAAAAGACGTAGAAAGGTTTTTAAGCTTGTATTGTGACAAAGTTATTTTATAAAATATATCGAAAAACTGGTCAAGTGCGAGTCGGACTCGCGCACGAAGGGTTCCGTACCATATTATATGTTTAACAATCGCAAAGATAACTTTTTACTTACTTATTTTATAATGATACTGTGAATTACAAGGTTATTTTTTGCAGTTGCAGAAAATCACCCATGTTTAAACAAAATACCTTATGAATCGCCGTTTTCAGTATTGTTGATTAAAGACAATATTCATGGTACTTACATGGTATAAAGAAGTTTCAAATTCCTAATTTGTTGAATTGTTGCGCTAGAGTTCGTCCAAAAATGGTCTAAAATTTACAACTCTTGCGGCCCCCTATTTCTTAATTTTAAAAGATAAAAAAAATATGTTTGTACTCTACTCAATGAGTTCTAGACGATGACACCCCACATAACACATAATCAGCCTATAATGTGCCCACTGCTGGGACACAGGCCTCCTCTCGGTGAGGGGGAGTGGGCCGTAATCCCACGCGGGCCCAGTGCGGGTCGGTAGATGTCACATGTCTTCGAATTTTTGGTTCTAGGACATGCCGGTTTCCTCACCGTTTTGAGAGCAGCGGTAATGAAATAATGACTTGACACCCCACATGCTAGATTAAAATTTTTTTTTTTTTTTTCAAAATGAAAAGTTTATTGTATGGGGACCGACCCCTTAAATTTTTAACTTTGCTTTATTTTTATTATTTGTTGTTATAGCCGTAATAGACAGTGGAGGCTCAGTAAGTTTGTACTGGGCTGTACGTGGTTGTCTGATTTCATGGATTTTAATTTTCTTGCGCGGAACCCTAATTATTTTTCTAAAATAAAAATAGCCTAAGTTACTCCTTAAAACATCAGCTATATGCCGTCAAAATTGGTGAAAATTCGTTTGGCAAGTTTCCTAACTTTTAATTTTTAATCGGACTGCGCTTTAAAATTCTTCTATACAAACTTTAACATCCTTAAACCTCATTTGAGGCGTAGTTTTGAAAAACTAATAATGAAAAACATTATTACTTACTTATGCAAGTATTTGTGCTAAGTTTCAAGTTCATTAACCAAATTAATAAGATTTTTCATATAAACTGCATCTCTGTTTTCACGAACACAGATTCCTAAAGAATTTCAAAAATCGTCTGGTATGTTTCCATAACTTGACTCAAACATTATTTACACCAATTTTAGAGTTAATCAAGCCCCCGATAAAATCCTCCGCTATAAAATTAACTTTTTACCCCTTAGGGGTAGATTTTTGAAAAATCCTGATACACGTTAGTCTTAATTTTTGGTCTCAAGTATAAAAACTGAGTTTTGAGTTAATCGGAGCGCGTGTTAAAGTTCCTCCATACAAACTTTGACACCCCCCAATCCCTCCTTAGGGGGTAGTTTAGGAAAACTAAAAATGATAAACTTTATAATTTACTTAGATGAATATTAACTCAAGGCATAGGATTTTTCATACAAACTTTCATCCCCTATTTTACCCCCTTAGGGATGTAATTTCCAAAAATCCTTCCTTAGTGGATGTTTACACTATATAAGGTATCTATGTGCAAAATTTCAAGTGTCTAGGTCCATTGGTTTGGGCTGTGCGTTGGTATATTAGTCAGTGACTCAGTCAGGACTTTGATTTTTTTATATATATAGATTTACACTGTTATTTTAATACCACAGACTTCTTATAGGTTTTCCTATAATCTATAGGTATAGAACTAATTTCTCTATTTTTTTCAAAATTTTAGGCTCAGTAGTTTCGGAGATAAGGGGACCCCCCCTTATCTCCGAAACTACTGAGCCTAAAATTTTCTTAAATAACTTTAAAACAATAAATTTTAAAATTATAAAAAAAAATATATTTGAGACCCTCATAGTAAGCCCTTTTATTTGATATGTCACACGGTACAGTTTACAAAACTTTTTTTTTTAATTTTCTTATTTTCTCCCTAAAAGTGACTCTCATATTCAAAATTCATATATTTACTTTAGCTGTACGTGTTTGGGTCACAGAAATCCATATGTGTACCAAATTTTAACTTAATCGGTCCATTAGATTCGGAGCAAATTGGCTGTGACAGACGGACAGACGGACAGACAGACAGACAGACACACGAGTGATCCTATAAGGGTTCCGTTTTTTCCTTTTGAGGTACGGAACCCTAAAAACTAAGATGACGGCATTAATTTCTATTTTGGCTACGCTCCAAAAGATCATTGTACGATTATAGCGCAATAAATGGGGAAGAAAACTGTCAAATTAGCTCCGCGTAGATGGCGTTAGGTGTTTGTTACTTTCATTTAACCTGTCAGTGGAGTTCTTTGCTGAAAAATTTTCCGCGAGATGGCGCTAAGTGTTTTTTCTTGTCGCTGATTGGTCGCTTTGTCTTCAAGATGACTTTGACAAGTGACAAACACACAGCGCTCTCTTGTGGCGAAGCTTGCGGGAAACAACCCCATTGATTCAAAAAGAAACATAGCTCTTTTGTCTATGGGTGCACAGCTATAAATACACTTTATTGTGTAACCACCACCGAAAACAAAATCAAGGAAGTCCTTTTTATACTCACCATTTTATTTTACACATCAACCCAGAAAAACAAACCCAGCAATTATTATTTGTCATACTTTTACAAAACGGACTCGAAGTACTTTATCAGCGGGATTAGTGTTGGACATTATAAACCCCGGGTCCGTAGTCCGTTTGAGGACCAGCGATAAATCAGACCTGAACTTCGACCAGACCTGAAGTATTATGTTTATATAATTTGGACGTATTAATCTCTTAGTATTAAGTGTTTCAATTTATGTTGAAATGATTTGAGGGTGTTGGGCAATGAATTGTTGTTTAATATTTTACTTGGGCTAGTATTAATGTCAACTGTGTGAGTATTTTATATTTGAAGGGTCCACTGCAATAATGATGAATGTCCAAAAAACATTTTTTCTTATTCAGTAATGCCATTCGGTCACTTGACTATGTAGTTATGAAATCACGTTTACAAACTTAGCAATATCGCTGACAGTCCCGAGATAAAACGTTTTTAATATTTTGGCTACACGGCTAGAACGCTTAACGTCACAGGTGTTCACGACAATAACGATGAATGTCCAGTCGCAGGCGCCTCGCACTGACCGCCATCTTGCTGTCAAAGAAATAATAAATAAATACATATACTTTAACTTTAATAAACAACATTTCATTACCTTCCGGTCCGAGTTTTTTCACACCGATTATAAATTTAAAACCCAGTTATCTTAAAACAAAGGACAATGGACATTCATCATTATTGCAGTGGACCCTTCATTTGGAAAACTATCAGAATAAAGTAGAGTGCAACAAGGATTTTTTGGATCCTGAATGTCATTGACAGGGTGGCGTTGTTGCTAAACAATCGGGATGATGTCTGGGTAAAAAAAAATCTATTTAGTCTGCCAGTCAGATAATCAAAAAATATTAGATACGTATTTTTTGCTTTATCATATTAATAAAAAAATACTTAGATAAAACGCATTAAAGTTGGGGAGTGGGGGCTCGCTACGTCACAACTACGTATAAAATGTAGCAATAGGTGACGTCATGCCACATTTTAACTCAATGTTGGTATCGCCATAATCTTTTGATTACGTAAAAAAAAAATTACGATTCCAATATTTTTTAATAAACCACATGACGGACAAAGAAAAATGTTGTCATCATCCCTATTTGTGAAATATTCACAGAAAGTAATGAGGGTTTTCTGAAATGACGTTCACTAGGTGGCAACACTGAGACGTCAGGTCCGGGCTCCTGTCAAAAGTGTCAAAAGTGTGTGTATATTTTTTTAGTCGACTCGCGTGACTGTATAATGAACGAATGATGAATCATAATCATAATCATAATCATTTATTTATTTGTCAGAACATGGTACATTAAATGGTCTTAAGGTTAGTCACAGGTATCGTCACATTCTGCCAAGTGTGGCGTGCAGATATTAGGTAGTACATACATTTATTACAGGACATAATATATTATTTATTTAGTATTATTAATTTATTTGATTATATTAACATTATTGATTGCATATTAGACATTAAAATTAAAATTTGAGGTATGTCAGATAGAAATAATATCACAAACACATAAAACACACATTTTATTTAGGATGTCAAAGTATCAAAGAGTAAGATGTCAAAGTTTAAAAGATTAGAATTCAATTAGGATGTCAAAGTATCATTTAGGTAGTCGTTTAAATTATAATAACATTTATTACATAAAAAGTCTTTGAGTTTCTTTTTAAATCCATCTAAATTTAACTCTTTGATAGATTTAGGTATTTTGTTATATACTTGCGGGGCTATGCTGAATATGCTTTTCCACATTAAGGCTGTTTTAGCCCTGCGTCCGCAGAACATATCATTCCGCCTGTTACGTTTAACAGTGTCTGATAGATGGGGAAACAAGTGTGCATTCAGCTTAACAAATAAGGCAGTTTCATAAATATACAAAGCCGGTAGTGTCAGAATTTTGTATCTTTTAAAGTATGGTTCACAACTGTCCGTTACTTGTAGTCCAAACATGGCTCTTATGGACCTTTTTTGCGCTTTAAAAGCGGCTTCTCTGTTTGTGGAATTACCCCAAAACACAATACCATATCTCAATACTGATGCCACAAGACCATGATACGCTGTGAGTAGTGCATCTGTGTTAACTGTTGGAGCAAGTTTGTACAGGGCATAGGATGAACTACTAATTTTCTTACAAAGCGCTTCAATGTGTTCCTTTCACTTGAGTTGCCTCTCTATAATCAAGCCTAGAAATTTTGCACTATCTACGTCGTGAATCCTGTTACTTTGGTATTGAACTTCCATTTTCAAACTGGGTTTTTTATGGCCAAAGTGCATTATTTGGGTTTTCCCAAGATTTATTCTTAAATTATTATTATTAAGCCAAGAGATTAATGAACTGACCGCGTTATTTACATCACATTCATAATATAATTCTGCGTATTGCAAGGTATTGTTACCGTACTATCGTCAGCAAAGAGTGTAATGGGGAAGTCTATGGCTTTGGGCAGGTCATTAATATAAATGAACGACATCATACATTTTATATTCATTGTCGAAATGGAAGACCTCTTGTCAAAGTGGCGTCAACTGGTGGCGTGAATTTTCATAGCCTCGATAGTTCCGATTTTTGCCACGCGGCAATAATGCCTATACCGTTGTCATTTTAAGTACATTGATTACCGTCATGGCGGCATTACATTCACTCTAGGGGCTAGGGCATAACTTTGGCCCAAATCGAGACTCTGCTTGCCTTGTTGCAACCACATAACCAAAGGCCGTATTTCCTTAGGAACTAAGTGATAGATAAAGACGCGTACTTGCGGAACTTTGTGTGGATTTAATGACACTAAACAATAGTCTCGATTTAGCCCTGTTAGCGCGGGGAGCAATAAAAAGCGGACTGTAAATAAGGCTGGTATATTGCCGTCTAATATTACAAAATATAAGTTCCCGGACAAACAATTAATTTTTGAGTTCAAGAGAGGAATGTCGTCTGTCGCGGTGGAGTCCGTGGACGCGAGTGGTCATCGGGCCGAGCGGTGTCGCCGCCGCGCCGCGCCTCAGCTTGCCGATGACGCGATGAGCACGCTGCCTGCGCGTGTCGACCGCATGCAGAGTGCTTTGTTGGGTTCGATTCCCAACATGCTGCCCGGGTTGAAGCGTAGACTTCAAAAATCTGGAAGGGGGCAAATATGAATGGTGGTGCCCTCAAAATGGTGCTCTTCATTGTGTTCACCTCACTGCCAGAGTAAACACTCATGACTCATCGACCATAATGGTGTGCTGTCAGAGCGTTGCATGTACACGTAGACACGTAGCCATCAGAGACCTGTGGATGAGAGTAGAATTAAGTGGCCGTCCAATGGAAACAGAAGGAGTGAGAGCGGAAGAGTTGAGGGGTTCTGAGGGAAGAGAAATGTGAGGATGGGAGTTTAAACAGCTTTTATTTAAGTGAGGCAGGCCGCCATTTCTCATAGCTAGCAAGCAAGGCTAATGTATGAATAGGAGAATAAAGAATATGAAGTTTGGAAGCGTATAGTGTGAATTCCGACAAATGATTGAAGAGCGGAAAAGTAAGCTTCACTAAATAACGCAGCAACGAGTTTGAAACGACAGGCTTGTGTTGAACTGCAAATGAAATTGCCAAAAATGATTGATTATAATTGCAATTTCTGCTTCTCCTGTCTGCTAGCATCACTGGCTCAGCGTAAACAACGCCAAAACAAAAAATGAATACTTTATGTCACAAGTACCTAAGGATAAAATGTATGAATGACCTAATTGTATCACCAACACAAAGGTTATTGGATGATAAAAATGAGAAAATAAAATATGAATAAAAATGTATAAATTATGAAATGTTATGCACATTAAGAAACTAAGACCTATGGTTAACTACACTACCTATTGAATCTACTTAAGAAATATTATTAGTATGTAGGTAGGTACAACAGAACAAGAAACCAGTACTGGTAGATCGTGTCTCTCGGTATGATTGGGCATTTTGGGCGAAGTGGAAACAGCCCACGACAAGGATGAACACTGATGGAATCAGTCTTCAGCCCGCGGGAAACAAGATCCGCCGGTTTGCCTCTCGACGGTAGGTAGCTAGCACGCGTGACAGGTATGATTTATGTTTGGTTGAATATTACTATGAAGACAGCTAGGCAAAGGCTCCCTATTTGTGTACCTATGTTTGAAGACAGAACCTTTAAGAAATTGCTCATGTGACATGAACCGACACTTTGTATTTTGAAGTGAACCGCCTAAGACTGATGGATTTTCCTTCAGCGGCATGGTTACCACAAAGCGTCCGTCGTCCTTACGAGTGCCATATTTTTTAAAGCTCTGCTTACAGGAACGCTTCTCAGGAGATAAGGAGTGCTTGGCTGCGGTGGTATCTAATACCGGGAAACAAGATAAGACTGGATCGGCGTCCACGTTTAAAAAATGCCAACGGGAGAAGAAGAGTGTGACTTATGATGGGCGACGTACCCTGACACTATCCAACCCAGTTTTGTTTCATATAACTTGGGCTGATTTTTACCCAAGTCGATAGTATTATTGCATAAGAGGGACCAAAATATTTCGGCCCCAACTAAGATGTCTATAGCTGACGGTATATTAAAAGAAGGGTCAGCTAGACTTATTCCCATAGGAAGAGGAATGTTGTCGATGTTTATAAAAGAAGACGGTAAAGCTTTAGTGATCTGTGGTAAAATATGGCAGTCTACAGTACATTTATAGTCATCATTATGGATGGACATAATAGTAAGGCTGCAAGACTGTGTGCTATGAGAAGCGTTATTATTTATACCTGTCACGGTGGCGCTCGCACCACGTCGCGACAAACCCAGCTTACCGCAAAATGCCTCGGCAATGAAGTTACCCGTGCTACCGTTGTCGAGCAGTACTCGGGCAGTGTGGATGGCACCCTTGCTGTCAATCACTCTCACGAGCGCTGTGGAAAGTAAAACATTCGGAGGAGTAGTGTACTGCTGAACATTTGTTGCACCGGCAAAGTTATTAATGGGAGTAAGTGGCTCAAGAGTAGGGGTTGTTTGTACCTCATGTAAATGAAGCAGAGTACTGTGCTTTTTCTTGCAATGTCTGCAAGGAACAAGATTGCACTTTGATTCTACGTGCCCTGGTCGAAGACAATTAAGACAGACCTTTGCTTCTTTGGCCTTTTGTTGACGATCTTCTATAGTCAGGGCTCTAAATTCTTCACAATTAAATAAGAAATGAGGCTGATTGCACATAGGACATGTAAATAGTTTTTTATTATTATTATTGTTTTTTTTATTTATAGTGTTACTGTCATTTTTATTTTCATTTGATTTTGTAGTTAGAATATTTGAATTATGTTTAATAGTCTCTGAGTGGTGTATGCTGTTACTATGTGTTTTATGTTCTTGCAAAGTTTCCAATAAGTCTGCTCTGTTGCTAAGAAACTTAGTAAAAATATCTAAAGAAGGTGGATCGCTAAGCATGTTTCGATGTTCTTCCCATTCCCTACGTGTGACATTGTCGAGTTTTTCTGCCATCATATGAATTATGAGGGTATCCCAATATTCAGTTGGTTGACCTAAAGTCTTCAATGCACGTAGATTTTTATTTGTGACATCTATAAGGTTACGAATAGAAGAACACGATTCACATTCCATGTGTGCAACGTTAAACAATGCATGGACATGATTATTTACGAGCAATCTTTTGTTGTCGTACCTACTACACAATAAATTCCAAGCTGACTCATAATTCTGAGCTTTAAAATCTAAATTATCAATAACTAGTAGCGCACTATCTTTAAGAGATGCACGAAGGTAGTGCAATTTATTAATGTTGTCAATGTCCGACCGTGAATGAATAAGTGAAATGTAAGTGTCTCTAAATTCTAGCCAGTGTTGATAGTGACCGTGGAAAACAGGTAAATTAATTTTTGGCAAAGACACACAATTATATTTGAAGCCACCTGCCTGTACATCCTCGTCACCCGCTACGACACCATCTCGGAGACTGCACGCTTGAGGGGGACGAGCACCGAGCAGACTCTGCGCCGTCGCCACCAGCTTATAATACTGATTCTCGAACTGCTCACGCTCCTCGCTCTCGTCATCGGGGTCGTCCAACAACACCTCGATGTCGCACTGTAATTTGTCGAAATCCACATATAAGCCTTCAAATCTACTAAGTCGGGCCTGTAAATCTAAAAGTTGTATGTTGCTATGTTCGGTGCAACTTTGAAGCTTGTGAAGGTGGTTGCTAAAAATGGTGAGCTTAGACTTCATACAGCTGCGTTTTTTAACGAGTTTTTCGTCAGTCATAGCGATGCATACACCAGTAGCTTGCTAGTAAATAAGCTAATGTGATAACAAACCAGGTTTTTTTTTTGTTAAAGCAATAAAATGTACCTTCCTAATGAGTTATGAATGACTCGACGGTGCAAACAAAGAAACAGCTGGCGCAAAGGTAACAAGTAGGTATGTCGCCGAGCGATCAGCTGATGTATAGATAAGAAGCGATGGATTTGCGTAAACAGATGGGATTTTAAATGTTATTATAATGGCTTAATAAGTAGAATACTGATTTTAAGAGAAATATAAGGCTATGAATAAGGATGATTGTCTATAAATGACTTAAATTGATGTTCAGTGAATGCACTCACTTAAAAATAGCTATTTAAAATATAAGTTATTAGACAAAGAGAAGGAATGATTAAGGATTAAATTGGAACGAACTCACAAAATGTCTAAACCATCCACTGGATACACGATGATCTGCAAGTCTTCGTCCTTGTTTGTCCTTCAGTATGACTCGTACATTCGACGGGTCCGAAGTCCGACGACGGTTGACCTCTAGATGACTTTTTTCTCCGTGACGTGTGCGGGTGCTACGCAAAGTTTCTTGAACAGGATATAGATGACTCCTGCAGGAACTGTCGCCGCTGAAGACCGCAACTGAAGATCTTCGACTTTGAAGATTGTTTCCGAGACCGTTACTTTTTGTTTATGAGACGGCGAGATCCTTGATGGACCAATGTTAGCGCGGGGAGCAATAAAAAGCGGACTGTAAATAAGGCTGGTATATTGCCGTCTAATATTACAAAATATAAGTTCCCGGACAAACAATTAATTTTTGAGTTCAAGAGAGGAATGTCGTCTGTCGCGGTGGAGTCCGTGGACGCGAGTGGTCATCGGGCCGAGCGGTGTCGCCGCCGCGCCGCGCCTCAGCTTGCCGATGACGCGATGATCACGCTGCCTGCGCGTGTCGACCGCATGCAGAGTGCTTTGTTGGGTTCGATTCCCAACAAGCCCAAAGTAACCAGCCATGACGGTAACAAAAGTAGTAACAATAAATCACCCAATCAGGAACTACTTCAATTGATGACCGGCATGCTATTTCAAACAATTGCAGTCTTCTGCTGGACCTCTCAAATCTAATCAATCCCAAGATGACAGCGTTGCGGACGAGTACTTCGACGCCTAAGTGTCCTTTTGTTTTTATTTGTATACTTAGTTAGTTAGTCATTTACTTTAGTACTTAGTGTAAATAGTGTTAATTCATATATTGTATAATATGTATAAAAGTCTTATGTAACAAAAAAAATACCAAGTTGTCTATAAGAAATCTCTAATCCTAAGTTGTGCAATACCTACTAATACCTACTAAATCCACCTCCCAAAGTCCCAACCTCCCAATTTTTTTTACATTGAAGATTCCGAATAAGCTTAAAATTATTATCCAAACTGATCTAGACAGGATCAGTTTGAACCAGTCACCTAATCCCTCCAGTTACGTAATTAATTTATTCTTACAAATCAATGCATCGTTGATCCACGTCATTATTTTATTTTCCAAACAGATGTCTGCAATCACCTCACACCCACTGACCATAAATTAACCAAGAACAAGTACAATTTGTCCGATAATCCCTGTCGATCGGGGATTATCCGGACAATTTGGTGGTAAATGTGGTAATCCCACAACACTGTACCAATTTACTGGGTCCAGTATTTATTGGGGGCTGGTCACCCTATGGTCTTGCTTGACTCTTGAGGAATTGTATTCACCTAGTTGTAAATGGTTTTAGGTGCTTATGTTTTCTCGTGAGGGGTGCGTGAAAATTAATTATAGAGGGTGTATCAGAAAGATGTGGTACAGAACAGCAAACGGAACCACTTTTTCCATGGCACTAACATCGGAATCGCGAAAAAATAATCAGCGGTCCCATACATTTGCGTCGAGTAGGTAAGGAAGTTTTATGGGACAGTTGAAATTTTTTTCGCGATTACGATGTTGGTCCCATGGAGAAAGTTGTTCGGTTTGATGTTCTGTATCACACCGCACCCATTTGTCTAAGATGCAAAACGACATGTTGTTTATAAATATTCCTCATTTAATAGTATAGGATATAGTAGGTCTTTACGTTTATAATCTTATGGCCATGGTATGATGGTACAAAAGAAACCTGCAGTTTCATTACATATTTTATGCAATTATGTAACGCCAGCAGGTAAAGCCACCCGAAACTGTAAAATTTTCCCAATCAACTTTGAACCTAATGTTTTAGCGATAAAGATAAAAATCTATGAAAGAAATTTGACAGATTGGTAGCTTGCTAGCTATTCTCAAAATCATAGAATTTTCTATTTACAAAATGCAAACTTACATAACAGATATTCTATTCACAAAGCACACAAATACCAGTATACAAACACCTACCACAAAAGTCCAGTACAGTCAATTCGCAAAGTGGCAAGTGGGCCGGTGTAATGACAGATTAGCGGCCCGGCCGGCCACCTGAGCTGGCCAAAATATGTAATAACTCAGGATCCCCTCTAATTCACCCGGACCGAGCCAATAAATTCGTCACAGTGATTAGTGTAGTACTCAGGGAATTGTGTGGAGTGGGATCCTCTGTTGTGAAAGAGTGGTATGCACTGTGTAGGTGAAATGAGATGTGACGTTATACTATATATACCGGATGACTTTTTATACCGTCTCGAAAAAAATTGGGTATATTAGGTGAACGGAGTAGAAGCCTATGGCATACCTAACTTTTAAAAAAAAATCTAATCTATGCATACGATTTGAATTTCGATATTTTTAAACGACTTATTATTTTTTTTCAAAACTTCTGTTTGTATGCATTTTAGTATGTTACAAAAATGAAAAGTTTACATCGAATTTGTAGTATTTATTGGTACTTTGATAATTTTTTCTGTCTAAGCTATTAAAAAAAAAACTACGTATGCCATAGGCACTATACTCTGTTCACATAATACGCCCAATTTTTTTCAAGACGGTAAAAAAGTCATCCGGTATATAACTTACAAGCTCCGCTCCTGAATTGTAGATAGAGGTCTTTTTAAAGAATCAGGACTGAAAGAAAGTGCTGCAGCATCTATTTAGTAAGTATTTATATAAAGAATTACAAAAACATATGAGTGTTTTTCGGTTATAAAACAAATTAAATTTGTAATCTATCAAAGTGGGAGAAACATGAGTGAAATAAAAGGTTTGTTTTAATTAAAAACCAATTATATTAATTAGAACATAACAACTAAAATTAAAAAGTACAATATTAACTAAAATATAGCTGATTTCTTTCTGTAATTTCCCGCAGTAAGTAGATATTGTCGAAATGATCGAATTTGACAAAAAAAGGGAAATAAGTCTCATTAAACTGAACAGTTTAATTTGTTCTGTACTGATTCTGAACAATGGCACGATGCCAAATCAAAGTCATCAGCAGGTTTCTTCTTGAGCTGAGGAATTAAGCTTTTGTGTTTGTCGACAGGACTTGAACAGACGGAGTGTCTACCTGACGCTGGCTGTATGATGCTACAGGTAGCAGGTTTAGGGATCTTGCTTGGTCTGTTCGGCGAAGAATGTGTTCTACATTGGCTCATATCTACGCAAATCTCTGTACCAGGCCTATCAATTGTAATCTCTAGGTAAGGTTTTCCGGAATAAGATTTTGAATCTCCTTTCCACCCCTTTGTCTTTAATTCTTTTTTTGCTTTAATACGTGTGGTGTTTGCATCAATTTGTTTGTCCGACGGACTCTGTACATCGGTAAGACTATTTACACAACAAGTCAAATTTGAATCGATAGAACTTTGTTTTACGCATCCGCTACATGGACAAACTGCCGAACAGAGAGTTTCTTGAGTAAACATTTGTCTACAGCACATTGGTTCATCATAATCATTGTAGTCATCGCAATCATCTGCATTATCTCTCCCCGTTTCAAAGTTGTCATATTTAACTTCGCTAACTAGAGAAGAATCATTAGCATTTAAACAACTTCCGTCACATATCTGAAAATCATTGGGTTTCCTACTTTCAAATTCTCTACATACATCGTATTCTCTACATTCATCGTATTCTCTACATTCATCGTTTTCTCTACTTTTATCAAAATCTAAACATTTATCGATATCTACACTATTTTCGTCGACTTCCTTATATTCATCGAGCTTTTTTTTGTCTTCAAGACATTTACAAAGCTCAGCTTTTTTGCGTCTCCTACATTCGTCAAGTTTTCTAAGCTCACCAAGTTTTCTAAGGTCATCGAGTTGTCTAAGCTCGTCAAGTTTTCTAAGCTCATCAAGTTTTCTAAGCTCCTCAAATTTTCTATTGTCATCGGATTTCCTACATTCATCAAGTTGCCTAAGTTTCCTGCATTCTTCAGCTTGTCTCCGTTCTTCAAGTTTCCTACATTCTTCAGCTTGTCTCTGTTCTTCAAATTTTCTACTTTCTTCAGATTGTCGCCGTTCTTCAAGTCTCCTACATTCTTCAGCTTGTCTCTGTTCTTCAAGTTTCCTACATTCTTCAGCTTGTCTCCGTTCCTCAAGTTTCCTACGTTCTTCAGCTTGTCTCTGTTCTTCAAGTTTGTTACATTCTTCAGCTAGTCTTCGTTCTTCAAGTTTATTACATTCTTCAGCTTGTCTACGTTCTTCAAGTTTCCTACATTCTTCAGCTTGTCTTCGTTCTTCAAGTTTCCTACATTCTTCAGCTTGTCTAAGTTCTTCAAGTTTCCTGCATTCTTGAGCTAGGTTTCGTTCTTCAAGTTTCCTACGTTCTTCAGATTGTTTACGTTCTTCAACTCTTCTACATTCTTCAGCTAGTCTCTGTTCTTCAAATTTCCTACATTCTTCAGCTTGTCTTCGTGCTTCAACTTTCCTACATTCTTCAGCTTGTCTCCTTTCTTTACGTTTCCTACATTCTTCAGCTTGTCTTCGCTCTTGTAGTTTGTTACATTCTTCAGCTTGTCTCCGTTCTTCAAGTTGTATACAATCCTGCGAATTACTGCGTTCATTAGGTTTCCTGAAGTAGTCATTAGATGGTTTAGGGCAGTCGTGCCTCCGTTTTTTTTTACACCTTGATGGGACATCTTCCACAGGTGTAAAATAACTTTGCCTAATAGCCACACAGCTTGCTCCACTTTTTTTCGAACCGACATTTTCTTGACTCGCTAGAGCCAACATTTGTGTAGAGTTACAAAATAGTGAAGACGGTTTTTTTAATGAAGATTTTTTCGAAACCTCACACGACTCGGGAAGTTTCGTTTCAATAGTTGTACGAACTTTATCTAAACCTGTTTTGGGGGGACGCTTTTTACATGATGCGGCTTCAGTTCCAACGACATTTGTTGGACCCTCGCCTATAAATTCAATGTTACTGTACACTGTTTTACGAATTATTTGTGGGCCGCCTGGAGTATTCTCTATACATGCCGAGCAAGTTTTCTCGGTACAACAACTTGGTCCTTCCTTTCCTTTACAGGTTCCTTTTTCTCTATCCTTTTTATCATTGTCTATAAAAAGATAAACGTTGCTGCTACAGTCCTTTTTTTGAAACTTCTTTGCGCATAATACAAAAATTAATGCTGGCACGCACCAGGCTATTTCAATAAGCAGTATTACAGTTACAATGCACATCTTTTTAGATAATATATCACATGGTATGTAGATTTTTGCTTTCTTTGGCGGCTGCGGCGGCGGCGGGCATTTAGCAACGTATAAGTCTAAGACGCTATTGCAAAGGTCTCGAGTCCTGTTAACTAATGTTAGAACACTACCTAACGCAAGATACAAATTCTCGTCTTTTAAATGCGGCACAACTTCATCTATCAGCCACTTTTGGAATTTTTCGTCAAAGCTTTCCTCTTGTTTAGGGTTACTGGTTTGAATACAACTTCTTGCTGCATCGTAGTATTTAATGAGATTATGAGATGTATCTGGAGTGTTCAGCAATATTAAGGATACATTCTTCAGAGGTACAAACATCGTGCTCGACTTGTCATTCCAATTCACGTTTGGGATTGGTATACTTAAGCCTGTAGGGGTCTTTTCAAAGTAAGCTAAATTATCACAGGGGTCTTTCATACTTCTGGTATTCGATATAAATTGAAGAGGGGCAACGTTTATTGTCATAGAATTAAGGATCCTCTCATCAGGTCTGCGCCATCCATCGCCATTGGTGTCTAAGTATCTTTTTATTTCATTGTAAAACTGGAATAATTTGACCACGTTGCCTTGTGAGATCGTGCCTCCATAGTAGTCTAATTTTGCGACGGGTAGGACCCATACTTTAAGGTAGCCTCCGACAGCATCCGAGAGTGCTGTTGTCATGATAGTGTCAGTTTCAGGATCTTTTGCTTCCTTTCTGATGGCAGCATAAGCGTCTTTGAAGTATCCAAGTAGAATGTTGACATGATCTTCATTGAAAGTGTTTATGAAGATTGGTGGGGGTAGAAGATTCTGGAAATACCTTCTCGCTTGCAGTAGTCCTATTTCGCTCTTGCTCCACTGTTTCTTTTTAATATCACTGGCAGAGAACAGTACTGTGCCCACATTAGGTGAATATTCTCTATCATGTGGAAGGCTTTCGCACGTTACTATAAACAATATGGTGCATGCGTAGTAATATAATATCATATTTGTATATCGATTACAAAATTTTACAAAATAAATTATTATAAAATACACGCGACACAAAATGACAATTATATTTCGTTAGTAAGTATGACAGTGACACTTTTATTTTTGTCACTGATTTTTGTAGATGAAGAAGAGTTTTCGTATTAAGAAGGTGACGCAAAACAAACATAAAGCTTGGCGTCCACCACCCTTAGACCACAAAACTTTACAATAGTCTACTGTACAAAAAACTTCGTAAATAACACAAAAATTACAAATTAATGTATGAGTTACAATTTACAATATTATTTCGCATTTTTCTAAGAGTAACACAAATCATGAGGTCTGTGTATAAATTGTAGATACTACAATTTACATATTTTAAAAGTATTTTTAGAGTTTTGTAGTACATGGACTTGTCAAATTTACAAAATTGTAACTTGTAGGTACTTGTACTTTTTGGGGTGGATCGAATAATCGATTTTCCCACCCTTACGCAAAATACGCGCATTGACGTGGAGTTGCGGATACCAGCACTTATTACCTATTACCTACCTAACTCGTACTTAAATTGTAATTGTAAAGTTTTGTGGTAAGTATAGCGGCCCAGGGCGGGTCCAGCCGCATTGGGCCGCATTCACAGGGTTTTCCAGATCGAGTTGTCACTGCTCAGAATAACGACGTCTTCCCAAACCGTAGCCTTTGTGGCCTTTCTACTTTATTCACAGCCTAGATTCTTTGGCTGTATTATCATTAGCACATAGGTATGCTTAAAAAAAATATCACACGGTGTCTACCGGGAAAAATTGAACAAGCAAACATGATCAGAGTTTTATAAAAAAAATTCGTAAACCCACCTTAAAACCGATAAGGGTACCAATACGCGGACGAAGTCGCGGGCATAAGCTAGTCGTCGATATATGACGACCAACATTTTTATGATCTTGGCCAAATTTTCCAATGATCATACATTGTGATTTGTTTAGTACACCACAGCATCCAGGTGTCTGGGCAATAAATCACAGGCGCTGTACCTACGGGGACAGAGGTAGGGGGTAAGGGGGACACCACGAGACCGACACGTTAAATTGCTTAATTAAAACCAGTATCAAATTAGGGGATTACACATATGTGGGGTACGGTGTCTTTAGGAGTTAGGGGGTAATGACATCGGTGCAGAATTGATTTGGGGACGAGTCTTGTAGGTTTGGCTACAAGTGTAGTTGTAAGATCAAGGTAGTACGCAAAAATAATGGGATACGTTTAGAGGTGACTTATATTACTCACGTTAAAGAAGTTAAAAGTTAAATTTTAAAAACCCCCGACACATGTTTACCTTAATTTCTTTTTGCTACTCCATCATCAGACACTGATTATCTATCTATAACATATTCATTGAGAGCATTCCAATGAGCCCAAACACGATAGCTCTGCTGTAAGTCGGTGAGGAAGTTGGTTATCCTGCAAATTCCAGGTAACGCTGCAACATCAGTTCAAAGTTACTATGTTATTCTAATATTATTGAAGTAACAGAATAAATGGTAGTTGAGAGCAGTGGTGGCCCAGTGGTAACGGCTCCGACTTACGAGTTGTAGGTCTTAGGTTCGAACTCAGACAGGCGCTTTACTTTGTGTAAATATGTCATCACCACTGCTCTCAAAACGGTGAAGGAAAACATCGTGAGGAAACCGACATGTCCTAGAACCAAAAATTCGAAGACATGTGGCATTTACCAACACGCACTGGGCCCGCGTGGTGGATTACGGTCCACTGCCTCTCACGGAGAGGATGTCTGTGTCCCAGCAGTGGGAGTGGGTTGGTAGCTGATTATGTAACAGAATAAGTACCAAATTTCGTCTCGATCAGACCTGTGGAAGATCTAGCCATAGCATTTTTTATACAGTCCATCCATCGTTTCTTTGGTCTTCCCCTACTCCTATAGCCACCCGCATTCCTACTCAAAAGTTTCCTCACGACATTTTCCTCACATACCTCTGACCACAGTTACCGATCTCACTAATTACAAATTCGCGTGGGTCCTCGACCATCATGTTTAGATTATAATTAATAGTCAAATTAACATATTAAGGCAGATAGTCAAGGATGGCGTGACTTCAGTCCTCCACGTTGGTGTCACTTTAATTACTGTTATTGTGACAAATTACATGCTTGTTCAATGTAAAATAACCTAACTAAGGGCCTTAGCACACCTACGCCGCGAAACCGCATGATGTTCTGCTACTCGAATCTTTATTCGAGTAGCGGAAAATCATGCGAGTCAGTGGAATACGGTATTTTACTCTATATGAGAAAAAATCTAAAAATATATTATTTAGATAGCTTAGGCAAAAAAACTGTCGGAAAATGTTAGTTTTAGTTAATACAATAACAATATAAAATTCAATTCAAAGTTTTCAGTTTTTTTTAATCTGTTTTCTAACAGAAAGTAGCCGCCATGTTAATACGTGATACGGCTGTGAAAAATAAAAAAGTGACAATGTTAACTGTCAAATGCTCAGCGTATATCATTGACTTAGAATTCTATAGACTGCTGGTTATCTTCCCTTGCATTCACACTAGAAAAAGAAGAATATATTAACGTCACTAGCATACAAAAGAGACAGAGTAAAAATATTTCTGTCCTTTATCGCGTGCCGGCCAAGACCGTCGACGTGCGCAACAAGTTTGACGTTTTTGGCGATTGCAGATTGAAATCCAATTATTTATTAATAATTACATCGAGATTTTACACAAAATACGTGCCGTTTCGTGCTCAATTCTTTAATACCATCTGTGCAACTGTGCAAAATGGTTAGGTGCAGTGTATTACATTGTAAAAGTGATAGTTTGATGAAGATTGCCGGATTGTCCTTTCACACGTAAGTATTCCACCTTTTTATGTATTTTATCGCTGTGTGTGCTGCTATTTCTAATCAAATAGTCGCAGTAATGTACAAACTAATTTGTATTTGTGTTAAATCTCAAAAAATAGTGATTTGCGCAATATTTTTATTTTCTTACCTGAACATTCAGTGTTGCCACTTTTTGACGGGGAATTTACCCTTTAATAAGGGTAAAACTGATTTTTTAAAGCAATGTCTATAAAAAAATATTTTATTTCAGACCTTGATCCATTAATATTAGTAATACACACTTCTCATAAGATATTTTAGTAACAAACGTAATAAAAGAGTTTAATTCATATATCTGCACTCACCTGATGCCCCGCATTGGGTACATATTGTACTCACGGCTACAGATCAAGCTATACATTTCCAGTTTAAGCTGATCTCGCAATGTATAGGATTTCCTTACAGTGTAAACTGGAAATGTATAGCTTGATGTGTAGCCGTGTGTACATGTACATAATGCGTCATAATGGTGCAGCACGGCTGTTTACTGATGACCTTAATGTCGTTGACGCTCCCACGTACTCTGCGCATCATGGAAGCATTCTTTTTACTCAAGATGGTATTAAAACCATCAGTATGTACTTCGGCAAACATTCCTGATGCACTGCAGTAACGTGGAAGCCTCAACCACATCCTGAAAGTATTGATATACTGAACTCTGAAGACGTCGTATGCCGTCTGCGTCTATCGATCCCACAGAGTGCACATGTACAAAGATTGGCAAAACGCATTATCGAGTTATTTTTACTTCTGGTGTACAACGTGCAAACCTGTGGGCTAACATATTGCATGCTATATAGCTACTACTATACTATAAATATATAAGTAAAAAAATCATGGAAAGCAAGATCACTGGTTAAAATGAAAGGTAATGAAAAAATCTACCCGATTTATTATTATTCTAGATTTCCAAATAAACCCGAAATAAGAAACATGTGGATTGCTGCTACTAATAGGCCTAATTGGGCTCCAAAAACCAATTCCAGGATTTGCAGTCAACACTTTGATAGTAATCTTTTAATAAAGAAAGCATGCAAAACTTACTTATACCCCGATGCTGTTCCAAATACGGTAACAAATATGGATGTACCTAACATGTGATTGAATTTTATTACAATGGTTATAAAATTTTAACAATTAATTCCATTAGGTTGCAGGAAATAGAGGAAGCGCTATGATGATTAAGAGCAGCGAAGCCACATCCACTGAAACATTAGAAGGGAGCTCAAAAACAGTTAAATCTGTAAGTCTATAGGATTCATATTTTAACAGCTTAATAACGAGCCGAGAGTTGTATGTACTGACGCCAGCAATTCAAACTACCCGAAACTGTCAGATTTTCCCAATCAACCTTGAACCTAATACTCTAGCGATAAAGATGAAAATCTATTAAAGAAATTTGACAGATTGTAGTAGCTTGATGTGCTGGCGTCTGTACATAATGTTGTTTCAATAATAAGTGCGTCATATAAAACATTTTCCTTATTTATTTTAGTATTCGTCACCTGAGTTTTCGCCCAGAACATTGAAACGAAAATGGCAGAAAGACCAAGAAATATCAAAACAGCGTTTGAAAAAGCTAAAAGCACTTCGAGAAAAATCTAGGAGGTTGACCAAAAAGGTGGCAGATTCCTACATTGTTCTCATATGTAGGTATATTTTCAACATGAACGATGTAACCAATATTTTGTAATTTTTATTTATTTAAAAGAGTGTCCGTGGAGTTTCTTGCCCATTCTTCTCCATAGGGGACAACGGTTTGGAATGGGCAACTAGCTTCATCTTTCTGACTGACCGATCCCTTGACAATTCAAACGTACGTATGATTACCTAGTTTATTTTGAAATAAATATTTTTTTTTATTTTGCTTTGAGTTTGAGTTTGAATAAAACATTGCAGTCGCATCATTACTCATATTTTTTTATTTTTCCTGAAATACAAACCTCATTAAAAAAAATCTTATTTTTTGAAGAATATTGGGTAAAATGTACATCACTTGGTAACCCTAAACAAAAGATGTACTTTTTTTCTGTCCCTTTCGACGGCACGGATTCCATGAGTCTATAGAATTCTAAGTCAATGGCGTATATAAAGTGTTTGTTTACACTGCCAACTGACGTCATGAGCACAGAGCAACATGGCGTCCACTGCGTCCAGCGTTTTAGCGCGAAATTTGAAAATTTAAAATTGAAATGCATTTTTATGGCACATATCGATTGAATAAAAATTTCGTGTTTTTTTAAAAGGCTTATTAGCACTATAGAATCTAATTGCGACACCTTTGAAAAATGGGTGTAATACCCTATTGAACGGTTTCGCTGCTATAGTTTCGCGGCGGAGGTGTGCTACGCCCTCAATGTTGGTGCGGTTACTTTTGGGATGTTATGTCACTATTGTGGTATGTTTGCTAGCTTTGATGTCGTTTTTTCTTTTTAGTGGGCTGTGCTGTGAAAGAAAGAAAGAAAAAGTATTTATTGTGATTCGCACAAGAAGTTCACCAACTAAACTAAAAACAGTGATAAAAGTTTAAAAACAAAATTACATAAAAAAAATTTTAATAAAAAATAGAAAGTCCTGTACGAGGCCAAAAGGCCCCAATCTCAGCATGATGTTGCGACATTTAAAATTTGATTTTAAATTTGACATTTGATTTGATGTGCTTTTGTGCACTGTGTTGCACTTGAAAAAGTGAAAGTTTAAGTTAATTTAGTTTTTTTATTTTTGAAACTAGTCTTGATAAACTGACAGGCAGACAGACAGTCGGACAACGAAGTGATCCTATAAGGGTTCCGTTTTTTCCTTTTGAGGTACGGAACCCTAAAAACGTAAGGAAACAAAAGTCGAACAGCAAAACCACCCGTTCACCAACATTCCCCAAAACATTTTCTGTTTTTAACCATCGCCATCTAACAACCATTATAATAAACAAAGGCCCGTTTATGTTTACATACATACACTAATCCGAAATAATAGTTGATTACGAATCGGTAATCAAAGAGTATGTCGAGCCGATAACCCTCCCATGCTCTGTAATGCTTACCATCCCTTAATGAAGCGTGTAACGGAATATCCTTGTCGATATGTGGGGTTAAGACACGTGCGCACTGGACTGTTGATGGTGCGATTAAGTCGCAAGACAAAATTGTATTAATACATAAAGGAAATTAGTTAACTAGCTGTTGCTCGCGGTGCATACTTCCCTATCTGAATCGGATTTTGTTCACAATTTTATTGGTTAGTTTTTAGCGCTGAACCCTAATTATTTTCCTAAAATAAAAAAACCTTAGTTAATCCTTATAACATCAGCTATCTGCCAGTGAAAGTTCCGTCAAAATCGGTTCAGCCGTTTCGAAGATTAGACGGAACAAACAAACGACATGCATAAAATTTTTAAAACTGTATTTTAGTTATACATTTTATGTACCGTATATTCTTTCATATGCTGTTAGCTGGCTGTTATTCGTGGATCTTTAACAGTCGTTACGGGTCGTCAGAAGCCCCAAAGTCTGACAACCAGTCTTACCAAGGGTATCTTACCCGTTTACGGTGTTGTGGAGGTCAGATAGGCATTCTCTCCATGTAAAATACTGGTATTCAGCTCCAGTTAGACTGGAAGCCGACCCCAACATAGTTGGGAAAAGGCTAGGCAGATTGATATTCTTTCATTTAGTAAAAAGCTGTTATTTTTACATTACAAGCAGAAACTTCAATTTTGTTTATTTGTAGATTGTTTGTTGATTGATGAAAATACAGTACAACTATTTTCTTAACCCTTTCAGACCTGACTTTTTTTATTTTCTCGTACGGATTTAAGTAAATTTTCAGTGTTTTATTAGACATTAAGAACTAGGAAAAAAATAGTAAAAAAAATCCTGCGAGTCAGGTTTTTGAGAAAAACCGGTTTTTCTTTATGTGCACAAATGTGACCATCCGGCTTAAATTATAATTACGATTCATGTTTAGGGAATTTTTCAAAATGAATAAACACTGTTATTATACTGCATTTTTATTAGCAAAAAGCTTAAAAAGCAATAAAGTAGGTAAATAAAAATTAAAACGTATCTTTCGTTGGTACCGTTATTATTATATAAATCTAAGTTTAGCGTTTAGTTAGAAAAAATACTAGAAATAGAACTCTACGTGTGGAATGCTAAAAAGCAGTTTTTATCGTTTGTTAGGCATAGTGTGCACTTGATGGACTTTACACGGGATCTACCCTTGCATCCTACCATTTCGCAGCTTGCTCCAGGCCCGTCATCATGTACAGGAAGTCTCCTGCATGATTGTACTTCTTCACGATTTGTGGCCTTTCAAATTCAACAAATCGCTTCTCTTTTTTACACCATCACTTCTCACTAAATCCTTTTGCCCAATACCAATAAAATTGGAAGCCAGTTGGGCAATTTTGCTATCCAACCACTTGACTACTGTAACATCGCCATCACGACTACTTATTTCTTGAGCGAAGCCCCTCGGTTTCTTGTTGGTTTCTTTATCGTTTAGGAATGACGGACTTGAAAATCTGTTGAAGCGAGCTGTACATGCAGCCATGATGCCTTTTTGTTTCAACATTTGAAGAAGATGGTAAGATGAGAAGTAGTTATCAGCATAGTACAGCTCGTGATCTTTGCTTTCTCCAATTCGCTTTGCAAGCTGTAACACTACAGATGCGGCGTATCCGATTACCTTTACAATATTTTTGTCTAGTGTTGGAGATGAACTTTGGTAAATAATAAAATCATAGGCCGTGCTTACACATAAAAAGAATAATTTCAGGACCCAACGACAAGGTTTCCCTTTTATATACTGCTACGTTGAAGAAGACTCAATGCATTTTTCGTAGAAGACTTAGGGGGAAGTGGGGCACCTTCATACAAGGGGCACCTTCATACACTAGTCTGTTGTTGGGCACACAGAAATTGAAAAATATTTATAAAAAAATGTTAGATAATGTAGGTATTCCTAAAAACAATATGTTGCAAAAACAACGTAAATTACATAACATTACAGTAGATACATTTACAAAATCATATTTATTTTCAAAGATCGTTGCACTATTTGAATATTACGCAGAAAAGACAATTGACACCTGATGGGCACAATTGAGCACAAATCGAAAATTTTATAATTTTGGTATAAAAATACAATAAATGACGCATAAAATAAATCATACATAATCTTAGTGATATAACTTATTGATACATATTTATGTACATGCAAATTTTTCGCAAAATCTAAGTATTTAGGAATAAAAATAGCGGCTGACGAAAAAATGTTAAAACATGATACTAGATGACGCTACTTGTAGTGTTTTTGTTGATTTATTATGTGTACAAATGAATACAACAGTTTTTCACTACGAATGAGCGAAAGTAATACTTTTAACTAATATTATATTTTATGTCCTCAATTGTGGACGCCAGGTCTGAAAGGGTATGTCCCTCGGCAAACTCCGTGTTTCGACAGACTTTAGCAGCTATCCTCCCATTTTTAAAATAAATTAAATTAAGTTAAAATAATATTAACAACTCTTTATACTTCGATTGAGAGCGTCCGGTCTGCGCCGAGGGGCATTAAGAAAATAGGTGCACTGTACATGATTAGGATAGTCAATAAATAGTTTTGATGGCATGGCATGCAAGCTACTTGCACAGTTTCGTACAAGCAATTTAGCTTGTACGAAACTAATAATATAAATATAATATGCTAGGGGTCGGCTTCCAGTCGTAACCGAATGCAGCTGAATACATCCATACATTTTACCCTGTCAGACCTCCACAACCCAGTACTGGGTACCCCTACCCCTTGGTAAGACTGGTTGTTAGACTTTTGGGCTTCTGACGACCCGTAACGACTGTCAATGATCCACGAATGACAGTCGGGACCATATGAAACCGATAGTACAGGTAACACTACTATGTACAATCAGAGAAATTAATTTGTTTACATATCAAATTAACTTACTTTACATTTCTGTGGATTAGGAAGTTACTTTCATCAATTATCAAAACAAAGCATAGGACGACAGAAAACAGTTTAAAAAAAAAGTAAAACTCATTCACAAAATTCTATATCAGCCGCACTATAAAATCTCATCAATATTTCGCGACCACATGAGCGTCCCCTTACGGCCGTATCGTCGGCATCAATCAAACATTATCGGGCCGTTGTTTGGAGAGCCACCAATTAATACACGGCGGCGGCGGAGGGTTGATAGTGGCTACAAACTACATACTAATGTTATGAGCCGATGTCGGCATTAAGTTGATTTTAATTGTGTCGTGTATGTTTATTATTGACTTGCATGAAGCCACTGAATAATGGAATGAGGAATGAGAAAATGTTGTGAGGATAGTATTATGTGTGAATGTGGATGGCTATAAGAGAATAGGAATACTTAGAAAATTGTAAATATGTAAATCAATACGTATACGAGTGACAAATTAATGTCACCATTGCAGAGGCACGCGCAATGGTGACATTAATTTGACATTCGTATACGGTTCCTCGTTTTCGTTTTTAAAGATATTTTAATTTAATAAAACTTTATTATTATAGCATCTTGGAGCAACATGTAGCGCAGAGATAATATTAAAATGAACTAGAAAAAAAAGAACACGCTACTCGAGTTTTTTTTCCATGAACCTACTTACCAGCGGGGTCAGAACAATAAACAAACGATGAACAAAAAAAAAAGGCGTTGGTCAACGGCCTTTTCCTGCCATAGAATAATAGCTTCATGAATGAGTCTTTTGCAGCGTGATCCTTATTTTGGTTATTATTTAGTTTGTTTGTTATTATTTATTTTATCTTATTATAATTTTTACGATTACTGGCCACTAGCCCTACCCGCGTGTTGAATTAGTGTCGCCATTGTGGCGCCACGTTGTATACGAATGGACTGTGTGAAAGATGATATGGCTAGAAAGGGGGTGTCTACCGAGATGACGACTAATAGAGAAGTATGGAAGAAAAAGACATGTTGAGCCGACGCCAAATAGATTGAGATAGGGCAAGAGAATTATTATAAAGCCACTGAATCAAATACGGAATCTAGAAGACTTTTTTTGGAGCAAATTAGGACGTTCTGCAGTCGAGTCTATATTACATGGGGCTTAAACATAACTGGCGAAATGTGGGTACACAGAGGCGGATTTGCAGTCTTGGCCGCCCTAGGCCCCAGGCCATGTAGTACCTAAGTACCAGCCGCCCCTTTCTCTGCACCCATCATATAGACTACACATAATGAATTTACTTTATTGCCAACTTTTACCGAAATCGATTTAAAAATTTGGTTAATTTTAATATCTGCTAGTTAGTTACTAATTTTTTTTTCGTCATTTCAGGTTTGGTCCAAGTTCAAAAGTCAAGTCAAAAGTTGTTCATAATGATGAGCACAGTGACCCCTTAAGAGGATATTAGTCAGTAACCAGTAACGCTGTATATTTAGATTTTCGAAAGCGATTTAGGAAGATTATTGTTATACGATGCGGTGCAGGGCGGCCCGCCCATAGAAATATTAAAAAAAAACTTCTTTCTTACTATATCTATGGGGCCACCATAATGTGCGCGAGCCTTTAGAATATTTAGGTACTTTCAGTTATTTCTTGTTATCATCAGTGAATTTTTTGTCAGATTGGCCGCCCCTAATATTTGGCCGCCCTAGGCCCGGGCCTACTGGGGCTTAGGGCAAATCCGCCACTGTGGGTACACCTCTGCCTAACCCTTCGGAGATTACAGGCCTGATGTTATGTTATGTTTTGTGTTAATACAATAAGTTCTTTAATTTTTAAATAAAACTTTTTGCAACAAACATCGTTCATTATTTAATTAGTTCAGAAATATCGACTGTTGTTTTTAAAGCCACTAATGCAAAATGGTGGCGCAGGTTGGTGGCTGTAAATGACTAATGTAACAAGGCAATGATTTAAATGATGTTCATTGCATAGACTAATTGCTACAAACACATGGACCTTATTGTTTGTCAACTGTCGTGAGACATAGTAATTAAAACAAGGCGACGAAGGGGTTGTATTATAGTTGTCTGATATGATGTTGACTGATATTATGAGGCTTATGTTGCTATTAATTTGTAATTAATTGTGTTGATACCATGAATGTTATGTAGATACACAATAATAAGGATGACGCCTGGGTAAAAAGAAAGGTTTTTATTTTTGACTTTTTAGTGGTACGTAGGAGGAGCTCGTGGCTAAGTAATAACAGCCGCACGGGACGAGCCCTCAGGTTAAGCTACGCTGGCCGAGGTTGGTCAGTGGATGGGTGACCATCTTTACATACCGAGATTCCTCCGTGCTTCGGAAAGCACGTTAAACCGTTGGTCCCGGCTGTTATTCGTGGATCTTTGAAGTCGTTATGGGTCGTCAGAAGCCCGAAAGTCTGACAACCAGTCTTACCAAGGGGTATCGTATTACCCAGTAACTGGGTTGTGGAGGTCAGATAGGCAGTCGCTCCATGTAAAATACTGGTATTCAGCTGCATCCGGTTAGACTGGAAGCCGACCATAGTTGGGAAAAGGTTAGGCAGATTGTACCCCACACAAAGAATACTCTGCAAAACAAATTAGAGCATCATTCACATAGACTATGTAGGCAGAATACATATTATATTAACTTAATGAAGCTAACTCAAAAGCCACTCATCAGTACTTTAAGATATATGGGACCATCTCAGGAGTACCATTGCAAATAATTTGTAATTAGGCAAATACACGTCGCCCTAAGTCGTGTCAGAACTTTGAAAGCCGCAGTTTTATATTGACGGAGATAACGAGGCTACGAAATCTGCCTTCTGACAATCAAGGCCACACATACAACTCAAGTAGCGCAATTTGAAGCGGCATATAATTACCATTAAAATCATTTATAGTCAGAGTGCACCTCATGGCAATTACAATAAGCCCAACACGGCTAGGATAGATTGTTTGATTACTGAGTTCCGGTGCCTACCTTTCGGGTTCTTCATCAGATCGGTTCCATGGCACCATTTTTTTCATCAGAACCATTTATTTAAAGCTTCGTCATAGTCGCTTAACTATCTTAATCGAGATATCTTATCCCACCCGTGAAATACTTATTATCGTTGAGGAGTTCCAGTGACCATCTGTGGTCTTCTTTATCAATTCTACTTCACCAGATGGATACTCTCTGAATGCAAATGCTTGATTTATTGATGAAAATATCAAAATCGCTGTATGTACCTATGTCTATAATATTTGAGGAGTTCCCTCAATTCCTCATGGATCCCATCATCAGATCTGGATTTTGTTATAATGGGACCAATCTGGAAGTATATCCTTTCAAATAAAAAAATAATTTCCCAAGTCGGTTTATACTCGTAAATGACGGAAGTAATGAGGGAACAAACATAAAAAAACCGGCCAAGTGCGTGTCGGACCACGCACAATGAAGGGTTCCGTACTTGAAAAGAATTTATCGCAAAAACAAAGGAGAATGGGCGCTTTTGTATGGGCTCCGTCCCCAGACTGTTTCAAGACTGTATCAAATTGAGCGATACGTCATTTTAAAGCTTATTAGAATGGCTTTATTTTATTCTATGACACCAACCATCGCACTCTTGCAGGGGAAGACCTACGAATGATTTAATTTTTTTTCAAAAAAATGTTATTTTCGCTTATTTTACCATCGTCCACCTGTTTTGTGTTGCAGATATCCTGGAGTATGCCTAGACTATTTGTTATCGACAAAAAGAAAAATGTGATAAAACTACAAATTAATAATTATCGGACTTTTTCCTTTACTTTTGCTCTGAGACCTTGCTTCTTGCCAAATTTCATTATTCTAAGTCAACGGGAAGTACCCTGTAGGTTTTGATTTATTGCGAGTATCAAAATGTGTCGTTATATACGACACATTTTGATGGCCGTATTTTTTATCGCGATGACTTAGCTTAGAAGCTTGACTTTTTTAGAACTGTAAGGTACTATAGACTTACGTATTTGATATGTATTTTAACATGATACCTCCACCCGTTTCTGAGAAAAAGGGTCTTACAGGCTGACAGACTTGAAAATATATTTTTGTGTGAAAAAATTACAAATTAACAATTTTCAGACTTTTTCCTTTACTTGTGCTGTAAGACCTTTCTTCTTGTCAATTTTCATGATTCTAGGATAACGGGAAGTACCCTATAGGTTTTCATTTACTTACGAGTATCAAAATATGGCGCATAAATGGCCGTATTTTTTTATTGCGTTGACTTAGAAGCTTGATTTTTTTAGAGCTCCAAGGGACCATAAACCTACGTATTTGATATTAATTTCAACTTGATACCTCCACGCATTCCTGAGAAAAACTGACGGACTGACAGACAGACAGACGGACAACGAAGTGATCCTATAAGGGTTCCGTTTTTTCCTTTTGAGGTACGGAACCCTAAAAACGAATTAAGAACCTCCTCCTTTTTTTGAAGTCGGTTAAAAAAGAAAAAATAAGTGTCCAATGTTTTTTAATCATTTACATGAAGGACAAAAAAAAAATTGATAGTAGATTCGTGACTTAGAAAAGCAAGCGTACTGTTACATTCTTGGCTCATAAAACTCCATGTTTTAACTGAGCCAACAATTAATGTGCAGCAAAGAAGGGTTGACTTGATGACTGCTACAAATGACTGATAATAAAGACGAATATTAAATTATTTTATTATATTTTAATTGTCTTGTATGTGGGATTTGTGTTAATTTGCGGCCGTATTACTTGCGATATACATTATTTTACTATCTCTTTACACTTTTGATGGCACACAAAACTCTTGTTTTATTTCGTTTATTACGTCACACATTAAGGGCACGCTAGTCGCTCATTCTTCCATACAAACGTAGTTTGGTGATTAGGTATTCGTCTGTTTGAAAGTGTACGTTCAGAATTAAAAATTATTTCAATTTGTCTCGTCATTATCTAGCCCTGTATAGATCTGTATGGAAACAGAATCAGAAAAAAAAAAACCGGTCAAGAGCGAGGCGGCCTCGCGCACCGAGGGTTCCGTTCCGATTTCTGAAAAAGTGTGCAATTTAGAGACATCGTTTTATTTTTCCTGTAATCTTTACATAAACTTCTATCACATAGAATAATTTCAGATTTTTCTCTTTGCAAACTTCGTAGATAAGGGGGGGGGGGGGGGGGGGGACGGTATTTTTTTTTGACATTTTTCATCAAAAGTCGAAAACTATGTTACTTTAAAAAAAAAAAAAATGTTTGATATTGTGCAAACAGCGTTCTTTCATATGATACCCCACATGCCCTAGTTGTCTCACTTTGAATTTTCAAGACCCCTTTCAGCACCTGTTACAGAAATAATATAAATATTTTTATTTCTTTCTTATTTGCTAAATAGTTGGGTAAAAGTCATCTAAAACTTTTCCAAATTTCAAGTTGATAGCATTAGTAGCTCTTGAGATATCCAGCTGTGACAGACAGACAGACAGACAGAGGCTCTGTCTGTCTGTCTGTCTGTCTACAGACAGACTGAGTCACACCATAAGGGTTCCTTTTTTACAATTTTGGTACGGAACCCTAAAAAGTAACGTATTAACGTATTAAACTTCCATATTTCAACACCAATATTAACGCATTGGGCGTAAATAAATAGCTCATGGATTATGAAAATGGCAAAATTGTTAATTTACTCAAAAATTGAAATAAGTTTATTTTGAATCAATAAATCCAGTATTTTTGTAATATCTAAACGCCCAAAGGTCTGTTCATTGAATTTTACACGCTCGTTTTCGTTATAAATCATCGTAACTAAATACATAAAAACTATATACAGGGTGTTTCTTTTAAGGTGTCAAGCCAGTGCGAGCAGATAGCAGAGTACCATACCTATCGATTTAACCCCCATGTATGTTCTACGATTTTTTGTAGTTTTCGAGTTATAATTTTTTTTTTCGATATTTTCCTGGTTCAAGGAGTTGATGGCTTTAAAAATTATATTTATTTATTTATTTATTATTATATAAGGTAACTTCACAGCTGACAGTAAGCAAACACAAATTATTATACCAAACATTACGCCAATTACGAAGTACTCAGATAATTATAGTAAAAAATACAGAGAGAGACATAATTACTAATATATATGTATTATGTATGTATGTGCGTGTATCTGTGCGGTGTTTGTGCTGTAAATGTGTGTAATGATGTGTGTGTATGTATGCATGACTAAACTGGCACTACTTGGTAAGCTGAGTAATCGGCGTTTGATGGAGGATTTGGATAATCTCCTTTTTAAGTGCGTTTCGTGTGGTACTAAAGGGGTCCAGAGATGGGAATTTATCATTATATAATGCAGGAATCTATTTAATATCTTTATCTTTATCTTGTATAACTAAATACTAAATAATAAATACTTAATCAATCAATCAACTCAGCCTACCGCAGTCCACTGCTGGACATAGGCCTCTCCCAGGCTGCGCCACAACACCCTGTCCTCCGCCTTCCGCATCCAGTCTGTCCCAGCCAGTTTCGTCCAGTCAGTTTTTCAGGGGCGTCCCACACTACGCTTACCGATCCGCGGTCTCCACTCCAGGACTCGTCTGCTCCACCGGCCAACGGTCCTTCGACAAACATGGCCAGCCCACTGCCACTTCAGTTTGCTTACTCTGCAAGCTATGTCGGTTACTCCGGGTCTTTTCCGAATAATTTCATTCCTGATTTTATCCTTCAACGAAACTCCGAGCATAGAAATAGGTACTAAATAAATAAAACCAAATAAATAAAGTAACTAAATAGCATGCTTATTAGCCACGCCACCAACGAGTCCGAGCCGCCGCGCCGACTAAGGAGCAGCCGGTCGATTCTGTAAAAATCTCACCGTGAAAACTTAGGTGAAGTGAGTTTGTTTTTGCTAGGAATTGACACTATTGACAGCTCACTCCACGCTCACTTCACCTAAGTTTTCACGGTGAGATGGTTACAGAATCGCACTGCTGCTCCTATACCTAGCAAAGCAATTTCATGAAATCATGAGGTTTGAGGTCAATTCTAACTTATTCAGTTGTATTGTTGATTCTAGTGATTATAATTCTATAAAGCCATATTAATTAATTACGGCCGCGAATCATATTTTAACCCCTCAAGTGTCTGAGTTTGGCTAATTTTAGACCCAAAAAACCAGCGAGTGGGGAGGGTTGGGGGTTAGTTGCGAACCCCATAGGTTCACAACTACTGATAATGATATTTTTTCCATCGGATGATGTTTTTTTACGTTTATATATATGTGATCTAAGCTTATATACTTATTATGTAAAGTTTTGTCCTTTTGCATACTTTGGGTGCATTTGACACACGGGGGTAGAGGGGGGGTTAGCTACGAACTCCATAGGTTCACAACTAATGATGATGATTGGTTTTCCATCGGATGATGTTTTTTTACATTTATATATATGTGATATAAGCTTATATACTTACCTAACAAAAAAAGAGTTTTTCTTATGCACACATGGGGTGCATTCGACACTTGAGGGGTTAATCAACATACAACCTGACACTGACCTGCAAATTGCAAAAAACGTAAGAATTTCGCGGGTTACCTTAGCGCATCCCCCAAGCCTTTAGTCCCGGCTGTCATTCGTGGGTCTTTGACAGTCGTTATGGGTCGTCAGAAGCCTGAAAGTCTGACAACCAGTCTTACCAAGGGGTATCGTGTTATCCAGTAACTGGGTTGTGGAGGTCAGATAGGCAGTCACTCTATGTAAAATACTGGTATTCAGCTGCATCCAGTTAGACTGGAAGACGACCCCAACATAGTTGGGAAAAGGCTAGGCAGAAGATGAGATGATGAAGGTATCTCAATATGAAATGCACATAGTATCACTACAAACATGACAGGTAATTATTTTTACCGCTACCCTTGATTAGGGGTAGCACTGTGAGTTATAGTGAAGGCATCTGGATTTATCGCTGTGCGCCTGTGCCCAATGAGCGCCTTATGATTAGTTAGAGTGTGTGGATGTAGGGGATATGGAAGTGGCTTGGTTTGGTTTGATGGCTCTATGAGCGTAGCGAGAGAATTATAATATTTTTGAAGTGAAAACTTCTTTACGCCCGCTGAGCGATTTTTGGTAAGGGGAAATCTTACGCGTTTGCGTCACTGCGACACCTCGACACCGCAACATGCTATGCATAGTTTTACGTTTAAAACGTGTTTTTTTAAAAGGAAAATATAGGTAGGTAATGTCGTTTTATGAGGGATCAGTGTTCATTCACTTTGCATCAATTATGCGTTGTAATTATGTAATAGCGGTTTTTTTTTCTTTTTATGTTTTTGTTGAGATGGACGAATTTGTATTTGGCTTTTTGATAAATAAAGATTATTAAGATTATTATTATTAAGATTTGAGTTACTGAAATCCTAATCCTAACTAATATTATAAACGTGAAAATGAGTTTGTTACGTCACGCTTTTACGCTAAAACGCCTGAATGGATTTGAATGAAATTTGGCAAATGGGTAGACCATGACCTGGAGAAGGTCATAGGTACCTTCTCATCCTGGATCGCAAACAAAGTCGCGTGCAACAACTAGTAATAATACCTATATAGAGTGACACAAAATAGGTACACACGGCTACACATCAAGCTATACATTTCCAGTTTACACTGACCTCTCATTGTAAAGAAATCCTATACAATGCGAGATCAGCTTATACTGGAAATGTATAGCTTGATCTGTAGCCATGCGTACCTACCTGCCACAATAAAATGCATTCAAAAATCATAAAATCCAGTACCTAGCAACAAATCCATAACATTTCCAGTCGCCTGACATCTTCGAACTTCTGACAGATTATCCGCTGGACGGTCTGTTTGTGCGCGTAAAAAGCTCTCCGCGTAATGGCACGATGTTAATATTGTCTGAACGATAACGGCTGAACATCTGTATTATTATTCTATTTATATACCAATGAAGTATGGGTAGAATGCTTGATGGTACATTAGAAAATTATATATTTTTTTACATAATAGATTACTAATTATTAAGTCTACTTTCAGTTATTGTAAGTTACTGAGCATTCTTTCATATTTTAACTATATTTTTAATTTACATTATGTACAATCGCGTTACTTCCCGGTGATACACTTTTCAACCTTATTACGCGATTGTACCTAAGTAGGTCTCTATCGTGAGAATAACAAAATTGGTAATTACTTCTCCACTCCTATTCAGTAGGTGTTTTAAAGAAACTATGAAAAAGTTAGATAGTTAAATTCTATCTTTAGAATGTCCATTGTCTGTTGAGTTGTTCATTGTTGAGAATAAATCAAAATGTAGTTAGTTTAATTGATGATCTTAACATTTGCTATTAACTTATAGGAAGGCGCTTAAAAATAGAACCCGTAGTATAATTGAAAATTAAATGAAGTATGTGGGGTCTGCTTCGGAAATATTCGAGGCCAATGAGTGGGTTACCGTGTGGTCTTTAATGGTGTGGTACAGACTACCAAACAGAACAACTTTCGATATTGTTTTCTCGATTACCTACGATGTTGGTCCCATGGAGATAGGTGTACAGTTTGATGGTCTGTATAAGTTTGACCACACCTTTCTACAGCCTGTTTAGATATCCAGAAAAAAACACAAATTCTAACCACCATAACCTACATGTTCAAAAGCCATAGCTTTTTCTATGACTACGCGGAAAACCCATGGGGTGTAGGGGACAAATTGTACGTCCCCGTGGGAAATCTGTGGTTATTAACTGTCAGTCATAGCAGTGGCGCCCCCTATCGGTAATGCACAAACGGCGTGCTGAGATTTCTTTGAAAGACATTTTTTTATTTATGTTTGATAGAGTTGGTGGATTTTTTAAGGTACCTATTCTCACGGTATGTAATCTTGAATTTGTAAAATTTTATGACTTAGGTATTTTTTTAAATCTTTTCAGGGAGATTGGTAAATGTACTAGAGCTAACTTTGCATGGTCATAACAATTTCTATAATTCGATCAAAAGGCAAAAGAAAACACTTGGAGATGCTGGGGTTCGAACCCAGGACTTTCAGCGTTAGAAGCAGACACTCTACCATTGAGTTACACCCCCGATGAAAAGATGCAGTCTTTAGCGAACCCCTTGAAATAGGAAAACGAAGTTTTCGTTTCGGAATTACCTACTTATCATAATTAACATAAGTAAGTACCTATGTATAATAAGTTTTTACCGATGTTAACAATATTAAGTATCACATCATCGGAAAACTTTAAGGATAAGTATTTAAAATGCAAGGCAAATGCATTTGATGTGGAACCCAAAAAGGCCATAATAAATCGGAATCTGAAACATTTTGGGCAAAATTACTAATCGATTTCTTCCTAAGCCATGTAGTTTAACGCAATTAACGTTGTTGTTCTGTTAAAATGAAACTGAAGCCGATTGATAGTGTTATGCAATTGCCCCGCTGCTTTCCTCGCCAAAAGAGTACCTACATAATTTATCGACAAGCTGTTTATTCCGTAAAAGCGTATCCTCTGACCATACAAATCAAACATCATTTACCTATGTATTGAAACAAGATTAGCACCAACATAAAAATATGTTTCCGCGAACGCAGCAGCAAGTGAAAACTTTGCTCAACTCAGGAAATGAAGCTGCGACTCAATTTCCACAGCTCCGGGTAATCCGCGCGGAAATCTAACGCGACAATATCACACCTTTTGCCTTTTTGTTATTTTATACCCGTGGACGGTTTTTAAATCAGGTATATGTATCAATAGCGGATGGGTGTTGAAAAAAAAAAGCTTGTCACCTGAAGGTGTTATCTTTGAATGGTTTTAATTAACTTTTGTGCTAATAAATATGAGGTAGGTTACATATTGCACTATCTTAGTTTGAGTTACATAACGGATTGAGCTGTATGTTTATCGAAGGCGGTACTTCTTCTTCACATTTTCTATGGGCACAATGAGAAGACGGAACATACCTTCTGGGCAGCGTTCGGGAAGCTACGCAATATCATCTCGTCCCCAAACCGTAGTGTCTCAAGACGAAAGTCTTTGACCAGTGCGTGTTGCCAGTGATGACCTACGGCACTGAAACGTGGTGGGTCACAACGGTCCTTATTAGAAGGCTAAAAGTCACCCAGAGGGCAATGGAGAGGGCTATGCTTGGAGATTCCTTACGTGATGGAATCAGAAATTAAGAGATCCGCAGGAGAACCAAGGTAACCGACAGCCCGAAGAATTGTGGCGGCGGGTGGGGCACATTGCTCGCAGAACAGATGGCCGATCGGACCGAAAGCTGAGCGTCCACTGGCCGCAACGCACGCACGGTTTGTTTGTATGAAGAAATGAAAATGCGGGCGGTACCGGTAGTGGACGCTATCTGAATTCAAACAAAGCAAATCGAAATGCGTTGCATGTCGGACCAGTGGGTGCTCACTTAAAAGTTTCTGGAGATAGATCTCGTCTATCGGCTGAAATGACAATTTATTTTTATTTATTTAAATAATGCTAGTACACACGACATACGAGCGTGGATATACGAGTATATGGCAAATAAATAATTTATTTTAATTTTTTTTTTATTTACAATATTAGGGGCCTATTTCACGATGTCTGACTCACCGAATAAATTCAAAAATGGAACAGAATTTGTATTAAATTATCTGCCAAGTAGGTAAATTAATACTTAGGAACTTAATCGTAGGTGGTGAAACGATCAAGTCGGTCAATGGCTCCTTATAGCAACGCGGAATTAATTTCGTCATACCATCTTTTGTAGCTCCCGAAGGGACAGGTATCTTTATGTTCTTATTAAAGACGATTTTCTGGCAGACATTTCAACACGCAAACAGTTTACCACATAGCCACAAGCGATGTGTTTTACACGAATGTTAGGTTGTTGTGAACCTAGTAAGTACGTCTGTCCAATTGTTTAGGAGTAATGTACGTTGTTATCTACCGTTTTTGGTTCGCACCTTGTAACGACAGTTATGATGCCCAGGAATACCATTCAACTTTATCAAAGCTTGTTTCAAGTATGCAACTAAACGATTTTTAACTAAACTAGTTTATAGGAGTAGTTAGGTACTCTTAGCATTCTCATCACATATTATAATCACCACTCAAACATTGATCACCATTTCGTCTGATGAAGCCGTCCCTCATATGTTATTCCATTTGGCCTGACATTTTGGGGGGCATCAACTATTCATTTAGGCCGCTGTACTTACTTAGTGGGGTTCACCTTTAGGAATGGTGGAGGCCACTGTTGCCACCTGATAGAATGATGGCCTGACCTTTGAGCAGTGGTGGGTTTTGTTTGATTGCTTTTGCGTTGTGTTAATTGGTTGGCATTTTGTTGGTTTTTATTCGGGAATGTATTTTATATATTGGAAAACAAATGTTGGAAAACAAAGGAATGCTTTTTTACAAAATTTTGTTTCGAAGAATTTTTTTACTTTTCATTATCCTATGAACTTGTGGTGATAATGTTTATTAAGGTATATTTTACTAACAAATACCAATATATTGATAAATCAGATTTGGCATGGAACCCTAAATGTGCGAAGTCCAACACGCACTTGGCTGGAATTTTTTTAGTAACCGACAAAAAAATTCAACGCATTTGTGGGTACTGAATACGTGGTTTCAATTATTAATGTGATAACCTAATCGCCACTGTCTACACTCAACATACAGGGTTACTTGTAATTCGACGTATTCCTGGCTGGTCGTCATAGTATGGTTAAAATGCAACAAATTAAGCCACCAAATGTTCTACCGAAATTGAGTTCTTTTTTTGTCTAAGAAAAATATAAATTACGAAAAATGAAATGTTTAATTAGTAATCTTTGCCAAAGTTTTAGGCATTTTTAAACTTTTAATTTTTAACAAAGATCTGCTACGGCATCAGCTATGATAATAACTTAAATTCCAGCAAAGTTGCCAGTAAATAATTTTTGAATTGTATTTTTCATAAAAAAAACTAAAAATCTAACTAACTCAAAAACTATTGAATTTCGGTAGAACATTTTTGTTACATTTTACCCTACTATGACGTCCTGCAAGGAATACGTCTAATTACAAGTAACCCTGTATAGCAACATCAAATAATAACTACATAATTATGTCATTCAGTTCTATCCAAGACAGCTGGTTTCAACCGTGCAGACAAAACCTATTAAAAACCGGCCAAGTGCGTGTTGGACTACGCACAATGAAGGGTTCCGTAGTTAAAAACAAACTTAACATTATAGTTGAAAAACGTGTTCTCCCATACATTCCAACAGTAAATGTAAGTTTGTACTCACACTATTGACAGATTTACCATGTTATTTTAAGACCACAAAAGTCTTGTAGGTTTTCCTGTAATATACAGGTATAGAAGTATTTTCTGTATTTTTTTCAAAATTTTAGGCTCAATACTTTCGGAGATAAGGGGGGGGAACGGTAAATTTTCGTCTATTTTCTTAAATAACTTTAAAACTATTTATTTCTAAATTATAAAAAAATATATTTGAGACCCTCATAGTAAGCCCTTTCATTTGATATGTCACACGGTACAGTTTCCAAAACTTTCCAATTTTTTTTTTATTTGCCCCCTAAAAGTGACCCCCATATTCAAAATTCATTTATTCACTTTAGCCGTACATGTTTGGGTCACAGAAATCCATATGTATACGAAATTTCAACTTAATCCGTCCATTTGATTCGGAGCAAATTGGCTGTGACAGACGGACAGACGGACAGACAGACAGACACACGAGTGATCCTATAAGGGTTCCGTTTTTTCCTTTTGAGGTACGGAACCCTAAAAATAATATACTTAAATAATAATAAAGACATGAGTAACCACGGCACGTGCTAAAAACTCAAAATAAATAAATACTGCACCAATTCGTCAGTCATTAGATTTGATTGTCCAGGTGGATGCCAATCACGGATTCTCTAATAATAAAGTGTGTGTCCACGTGTGTCGCGGTTTTTCGCTCTATTGGCGCGTGAAGACATTTGACAGACAGACGGGTTGTGTTACCTATTTGGTGGGTTTTATGGCGTAATGGGATTAATGCGTAGAATGATGTATTAAATTGTGCTTACTTATGTAGGTAGGTAGGTATATAATGTCAAAAATCGGAGTGTTTTAACACAAAAAATTGAAATAGAAGAAAATAAATATTACATGTGAGGAGGAATGTGTAAGTTCATGTAAAGGTGAGTAAAATGATCAAAATTAAAAATCAATTCGCAAAAAGAAACATTTGGAGATGCTGGGATTTGAACCCAGGACTTTCAGCATGCGAAGCAGACACTCTACCACTGAGTTACATCCCCGATGAGGGAATGGTCGAAATAGTCAATCTCTACCTACGCAAGTGACATCATCAAAGTGATAACGAAGTGATACTTACTACATTCAGTTTTTGGTCAGAAGCATTATTTTGTTAATTTTGGGGATTGGTAGATAAAGTTCCTTTTAGCGTGTTTTTTTAGCGTGATTCTTATTACGTAAATTATGATTAAATAACTTACTTTTCATTAAAATTTATTATAATGTAACACATGTTTATTTGCTCTCTTTTAATCCGCTAGATGGCGCTGTTCTCAATTAAATCGATCCGCCATCAGTCGCACTGTTTCCCGCGTTCACTATTATCACGCGAATTGTTTTTACAGAGCTTCCCTTTTAATTAACTAGTGAAAATATTAAAGATTCGGGGTGAAATTGTTTATTATGACAGCAAACACATTATTTTGTGGTGTTTTGATGAGAAAATATTAATAATGTGAATAAAGTTCGTGTTCGTGTTTATTTACCTACGACCTACCTACCTACCTTTTGACGTGTAAAAGTGTTTGTACAAACCTACCTACTTACAGAAAATAAATCATTTATCATTTATCTACTTTCCTGTTTTGTTCTTCTCCAATGCACATTAGGTATACTTAGGTTAATCTTTGGTCCACAGGATTAGGAACACATAGATAATACCTAGCATGCTAGACCTTATAATATCATTTAATAATCAGAAATATAATAACTGGTACCTACTTAGATTATCCAAAAACATAATAAAACATTCATTACCTACCGCAAAAAATAAACCACAATCAAATACGAAAACATTGCCTATTACAGAGTTTCCTGTGCATGTCCGGCGATGCGTGAAAATCACATAAAAATCATGGCGCGCCTCTTTTGTTCCCAATAGCATCCCCTTTTCAACCCTTACGTCAGTCAATGACGTAATTACAATGGTGGGCACCCGGACTGTCTCATTAATGGCTGTTACCACTCTGTTTTAATATTTGTGGTATTTACTTTAGTTTTGTACAGGTTTGATTTTGACTTTTGAGGCACTATCCCCTGTATTTCTATTGAAAACCTACACCCTTTTTGCGTAACACACTATCGATCGGAATCTGAATAATTTTGAATCAAATTGCTAATCCATTGCTTCATAAGTTCGAAAAATTTTGTCCGGTCGACTACGTCAATCAATCTGCCTAGCCTTTTCCCAACTATGTAGGGGTCGGCTTTCATTCTAACCGGATGCAGCTAAATACCAGTATTTTACATGGAGTGACTGCCTATCTGACCTCCACAACCCAGTAACTGGGTAATACGATAGGTACCCCATGGTAAGAGTGGTTGTCAGACTTTCGGGCTTCTGACCCGTAACGACTGTCAAACATCCACGAATGACAGCCGAGACCAACGGTTTAACGTGCTTTCCGAGGCACGGAGGAGTCTCGGTATGTAAAGATGGTAACCCATCCACTGACTAACCCCGGCAAGCGTAGCTTAACCTGATGGATCGACCCGTGCGGCTGTTATTATACTCGACTACGTCAGTACCTAAATAACGCAAAGAATGTTGTTGAACTGTCAAAATGAAACCAATTCCGATTGATAAAACTTTCATTAGTTTACTAGATGTCAAATTGAATGTAACACGTGATTAGTTGACCAAAATAACATCAATCAGTCAAAATACGCCTGGTTAATTGTTATGCGGCCCATAAACTGTAAAATGTCAACTGTTCATATACCTACTTCCATTACCTACTTACCTGTTCATAAAAAAAACTTGACATTTGTCTCTTCTTAGTCATTTGGTAAAAAACTTTTTAAAGGATTTGACGGCTGAGCAAATAGTTATTTATGCAACTGACGTTTAATAAGGGGCACTAAAACATGAGTGTTTTAATACCTAATTATGTACAGTTGCATACAAGACTTTATCTACATCCGTGTTATGAATCGTCTATAAAAGGTTCTGAAACAGTTTTTTGCAATACTAATACTCGTATCGAACATGGCGGCCGGCGTCATAGTATACGACGTGAATTCGAATAAGTTCGTTTTTTAAATTACGGCGCTGTTGTAGTGAAACACGCGTGCATAACAATGTTCTTTTTTTGAAAACGAGTTGCATTATGAAATTCAGTACAATATTAAAACACCCGTTTGGATGATATAATGGTTACTATGACCACGGCTGTTTTAATGTTGGCAATAAGCTAACTGTTTCAGAAACTTTTATAGAGGATTTACAGCATGGGTGTAGATAAAATAATAAAAAAAAAAAATTGTATAAGTTCGACGTAAAATCAAGCCATAAACTTACGTGATAAACTTACGTGAATTAAATACTTACCCCACAAATTCCTTCTAGAATCTTTTGGGACCCAGTGTTTATTTTTTACCGCCATCTTCATCGCTTTTACCTTCAGTTGTAAGTTTGTAACAGCGGAAAAACACGAGCCATTATGAAAAAAAACGGCCAAGTGCGTGTCGGACCACGCACGATGAAGGGTTCTGTAGTTGAAAACAATTTGTCCCAAAAACAAACTTAACATTGTAATCCCAACAAACGTTTTGTATGTGATAAAATTACAAATTCACAATTTTCGGACTTTTTCCTATATTTGTGCTGTGAGACCTGGCTTCATGCCAAATCTCATGATTTTAGGACAACGGGAAGTACCTACCTTATAGGTTTTGATTTACTTGTGAGTATCAAAATATGTCGCATAAATGTCCGTATTTTTTTTTTAGAACTCCAAGGAACCTTAGAGCTACGCATTTGAGATTAATTTCAACTTGATACCTTCACGCGTTCCTCAGAAAAAGGGTCTTGACAGACTGACAGACAGACGGACAACAAAGTGATCCTATAAGGGTTCCATTTTTTCTTTTGAGGTTCGGAAGCCTAAAAAAAGTCCTGAATCAAAAGTAACGCACGAAAACTGGACTTGCCTGCACTAAATGTCAGCACCTTTTACTATACCCTTCACTACTTACAACCTAGTAGACCCGAGAAGACTATAAAACAATTTATTAGCTATCCAATATTTTACAGGTACAGGTACCACTAGTACTAGTAAATATAATAAGTAACTAGTATAATAATAATAAGTGTACAGGTATGTGTGAGCTGGGTGTACAGTTAATATGTATGTGTGTGAGCGAGCGGTAAGCGCGTCTTCAGTTTTGATAGTGACACGGTTCACGAGTTGATTGTGAAGGTTTCAAGGGTTTTAATAACTCCCTCCACCTACCAAACTCTACAGAAAGCTGCTATCCTGAGCCTCTACCATGAGTTTACACAGCAAAACTCGCTAACGTCTCCGTAAATGATTCGTATGAAATATTGTACAGCGCGCCCCTAGCGGTCACGGAAAGAATTACAAATTTCATATATGTAAATCATTTACGGAGACGCTAGCGACTTTTGGCTGTGTATACTCATGGTAGAGGCACTGGTAGCAGAACCAAGTATAACTACCTAGCTACGTAATTGTTCTTTATGTAAAAATATTAATAAGTATGTAGTGGCACCTAGTTGCCGTGTCTGGCCATAATGCTATTAAACCCGCGATGGTTTCTGTGGTACCTATGTTTAAGTTGAAAATTTAATAATGTGCGTAGTTAAACTATTTATTTTTGGAATAAAAAAAAAAATTTGCGGAATTGTCGGGAAATTCTTCCAGAATGACATTGACGCACAAGTACACACGCACAAACATCATTCACTACTGCAGCACAAAGTCAAAATGTAATTTCTCACGCCATTTATTGTCATCAACTATCAGGACCGGGGGAGCACATAAAATTTTCAAAGATCTTTCGGCACGTTTGGTCGAAGCTACACGTGACCAAAATGCTGGCCTGTATTTTGCACAAAGATTGCATTTTGGGTACGTTGCCAACTGGTAGCGGTTTCATAGATTTATGATAAGTAATTTATAAGTTTAGTTTAGTTTTTTGTTTAGTCTGTAAAGTTTTGTTAGATTATGTTAATAAAACTCATTCTATACTATCACATACTTTAACACTCTAGGGGTAGCACTTGGCTTTGACCCGTTTTACCCTATAAAACTGGCAGATCAGTCGAGATACAAAAATGTATACTAACAAATAATAATAATAAACCATTTAACCAACACAGGCTCATAGATAAATAGTCCCTTAACCTAAATATACATGTATAAATATAAACAAAACTTATGTTATTAGATAAGTAAGGCTTAATAGCACTTCATATTTATGTTAGTGGTTCTTCTTCGGTTTTGTTCGTTTACTTGGTTGAATTTGAATGATGGTCAAGTTCTTACAAAGTTTCTTAGTGGGGAAATTAATTATATCTGACTGGAGTTTAGTCTAATTAGTTGAATTCTAATTCCTGAGAAATACCAATCTGACAATTGAGAGTTCTATTTGAAACGCAAAAAACAATATAGGGTGGTGTTCAGAGTGCATTAGGATTTCTATATTTTGCCCAAATTTCCGTGAAAATAAATAAGAAATAAGATATTTACAGGAAAAAGCTAAAGATCACCTCCATGTGAAATAACAAATGTAGTCAGTTTACCAGATGCATATCTTGATAAGGTTTGTTGGGGTAATTATGATAATGAGTTAACTCCGATTGATGATAATTTCTACCAAACGCAGCAACTTTTTACCTACATTATATTGGCAACATAATGATTAGACGCCATTTTATCGGTCGCCGTCTTTCGCTGTAGTTTGGTACAAATTAACATCAATCGGAATTACCTCATTATCGTAATTACCCCAATTAACTCTACCTCATCCTCGAGAGAATCGCAGGCACATTAAATAATGGCGTCATAATGAATAATAAACAACCGTATGAATTTACTAAAAAATCAAAGCCCCATCAAAACTTTAAAATCCACAATTCTTGTACCGCGTAACCAACTGCAATTCTGAGGATACCCGGATCCACTCGCATCGGATCGTGCACGGCGGGAGAAGGACAACTATACACATGGCAACACGAGAGTGAAGGAGACAGCACACGTCTCGAGATGACCAGAGGCAGTTAGGGGTCAGGGGTGAACGCTCTCGGGTGAGATGTTATGGGTTCATAGCGACTTCGCCTTAGGCCATGGGCTTTAGGCTATGGGTTATGGGCTATGGGCTATGGGCTATGGTAGTTTTTGGGGATCGCTATTTGAATGGCGAGATTGGTGAAAGATGTGTGGTGAAAGGGAAAAGGCAGGTCGGTGAAGATGTTTCTCTTGTACAGGATGAACTTGAATTCATGGACATTTCCTTAATCATTGTACTCATCATTATGAACAACTTTTTTATGGAACCAAATCTGATATCGCGAAAAACAAATCGGATGTTTCCTACATTTTGACGGGATATGCGAACATAAATCTAGGGAACCGCTGATTTTTTTCGCGATTTCAGGTTTGGTCCCATGGCCATGGTACAAGTTGTTTATAATGATGAGTACAATGACCCCTTAAGAGGATGCCCATAAATTCAATTTCATTCTGTAGATATTATATGTGTACATGTCTAGCACAGGTAGAAGACACGTTTGTGCTTACTGTACAATCCGGTACGATGATAAGATTTGCTTGCGGAGGTCCTAAATCTGTTCCAATAAAAACTTTAAAAAAAATTCCAATAAGACTCTTTTGATAATCAAAGAAAGTAAATAAGTAAAATAAGCAATCAGGATGCGGAAGGCAGACGGCAGAGTACCGAATGTTCACTTACTTTGAAAAGAAAGTCATTGAGCCGTGGAATGCTGTAGGCCAAGTTAAGGGTCTAACAGACGAGCGCGACCCGATGGCCGGCGACGCGACTAAGGTGGAACAATTTCTATGAAAACTTCATGGGAAAATTGTTCTACCGGAGTCGCGTCGCGTCGGTCCTGTCTTGACGAGCCTTTAATTGATTGATGGGCCACTAAGATTAGGATAGGTAGGTAAGTAACTATTGCTTGTATGTAGGTAGGTACGTAAGGTTCCATTTAAACGTTAGTTACATAATGTATAACTATCATTTTGTGCTAGAAGCAATAGGATAGGAACCAACCAGCATCGGGAACACGGTCCAAGCTACCCGTGGTCAAGGTTTCAGAGAGGACTCTCCTTACAAAATTAACTACTGCCGACTGAAATTCCAGTTTTTATTACTATGAGAAAACCGAGGTGCTTCGTCAACCTGCCTTTAACATTTTTGTTTTCAAAATAAAAAGAAATAATGCAATAAGAATTTGTTATGGCTTTCCTTTGGCGAGCAAAACATTATTTGGGCCACATTAACAGTTCTGACGGTGCGTGAAATGAGGAGTTAGTTCCACGACATTAGTGCTTATACCTCTTGTGATTTACGAGCGGTGTCGCGGCTTCGATTCCCGATTGTAAAAATAGCCTGATGACTGGACGGTAGAAATGTATTACATGTTGCGACTTTCGTTACGAGTATTATGCCAAACGATTTAATTGTGATTTTAAACGAAAAAGCAAGAGTTTAAGGTTTTATATAGTCCATAATTATTTTTTAAACTTGTATCGGGAACTTTACGTTTATCTTTCTTAAGCTAATCTTTTAACTACAAGTATCCAACAATTTTTGGAGTAGCATAATATAAATACAACAATATACATATACAAGTTAACACTATTTACTATAGGTACTAAAGTAAACGACTAACTAACTAAGTACAAAAAACAAAAGGACACTTAGGCGTCGGCGTCATCGTCGTCCAATAAGTAAGATATAGCTGAAATCATACAAAAACTGCCAGTCGCGAAAAAAATCGAAAACCCAAGATATTTTCAAATGTAAATCACACCTCATTTCCCGCATAGACAAAATGGCAGACAGACAGACGATGCCATTGTTTATATTCCACTAGATTAGGATGCCTCACAGGATACCACCAGCCATTTGTACAAAGAAAATGATATACTAGTCAACCGTGCGTATGACGACACGCACGTCATTTACAAACATTCGAAGTATCCCGAAAATACAAAAGATGAAGCTCAAAGTCCTTATTCCAAAGCAGTAAAGACTATAAGGTTAGAAAACCAGTAGTTCGTGATGGCAAATGAAAAGGTTGTTGCAAATCCACAGAATTCCGAGTGTAGAATAAAATATGACATGTGTGGCCCCGGATGCAATAAAATAACAATTTTTGTGTCCACCCCTCAGGCATAGTTTCAGTTTTTCGAATAGTTCCGCGTCTTTGAGTAAGTAATTTTAGATGGTCTAAGTTTTTGAGGGTATTGTTGGCTGCTTTAGATGCTTCTGTTTCTCTATGCATCTTTAAATTCTTTGGTGTTCTTTGATTCACAGGAATTGGAATCAGAATTAATAGGAATCAGGCTTCTAATTATTAAAATCTAGATAGAACTGAGTATGGTTTTTTGACCGAATTCTATTTTATTTGCAATTCTAACAAGAATCGTAATGGTATTTTAAGATGTTCTAATTCAACTTCTGAAATAATATTTATCTAAATATTATGGAAAGCGACTTGGGAATATCTTAGGTTTCTGATAAGACTTTTTCGACCGTCACAACTACTTAGGGGTACCAGACAAATACCAGATTTTTCCAATAGCGGTATTAGGTGATATCGTTTATAAAATTTCCAATACCGTCATCCCGGGATCCCGGGATCCGAAATTTTCTCTTTTTCCTTTCTGAGACACTATAAACTATATATAAATAGACCTAGTTTTATATGTGCATGCTGTGGTCTCCTATAATTAAAGGAGCACACTTGAAATAACCTTTTTAAGTATTAATATGTGTATCCTTTGTTGGAGATCCCCAAATAAATAAATCCATACTCCATACTATATTACTATATACTATATAATATTATAAATTCGAAAGTAACTCTGTCTGTCTGTCTGTCTGTTACCTTTTCACGCCTAAACCACTGAACGGATTTCGATAAAATTTGGCAAGGCTATAGATGGTATCCTGGGGACGGACATAGGCTACTTTTTTTTTTCAAAAATAATCCTACAGGGGGTGATATAGGGGATGAAAGTTTGTATGGGAAACTCAGTATTTCTTAAGTTAGGGATGTGAAAATTAAAATGTATGCTTTTGATAGGAAATAAAGAAATATGCGGTTCAGCGTTTTTGAAAAATCATCCCCCAAGGGGGTAAAATAGGGGTCGATGTTAAAATGTACAAAACTGCACGGATTTCGACAAAATTTGGCAAGGCTTTATATAGCATCCTGGGAAAGGACATAGAATACTTTCAAAAACAATACTACGGGGGGTGATATAGGGGATGAAAGTTTGTAAGGGAAACCCGGTATTTCTTAAGTTAGGGATTTGGTAGGAAATTAAGAAATATGCGGTTCAGCGTTTTTGAAAAATCATCCCCTAAGGGGGTAAAATACGGGTTGATTTTAAAATTTACAAAACTGCAAGGATTTCGAAAAAATTTGGCAAGGCTTTATAAAGCATCCTGGGGAAGGACATAGGCTACTTTTTGTCTTAAAAAATAATCCTACAGGGGGTGATATAGGGGATGAAAGTTTTTATGGGAAACCCAGAACCACTCAACGGATTTCGATAAAATTTGGCAAGGCTATAGATGGTATCCTGGGGACGGACATAGGCTATTTTTTTTTTTTAAATAGTCCTACAGGGGGTGATATAGGGGATGAAGATTGTATGGGAAACTCAGTATTTCTTAAGTTAGGGATGTGAAAATTAAAATTATGCTTTTGATAGGAAATAAAGAAATATGCGGTTCAGCGTTTTTGAAAATCATCCCCTGAGGGGGTAAAATAGGGGTTGATTTTAAAATTTACAAAACTGCACGGATTTCGACAAAATTTGGCAAGGCTTTATATAGCATCCTGGGAAAGGACATAGGATACTTTCAAAAACAATACTACAGGGGGTGATATAGGGGATGAAAGTTTGTAAGGGAAACCCGGTATTTCTTAAGTTAAGGATTTGGCAAGGCTTTATATAGCATCCTGGGGAAGGACATAGGCTACTTTTTGTCTTAAAAAATAATCCTACGGGGGGTGATATAGGGGATGAAAGTTTTTGTGGGAAACCCAGAACCCAGAGAAATATACCCTATGTTTTCCACATGAACGTTCCCATGGGATATTTTCCGACATCCACGCGGGCGAAGCCGCGGGCAAAAGCTAGTAAATAAATATAGAAACTGTACGGTTAATCATCGAGGTTCTTAGTTACCATCACAGTCGCCTGATGCTGACCTTTTAATACCGGGCGACTGTGAGAGCCAGTCTAAGGTCGAAAATTTCCCGGCTTTTTTATTTACTTATAAAAGAATAAATAAAATACTAAACCGTGTAAGCAGAGCGGAGAGTTTGAGTTTACCAGTGTCTTCGATACGTGGCGTTGTTGAAATGACGCGATTTTCTGCCAGCGGCGTTGATGTTCCTTACTCACATAAGGGAGATGTTATTCTAAGAATTGACGTTATAAATTGATACAATATCATCTCACTGATGTGAGTAAAATATCCCACAGGAACATACTACCGGGAATTCCTTCCTTATTCCTTGTCTACATTATAAAGGGAACCTCTGTGCAAAATTTTAGCTTTCTAGGTCCAAGGGTTTGGGCTGGGCGTTGACGAGTCAGTCAATCAGTCAGTCAGGACTTCACTTTTTATTTATATATATAGATAGATAGATAGAAATGGAACCTCCGTGCAAAATTTTAGCTTTCTAGGTCCAAGGGTTTGGGCCGGTCGTCGATGAGTCAGTCAATCAGTCAGTCAGGACTTCTCTTTTTATTAAGGTATATAGAAGATGTTATTGTATGAATTGACGTCAAACAACAGTAAAAAGGCCGAGGGCATCGATAAGCCGACGAGTGAATTGATAACCTTAATTCACAGAATAACATCTCATTATGTGAGATCTTTTGTATGAATTTACGTCAAACAACAGTAAAAAGGCCATAAGGGCATCGATAAGCCGACGAGTGAATTGATAACGGTAATTCACAGAATAACATCTCACTTATTTGAGATGTTATTCTATGAATTGCCGTCAAACAACAGTAAAAAGGCCATAAGGGCATCGATAAATCGTCGAGCCAATTGATAATGTCAATTTCCAGAATAACATCTCACTTATATGTGAGATGTTATTGTATGAATTGACGGCAAACAACAGTACAAAGGCCGAGGGCATCGATAAGCCATAGAGTCAATTGATAACGTCAATTTAGAATAACATCTCACATAATGTGAGAAATTATTGTATGAATTGACGTCAAACAACAGTAAAAAGGCCGAGTGCATCGATAAGCCGAGTAGTCAATTGATAACAATTTTTTTTAAATAAGTAAATAAAAAAACCGGGAAATTTTCGAGGTTTTTAGAACAGCTCTCACAGTCGCCTGATACTAACCTAGGATTAAAATGTCAGCATCAGGTTGACTGAGACTGAGGACTGAGGACTGTGAGAGCCGCAGTCTAAGAACCTCGATGATTTCCCTGCCAGTTTCTTTTTCGTGTTTCTCAGAGAGTAACGGTTTTTTGATGATACTTCTATATTTGAGATTGACTTCCACTAACCATTTCCTGATAGTATCTTGAGGCATATTATTAGGATCCTTTTTCATCAATTGTCCCTGGCCATAACGAATAGATAACCGTGGTATCAACTCTCAACTTTGCAAACTGCTAAACTACTAAATAATTTTGGTACCATTCAGTTGACAACCACCAAATGCACTCCTCACCAACTTGTACACATAACAGTGCAGTCAAATGAATAATTCAGAGACCATCGAATCACACGCAACAATTAAAGAGGGGCAAATAGAAATCAATTAGTGGTTGCCGCGGGCTATTGATGAATTATACCATTTACATATTGAGAGAGAGGGGAAGGGGGGAAGTGGTAGTGGTTAATTGTTTTATTGAAGTGTCAAGGTATAGGGGTGAAGCTGTGAATGTTAATGATGGTAATAAATGAACTGCATGTGCAGGATTGAAGCATCTTCTTGATTTCATATTTCATACCGAATATAGGGCTAGTTTTCAATAACCAGCAAATTCATAGGGTGTTCTACCCGTGAATATAAACAACGATGGGACCACGTCCAAAATCGCGAAAAAAATCTGCTGTTCCCTAAATGACAAGTTGTGAGAACATAAATGTAGGGAACAGCTGATTTTTTTTTGTGATTTTAGAGTTGGTCCCATAGTAAACGTTTTTCATATTCATGGGTAGAACATCCTGTGAAAATTTCGCTGGTCATTGAAAACTAATCTCAAATTGATATTTTAAGTTTGTATCGTATGTGGTAATGTGGCCATAAGCTGAGCTAATGAAGCTTTGGTGTCGCAATTGTAAAAAAATAAATATTTCATAGCCTAGTAAAAGAACATAGAAGCCGGCAAAGATCTTGAGAATGTGCTATAGTTGTCGCTTAATCCAAAGATACGCAGCATATCATAGTTGCAAATATCAATGAAAGATTGAAGCTCAAGAGAATGTACGTGAGTAGAAGTACGTATATGACCGTACAGTCACATATTAATAAAGAATAATATTAATGATAATCAGCAAATTATACCCATAAGCAATGGTCATCAAACAGACAGATGAACGGACAGCAGAAAGAATGGACAGATGTTAATAAAAGCGCGCCCTGTGGATCAATGCCCAGCAGTAAGTGATCCCACTGAATAATTGCGAGTTCTCCATTATGTGAGGGTGCAATATCATTTATTAGGCATGCATACGACTAATGTAATAAATCTGGAAATGTGCATAATATACAATTGGGTGGTTTTGACAACAGTTACTTGTATGCAAATAACAGGATAATGACAAACACCTGCATGATTTTTTTATTAATATTTGAGGCATTCCGTCCGAATGTCACTGCAGGGATCCAGCAGAGTATCAGCGTCAGGTATATTTGCCTGACATATGCTGAGCTGGACTCTCATTTGGTGCAACCTTGAGACGCACACCGCACTGTGCATATTCGTTATTCATTTCATTTTACGTATTAGTGTCATTTTATTTCTATATGTATGTTTTTCTTGTTTTTATATTCATATAATTGTACCTACTTTTGTGTGTTGTGCTATGTCTTTTGTGTGCATTAAATAAATGTTTTATCTATCTATCGTATCTACATGGTTACAAGGTTATCTTTGTAACAGTGAACAAATATTGTTATTCTTATTAAAAACAAATGAAATAAGAACTTCATTGTTTTGAAAGAGATGCTTATTTTTTTTAATTGCTTGTTAAGGCCTGCTCTCCTTATTTCTGTATTTAGCTATAAGCTCTGTTATTTTAATGTATGTATTTTCCTTGTCACCTAAATCACTAACGGTCATTCTATTTACGACCACAACATCTTTATCATCAACATTTGTATCAACTTCTACAACAAAGCTCACATTCCGACCCATTTAGCAACTTAACTGTCAAAAGATCACTATTTCATTGCCAATCCGTGTTCCCACGATACTTAAATAATATTTAAGGACATCAGAACACTAATCCTGCGCCTACGACATCTAATAAATCGCGGCTGACCAAAGAGCGACCCTTGGAATACAACCTCCTTACCATGTGTTTCGACTACTACACGTTGCTATACAAAAGAGGTTTTGTTGCTCACAAAGATGCATTTGCAGCTGAGAAACCCCAAGTTCTGCAAAATTCGCTTTTAGTCCTTTGTGATAACGATATGCGGGAGGTTTTGTAAGTGTATGGGTATTTGGTGGTCTTGGTGGTATTTTTGAGACAGTTTCAATTGTTTTGTGGGACAATGTCGTGGGTCATGGGAAGTGAGGGTGTGTTTTCAGTGTTTAAGCTTGAATGTATTATTGACCGACGGACATTGTCGGTTAGTTTATAACGTGGTATTTAGCGGTTGTTGTTGGAAGGATAGGTTTTGATACTTTGGTTTATTTTCTAAAAAAAAAAAATTAAAGATATGAAGCCAAAATGAAGAATAATTGATTTATAGTTTGTTCCCTTTTGACAAATACATAGTTTAATACACCTACTTGTTTAGGTATTTTATCATTTGCGAATTTAAAATCATTTGTTCCAAAAAGTAAATCTATATAAACGAGCAACGTTTAATTTTCTACAAAGAGCCACATACCAAACTCTCTGAAAGAAAAAATCAGTCTAGCTTCTGCCCGTTTCAGTTGGGTTGGTTCTAGAGGCAAATATTTTAAAGGTCAATTTGTTAAAATGCACCTTTCCCTATTCCCAAAAATATATCTCAAAGTATCAAAACCGCAGCCTCCCGCAGGCATGCGCTAGCGCCGGCTGCGCGGGCGCCATTGTTCGGGCGAGCCGCGATGATATACAGCCACAAACATTCATTGTACGAGTATTGTTCCACTCGATACACTCGACTCGATACGAGAGACCGACTGATGTTGTCATGTAAGAATGCGTTGTTTTTATAAATAGGGAATTTATTTCAGTGATTTTTGCAGTTAAAGTATGTCTGATTTTATTATTAATGTTATGAGAGTTGAGTTTGTGGCTAAGTAATAACACCCGCACGGGTCGATCAATCAGGTTAAGCTACGCTTGCCGTGGTTGATCCATGGATGGGTGACCATCTTTACATACCAAGATCCCTCCGTGCCTCAGGCTGTCATTCGTGGATATTTGACAGTCGTTACGGGTCGTCAGAAGTCGGAAAGTCTGACAGCCAGGCTTGCGGGGGGGTATCGTATTATCCAATAACTGGGTTGTGGAGATCAGATAGGCAGTCGCTCCATGTAAAACACTGGTATTCAGCTGCATCCGGCTAGACTGGAAGCCGACCCCAACATAGTTGAGAAAAGGATATAATATGTAGAGTTTGACTAGACCAGAAAACAGAATAAAATGTCATACCTAACTGATAACATGACTGTTAACAGAAGAAAATGATAGGATAATTAGAATAAAACGCGTCTTTGCGAGAAAAACGTACTATCTCGAAAAATGCAATTTTAAAGGAAGCGATATACTTATAAAGTTTTAAAAAATTGTGACAACTAAATTAATATGTTTTTACGTTAAATGAGTTATCTAATAAAATTAAAAAAAAAAAAAAAAAAAAAATTACAATCGCATCGAAAATAATACAAAAAGCTATTTTGGAGGTGCTGGGATTTGAACCCAGGACTTTCAGCATGCGAAGCAGACACTCTACCACTGAGTTACACCCCCCATGAAAGTAGACTCAAACTAAAAGGATCTTATTCTGAAACAGAACTCTATCCAACGCGACGTACAAACTACATATTTTCAATTTCAGGAAAAAACAATTTGTCTATAAACTGAAGTTCAAAGGACCGCATTCTGAAACAAAACTCTATGGTTCCTCATTCCTGTAAATATACCCGCGGCGCATAACAGTCTTTTGTTTTATCTTTTAACTATCGGCTTCGCACGGGTGTAGTACCTATGTACTACTAATGAAGAAAATGATATAAGTATCAAATTTTCCCGACCATGTAATGAAATAAAATGATAATTAAATCATTTCACAAGAGTAGTAGAACTAAGGTCCGTATTACAGAAGGAAACTCAAGCATTGATCTTTGGTTAAATCTAGTTTAAAACTAGATTCAACCAATCACATGGCTTGAATCTAGTTTTAAGTAATGCTTGAGTATTGAGTGACGTTCTGTAATACGGACCTAAGTGTATTACTTGTTCTACTTATCTTGTTCTTGTTCACTGTATTGTATTTTTAAAAATAGCAGTTTTTCAAACATTTTCTTTTATACAAACTTATTCCTGAAAATTACAAACACAACAAAAAGAATTAGCCATACCTAAATAGGTGCACCCGTTCTGAAGTGATGCGCTTACTTACATACATTTGGCAATTGATTGCGGGTTTTTATCTGATGTGCAAACTTATTTTTTTCAGAAATGAGCATCAAAAATCTGTCTGTTAGTTTCTTACCGTGGGTTACGAATAAGGTCTAAGGAGTCCAGCTACGAACACAGGCAGTAGATAACAACTTTCTAAGATAACATCTGACCACCCCATTTACCTAACAATTAAAAAACCACCGTTGAATTAGCCTTTTGCCAAAAACGAGACCTTTTAGTAACCCAGATCGGGTTACTAAAAGTTCCCGTTTTTGGCAATGGTTTACCTTTCAACGTTACGTTCTCCAAACAAAGTCACACTTTTAAAATTCTAATTAAAATCATTGAATCGAGTCGCGAATCGATATGCAAGTCAATCGGGACATGGGGCGGTGGCTCCCATGTTTTTCATTACCGTTCGCCCCTCTCCGATGTCGAACAAAACCATGGTGCCATTGTCTTCTAACCATTGCGGTTGGGTGTACTCTCGGTAAGGTTGTAGTATTGATACCAGTTTAAAATAATATGTGATTTATAGCAATTATAAAGAAAAGTTGGTCCACCTGTGATTGTGCGTTTTTATAATTTCTAATGTCACGATATTATTGTGGACGACCCTGCGTCCACGTCCATAAAATGTATGGAAATATGTGCACGTTATAACGTTATCCTGGAGGGAAATTTAAAAGCGCCTTTTTACATTACTGTACATTTTATTCCCCTGTGTTATCGTGATCCCGAGAGGAGCTCGTGGCTAAGTACATAATAACAGCCGCACGGGTCGATCCATCAGGTTAAGCTATGCTTGCCGAGGTTAGTCCATGGATGGGTGATCATCTTTACATACAGCACGTTAAGGCGTTAGTCCCGGGTGTCATTCGTGGATTTTTGATAGTCGATACGGGTCGTCAGAAGTCTGAAAGTCTGACAGCCAGTTTTACCAAGGGGTATCATATTACCCAGTTCCTGGGTTGTGGAGGTCAGATAGGCAGTCACTTCATGTAAAATACTGGTATTCAGCTGCATCCGGTTAGACTGGAAGCCGACCCCAACGTAATTGGGAAAAGGCTAGGCAAATTGTAGGCAGTTGGCCCTTTCGAGACGTATTTTTTAGTCACTATAGTGTCATTGAGTATTGTACACACAGCAGCAGGTCAAGTTACTACAAACTGTCAAATTTTCTCATTCGATTTTGAACTTAACTTTCAACATTTTAAGGTTTAAAATCATTTGGAGAAATTTGACAGTTTGGTATAATCTGATGTGATGTTGTCTGTACCAAGTTTGGAAAGAAAGAGTAGGCTACTTTAAAATGGATTAATATAACATAATATCACACCTATATTCCCGGAAGGGTTAGGCAGAGGTGCATCTATAGTACACCCACATGGATTACCAACTGCTAAATCACAGCTACCACTGATCTTTTTGCCTCTACTTTGCAAGAAACTTATCAAAACGTTGCCAAAAGTCCGTCGATTTAACCCGTTCGCTGCGTCGATAAAAGTCGCAACGTTAACATTAATAGATTTCGTCCAAAGATAAACATAACGAGTCGTTATTTACAAGAAACTAATTAAATTAAGTCCTAAGATATTCTGAATCATGTATTCCTGTGGCTGCACCCACTGTTAATAGGCGCGATGATTTGGTTTCGATGATTCGTTGTTCCTAATTTTATTCATCTTAGTCCCAAAAACTTGGCTACAATTATCTATCGATGTAATGTAGCTGTTTATAAATCAAGACAGATACATTAATACATTATTGAACATCATCATTACATACAGTTACCATCAAAAGCTCGATAAAAACAAAAAAAACACTTAGTTATTATTTTACGATGTGACACCAATAAAGTGGTCTGACCACAGTGACTACACAATGTCTGCGTCAATATTATACGCTGATGTTCGTTTATAGCAGATTTTGCGTCTATTAACTGTGATTGATTTATAGTACCCTGTCTAGGTCCAATTTTACTTATCATAAAAGTGATTTTTAATGTATTGTTTAGATTTTGCTTAGTTTACTTTTCGTACGTGTTTTAATTCATAAGAATCTAATCCTTGCTAGGACGAATTAACATTACGAAAAGTTAAAATTATAATTGAAAGAAAAAAAATGGGCTATGTCACAGTGAAAAACCGGCCAAGTGCGTGTCGGTCCACGCACAATGAAGTGTTCCGTAGTTGAAAAGAATTTATCCCAAAAACAAACTTAACATTGGATACCAAAGAAAAAAAAATTACGTCAAAAAATTACAAATTCACAATTTTCGGCCCTTTTCTCTATTTGGGCTGGGAGACCTTGCTTCTTGCCAAATTTCATTATTCTAGGTCAACGGGAAGCACCCTATAGGTTTTGATTTACTTGCGACAGTTGCGAGTATCAAAATGTGTCGCAAAATAGCCATATTTTTTTATTGCGTTGACTTAGACACTTGATTTTTTTAGAACTCTAAGGGACAATAGATTTGCGTATTTAATATTAATTTCAACCTGATATAACCACGCGTCCTTGAGAAAAAGGGTATTGACCGACTGACAGACTTAAACATTTTTTTTATGTGATAGAATTACAAATTAACAATTTTCGGACTTTTTCCTTTATTTGTGTACCTTGCTTCTTACCAAATTTCATGATTCTAGAACAACGGGAAGTACCCTATAGGTTTTGATTTACCTACTTGCGAGTATCAAAATATGTCGCATAAATGGCCGTATGTTTTTGTTGCATTCACTTATTAGCTTGAGTTTTTTAGGACTTCAAGAGCCACCACGCGTTCCTGAGAAAAACGGTCTTTACAGACTGACAGACAGATAGACATACGGACAAACAAGTGATCCTATAAGGGTTCCATTTTTTCCTTTTGATGTACGGAACCCTAAAAAACGAAAGAGCCTTACCTACGGTAGTCGCATATGATTTGTAACATCTATCATCTCACCTTGGTAAAAGTACTTCATACCAAATGAGCAAAATTTATAAGTACGGCAATATTTCAATCCGTCATTCAGAACTTATATAAACATATTTTCACTTCCTGTACACACTTCCGTGCCTCTTCACGAAATCACTCCCTCAGATTGCAGCGAGAAGCAAGAAGAAAGCGAGAGGAAAGATATTACACATCAAAAATAAACAAAAAGATGAAGAGATTAGCGGCACATAAATGATGCTATTTTGCAGCCATACATTAATTTATAAGAAGCACTGAATGTTATCCGGAAAATTAAAACAGAAAAAAAAACTTTCAAGAGCGTCCAATGCCCCAACATTAACGCGAGGTTTACCCCACAAAATAAAGTTTTCCCTGCGATTAGGAACGAGTTCAAAGTAAGAGTTTTGTCATCGGCGCATTGTGTCGAGATGGGTTCTTTAATAACGCGCGTTTTGTCTGGAAGCGTCATTCAGCCGGCAATAATGTGGAAAGTGCCTTATGTTCCGCGTTCTTGCGCCACAATTTTTCGGGGTTGATTAACTTTTATTCGAATTTGTGTTGGTATTTGTGCTGTTTTTCTTCGATACAACATTTTTATGGTTTTTATAAACTATTGGTGCTTTACGTTGTTTGTAGCGAACAGGCGAGGATACCTTTTTACTTGAAAAAAAAAATTGCCTATCTATTTAGCAGTCATCAAGGACTGTCCAGAATGAATGGTTATAGTAGTTCTTGAGATATCCAGCTGTGACAGACAGACAGACAGACAGACAGACGTGTCGCACCATAAGGGTTACTTTTTACGGAACCCTAAAAATAAACTATTGTATACGAAGTGACGGCGTCGTATTGCGCTGCGTGGTGTCGCATAGCCTTCTGCGGAATCGGCCGATACACGACACCCTTCGGCCAAAACTCTCTTGAGGACGCGGACGGTCTCAATATATTGAGTCGGAATTCGCACCACGACTTTGAAATTCGTATTGTAACGCGACGCCAACTCCTCGATCCTTACGGCCTTATTACAAAATAAAATAAAAATAAATAAATAAATATCCTTGCACATTTCACACAACGCCATCTAGTCCCAAGCTAAGCAACCTAATGCTTGTGTTATGGTAACGAGATGGCTGATAAACTACTTATATACATTTTTTTTTGTAAATACATACATATTATAGATAGAAAAACACCCAGACTCGGAACATATACTTGTAGGTCGTACAAATATTTGTTCCGTGCGGGAATCGAACCCGAAATGAGGTTTTTCTTCTGGCATAGTTTAAACCATCGAGCCAGTTTTTGTAATAAGAACCTAGCTGTGATAGAAATACAGTTCTTTATACAAAACAGACAACTTAGCCCTGTACTAAGTTGTCAGTTCCGACACATTAAGATGTCAGTTTTGTAAAACTGACATCTTAATGTGTCGGAATAAAGTTCGAAATTAAAAAAAGGGTCCATGGTTAAAAGTGGGTTTGAAGATGTACCTTGTTTTGTAATAAGACGGTTAAGGTCCAGCTGGTCTTCACTCGAACATACTCCACGGTCTCCTCAGTCTTCGTGGTGTAATGTAGCCGCTAGCCGGGATACATAGAGCTGCGTCGTAGGTATTGCTGGACGCAGCATATTGGGTCCTGCCAGCGCGGTTCCGAAATGGTTATACCAAAACAAACCGATATCACAGACAGCCTACCGCCAGATCACATATCAATTACACTCAGAAGAGGTGTAAAAAGTTAATATAAATAAACACGGCCGGTACTCGAACCCGGTACAAACACAGCCCATCAATTAGCGACCAGTGATCCATCAGGGGGAGGAAAGCTTCAATGTTTTAATTAAAGAATCCATCCTGGTAACGAGGTGGTGACAATATTCACCCTTTTTATGAGTAATGAACTGTACTGTCCTGTGGATATCTGGGTATTTTTTACTTCTGATGACGGAAACAAAAAAAAAAATGTTTTGATCAACTTTATGTGAAATAGCTGTAAATATCAATAATTTACGTCATAATCTACTATAAAAAATATGTACCGAGCTTACAACTCTTTAGTTTGTTTTCTTGTAACTCTTTAGTAGGAAAAATATCCACGTAATCAATGGAAGTGACATCCATGGAAAGTACATTTTTTGGTTCAAATACAGAAACGGAACTAACCTAAAAAATCTCGTCTTTGCAACCTATTTCGGCTATCGTAATTTGACCATCAAACCTACAAAACAGCAAAACATATGTAAATTTAACATTATATAATTACTTGGCAAAACAACGAGAGTAATAGTGACCACGTATGCTTGACGAGTTTTATTTAGGCAATCTTATTGTTTTTTCACGACAAACGTATTGCAGCCAGTATGAAATTGACATCTCATTATGGTTATGACTGGTGACGGCTTGTCAATTCTCACATAAATTCGGATACACAGTTTTTTTTCTCAGTAAAAAGTTATTGTGACCTTCGTCCATGGAAGTGACCAAAATTTAAGTCACATATTTTAATTAAGTTTTTTGTTCTCTGTTTTATCAATTGGATATTAAGTTATAAGCTGATTTATGGGTCAGTAATTATTAGAGTTTAAGATATTATCCTTATATTTTAGAAATATCATGCTAAAGATTGGAAAAACTATTATAGCTGTAAATTTGCTTCAGTCACATCCACGGAAAAGACATTTTCATGATTATTTTTTAATATTTAAAATAATGTGATCAATAAATTTAGTATATTTTCATGTAGTCTTCACCAGACATGGTAGCACTACCTTGATAAATATATCGAGAGTCCACGTACTTACCCTTTGTTATTAAAGAAAAAAATCTCTGTCAGATACTTTTACTGAAAATAAGAAATAGTTAAGTAATACATAGGTAATCTATATAAGTTGATCTGAAAGAAAGAAAAGAAAAGAAAGAAAAACTGTTTACTCACAAGAAAGTGACGCACAATGTACTACCTATACATGAAATTGTTTAGTAGATAATATATGTCTAGAGACTAAAACCAAACAATATTCTCTACCTATAAAAAGAACGGAAATCATATTATTAGCCGGCTTTGAAATTGTTATAAATATGAGCTATCTTTGAATGCTCATAGTTATTAGCGGTTGAAATTTTACATGTTTTTGTCAGTCAGAAATATTGAACTTAGCACCAGTACACCGAACGAAAAGACGTTTTACGTCAAAAACTGGTTCCTAAGTATTTATTAAGATAACTTTACCTGTGCAGATAGAAAACCTTGGAAATATTCGCAGAGATCTTTTATTATCCATCTCAGCGCTAATCTCATCATTGTCTGTTTGAACCGTCCTTACCTACATTATGCAGAATCATAAAATGTTAATTCCAAAGATTTCGATGGAAGTAATTCGACCTAATTAAGCCTTATTCCAAAGACAAGCGTTATCTTTGAACTTACCTGCTTTTGAATGCTTTCTGCCTTCTGCTTGGATATTACTTAGGTTTGTAAGTGAGTTTGAATCTTGAAGCTTGAGAGGTAGAGTTGGTTATCCTGTGTAAAGGGCTGAGAGTCGAAGATTTTTGTGTTGTTCTATTAGGGTTACCTGAAATAAAATCTGTTTGATAAATCAAAAATAAGTAAGTAAAGGAAGTAGGTGGCAAAAAACTAAAATACAGATCCAAAGACATCGACTTCCGAAATTAAAGTAATTTTTCACTTTGTAGTTTTTTTTTTGGAAGTCGATTATTTGTTTGTTAATTATACCTCTTATTGTGACTTGTAATGAGGCTTATATTTAGCAGGCTCTATGCCTTGACATAATTTTAGTAGGTATATCAATAGCTTCAATAAAGCAATCATAATCCGCTTCGCTTCCCTCTACGTTAATATTTTTTTTTTTTTTAACTTTAAATGATAAATTACTTAATATTATTTTTATTCTTAAACTTACCTACTTTGAATTTTCACCAAGTAAATCCTCACAGCCCTACGCACAACCCTCCTTGGCCAACATTAATAAGGAGAATTAAGATTAAAATGATATTAAATTTTGATATTGTGTTGTGTACGGATTATTTCGAAGGAAATTTTAATATGGGCTCGCTCTTTGAGTCCTTTGTGGCCCGGGGAGGCCTCTCTGCTTGTTCTGCTTAGAGGTATTATACGAGGTGGGTGAAAAAAGGTAAGTAGAGGTACCTACTTACGTGATTATACGTTTGTAGAAATTATACATAGATTTTGAGATTTTTCTTCTGTATTAGATTTCTGCGGGGTTTGCTTTTGTTCTGGCCTTAACTCCTCAAGTGTCGAATGCAGCCCATGTGTGCATAAGAAAAACCCTTTTTTTATTAGGTATATAAGCTTATATCACATATATATAAATGTAAAAAAACATCATCCGATGGAAAACCAATCATCATCATTAGTTGTGAACCTATGGAGTTCGCAGCTAACCCCCCCCCCTACACCCCCCCCCCGCGTGTCAAATGCACCCCAAGGGTGCAAAAGGACAAAACTTTACATAATAGGTATATAAGCTTAGATCACATATATATAAACGTAAAAAAACATCATCCGATGGAAAACATATCATCATCAGTAGTTGTGAACCTATGGGGTTCGCAACTAACCCCCAACCCTCCCCACTCGCTGGGGTTTTGGGTCTAAAATTAGCCAAACTCAGACACTTGAGGGGTTAAATTGGTACTGGCGATACGATACACGATGTTTATGCGATGTTCTTTTGCATGTGGGAAAATGGCATTGGCGAGAAAATCAATATCAGTCAATGCCATTTCAAGGGCCTGAGCTTGACTCTATAATACATTATAGAATAAATAATCATAATGATAGTCATTAAAATCATCAATGTAACTCCCTAACTTCAAATTACCCTATTGAATGACTATTTCAAGCATTTGAGCCCAATTTACCTATTCTAAGTTAGAGAGTTCTATTGATAACTATCTTTTGCCCGCGGGTTCGCCCACGTGGTGGCGGGAAATTATACCACGGGAACGTACTATCGGGATAGAAAGTCTCATATGTCCTAATCCAGATCATGGTCTACCTATGGGCCAAATTTCATCCGTTCAGGTGTTTTAGCGTGAAGCGTCACAAACAAACTCACTTTCGCGTTTATAATACTATTAGTTAAGATTCTAATGATTACAATTCTGTAAATACATACTTATTTGTTATGGTCGCGAATCATATTTTGACCAACATACAACCTTAAACTGACCTGCAAATTGCACAAAAATTAAGAAAATTTGAATTTCGCGGACTACCTTAGCGCGTCCCAGCAAATCTAGTCAGTACCTAGGGTCCTAGGTATATACTGACGACCGCTGATGTGGTTTTGCTATAATAACTTAAAGACTTCCTAAATAGCTTAAAGCAAACAGTTTTTGATTTTACAAATGCGTGTCGGATCACGCACAATATACGGGTTCCGTAGTTGAAAAGAACTTGTCCCCAAGCAAACTTAACATTATAATCCCAAAAAAATATTTTGTTATGTGATAAAATTATAAATTAACAATTTTTGGACTCTTTTCTTTGCTTGTGCTGTGAGACCTTGCTTCTTGCCAAATCTCATTATTCTAGGTCAAAGGGAAGTACGGTTTTGATTAACTTGCGAGTATCAAAATACGTCGCATAAAAGGCAGTATTTTTTATTGCGTTGACTTAGAAGCTTGATTTTTTTAGAACTTCAAGGGACCGTAGACCTACGTATTTGATATTAATTTCAACTTGATAGCTCCACGCGTTCCTTAGAAAAAGGATCTTCACAGACTGACAGACGGACAACGAAGTCATCCTGTAAGGGTTCTATTTTCCTTTTGAGGTACGGAACCCTAAAAAAAATACTTTTGAAACATAGAAATTATAGAATGAGCTGACGAAAAGGTCTCTTAATTTGGCAGTAGCAGTCCTTAATTCCTGTTTAATTAGATTGTCAGCCTCTAACAAACCAATTAATTGCCACCATCACCATTGCAGTCACACCAAAAATGTAAGAAAGTAACAAACAATATCTTTAACAAGTTCCTTCGTCGGGACATACTTTGAATAATTAATTTTATCGGGTCAGTACCCCTCCCGGACTGGGTCCAATCATCGCTAATCAATTCCTATTGTGCTCAGCTTTTTATAAATGGTGTATAAATGCTTTACGCTTGCTTGTGTTGAAGTGGGAATGTTAAGTAAGTGGTATGGTGAGCGAATAGTAGGTATATAGGGTTATGGTTTGATAAAATATTTCTTAGGGCCTATTTCACGATGTCCGAGTAGTCACTACTTACCGAATAAATTCAAAAATCGAACAGAATTTGTATGGTGAAACAGGCCCTTGCCTACACTTTGTTATTTTTGATGAGGTAGTATTCCTCTCACCGAGAGGATTCCTGTACCCCAGCAGTGGGAAAATTATATTTTAATTTAATAAAAATCATTAAAAAATTTAATTTAATTTTGATTTCTGTGACAATTTAATGTAGGTAGGTATCTTTTAATCTTCGTTTATTTTAATTGCACTGAAATTTTATTTGTATTTTAATTCTGTGACCTTTTTGACATTTTATTCTGATCTATGTATTCTGTGGCAGTATTGTGATTATTTTTTAAATGTAATATTGGTCTTGCTCGCCTGAATAAAATTTATTTTATTTTTAAAGGGTTTAAGTGCTCCGTCCTAGCATTGCGTAATCACAAAAAAGTAATAATAAACTCTATTGCAGTCATAGAGAAAACGATACCTACCTCAGCCCATAATAAATTAAAGCCAAGAGCACATTAAACGGATCCTCATGATGTTCTCGTAAAGCTATCATCCAGTTTTGACAAACGAGGTGTTATTCAAGAGATAACATAAACATATACAAAAATAAGATAAATGTTAGCAGCGTTTGGTTTTATGTTTTATTTCTATGTTTATGCAAATATCAACGTGTTTTATATACACAATAGCTTGTTTTGAATACTATTCTTGTTTTGGTTATGATTTTTTTACGTGAATGATACGTGTATTTTTTAGAACAGGCTAGTTTATCTATTTGATTTCGGTTTTATCGGTTGTCACTCAACTGCCACCTAAGAACCTATACCTACTACCTCAAATGAATTAGCATGATCCTCCGTTATGTCGAACGTAGGTACTGCACTACTGCAGCACTCATTTTGAAATAAATATGAGGTCCCATTAAAATAGATGGATAAATTTTCATAGCGTGTTCTACCCATGAATATGTTCATATTTATGGGTAGAACACTCTGTGAAAATTTAAGTAACGACGTAAAGTTAAGTACGAGAAAATTTCGGTTAGTCCCGCTATGCTCGACTCGTAAAATACCTACTAAAAAGTTTCGCTATGCACGAAATCACATTCGCGGGCAGTGATGAAGAAAACTGTTAGTGTGTTCGTTAAATTTTGTGGGTCCAGTATTGACTTATAGCTCTATTCATAAACATTTCGCTCTGAAATTCATCTGTCATTGATTGTCAGAACGAGACAAAACAAATTTTAACTTACAGACGCTTACACTTATACGAATAGCGCTATAAAAAATTTAACTTGAATTCAAACGCTTTTCTTTCCAACTGTACCTTCCATTGTTTACGTAGAATCGAAGAATTTCGTGCATAGCGAAACTTTTTAGTAGGTATTTTACGAGTCGAGCATAGCGGGACTAGAGCATAGCGGGACTAACCGGAAAATTTAATGGAAAAAGATTCTATAAAATTTTCTCGATAGAAAAAAATTCCAAAATTACCTCCAAACCGAACAATAACCCACTGGTATTCAAAAATACTTCAAATTAGATCATGAAATTTTGCATACCAACTGGACTAACTATAAAGCAGGTCTTATATTTTTTTCAAATTACCATTATTTTCACCGTAAAAAGCAATTACCTAAACTATCGGTGCCCAGCACCGCTCTCAGTCTCGCTCTCACTCAGTCCGCGAGCGGTATCGTGCGAGCGAGATAAAAGGCTGAGGTAGTATGGGGCTTTTAAGGCAAGTAATAGAATAATAGAAACCTCGGCGTGCGAGTCACACTCGCTCTTTTTTTTATTAATATGATAAAGCAAAAAATGCATGTCTAATATTTTTTTATTATCTGACTGACGGACTAGAATTTCTTTTTTTTACCCAGGTGTCATTTCTATTGTGTAATATATTATAATCAGTAACATAATTAATTACCAATGCAGTTTACACTTACACAGTGTACACTTACATCTTTGACATTAACTGTAAATCGACAGCAAGTTGGCACTCGATCCCCTCAACGCTCACGTGCATCTCTCTAACACGCGATCGTTTAGTCACCACTCTAGCGAGGCAAAGTGACAAGTCGTTGAATGCACTATTAATCAGTAACACGCAGTTTTATGTAAATTACACGTACAGTAGTACCCAAGTAATAAGGCGCGTCGTGAATCTTCGTTCGCACAGAAAAGAAAGTATGGCCCCGAAGATTAACGAGAGTACTTAAAACTTACAATCAACCTTAGATCACTACTATAAGGTTCATAATACACTGCAGCTGTTAGTTCCGTCTCACTCGCAAGTATGGCGGCTGTCAAGCGGCGCGCGCTAACATGGCGGCAGCTACCGACCAATAGCGGTACAGGAAAAAGCGTGGAGCGTGCCGATTGGTCAATAGCATTTCCCGCGCTATGAAAATTCATCTTCTGCGCAGGTACATCGATAAGCCATATTAGTTGAGTACTACTGTACTATCCGTACTTACTGTCTGTATGGGACGCCTAAGTATTTGTCGTTAAAACTTTAATTTTGTTTTAAACACAGACTTATATATTTTAGCGTTTATGTAGTTTCTTAAGGCTGCTCCTTCCTAAAATACGGCGAAATTAAGTAACTTTGTAACCATCTTTTACAGTAACTATAGAATCTTTCTGATAGGAAAAAATACACAGTAATCTCTACAATACAGAAGAATTTCATGTGTCCTGAAGTCTATTTTAGTTTGTAGAACTAAGGAAAAAAAACCTAAATCCAGGTCTATTTCGGTCAATTTTTTCGAGTTGTTACCATATTACTCCTACAGTTTTCATTAAAAGTGTTCATAAATTTATACAGTTCTTTACAAACTAATAAGGAATGATTTCTTGCCATTACTTTTTTAGTTAAATCAACAGATTTTTTGTAAATCGATAATTACTTCATATTTTGCAAGCGTTGTGTCATCGCGTTTCTCTTTCTTTTCTATGCAGTCCGACAGTGACCGCGCTTTTTACGACGGACAAGCCTTAATACAGGGAATCATCAGAAAGGTGTGGTCAAATTTAAGGGTGTGGTACAGACTATCAAATTGAACAACTTTCTCCATGGGACCAACATCGTAATTGAGAAAAAAATATCAGTTGCCCCGTGCAAAACTTCATACCTACTCGACCCAAATGTATGATTAGGAGAAATAGAATGAAATAATGCAATTGAATTATTGATTGATTGCTAGAATACAGTTGAATATGAGTCAAGTTTATAAACATGAAGGGCTGGTGCCATATTATGACGTTCTAATGCCATCATGATTCCAGTGCGCGAGAGAGACCGAGCTCCACCGACCGATAACACCATCCCTTTTTCGCATGGCATCATGATGGCATTATTACTTCATAATTCGGCCGAAATGCGTCAAAATATCTTCTTTGAGACCCATTTCGCCTTAAAGTTATCTTTCCCTAATCAACGCAACCACATCTTCTCCTCACATATCAAATTAACATTTCAATTTGATTTTTTTGCGGTCACACGAAACCCTTCATTAATTGGGTTACAGAGGGTTACCTCAGGGGAGGGAAGGGTTAACTCCTCAGGGATGAGGCTACAATTGATTGAGATGGATGTTGTCAGCGAACAAATTCAGAGACAACTTTTTACTCCACTTTTTTTTCTCCCCCTCTATTGTTTTTTAATCTTTTTGTTTATAATTTTAAAAAGGGTGGTTTTGTTACCAGCCAGTTAGTTGGCTAATTGTTTTTAACTTCTTGAGTGGTTTTACGATTGGTACTAATTTGGAGTTGAGAAGTGGTTATTGGTGTTTTTGTCATTGTTGATTTAAAAAGAAATCCTCTCTAGTTATGTTAGGTTTAAATAAACTTTACTCTCAATAAAGAAAATATGTCACTTACTTGAGATTTTGAGAACAATACATTAATGAATAATTACACAAAGTTAGTGGAAAAACTAGATACCCATCCAATGCAGGCCTTTATTTCTCCAGAAGTGATCGATCCGCAATTAGATATTGATTAAGTTGAGTTTTGAACGCATTGAAAGAGTGTTTATTTCTTATATTAGAGGGAATTCTATTATAAAGTTGTGCTCCTTTAAAAGTAAGCATTTTTTTGTCATAGTTAGTTCTAGTTTTGGGTAAAACTATGTAAGCAAGTGTATTCAGCTTTTTGTGCAATAAATTATTGTAAAATTCCAAATTATAATAATTATAAGTTGGAATCAGTTGGAACTTTACAATAATTTAATTAATCAAAACAGTAAATTATCTCGAAATCCTAATAAGAAGCATATGAAAAAATATAGCCAATGGCAAAAAAACATATGTCTAAGATTCTAATTGATAATGATGAGGCCAGCTGGCCTTGCACAAATAACAAAAACAAACCGAAAAACATCAATAGCCGAGAAAAACGGTACCCGATATCCACATCCTATATCAACGAAATATCATCGATCACTTCCCCATCTGCTCTTGGTACAGCAAACAATGCCAATACTTCCCTCAGACAATGTTACTATCGAAACGTTCGATCGCTTGAGACGATACAGCTTTACATAAATACCTTATGTAACTAAGATCACGCTTCCACCGTCCTAATCTTTTGCAAGCGTTTCGAAGACATCACACACCGATAAACGGAGAAAATTCACCATACATTGCGTTTTCGATTCCAGATTTGAATTTGAAGAGTCAAGATGGGAAGGCAATGGATCGGTGGCTATGAGTAAAAGTCATTGGAAGTAAAGCAATGTTCGTTGGTAAGAGACAGATGTGCGATAACCCAAGATAATCCTGCGATAAAATCTTCTACGATTTGCCTTAGCGCACGGTAGTGAGGTGTACGTCTAAAGTCCGAGTCAGTAAAGTCGCGTAAGTCGGGATTGAGGACTGATATTTGATAGGTTACTATTACAATTGTTCCGAGTTTATGAAGCGTGTTTTGAACTGTCATATTGTGTTGCAAATTATAATAGAGATAGACGGAAGAGATATTACAAAGACAGGTCATGTATGTATCACACTGTCTTGCACAGCGTAATCAGCCTAATGTTTCCACTGCTGGGACACAGGCCTCCTCTCGGTGAGAGGGAGTGGGCAGTAATCTACCACGCGGGCCCAATGCGGGTTGGTAGATGTCACATGTCTTCAAATTTTTGGTTCTACGGCATGCCGGTTTCCTCACGCTGTTTTCCTTCACCTTTTTGAGAGCAGTGGTGATGAAATTATTTACACTAAGTAAAGCGCCTATCTGGGTTCGAACCTACAGCCTACAACTAGTAGGTAAGTCACGGTCGTTACCACTGGGCCAACATTGCTCACCAACATATAAATCTTATTAACAATTATTTTCTTTGATAAACGAGCAAATTCTTATCAATTAAGTATTTGATATGCAAGTTGTTGGGCTGCTAAAAGCGCATCGCTGTTTTTAAATTGTAGATTGGTAACCTAATCTTTTAGAAAGTCGTTTATAAAGGCAGAGAAAGGATATACAATAATCAAACGAAGATCAGTGATGAAACTCACGTTCTTGACGGGAAAAGAAACCATAATTTAAGGAAAATAAACAAAATTCTCTCAAACCATCAAAGAGCCAATCAAGCCAAAAGCTGTGACAGCAACCACGACCAACTGGTTGACAAATGACACAACTCATGACACGCTAATGAAAGTATTATACAACATTATACTGCATTATGCTGCAACATTCTGATGAAAATCAGACGCTTTGTGATGCTAAAAGTTTAAAGAAAGATAGTGCCTTGTTTTGATATGAGGAAGAAATACCGGGTAACAAGGAAGAATGTACAGTCAGTCAAAAGACCCTTTCTTATGGAATGTAGAATTGAGATAGAGTAGCTTGTGTTAGGTCAAGCGTAGATAAAGACATGTTACGGTAAGTGTGAATAATTGCAAATTAATAATAATTATTCATCATTATTAATAATTACCTTATGATTTGGTAAATGTGAATATAAAATTGAAATACATTATTTTTAACAGGTAGCTTGTCTTAGGTCAAGCGTAGATAAAGACATGTTACGGTAAGTGTGAATAATTGCAAATTATTAATAATTATTCATTATTATTAATAATTACCTCATGATTTGGTAAATGTAAATATAAAATTGAAATACATTATTTTTAGCAGTTGTTATTAATAATTCACTACTCTCGTCGGTAAAAGTAATAAAATAAAATAAGACTGGAAGTTATTTGACCAGTAGGTATTTATTTATAATACCACAGTACTTACCAATACATAACTAAAAGAAACTTACATGCAAAATAGTTTATTCTTTGGTTTTGCTTAAATCAAACAAGAACAGATAAAATAAAAATTACAAGTAGTACATACAATCATAGACTCGAGGAGCTCGTCGCTAAGTAATAACAGCTACACGGACTGATCCATCAGGTTAAGCTACGCTTGCCGGGGTTGGTCCGTGGATAGGTGACCATCTTTACATACCGAACTCCTCCGTGCCTCGGAAAGCACGTTAAACCGTTGGTCCCGGCTGTCATTCGTGGATCTTTGACAGTCGTTATGGGTCGTCAGAAGCCCGAAAGTCTGGCAACAGTCTTACCAAGGGATAACGTATTACCCAGTCACTGGGTTGTGGAGATCAGATAGGCAGTCGCTCCATGTAAAATACTGGTATTCAGCTGCATCCGGGAAGACTGGAAGCCGACCCCAACATAGTTGAGAAAAGGCTAGGCAGATTGATTGCAGTACATAGACACCGTAAAATCAACGATAAAAATTAAAATCTTTCTTCTACTTCTTTGTTCAATAGGTATTTATTGATAATACCCACCACAATACTTATAGTACTGAACTAAAATACTAAACAAACTTTGAAAATTATTACGTTTGTCGACACTAAGGTTACATTATTAAAAATCACCGGTAAATGTGATTAATTTCTTACTTTACCTCGAATTTCGGTAATTATTAATAATGATAGACAGTTATTAATAATTTTCAATTAATCACACTTACCGTAACAGACATATCTGGTAGAGACACTCTTTAGAAGAAAAAAATAGTGAACAAAGACTACGTGCAAAAATTGAAGAGTTTGAAGTCAAAGATCAAACCAATTTAAGATTAAAAAATATCATAAAAGAACAAAATTAATCATAACTACACAAACCAAGCTACTACTTACGATGCACGTAACAAAATGCAGATATTCTTAATAGAAAACCTAATAAAAAATTGAAATATATTCGACTAATAAGTTTGATAAAAGAAGGCAATATAAAAAACTCGGTAAACATTCCAAAAAAATGACATCTCACAAATAATATGTAGTCTTCGAGTTCATCGTTTTAGCTGCATATAAATTAAACTCTAGCAATATAAGCTTTGACACTTTTATAAACACGTGCATATCTATCCAAGTGTTGTTTACTTTCTATTTAAATTTTACTATCCGTCATCATGGCATAACGGTCATTGGGAAGTGTTTACGTGTAATAAATTAACGGACGGACAATCCGACCGGTCCGCTTGCGTGGATAATCATTAATTTCCATGCGACATTGAATTCTTTGGGAGATCTGTCTGAAGCATTAATGCACGCTAAATTTGTTTTCTCATTACTGTCTCCAGTATATTCATTAATTTTCTTTTGTTGCTTTATGATTGGTGACTGCAATGCATTCGTTGCTACTCGTATTTTTGCAAATACTACCGCTGTTCGTAAATGTTCTAACACGTTTTCTTATATTATCCGCTCTATAAGTTAGGTATTGTATTTCTATACAGGTTTTTGTATTAAAGTTTCTGTATAAAATTAACTTGTACCAACATGTACATTTACCAAGAAAAACATCTCGCAACAATAAATTTTCAGTCGAGTATCATTACCATTTTACAAATCGCAGCATGCAGCGTTCAAGTTATGCTAATGTCAATCTGTTATAATTCCCGCATCACATACATTTTACTTTTAAATCTTGTATAATTCGTTCATCTCCCCATTTTTTACTTCGCCTCGTGTCCACTGTCACTACTGGACATTAAAAAACAACTTAATTTCTATGTCATCCCCAACTTTATTGGGAATTTGTAAAGAAAGCGTGTTAGGCTCGTGGCACCTGTAAGTATATCTGGCCTTTGACCCAGGGATGCTGTGGTCATCTCGCCTTTTTATAGTGACCCTAACTTGATATGTTAATTTTGATGGTCTTCGCATTTTTTACGCAGTTTAACTTTTGAATGAGAGACATTGATTGTAAAATTTGTAGTCGTTATTTACATTTACTTGACATGTTTAAACTAAATTAGGCTGTTTGAATAAATTTCTTCGTTCATGTCATAATTCTGGACGCTCATTTCTTTTAGATATACGGTTCGTTATTTTCGAATTATGCAAATTCACGAACATTACTTGAGGTCGAAAAAAGTAAATCAATGTAATAATATTTTCGAAGACTGACCCTTGTCCAGCGCCGTAAATACCAGCACATAGATTTTATGGGAACCCAAAATAGCTAATAATTCATAAATATCGGACACCGGACTCCTGTGTCCGGTGCTCAAAATCGCTAATACCAAAACCCGTTGGGGCCAAATACGTCATTAATTTGAACAAGTCCGGACAAAGGGCGAAGACTGCGCCCTTTCAAGACTAGAAAGACTACACGGCGAAGGATAATAGTGGATAGTCTCCTCACTCGTTTAAGAATGATAAATTACCTAAATGGAGTCGGTATGTCCATTCCCACAGATATTAAAGTGGAGGACAAAAGAAGGACCCCCGAGTAGTTGGACCCATGCTGGGGTATTGAAAATATTGCAAAATACACCGTTCATTGTGTGGACCTCATGCAAATCTCTTTGAGGGCTTCCTTCGGATAGAAATTGGAAAAGTTTTATGATCGTGACTTTGATGTTCTTTGTTTTAAGAAGGCTAATCGCTGATGATACGTTTGTTTACGGCCCGGAATCCGAAGCTTATGTATGTTAGGATAAAATTCAAGTCAAGTATTTATAGTGCAGTAAATATTGGTAACGAAAGTCCGACTATGTAAGAACTTGTAACGGTTATCTTTCCTGAGTATTCTGGATATACCACTTTACATTGTTTGGGTAGTTTAGCTGCTATAAAAATACTTAGTTGTTAACATATTATTTTTATCATTGCCATAAATTAGATGTTTGAAAATTAAAAACTTTTATAATTTTGAATGATAGTCGTAATAAAAACAATGATTTGGAATGCGAAATAATCTCGAAACCCCCGCGAAATGGATGATCCACCTGTCACTTTTAATTTACCGCACAATAAAAACGAACTGTAGGTAATTTAATTTTAGTTCCCTGTGGATTAAGGAAATAATCACACGATTTTATTTTCAATTTCGTGGTTTTATTTTATCTATAAGTGCCTACATCGTTTACTAATTAAAGCAGGGCTTGTAGAGATTCTTAAATTGAAAACATTAAGCTTAATTTAAAACACATTGAAAATATTATACTATTTATTCTTATGCCAAATTTCGAAAGCTTTGGTATTAAACAATATATAACAAAAGCCAAGTGTAATTTTATCACACCACTATATTTTCCAAACTGACCACTTCATCAAACTATAAAGCGAAAAACCACCCGTGAAATTGTATCCCTTCATTTGTGGTCTATTATCTTTAAGCCCATTATTGCTATAATATAACACCTGAGCTGTTCCGATTACGCATAATGAGTACAAAACCTTTTGTGTCCATTCAGCCACCGATATTAATAAAAAGGGATAGTGACTAAGCCCTTTGTGCCGACTTGTTTATTCTACAGAATGACATGAATGTTTAGAAGCAAAAAAGGGAGATGCAGCGTAGTAAGTTCACAAAGATATCGTTGCGGCTTGGTGAGGTTAAATTTCATATTAATGTTACGAGATAAAGAATAGTTTCGGTTGGATTATAATTCTGTTTGGGCACCCAGAAAGGTGGTATATTTGTAGAAGACGATGATCGGTGACCTCTGCCACCCAGCGCGGTTCTTGATTGACGTTTGTATGACGCGCGCAGCCGGAGAAATTTGGAGAATTCCGAATATGTTTTCTAATTGTTATGGAAGTTTATGAACTACTGTAATATTTGAGTTATTTCATGAATATGAATAAGGATTTTTTTGGTATTTTTAACAATAGGTGTGAATATGCAAATTATTAATGAATATTTAGTATATTTGCATAAAAAAAGAATTCAACTCATAGTGTTGTGAATAAATTACAATGTTTATTACATTAGGTAGGTAGGTACTTTTATCTATGTCTCTGATGTCTCACTAAATTCACAACAACATCATATCATCTGCCTAGCCGTTTCCCAACTACGTTGGGGTCTGCTTCCAGTCTAACCGGATGCAGCTGAATACCAGTATTTTACATGAAGCGACTGCCTATCTTATCTGACCTCCACAACCCAGTTACTGTTTAATACGATACTTCTTAGTAGGACTGGTGGTCTGACTTTCGGGCTTCTGATGTCCCGTAACGACTGTCAAAGATACACGTACGATAGTCGGGAACAGCGGCTTAACTTGCTTCTCGAGGCACGGACGGGTCTCGGTATGTAAAGATGGTCACCTATCCATGGACCAACCGTGGCAAGCGTAGCTTAACCTGATCGATTGACCCGTGCCGCTGTTAATACTACTTAGCCACAAGAAGTAATTAATTCCTGTTTCAATATTCCGGGAATCAAACAAATATCTTTCAATTCTGCTTTATCTATACTTATTATAAAATAAAGTCGCTTTTTGTGTCTGTCTGTGTGGCCGCGTTGTTCTCCTGAACTCCGAAACAGATTTTGATGCGGTTTTTTAATTTAGAGAATTTATTTCGAAAGGTTTATCTGTAATAATTATAAAAATGAAAACTCAGTGTATTTTTATGTCGCAAAAACCGTGCGAATCAGGCGGGTCGCTAGTATTTTTATAAGCTATAAAATTAACTTGTTAATATTTAAAAAATATATTATATAAAAAATTCGTTATCGACACTTATTCAGTAAATATTGCTAATCAATTTTGCCAACTTATACAAAGGATATCGACACATCGGGCGGGCGCGGGCGGGGCGAATGAGGTATCGGATTTTTACTACTACCCGTTTGAACTAGTAACCAATGATATATTATAAAGGAAAGATACGCTACGTTCATAGTTCATACTGAGCGGCGGACGGCGTTCGGATATTGTTGCGTTGTTTTTACAAATGTACTTACATATTATAGGTGTATAGTAGTTTTCAACTACGACTGCGATAGATAATATGGAACGTATGATACAGAAAGAGATAGCTTGGCATTTTAGATAATTATATTACGCCACGGACACGTTTTGTTTCGCTCGCTGCTATTAGCCGACTAAATCAAATTACAACAAATGTCTGAATTTGTCTGCAACAATTTGCGCGCGCTAGTGCCATATCTTTATAAATATAAATAATAAATATCATTGCTAGTAACTGTTATAGAAACCCAACTTAACCCAACTTGTAAGACTCCTTAATTAACCCACAGTAGCATCAAACGGCCACACAATTTCAGTTGCCACACAAAAGCTAACAAAAAATGTCTACAATAGTGCACAAAGGTGACAATGAACACAATAGAAGCTATGGGAAACAGTACAAAAGTCCTCCGTATTTATTCATTGTTTGTTTTACTAAGAAGTGACGGATGAAAACAAATAGCCCTTTTTAGAATAAGTAGCAACCCCATCTTCGTCCCAACCTTTATAGTAGTACCTCCAACAGTTCCCGTTACCATTGACAGTGCGGTTCTTTTTATACTGGTTGTTTCGTCCAGTATACCTTAGTCTGTGTCATGTTTATCGTTGGGAGCTTCAGGAAGGTCATGGGTAGCTGGTAGGTAATGTTGTTCTTCACAGTTCTAATTGCCTATTATAATGATACTTGATATGTCTCGACTTGTTCGATGTTCTAGCAATTAGATATTACTTTCTATTGTATTGGGTATTGGTTACTTTTGCTTTGTAGTTGTATTAAAATCTTTCTGAACTACAATGGGTAAGTTCTAGTTCTCCTTTTGACGATAGAAAGATCTTTCTCCCATTTTGAGGCGCTAAATGGTTATTTGCATCAATGTTTGGTACTCTCACGTTTAAGGATATTCTACCTCATCATCTGTGTAGCCTTTTTTCAACTATGTATATTGGGGTCGACTTTCAGTCTAACCGGATCAGCTAAATACCTGACTTCCACAACCCGGTTACCGCGTAATACGGATACCCTTTGGTAAGACTGGTTGTCAGACTTTCGGGCTTCTGACGACCCGTAATGAACGACTATCAAAGATCCACGAATGACCAACGGCTTAGCGTGCTTTCCGAGGCGTGGAGGGGTCTCGTTTATGTCATGATGGTCACCCATCCACAGACCAAACGCGGCAAGCGCAGCTTAACGGATCGATCAACCCGTGCGGCTGTTATTACTTAGCCACGTTCTACCTATCTGTGTTATTAATCAGGATCAGTTAGTTACAGTAAATGGCTAAGGGTTGTGGCTAAGTAATAACAGCCGCACGGGTCGATCGATCAGGTTAAGCTACGGTTGCCGCGGTTGATCCGCGGATGGGTGACCATCTTTACATACCAAGACCCCTCCGTGCCTGGGAAAGCACGTTAAGCCGTTGGTCCCGGCTGTCATTCGTGAATCTTTGGCAGTTGTTACGGTTCGTCAGAAGCCCGAAAGTCTGACAACCAGCCAACCAAGGGATATCGTTTTACCGTTATTATTATTAGAACTTGAAATGACATAATATTACCCACGTAACCTACAGTCCATACAAGGACAGCTTAACTTTTTTAAATAACTATAAAAGTCACACCTCAAGACAATTCAAATTAGCGTAACCGAATAAATCTTAAAGCAAAACCAAAGAATAACATAATAACTTAAACAAATAATTGTATACGTTACCTTAATGGACTTAACACTAGAATGTCCACGACCGGTCTAACGGACCCCGTATGATTCATCTATCACATTAATATAGCTTTTTATACCTTTGGCTTTGTTTAACCCTTTTGTGCTACCCAAGGGACATCCCATTAACTTCTTGAATCCGCCATTGTTATTTTTGCGTATGCTAATCTTGGTTCCGGGTGGAAGTGTGACTGATTGGTGCTGAGATTCTCATGGCAGGGTTAGGTCAGTAATGATGAGAAAGTCCTGGTGTATGACTTGACAAATTTTTGTATATTGTAATAATAAACCTGTTAGGATGTGGGAAGTAAGAAAAACGATTAATAACCAAGTGTTCAATATGGTTGCCGTAATGTTACTTAGGTAGATAGTGGTGGAAATTCCATAAAAATAACCAAAACGCGCCTTAACATATTATTCGTGATGTTTTGTTTATTATTTAAATCCTCTCATATCGTAAAATTGGAATTATAAACTTCAAAACGAGTTTATAGATAATACCTCGGTAAGACTGGTTGTCTCTAACAAAGTAATGTTATATAACAATTTTTAAACCAATACGATACGGGGCAAATCCAAGAACTTAATATCACCAAGGAGTTTCCAAACAAAAAAGATTTGATTCCAATTTTTACTTGTGTGTGGCAGCGCCCGCTCTTACTCTTTTAACTTTGATTATTTATTTACTTAGTAGGTTCAATCCCAATGTATGAGAGTAGATAAAGTAGTATAATAAAGGAAACTGCACAACTAGGTATTAAAACACTAGTGTGATGCTATTAAAAACCCCTCATTATGCAACAGTTTCAGAAACTACAATTTTTCTGCCCAACTGCAGTTTTGTTGTATTTCATAAAAAGAAATGTAAGTTAATGCACTTTCAAACTGTAACTCCATTTGCAAACTAACTACATACCTATTTGTAATTTTTACGTAGGTACAGCCAATAAAAGTTGACCATAACATAACATCACGCCTTGTTTCCCCTAAAGGTTGGGCAGAGGTGTACACCGTGTACAAACTTACCTACCTAAGTACACCCAAATTTCGCCAGTTATATTTAAATCCCATGTAATGGGGGGCGAGCCTATTACCATCAACCGTGCAAAAATCCAAACTTCAGGCTGCTACTGAGAAATTCCAGAAAAACCCAATAAAACCTTGACGGAACTGGGAATCAAACCAGCAGTTGCGACCAACGAGGCTGCATTTGGCAATTATTTTTATAAGCAAAGCAATAATTGCATACATACGTCTACTTGCATATCCATCATCAACACATCACCATATTATACAGAACCTAAATCTATAATAACATAATCTGTCCCCAACCCTTCGCGCGCTACGGACGGCTTTAATAATGCATTCGCCATTAGTTAACCCGCAGATGCCGAGCCCGTCTTGCCTCTAATTCTAATTGCACAGAAAGGGTGAAAGGATTACACTTGCCCGATTTTACCCGAATCTGTTTTAACTTCGTACCTTACTTTTTGGGTAGGTATTAATTAGCTACCATATTTTGGTAAAGGTGTAACTTTGAATCTTTTGTAATGGAACGAAAACATTAACTTCTATTTCGCTGAATTAATTTGTGGACAAAGAATGGTTTGCTATTCTTTCTGTGTTCGCTTTACTGGAGGTTATCACAAAGCCATTAGCTCAAAATCTCCTTTTTACAGAGCAGGACATAACGTAATTAATTTTTGACGATCCCGTTGACAGAGTGGTTTTTTTAAAAGCTCGAGTCACAGAAGGTGTCCGGGCCCCGGACACAGCTGGGACGGCATTACGCTAATCTGTGTGGCGTCGCACTTGTTAAATATTAACGCAGTCTAATTACAACCCCTGTCCCCCCGTCCCCCGCGTCCTCTAATGGCTTTTAAAACTGATTCCCGCCCTCAAGGATGCGTATTTGATGACAACTCTCGTCGTTTTGGTGGGTTTTAAACAAGGGCTGTGCAACTTGCAGACACGTGTCTTTCTTTAGTCCAGAATGTTCCGTTTACAATCCACTTCTCGACATTGCCACCGTTTTCCTCTATTCACGAGATGGAGGAGTGATGTATAGCGTACAAGGCAATAAGTCGTTTGTAACTTCTGAATGCATTAGACATACGTGGCTTGTAAAAGGTGCTGAAGGGTGCATGCATTTAGCTTTTAAGTGCTCTGCGAGAACCCTAATCGACGTGAGTTGGAGGATTGCGTTTAGTTTCTACTTACCTTATGATAAATAATAGTTGGGAACCATATGAGCACAGCCATTAATTTTGTTGGCAAAAATTGGAGCTCATAGTCTAAATTTACAGTAAGGAAGGTTTTAAACAATTCCCCACATATAACATCAAAAGGAAGAGTCCTAACGGATCTTACACAGCGCGTACTAAATTCGTGCGAATATTGGTCAAATAGGTGCATGATAATAGTTTGGAAACATACGATCGCAGTCTTAGATTTTGTCGGCAAAAATTGCAGCTCAAAAGCTAAACTTGTAGTAAGGAAGGTTTTAAATAATTTCCGACATATAACATCAAAAGGAAGGGTGCTATAACGGATCTTACACAGCGCCTACTAAATCCGTGCGAATATTGGTTAACAAAGGTGATAATTAATGATGTCGCGACAGCAATATTTGTCCAACTGGCGATCCTAAAGCAAACAGGTCATTCTTAAAAGGAACCGTTTATTTCGCTAATGGTTCTAACAACAATTACTTGGACCCATTACACGTATCATTAATACCTACATGCGTTTTATTCGTCGCGTCGTTTGTTTTCTTAGTCGGGGTCTTTTGGACCCCGCACGCGGTGGCGGGTTGATATCATTAATCAAAAGATTTCGGAGTTCGGACGGGACGGTATCTTGACAAAAGTTTTTTTTTTGGCTTTAAGCAAATATGTGGTGACGAGAAATAAATTCAGATTCCTTCATGGATTTTTTTGTCTTATTTCTTTGGAAAGAAGGGTGATAATGCTGTGAAAGATTCGGTACCGCTGTCGTATATTCTATTGTGTCAAAGAATTTATATTTGGTTTGATAGACATAATAGTTTTGTGTCTGTCTGATCTGATATTGACGTGTGGGAAGATCCTGTAGGAAATTGTGCTTATTAAATAATTCATAATGTTTTCCTATCATCCATCAACAACCCGTATAGATGTCTATATTGTTGTGGATGGACATAAAAAAAATGTTATCAAGATTTTTGTTGATTGAAGGATAAAAATAAAATTATTTAAGTAAATAGTAGTTACTCAATCGATTAATTCCTAAGCTTCTTCGTCGTTCCCTCAATGCTGAGGATCGCGACCACATGCGACGCGTCTCCAAGCTATGCGGTCTTCAGCAGTTTGGACCGCTCGGTAAATGCTGCCTCCAAAAGACTTCTTGATCGCGTCTGACCATCTTGCCGCACACAAGGGCTTGGGTGCGTTTTCCTTCCACCCGGGTCAGTATCATAAGCCAAAAAAAATGTTGTTGTTGTTGTTGTAAGCTGGGGACACGTTCCTGTCATATTGAAGCTTACGACAATTTAAATCGTTACTTACAAATCAATCTGCCTAGCCTTTTCCCAACTATGTTGGGGTCGGCTTCCAGTCTAACCGGATGCAGCTGAATACCAGTATTTTACATGGAGCGACTGCCTATCTGACCTCCACAACCCAGTAACTGGGTAATGCGATACCCCTTGGTAAGACTGGTTGTCAGACTTTCGGGCTTCTGACGACCCGTAACGACTGTCAAAGATCCACGAATGACAGCCGGGACCAACGGCTTAACGTGCTTTCCGAGGCACGGAGAAGTCTCTGTATGTAAATCGTTACTTACAATTATAATGAAATAAAAATCCATGATCAAAATAACAGTAGCAAACTTCTTCTGCAAGAAAAATTTAAACAGTCAAATCAACTTTCCCCAACTCTTTTATCACCGAAAGAAAAGTTACGATACCGCAACTTTACAACTGACAATCTCTTGTTTCACCCAACGAACACGGCGACATCTGTCAGGACTTGACATGTCTTATCTTTGGGGTAAAAAAACCCCTGGGGTGCCCCGTGCCACCCACCCCACGGAAAAGACAATGCAATGTCGGGAATCAAATATATTTATGACTATGTAAATTGGCTCAATTCACCGCAGAATTCAGAATTTAGCTAAAAGGTTGGCTAAAGTAAAAGGTAAAATTTATTTTTTCGCACCAGATGTCTTTGAGTGGGGTTTTCTTGATTTTCTTTGTTTTTTTTTTCTTGAAATTGTATTTTTCACGTTCCGTTTTCCAGTTTATTAAGGTGCGAAGTGACGTGAATGAAACGATAAAATCGGAATTTGTGTATTGGCGTGTGGTGGTATACTTTGTGATGACACAAGTAGAGTGTTTAGGATTCCTTTGTTTGACCTTTCTTTAAACATTATCTCTTAGGTAGTGCATTATGAATGGTGCTAATTACACTGTTGGTAAGTATTCTATGTAATCGTTGATACCAATGGCGCGGTATTAGCCATACTATTAGGAGTCTAAAAAAACTAGGTTAAACCAACCTATAAAATTATGGGCTTATTAGTCGATTCGCCCGAATTTACTAGACCGAATAGGGCGAATCGACATTTTTAAATATTTTTATTTTAGGGTTCCGTACCTCAAAAGAAACAAACGGAACCCATAAAGAAAAGTAAAAAGTAAAAAAGTAAAAAAGTTTATTGATTTCTGTAAGTACATGTTTCAAAAAATTTAGTATGACACTGGATCCCGCACTAGGATACCCTGTGTCGCAGGATCCAGTCTCTTTCGACCGATAAAATAATTCAAAAGATATATTTTATGTTAACAAAACAACGGTTTCAGTATAAACTTAATTAAACTTACGACCGAAAGTATCACTTCGTTGTCCGTCTGTCTCTCCTGTCTGGCTGTCAGTGTTAAGGCTCTTTTTCTCAGGAACAAGAGGAGGTATTAAGTTGAAATTAATATCAAATACGTAGGTCCTTCAGATTTCAAAAAAAATCAAGCTTCTAAGTCAACGCAATAAAAAAATACGGCCATTTATGCGACATATTTTGATACTTACTCGCAAGTAAATCAAAACCTACCCAGTACTTCCCGTTGACCTGAATCATGTTTGGCAAGAAGAAAAAAAAAAAACATTTTTCGGACTTTTTCCTTTACTTGTACTGTGAGACAGTACAAGTAAAGGAAAAAGTCCGAAAAATGTTTTTTTTTGGGATTACAAATTACAATATTAAGTTTGTTTTTGGGATAAATATAAATTATTCTCAACTATCTACGGAATCCTTCATTGTGCGTGGTCCGACACGCACTTGGCCGGTTTTTTCGGTGTCGATTTGCCCGAAGGTAATTTAATTGTGGGGACCGACCATTCTCCTTTTTCATGTGGCTGGTGACTAACCTGCATGGTGTCAGAGTTTTTATGCCGCTCATGAGCCTCTGACTTGGCTTCACATGCCGTCGAGAAATATCTCTCGGGCATGCTGGTTTCCTCACGATGTTTTTCTTCAACGTTTTTTAAGCAAGTGATAATTATACAATCCGAAAAGTCAGAGCTACGACTGACCATTGAACTGTGTAATTAATCGTATGTCCATTAGACTAGACTTCATAAAAGCGAGGAAACCTGAAAAAGTTGCGGGGAAAAGTATACTTATCTAATATATTAAACTTACTCCTACAGTACTCTCTCCCACATTATAGTATGTGGTAACGCGAGCAAGCCACAAGCCAACAGGTTTTCCTTATTACCGCCCTAAAAAAGTGCGGATATATTTTAACGTTAAGTGGATGACGTCACGGATGTCCGCAAAAAGTGCGAATAAGCGGACAAGGGACGAGACGTTTGTTTTTACACGTCCGCGTCAATTCTTGTGAATGTGGCCGGCTACACATGAGAGAGGATAATGTAGATTAATCTGTTATAGAAAAGTTGTATCAGCAAAAATCCTTATCACGAGTGGAGTGACAGTCATTGTGAAAAAAAAACTTTTTTCCAAAAAAAAAATACAACCGACTTTCAAAGAAAACAATACAAAGTGAAAAATAACTTTAATTTAAGTCGGTGTCTTTGGTGGTGTTTTCGTTTTTGCCACCGACTTCCGAAATTAAAGTTATTTTTACTAATCACACACGCATTATACACACACAGTGACAGCCACAGGCACACACACACAGTGACACACTCACAGTGACACACACTGTCTGTGTCACTGTCACAGTGACAGTGAGTGAGTGACAGTTGTATACAGTTTTAAACTCTATACAACAACATACTCGTACCTTACAACAATATCCTGTACAACAACATACCTACATAGACCTTTCCCAAAAAAAAGTTTTCCTCGTACTAACACTGTAAAATGAATAGTTAAGTCTTGACACAACTTATCGTATTCGTCACATCTTCAGAAATATCTTCGGATACATCAATACAACAAGAGGGATCTTGTGCACCACAATTCGTCAATTTCATTAGGGTCGCGCGTCGCAGTAAACCGTCCAGGGCGGGCGACGTAGGGCGGTAGGGCGGCGTAGGGCGGGAGAGCCTCTCTATAAATTGTCACCGTCGATAGTGCTCCGGATTAACTGTTTTATTGTTTCTCCTAAGTGTTTATTGTTTTCTTTGGGATTTTTTGACTGTGGGGGACAAATTATGTGGTATTTAGAAATAGTATAAAAAGATTGATAGCTTACAGTTGGGGTTCGGGACGTGATTTACGAAATACGTAATGTTTATAGTAATGTCGAGGAGCTCGTGGCTAAGTAATAACAGCCGCACGGATCGATCCATCAGGTTAAGCTACGCTAGCCAGGTTTGATCAGTGGATGGGTGACCATCTTTACATACCGAGACTCCTCCGTGCCTCGGAAAGCACGTGGATCTTTGACAGTCGTTACGGGTCGTCAGAAGCTCGAAAGTGTGACAACCAGTCTTACCAAGGGGTATCGTATTACCCAGTAACTGGGTTGTGGACGTCAGATAGGCAGTCGTTCCATGTAAAATACTGGTATTCAGCTGCATCCGGTTAGACTAGAAGCCGACCCCAACATAGTTGGGAAAAGGCTAGGCAGATTGATTGTAAGTGTTTTGTAAGCCATGAAATTGTAAAGCGTGTAATTAATACACACCTGAGGGACTCGTGGCTACATAATAATCAAACGGACCGATCATGTGTGACTGACGGCTCATTACAAATCTCGAACCATCCATGACTCGGAGAGAATGGTACACCTTGCGTCGGTCACAGTTAATCATGGTATAAGTGTAAACAGTGGCAATCTTTTAAGGGGTCATTGTACTCATCATTGTGAACAACTTTTACTATGGGACCAAACCTGAAACCGCGAAAAAAAAACAGCTGTTCAGTACAGTTATGTTCGCATAATTCGTCAAAATGTAAGGAATAGCTGATTTTTTTTCGCGATTTCAGGTTTGGTCCCATAGTAAAAGTTGTTCATAATGATGAGTACAATGATCCCTTAAAATATTGACACTGTTTACACTTACACGCTGTACACCGAATATCTTTGACATCTTTTTCCCTTAAAGAGTTTATATTAGGATGAATTCTGATAGTAAGCCAGCTGGTGTAATCTCACAAATTCAGTATTGACCAGGAATTGGATTGTGAAAGTCCATCGGCATGAACAGTCACTCCATGTAAAGTACCTACTGATTTTTCACCAACTCCAACCTATACTCCATCGGTTTAGGTAATTAAATAAAGGTAAACAAAAAAATACACGTGCCTGGTTAACCGACTAAACGTTATACCTGTCCTTCAGTTGTCATGCTACGACACAGTTGTACTCTTCAATTTAGCAACTTTACAATTCGTTGTACCTATAACATTGCTAAATTGAAGAGTACAACTGTGTCGTAGCATGACGACTGAAATGACAGGTAATCGTTTACTCGGTTTTTTTTTTGTTTACCTTTATTTAATTACCTACCTAAACCGATCGAATACAGTTGTAATACGATTAGGATGACATTATAATATGAACCAAATAAAGGAAAAATTACCAACCTGCAGGCAATCCACATATTACATGTCTTTAGCTCCAAATAGAGCAAGCTGGATCACAAAAAGCATCGCCGCTGTATCATTGTGTTCTAAATTACAACTTGAGTTTGTAAGATCACACAGTACCTTATAGTTGAATGCTGTGTTCTGGGCCGCTTTTGGTTGATCACTTTCAATTATGGGTTATCCACTTCGAAGTTATTCTGGAAACATGAAATCTGTACCTACTTAAACCGTTTTATTACAAAAAACTTTTTTACGGTGTCTTTGGATCTGTATTTTAGTTTTTTGGCACCGACTTCCAAAATTAAAGTTATTTTTCACTTTGTAGTGTTTTTTTTGGAAGTCGGTTGTTTTTTTTTTGTAAAAAAGTTTACCAAAATTAGACCTGGATTTAGATTTTTTTCCTTTACTTCTACAAACTAAAATAGATTTCAGGACAAATGAAATCACTTCTTATGTGTTGTAGATTGTTGTGTATTTTTTCCTATCAAAAAGATGTTATAGTTACTGTAAAAGATGGTCATAAAGTTACTTAGTTTAGCCGTATTTTAGGAAGAAGGCTCCTCGCCTTAAAGAAAAGTTTCATGTCACTAGATCAATTGAGGCAGTTATTAAAACAGCTATTGAATACAAAATGTTGCTTTGATTAATCACAGGTATCAGTTAGCTGTAATTAAGATTATACCTGTTTGTCCCTGTAATCAAGTTCAATATGCTTAGGAGTAAGTTTACATCAATAGCGGGTTTCGACTACAGACCTCTCGCTCACCAGTTCGACTGAGCTTGTGGTTCCGTCGGCACACAAACCGATACACATACATATCTTTTATTCTATAAGTATATTAAGTATAGCACTCACTAGGGAACTCTTTAGTCTCTCTGACCTGTCAGGCTCACGCGTTACTGGCACCGACACTTTCAAGAAACCAACATTCAAAAGGTACATTTGAAAGCCTACTATCGTCTGAACACCCATTTATTTAACAACCAAAATTAGACACACAACATACATTGCTTGTTTTATGAAGAGCTGAAAGTACACGGTTCGTGTTGGAGCGGTAATGTATGGTGTGTTGTGTGGAATTGTATGGGTAGTGTTGGAGTGAATGCGGTGCTGTGACGTTGTGTTGTCAATCACAATCAAGCTCGACCACCCGCACGATTAGACGCGGAATAGTGAATGAGAAAGCAGTGGAGTCGACTTAAAATTGGTAAAATTAATTGTATACAATATAAATTTTCACACCCACATCAATGTATTAATTCTGCTCAATCCATGAGCAAGCGAGCGTGTTTGAAGTTATAAAAAATATACTTTATGTAAATGGCAATAAAGCACGGAACACGCGCTCGAGAAAAATATATTAGTCTAGTTAATTAATAAGAAACTGAAAAAAAATTAGTTATTTTTGTTAGTTGTACAAACAGCCAAAGCTATGGTGGAGCGGAGTCTCCTAACACAGGTGTTATTGTGCTTAAAAGGAGGCTCCAGTCATAAACTAATCTAAACTAGTAGACAGAAATAAACATTTTGTATTTGTATTTGTTTTTTTTTTGTAATTTGTTTCTGTAACTTCATCTTGAGACCAGTTTAAACTTCTGCTTTTGTTCAGAAATTTACGGAGTGTTATTGAATTTATTGGCATCCTTTTCCTTGGATTCGATTTCAAAGTTGGCCCCATAGTAGGTTGTTCATTCTCAAGAGAACTATTTCCCCTGAAAGCCAGTGGATGTAAAACCTCCTCACCTTAAATCAACGACTCGAGTTTCCATCACATCTAAACTTCATAACTCAAATAACAGTTAATCAACAGTCAACAATTGGTCTACTTCAAAGCCACTAAACAAACAACATGCAACTCCACTCCACTTATATTCCCAATCATCTAGGTGTACAAGCACCACGTTTACCAGATATCTGTCTGTCTGTCCGTCTTATCGCTCCTATCTCCACACCTCACAATGGATGGAGAAAACAATATTTTTGATTTCCACATCTGTTTGGGTTACCGTTAACCATTCGTAGTTAGGTATTGTTTACGGCTGGTTTGTTGATCCGGGGATGTATGTTCCCACTGCTGGGACACAGGCCTCCTCTCTTCGAGAGGGAGTGGGCTTAATCTAACACGCAGGCCCAGTGTGGGTTGGTACTTTGGTAGATGTGACATGTCTTCGAATTTTTGGTTCTAGGATATGCCGGTTTCCTCACAATGTTTTCCTTTACCGTGTTTGGGAGCAGTGGTAATGAAATTATTTACTCAAAGTATAAAGCGCCTGCTTGGGTTCGAACCCACGACCTACAACTCGTTAGTCGGGGCCGTTACCACTGATCCACTACTGCTCGCAATCCGAATCTGATCCGAGTATGGTAAATGGTAAATGAGGTGATGGTTGGTGCATTGTCTTGTGCGAATTTGGAGTTCAGATGGATAGGTGAGCCTTTGTAGGAGTCGCCAAAGTTAAGACTGTGGAGGCTATCGAAAGATCACTTTGAATCGAAACATGAATAGTAAATCTAGATTATGCTTACCCTGGGAAAGTCTTTTAAAGTCAACATAAAGAAAGGAAAATGGGTCTGTTGGACATTGAAACGGTAACGTTACTGCGTTCCTTCTGTGTATTTATGTGCCCAATGAGCTGTTCTCCTTTTTTTGTTTTTTTTTTCCTTCATATACTTGTACATGCCTAATATAAATATTTTATTGTTTGTGAGGGAAAACATCGTAAGGAAACCGGCATGTTCTAGAACCAAAAATTCGGAGCCATGTGACATCTACCAACCCGTACTGGGCCCGCGTGGTTGATTACGGCCCACTCCCTCTCACTGAGAGGAGGCCTGTGTCCCAGCAGTGGGAACATTATAGGCTGATTATGTTAAACATATAGATACATACATACATGTACGTGTGTCATGTTTTACATACCTATTGTTAAACATTATTACGTTTAAAGCATGATCTAAGACAAACGAAATCTGCCTAGCCTTTTTCCAACTATGTTGGGGTCGGCTTCCAGTCTAACCGGATGCAGCTGAAATGTGTATGCGGTCTAACTGAAATGTGTAAACTAAAAAAACGTTTGCTGTCGACAGGAAAGCAAACGTTGTTTTTAGTTTACAAATTTCAGTTTCAGAATGCTTGTCTAGTAACGAGCAAATGACATTTCTGTTTCTAACCATGAATTGCTAGTTTTATGCCAGTTTTAAGCTGTTTCAAAGAAAACACAATCAGTCATTCCGTTCAGCGACACTCCACTTAAAACTGCGCAGCTATTTAGCTTCTAATCCATACCTACGTACTTAAAACAGGGGCGTCAAACCAGGCACGAATCAATCGTACTCCGCGGAGGAGTATGCGCGAACTCGCGGGTCGCTCGGGAGGTCGGGGGTCGCGACCTGTGACCTTATTGGGCGACCTTTGACACGCCTCCCGCCCTCTACCTCCCTGAAACCTTGCTGAAAGCACCGAAGAAGGATGGCATGAGGACAATTTCAGTATATTATGTGTATGTTTATGATTAGAGGTAAATGGTTACTTGATTATGTTGAAAACTTGAGATAATTAAACTTTAAGTCCTCTTGAAGATTGAATTACCTACTGAAATTTACTTTAAAATGTGTTATTTCTAATTATAGGCCAGCTTATCAACTCTTATAACAATATTTTCAACTGTAATGTAACATGTTAACACTGCTTAGTTTCATTTAAAGTATACCATTGTAGGTATTGTTACAAGGACAATCAGTTTCGCGTTCATTTTCCTGTAGAACATGCCTGAATTTTGTTTGTTATTGGTTAGCATATTTTGTATATAATGGCATGTAGCCCTATGGGTGCTAGGCTTGTGGTTTCTAGCAGATTATAGGTTTCTTCGCTTGTGTAGCCTAAATGTCACCACGTGTTGCTATCACCAATGTGAATTCCAAGCGTGGTGATCATTGACTAGTTTTTGGTATTTAACGAGTGATTGTGCAACGTGTTTGATCACCAATGTGGTAAACTACCAGCATTTCGAATACTTAACCTTATTAACAATTATTGTTACTTGATATTTCTATTATCACCATAGACGTATAAAAAAAGGAGGACTCCGCGCCACGCATATCGAAAGTGAAGCACCGTACCGCTCTATGTACGCGTGATTTGAGTACCTGCAAAGACGCCGTCGCTCGTGTCACGTAATGGCGGCCGGACGGCATACTATGATGTAAATGTGTGCGTGAGGCGTGTTTACAAACGGTCCCTGCATACTTACTGTGCTTCACTTTCTATAGGCGTGGCGCGGAGTCCTCTTTTTTTATACGTCTATGATTATCACCAAACCTGTCAAATACATTGGCGATCACACTATCTTCATCACTGCACAACACAACAAACCTTTTCAACTCGAATATTTCATTTCATTTCATTTATTCTTAACAATTAAAATTGTGTTGAATATTACATTACATTACATAAAAAGTAGCTTATTACATATTAAATAAAATTATCACATGCAGAAACAATACTTCAAAGCCTAATTTTTGATGTCAAATGATTAGTCAATTAATTAAAATATGTCAACAAAGAAATATAATGTCAAATTAAATACTTCATGATAATAATGGCGGTAAATGTTCAATGTCAAAATGTCTTATCCTAGTCAGGTCCTAGTGATGAGAACAGTGTTCGGTCAAAAAAATATTTTATAGCTGGTTCACTGCCATTTTAAAAGTGACTATTTTTTATCATTTGACATGAATTCCGATACCGAGTATAAACATTTTTCCAACAAGAAAGCTTTTAATTTATTTTTAAAACAGTGAGGTTTATTTTTGAAACAATAGCTTCATAATAACACTAGTTTCAGTAACGTACAGTCAGCAACAAAAGTCGATTAACACGTGTTTTCTAAATCTTAATCATTGAGAAAAATACTTCATTAAAATCGGAACAGATGTAAATTTTAAAGAAAAATAACTCTTATCTAATGAAATGCTAAATAAAAAGTAGGTTATCGTATCATTTTGTGTTAATTTAGATGATGTCAAAAAGTAGCAGTGTTAACCGACTTCTGTTGTTGACCGTACTTACCGTTGACCATACGTTCCTCGCGTGACCGACAGTTGGTGACATCTGACCTCCTGCACTGATTGTCATGCACCTGTTTAGAACGGAAGGTTCTTGATGACTTGATACTTTTTTGTCAAATGACTTTTTGCTTTAAAGGTGGGTCACTGTCACGCTGTGCGTGTCAAATGTCACTTTCATTTGTCACGCAGCGTGATATGGTTAGCGAGGCGCTTGCTCTTTAAGGTTGTTGAGATTTCAGACCGAAACTCTCAAGGTTGTCTCAACTTTTAGGAAGCATAAAGACTGTATGTGATGTAGGAATCTAAAACACTAACGGCCTTATTACAAAACGAGGTTTTTCTTCTGCCTTGGTTTAAACTATCGAGCCAGTTTTTGTAATAAGAACCTAGCTGTGATATAAATAAAGTTCTTTATACAAAACTGACATCTTAATGTGTCGGAATAAAGTCCCATATTCCAAAAAGGTTCCATGATTTAAACCTGGGTTTGAAGATGAACCTTGTTTTGTAATAAGACGGTAAGTTGTTTGTAATAACCACAGATTAAGTAGTATTGTAATAACTAAGAACATATTCCAACAAAGTGATCTATACCTACCTATACTTTTAGATACTACATATATAGGTACCAATCATATTATCAGTCAGGTCCATAAATCAAACTTACTACCCTCTGATCATAACATTCAAAAATACCGTTTTCTCTATATTAATTTATTTACATACTAGCTGCGCCCCGCGGTTTTACACGCGTAGACCAGGATAAAAATTAGCATATGTGTTAATCCAGGGTATAAGCTATCTACATACCAATTTTCATCCAAATCGGTCCAGCCGTTTGAGCGTGGAGAAGTAGATAACAAACATACAAACACACAATCACAAACTTTCGCCTTTATAATATTCGTGTGATAAGTACTTAGCACAGAAATCATAAAATAAAGTAACCTAATTAACTCAACCAATTAAGTATTACATATAATTCAACACTTAACACTCACGATACCTTAAAAACTTTAACACCGTGAAACCTCCTGCAGCGTACATAATATCTAACACATTAAACACAGAAAAACCTAATAAATAAAACACACACATAATAACAACCTTGTTTTACAAATCACCAAAGCATTTAATTTACAAAAACATGTATTTAAAATAAAAAGGCTCACCACTAGTGATTTGTATCGCAGCTCTAGTACTTATTAAAAAAGTTGGTCACGTCATAATTTGTGGGATGCTCGTGTCAGTCGAGTCTGCTATTACAATAGTGTCAGAATGGTCTATCATTGATTTCATAATTGTTGATTTTGACAAGTTTGGTAATCTACTAATATAATGGCGTCATAATGGCGTCATTATGACTTTCCAATGGTCAACCACTGACACTTCATTGTATGAAATTATGAATTTAGCAGATTACGAACTTTTAGCAAAATGACAATGCAGTGACAATGGGATCGTGTTGGAATGTAAAAAATAGCAGACTTGGGGCCCAGGGCTACCCGCCGTGACAAAATAAAAATAAATTAGATGTGTATGAAGTTTATGTGATCATAGAAATGTGTATTGATTGAGAATATGATTTTATCATCGTTGCGCAACCAACGATGATAAAATCACGATGATAAAATTTTTAATTTAGTTGTTTTTAGTTTTTATCTTTTTCATTACGGATGCTTTTAACGTGCACGTCTTTCTACATTGTTCTCACATCTATATTTTCAATATGAACGATGTAACCAATATTATGTAAAATATTTGATTTAAAAGAGTGTCCGTGGAGTTTCTTGCCCGTTCTTCTCCAGGATCTACGCTTTGGAATGGGCAAGTAGCTTCATTTTTCTGACTGACCGACCCAAGACCGACCCTTTGACATTTCAAAAGTGCCTGTAATTGGTTTATTTGAAATAAATGCTTTGAGTTTGAGTTTGAGTTTGAGTTTCACATTCTCAATACATAGTTGCTTTGCGGTAAATCACATAAGAAAATGGAACCGCAGTTAATGAAAAACTGCAAGTCGTAATAAACATATTCCTGAATTTCATTTACCTTTAATTTAGCCTCTCTCTCACAATAATAGGTAAGTACTCTTTTTTGCAAACAGAAAATATACCTTTACTATTATTTATTTATACTATACAGTAACCAACATTTCACCAATATTATAAATAAAAGTAAAAATTAGTGCAACTTCTGCTGTTGCAAACTTCCAAACAAGATGCCAAATAATTTATAATCAGGTTCATATTTTACTGGAATCATCTGACAAACGGTTTCTGAAAATAACGACTCATTGGCATAGTTAGTAGATGAAAATATCGCGCTCAGGTTTCTATGTTTGCTGCTGACTTTAATTCCTCAATATTGCTGTTTTGTGCAAATTATTTTATCGCGTGCCACAAAAGGCACGCGTGTCATTGGTTCGCCATTCTTGAACTAAGGGATACCGTCATACGGGTAGCATCATCTTCCCATCTGCTACTAGATATAGTTAACTACTTACACGTTATTCGTGGTGATTGATACAGTATTATATCTAGAACCATAGACTTATAAAAAAGGAGGACTCCGCGCCACGCATATCGAAAGTGAAACACGCCTCACGCACACATTTACATCATAGTATGCCGACCGGCCGCCATTGCGTGACACGAGCGATGGCGTCTTTGCAGGTATTCAAATCACGCACACATAGACTGGTACGGTGCTTCACTTTCGATATGCGTGGCGCGGAGTCCTCCTATTTTATACGTCTATGTCTAGAACAATCGTCAATGCGCGTATTTTGCGTATGGGTGGGAAAATCGATTATTCGATCCACCCCAGCTCCTCAAAGAAGGCCAGCAGCGCCTTGATGTTACTGACAACCTCACGGAGGGTATTACCTGGGTTACCGAAATACTTTGCCCTGTATGCGGCGACCACCGGGCAGTTTAGAAACACATGAGCTGCTGTCTCGTCGTCCTCCATGAATTTTAAGACACATGTTCAACAATGACTGAAATGATTCACAAGAACGACATTGCAGCTGTTTCATACCGCAGAAGCGACAATCCAACAGAGCATATTGTTTTTTTTATTTTATTTTTATTTATTTATTCATTTAAATAATTATGTATTATGTATGTCATTCCCAGATTCAGTACCCATATGATCTGCTAATCCTTCAAACATACAATGTCATAAGCTGCACAATAAAATCCATACAGTAAACACAGTAGCGTGGGAGTCGTGCCGTGATTCCGCACAACATTCCCGCAGCCACAACCCTAGAACAGGTGTGAGGAAAGGGCTGTTTTTATGTGGTCTTCATATTATTACTATCGAATTGATCACACCTTTCAGTGTAGAGTTCCTGTTTTGACGTCTGATTTAACTTCTAGAAGTCTGTCTTCTTTGAAGTAGATTAAGCGATCCAATGAACACTTGTTAATTAATATTGATTACTTATTGGTAAGTAATTAGTTCTTTAATCTTGGATATTGGCAAAAGCCAAACTTAAGTGGCAGTGGGTAGGGCACATTGCTCGCAGAACACATGGCCGATGGGTCCGAAAGGTTCTGGAGTGGTGACCGCGTATCGGAAGACGTAACGTTGGCCCTACAAGGTGGACCGATGACCTTTTGAAGGCCGCAGGAATTCGCTGGATGCGGGAAGTACCGAAGTGGCGGTGCTTATGTCCAGCAGTGGACGTCTTTCGGCTGAAATGATGATTGCCAGAAGACCGCTGATAATTATTCTTAAGTGTCCCCCCAGGGAAATAGTGCTGGTCATAATTTTATCACAATATTTAGTCACCTATTACATTACATCAACCATAGAACATTGCAAATCTAGCGCCCAGCTACCCATCTAGTCTGCTAATCCTTCAAACGTACAATATCAATAGTTTCACAATAAAATCCATACAGTAAACACAGTAGCGTGGGAGTCCCCTGTCGTGATTCCGCGCAACATTCCCGCAGTGACAACCCTAGAACAGGTGTGAGGAAAGGGCTGTTTAAAATAATGTGGTATGACTTCCGTGGAGCAGTTGTGATTTAAAGTTTATGGGAATTTGATATTTTTGTACTTAATTACATATTAATTGTTGTGGGACAGGAATGTGTACTGTGCAATATTTTGTTTTAGCAGCACAATACAATCAATCTAAAATTGCTAATCCATTGCTTAATATGTTCGAAATATGTGGGTCTCTCGACAACGTAAATAACGCAATGAATGCTGTTGAACACTGTCAAAATGAAACCAATTCCGATTGGTTTCATTTTGACAGTGGTGTATTATGTATTTTTTGCCTGTAGTTTCTTAACTGATATCTGTAAACAACGGCCAATAAACATCAGCACAGAACATCAGGCCATACCTACCTACATCTGCTCCCAAGCTGTCTAATCCCACTAATTACCTACTTATGATTAACATAACATCACGCCTCGTTTCCCCAAAGGGTTGTGTAGGTGTCCTATATAGTACAGCCACAATTCGCCAGTATAGGAGGCGAGCCTATTGCCATCAACCGGGCACCAATCCAGACTCCGGGCTGCTGCTGAGAAATTATACAGATAGGAAAACCCAATAACACTTTGCTCGACCTGGGAATCGAACCCAGGACCTCATGCCCAGCAGTAGCACTCGCCACCACTACACCAAGAAAAATGAGGCAGTATTAGTTCTTCTCCAATTCATGGTCACGTTTATTATACCATCAGACCATCGAGCAGCCGTGTGATTCTGTAAGACCTCATTCTAAACTTCGAATCTGAATCCATGCTTGATTGGCATTCTAAATTCAAAAGGTCAAATAAAAAACAAGTGAGAAGAAGTGATGCGAAGTGAGAATGAAGAGCGAGTTGTTGTTTGAATTTTACAGAATCGACGTAATGGCTTGCCTGCCTATGCTACCTACCTTAAACAGAAGCGCATCTTTCAAATGCAATCAATCTGCCTAGCCTTTTCCCAACTATGTTGGTGTCGGCTTTCAGTCTAACCGGATGCTGCTGAATACCAGTATTTTACATGGAGCGACTGCCTATCTGACCTCCACAATATAGTAATTTGGTAATGCGATACCCCTTGGTAAGACTGGTTGTCAGACTTTCGGGCTTCTGACGACCCGTAACGACTGTCAAAGATCCACGAATGACAGCCGGGACCAACGGCTTAACGTGCTTTCCGAGGCACGGAGGAGACCCGGTATGTAAAGATGGTCACCCATCCACGGACCAACCCCGGCAAGCGTAGCTTAACCTGATGGATCGACCCGTGCGGCTGTTATTACTTAGCCACGAGCTCCTCTATCTTCCAAATGCAATGGTGATGTTTTCAACCAGCCGTAATATAAAACAACAGTGTATTTCTGCAGACAGCAGTGGTGGTTCAGTGGTAACGGCCGCGACTTACGAGCTGCTGTAGGTCAAAGGCTCAAACCAAGACAGGCGCTCCATCTTCATCATCATCATTTCAGCCGAAAGACGACCACTCCTCGACATAGGCATCCCTCAAGCACCGCCACTTACCGACAGGCGCTTTACTTTACCTAGCACAAATGTCAGGAACTTCACATAATTTTTAACTACTTCTTTAGGTATGTAATAAAAATAAAGATTTTAAGACTTTGTGTAATTTATTTCATCACCACTGCTCTCAAAACGGTGAAGGAAAACATCGTGAGGAAACCGGCATGTCCTAGAACTAAAAAACAAAATTTGAGGACATGTGACATCTACCAACCCGCACTGGGCCCGCGTGGTGGATTACAGCCCAGTCCCTCTCGAAGAGAGGAGGTCTGTGTCCCAGTGGCGGGAACATTATAGGCTGATTATGCTACCTATTTCTGCATCGTAATCATTATAGTTGTTTTATCTCACGAAAGCGGGCGAGCCATACTTGTATGTGTAAATGTTACACGCACATTGTCTTTGTGTGCGTAAGCTCGGGAGAGCTCTACCTGCAGGTACGCACACAAGAGCGCGTCTCGAGCGCGTGTCTATACGCATTACATCTACAAGTGTGGCTCACCCGCTTTCGTGAGATAAAACAACTGTACTTTTAAGTTTCACATAAGTTAAATGAATGATAATTTAATAAACAAAATATTAGCTTATTGGTAGTTTTACTTACCACAATGTTTATCCCGACATCTTACCTATCGATCAACCTAATTTCACTCTCTACAAATGAACAGCACCAATCAGCGCCGAGCTAATTGCCCAACAAGTGTATATTCCCACGTAAACAGAAGAATCGCGTGCGCTGCCCACCTGCGCGGGCGCACACGACGGACAACACTCTCACGCGCACTTATAGTTTCACACGGTGACAAACGTAGTAAAACATAGGGCAGAAGGGCCAACGACTAGTTAGTCGGTTTGGTTGTGAATAAAGGTTTGATCGCTAGGAGATGATTTCAGTTCGATTGGTATCGCCAACTGGTGCGGGTGAAGAATGATTAATTCAAAAGGCTTGTGATACTGTTTAATAATGTTACCAGACTTCCACCTTTGTTGCTGCTTCATCATCTTATTGTAGCAGTTTTTGCACTGAAAAATACATTGAATGCCCCGATATAAACAAGAAATGCTAGTCCAAGATCCCAGAGCCGCCAGACCTTATTTATTTTCTGATTAACAAAATATATGGGATAGAGTAGTGTTAGTATGTACTTTGAACATACGCATACCTGCTAGCTTGGTCCGACGGCCCATTTTCAGGTATTAAAGTTACATAAAAATACTCACTTTTCTTAAAGTCTGACAGCTGATTTTATGTATCTACCTATATTTTACAGAATATTGTTAATAATTAATAATCAATACTGCCAGACACTTCCCGTCGTCGGGGCGGTGGCGGTTCTTTCTGCGAGACGCTTAAGCTCGCAAAAAATTACGTCATTTTTCTTATAGTTTTATTTTTATATAATGATACTGGGGGAACTGTTTCAATACCTATCCAAAATCGTAGCTGGCTAATATCTCCCAGATACAGTTAAGGTCATAGCACATAAATATCAACTCGGAAAGGAATCGTCACCATATCACCGCGGTTCGTGAGCTTGTCCCGAGGCGAGGCGATTACGTTACGAGTTCGATTAGTGTGCGTTGTAGTAGAGAGTTTCATACAAAGAATTCTGCACGGCTCGAGTTGATACGGTGACGATCCCTTTCCGAGGTGATATGTGTGCTATGACCTTTAAAAGTACGCTTTTAGTATGACCGCGAGCGTGATAATTAGATGGCCGATGATGGTTTTATCTTTTCAATCACCCCTTGCTTTTATCGTGTTTCGTTCCAACTGGGTTTTCTGTCTTCCCCTGTATTCACACGACAACACCATCACGTCACCGGATAGACTCCTGTTTGTTATAATTGGGTGATTAGTGTAAATGACCGCTTCCGTGTGTGGCGATTTGATTTTGACTTTTGATTTCGTTTGGGGGAGGGTAGTAGGTACGGTGTTTAGATTGATCTTAGTGATTTAGTAGATAGTGTTAAGTGATTTTTGATAAGATTTTATATTTTCCTTGCACGTCTTGATTTCTTAATTTTGTAAATGAAGACTATTTATGTATTTCATGGAAAAACATTTGAAGCGACATTTTGGTCGAAAATAAGAAAAAGTAAGACCAATCGACGAAGAAAAAATCGCTGATTTCAAATATGTTAATAACTTATTTTCGACCAGTGTCGCTTCAAGTGTTTTTCCTTTCCACCGTTTATATAATATACCTACTAGCTGTTGCCCGCGGCTTCGCGTGGATGTCGGAAAATATCCCACGGAAACATACTACCGGGAAATCCTTACTTATTCCTTGTCTACATTATAAAGGGAACCTCTGTGCAAAATTTCAGCTTTCTAGGTCCAAGTGTTTGGGCTGGGCGTTGATGAGTCAGTCAATCAGTCAGTCAGTCAGGACTTCTCTTTTTATTTATATAGAAGATAGATAAAGGCAATTTCTGCCTGCGTAAAAGTTATTTAGTAATTTCTTGAATTAAAAAATTGCAGTTATCGAAAACCACATTGTGAAAAAAACTTTCGCTGTCGATAGTTTTTTCTTCTATAAAATAATTTGAATTTTTCCTAAGTTATCTGTTTTTAATAAGAGTTTTAGAATTGGGTGGCAATAAAACAAAATCAATCAAAATCCAGAGAGACATCTTTTATTCCTCATTAATATTTAATTTTTTATACAACTCCATACATTCTCATACACACACCGACATTATTTTACAACCGTTCACTGTACATATTATTGCGAATAAATACATTGCTTCTCTTTGCTAAATGTTTATATTTTTCTTTATTTTGTTGTAAATTAAAACAATTGCTCGATGTGTAAACAATTGATTGTAAAGTAACATTTTGTTTCTTTGATTATTTAAAACGTTTTGTTATCATAGAGTATTCATGAAATAGTAGGAGAAAGATTTGTCTTATCATTGATATAATTTACATAAGAGCTTAATAATAAGTCCTTGTCTACTCGGGGACTGTGATAGACTGATTAAATTAATGTTACGTTACAAGCAAATGTTCTAGTTCTCAAACTTATAAGATTACCATGACAATTCCATAATTTGCAATAATTACAAATTCAAAAAAATCTAAAATGACTATGGTCATACGAAAAAATTAAAATAGATATATTTTAATAAAAAAATCGTTGCGCTAAAAGATTATAATTTATAAATAAAACATTTCTGTATAGTTACTATTCATATATAATTTGTATTTCTCACTATTGTTTATACATAAAGACACACAATAAGTAAAAGAACAAAAAACAATTTTACTCAAACATGTTTTACATTTTTACTAAAAAGAATAAAATTATTTGTAAAAGTTATTTTTTTTTTAAGGAACGATACATACCTATAAATGCTTTACGGAATCAGTAAATAAGAAAATACGTATAATTACGTAAATATTTGAGTTATTACAGCACCAGTCGAAAATAATCAGAAAGAACCTCGTCCAATCATAGTTGTAGGTTATACATCTGCCTATTTATGACTTTAAACTGGGAATGTTATCCGTCGAAAACACAAGTAGAAAAAAACTTTAGCATAAACTAAAACAAAAAGTTTATGTACAAGAAGTATCATTAGATCACCAGGTTCATTACATAATTTTAAATGGTTGAACATGTCTTTTTTCTTTCCTCTGATATGCCCTCAATTTCCATTCCCAGTTTAAAAACTTGAGAATGCTTCGTACCTACTTAGCCATATAAAAAAATTCTCAATCTTCGAAAAACTTTATCTATCTCTATACATATAACTACACACCAACATTGCACGACCGACGTACATATTATTGCGTTATCAATCCAAAATTGCTTTTCATAAAATTTCTACACAGGAAGAATCAGAAAAATATATAAAATAAAAAAAATCCATCCATCATCGTAGAAAACTCTTAACTATCAATTTACAATAATAAAAACATTTTATTTACAATATTAAATAGTAAACTATTTTTACAGAGGAACAAAAAAACTTGAACTAATACACTACGGACCCCACTGAAGAACATTACTTCATATCCGGCATGTTACACTCTTGTCGTATGTTCAACAGATTGTCTATCATCAGGGATTTTTGCGCGTTTTTCTGAGTCTCCGAAGTCGTTTCAAACTCCTCGTTCGATTTCGGAGCGTAGAAAGCTGATATGGGATCGAAGGTAGGATCGGCTCTCTCGCTTTCCCTGCTGGTTCTGGACCCGAAGTACTCTTCACTCGCCTCTGTTTCGTGGAATTCGCTCGAGGACGTCACGGCATCCTCAGGCTGGGCGTCGCGCTGGTACCTTTGGAAAGGGTCGAACCGCTGGCTGGGCAGGTACGGCGGGAAGCCGTAGGGCGTGGATCATGCCGCTGCCAGCTGCCTCCACATCGTATGTCACATGGTCGCCATGTAAGGCCAAGAGAAGGAGCTTCCGGAGAGGAGCATGTCCCTGATGAGGGTCTCTATGGGCGTTTTGCCGACGAGTCGCACGAAGAACAGCTGTTCTATGACTTGCGAGCTGACTGTCCGTAGGGAAGGCAGCCGTAGTAGGAGTTTGCCGAACCTGGTGGGCTGGTTGGGGTACTGACTCCGGCAGTACTCCTCGAGGGCGCACTGCGACTTCTCCTGCAGGCTCTCTATGTGTGGCACATCTGATAGACCGCACGCATCTGGAAGGAAGATAGGCAAACGTTAGGCTGTTGAATTGATTGAGAATCATGAGTAGTTTGAGACGAAATTGCAAATCTCTCTTGCTCCCTATAGATTTTTGCTTACTCGTTTATGTCACACTAAAGCCAATTCGCAACAAGATTTTTGGTTTATATTCTCTTAACTTTAGTTATCCTCCCAAGCTTCCCTTTTTCCTGTCTTTTATACCTTTGTTTCTCCAAATTGTCGTCATAATCTCTTATTATTGTTTTTAATGCGTCATAAATCTATTTTATTCCCCTCTAACGCCATAAATACCTGTGCTTATACTAATGTTGCCATCAAAAAAAGGTTTAATGTAATAGAAAAACGTTTGCTACATTTAACTTGGTTATTTTAGCCTAATATTACGTTTTGTTAATAAAAAATAAAGCTTAATGGTGCTAGCACATTGGCAAGCTATTTAGACGCGCGTTTTTGAAAAGGATAAGTATTATTTTTGAGTCCAGTTACCAAGGGGGTTGTGTAGGTCAGCTAGGCAGTATCTCCTAGCAAAACACTGGTATTCATCTGCATCCGGTTACACTGAAAGCTGACCCCACATAGTTGGGAAGAGGCTAAGCAGATTGATTATTGTACACCTACGTGAATTTAGGTACCTATGTGGTTTAGGTAATCTGTTCATTATTCTGATCTTAAAAATATTTTCTTAGTTAGTACACAATCAATTTCAATATCGCTATATTTAACAGTTTTCACACTTTTCACAATAACCTGCACCCCAAATGCATTCATTATTATTTTATGTGTGTTATAAAGTTATAACATTGTAACAACTTCTAAAGAATCCTAATTAACTGTTAGTTGGAGTTTTAAGCCGGCATTAACAACAAGTTTCATCATGGTAACGCAAAAGCTTTGTATTCAGACTATTAGCACTTATGTGTTAAATTGTTGCACCAAGGCGTCAAAGGCATTAAGTATGTTATTTCTTAACGATGGATTCCATGAACCCATGGGGTTTATAGCGACTTATTATAGTATACTTCGTGGAAATGGCTTGATGTCCTAATAAACAAGTATCATACCTAATTATTGATGTAGTGGCGATTGTGACTAACATTTTATTTATATAGCTTGGGGTTAATTTTTCAATAGTCAGATACTTAACTCATAACTAAAGAATAAATATGACAGTTGGATATATTTTCTATACAAAAGCTGTCAAATATAAATATTTATTCTTCAGATAAGAGTTATCTGACTATTGAAAAATTAGCTCTTAGAAACATTGTTCTCGTGTTAGTGAGTTGTTAGTGTCTTTTTTAGAATAAATATCTTGGTATCGTAACGGCCAAACGGAAAAAGAATTTAACAAATATTTATTTGAAAAATATTATATAGCATACATGCTCTGTTACAATCAAATAAACCCATAATCCCCTTATGTCTCTAATGGTGAACGTGTAGACGAAATTAAATGAAATTGTTTTAATTACAATCGAATAAAACAGATTTTTCTCATAAAACTGCTAATTTTGAGCAAACTACGTTTTTTTTTGTATCGAGCCAAATTGTATCAATCATCTTTTGGCACTCATAATTTATCTACTGTAGAAAATCTTCAATTTTTGATTTTGTGTGCAGCCGAAATGCGTCAAAATATCTTCTTTGGGACCCATTTCGCCTTAACCGTAAACCTAATGGAAAAATTATTTATTTTATGTTATTTTAAGTGTTCACTATTGATGTGTAAAAGTGTTTGTACAAACCTACTTACAGAAATAAATCATTTATCACTTTATAATTTCCCATAAGAAAAGAAAACTGGCTCGATCTTGAACCTCAATCTCAAACCTAATAGTTTGAAAAGCTAGTGTTGATTCCATGAGAATCACTGGAAAAGTGCTTCCAACGCGCGGTTATTTTGCCGCGTGAAAGCTGATGTATGGATTACATAAGATTAAATGAATCCACGATTTATTGGCGAGTTGAAGAAGTTGGGTCATCGTACCAAGACGTGTGTTCATTTGTTTCCTGACAAACATGGTGTTGAATCACTGTTGAAGTTAAGTCCATAATTATCATATGTGATGATAACCTACTGGATACGGGATAGGTTTTTGAATGAGTGAAGAGAGATGCGGGATGAAATGGATAGTCATGGAGGCCTTTCGCAAATACATAGTAAACACAAACATCAAAAGTGTCTAAGTATTGAAAAATATATTTAAAAAATATTTATGTATCGAAATTGAATAAAAATGTGTATTTAGATTGATTAAATAAAATGTTTTCGTATGTGCAGATCGATGAAATACTCTCTGCTTTTGCATTAATAAAGACTTTTCGCGATTTTTGCTTATGCTGGATTTTTCACCTTTCCTGACATTAAAATGTAATAAAAAGATTTAAAAGATAGATTTTTATGCGTAAAATAAACAATTAGTAGTCTGTATTAACACAATCGCTGCGATTCATACACAATATGAGTTCATCCAAATCACATTGCGGAATGGCCGCCCACGTCCATTGTAACAGGTGAAAATATTTTCTAGTGTGTGTACAGCATCCATGTTTGGCAGAGCTCTTCTTTGAAGCATATCCCATGCATGCTCAATGGGATTCAAGTCTGGCGATTGAGCAGGCCATGGTAGGACGTTTAAAGATTCTGGCAGTGTGTGGTTCTTTTAGAGTAAAGTAAGATAGTGAATTGGTGATACACAAAAAACTGTGAACTTCATTCTACTGTTGAGAGCATTTCACGTTCACTTGCGCAAACGCATTCATGATTTATAACTATAATCCAACCCGTTACCCAAAAAATAACCGTCCTCGCAATCTTAAAGAAAGCTCAGGACTTCCGAAGTAACCGAAAACAAAGAAAAGATTAATCCTTGCTACCCTCAAATAAAAACGAATAAACATAATAACCCGTGAATGGTTGCAGGGATGTAGGGTCCGTAGGTCGTAATGCGATTAGGCCCCCGGGACATTGGCGCGGTACATTAATATTTTTTATTGTTATATACTAAGATATGCCTCGGTAAACAACAACGTCGTTATGAGCTCGACCAGATGTCTGCTTCAGTGGCTCTGGGTAAGTGTTATGAATGTTGGAGCTGATTAGTGTGGATCGTCTCTTGTTTTGGGTGGAGAAAAAATGATTGATGTGTGGAACCGTAGAATACATATGAGTCGGTCTTTCTTAGACTGATTTGCAATTCCGTTCTAGATGAGGTAAAATTTTGAATCTATTGAAGCTTCAGAGTTTCTATAGTTACTTATATTCAACTGTCTAAGGACCAAAAATTTATCCAAAGAATTAATTAACAGACATTTTACGATTTTGTACGCTTCATTGCGACGTCCTTTGTGATATTATGATTAGAAATATTAACCCCCCCAAACAAATGGACCAGTAGGCGACCTCTAGGAACTGAAAGCGGAAGAAGAAGGACCGAAAGAAGTCGATCAGCTAGGAAAAGACTTGAATCTAAACTTCGTTCATGATGCAAAAAATAAGAAAGGATACACGACAAAACAATGTTCGGAAAACTCCTCACACAGCAACAAGGTTATAAAACGCTAATCAACCTACGTCACATCTAATGAAACAAGTTGTATGTTCAACTAACATTAAAACTGACAAGTAATCATCACGGGTAATTATAAATTAACCTACTTGTGCGATGAGAATGCCTCAAGTGGGTAAGACAATTATCTGTTTGTTAATTCAGGTTTATATGGAGATATACAACGTGTAACGTTAAATGCGCAAAACCTCTTAAGGGGTCTTTGTACTGCCGCTGGGGTCGCGGGTTGTTTGAAGAAGATACCGCGGCCCTGGCATAGGCAACTGAAGGAACACGGGTGGGTTTTAGTCAGTAAAAGTCTGACACGCCCTTCCGCTCCACCCAGCGGGAGAAGTTATTTGATGATTTCCCACCCTCAAAAAAAAAAAAAAACGGGGGTCTTTGTACTCATCATTATGAACAACTTTTACTATGGGACCAAACCTGCAATCGCGAAAAAAAAATCAGCTGTTCAGTACATTTTGACGAATTATGCGAATATAAATGTACTGAACAGCTGATTTTTTTTCGCGATTTCAGGTTTGGTCCTATAGTAAAAGTTGTTCATAATGATGAGTACAATGACCCCTTAAGAGTTTTTGCGCATTTAACGTTACACGTTGTAGGTAGTTTAATGTTGGAAGTAATGTGAATTATACAGGGTGTAAGGGACAGCCCTACGCAAACTAACAGGGTGCATTCAGCTCCACATTCTGAATCATATTCCACCGGTCTCAGGAAAATTTTCATTTTTTCAATTTTTTTTTCAGTAACATTTTCATTACTTTAATGTAAAATTGCATTGTGTGTTCGCAGCACTCCATTTATGTAAAAAAACTGCAAAAAAAACAGCAAAAAAAAACCAGCAATGGATGTTGAAATACTCTAACAACAACGACGCGTGAAATCAGCTGTTCACTTTCTGTCTAGCTACAGAGTTCATCGAACTCACCGCATACCTATTACCTTCCCCTCCCAACCAGTAATAGACGCTCCGATTTGTGCACAAAAACAGAAACAAATCAGGTTTATTGTAGTCCCTTAAAGTTCCTGAAAAAATTTCATGTACCGGTCATCTTAGTATGACATACTGAATTCACCCTATCAGTTTGCGGAGGGCTGTCCCTTACACCCCGTATAGAAATTCAGGTGGAGTAAACGCCATAACGATTGGATTTGTTTTGTAAGAGCTTTTTAAAGTTTCAGCCCGTTCGTCCACTGCCATGTCAACGGGGCACCAACCGGACGTCAAAGAGAACGAGATGACGTCGCCGAAGTACACATCCTACATCGTCATAGTATACATCCTACATTTACTATGGCCACGTCCATCGCATGCCGCGCACCAGGACGACACGTTGACGTTGCGCGGTGGACAAACAGTGTATGAATGCTTTTGAGGAACATTACTTTTCGAACAAAGTCAACATGTTGTTGAGAATAAATAGAGATATAAATGACTAGCTTTTGCCAGCGGTTTGGCCCACATGGACGTCAGAAAAAATGACACGGGAACGTCCTACCGGGGGAAATCCTTCCTTATTCATTGTCTACATTACAAAGTGAACCTCTGTGCAAAATTTCAGCTTTCTAGGTTCAAGGGTTTGGGCTAGGCGTTGATGAGTGAGTCAGTCATCAGTCAGTCAGGACTTTTATTTTTATTTATACTGAATGACTTTTTTTACCGTCTCGAAAAAAATTGGGTATATTAGGTGAACGGAGTAGAAGCCTATGGCAAACTTACCTTTTTTTTTTTGTTTTTTTTTTTTTTTAAATCAAAAAAATCAAAAATTCTAATGATATGCAGGCTGCTTAGGATTTGAATTTCCATATTTTTAAACGATTTATTTTTTTTTCCAAATTTCTGTTTTTATGGTACAAAAATGAAAAGTTTACATCGAATTTGTAGTATTTATTGGTACTTTGATATTTTTTTCTGTCTCAGCTGTATAAAAAAAAAAAAAACTAGGTATGCCATAGGCTTCTACTCTGTTCACCTAATATACCCATTTTTTTTCGAGACGGTAAAAAAAGTCATCCGGTATATATGACGGATTTGGTATTTTTCTTGAGGTACTTTAGTGAGCTAAATAGTGATGCTTCTGAAAGGACTAGAGGGAGTAACTAAGCTACAGAGACAGTAGGTAATGGTAAGGTAATGTAACCGTAAGTTTCTATAAATGCTGCTAAGTCCAAGAAAACGACACCACCTAACAAAGTTAAAATTGATGAACACACTGCATAACAGAACAACACTCTACTATTTATTATCGTGTTATCAACTAAAATGACGTCATAGGAGCCCCGAAGCTCCAACAACCTACATTTTCATTCAATAAAAGGCAACTATTAATTCTAATTCGTGCGTCTGCGCTTCGCAGCGTCTTGGGACAAGATGACGCAATCCTGGGACCATAATTGTGGTCACTTGTCCTAATTGTTCCAGCGATGCCACTAAATGGTGACAGCTGCTTGATAATTGATACACTTTGTCCGCACGAAAGAAACTCTACCTTATCTTTATAACGCTAAAGTTGGTTTTTGGTTAGGAGATGTCAAAGAAAAGAACAGAAAAATCTGAGAAAACGATTTTGAGGTTTTAGCTGCAGTGTTAAAGTTGAAACTTGAATGGGGTATTTTTGAGCTTATTGAAGGATGTTGTGAGGCGCTTGTTTGTAAGCTGGACAATAAGTTGTGTAATTTGCATTTCCGCGCAAAACGACGGAGAAAGATGGCTTAGTATGGCATGGCAACTAGCTTCATCTTTCTGACTGACCGACCCATTGACAATTCAAAAGTGCCTGTAATTGGTTTATTTGAAATAAATGCTTTGAGTTTGAGTTTGACTTGAAATGAGTAGTTGTAAGATAAGAGCTTGAATATTGGCTTGCTAGCAAACTAGCTAGCTAAACTTAATAGAGGTATCCTAACTTTATAAATTATAAATGCGAAAGCGAGTCTGTTTGTTACGCTTTCACGCTAAAATAGCTTAACGGATTTGCATGAAAATTTGGCACATGGGTAGACCATGAACTTTTTTATTTTATTCTTTAAGTACGTTCCCGTGGGATAATTTCTAATGCTAGTACTTACATAATTTACATCCTAAGACGTTGACGATGTTCTTAAGTATTTATAAAACTACTAAAATACCAAAAAATTAAAAGGTGGAGATCAGACGTAAGTTTTGTGAGCAAAAGAGAACACGATTCGGGCGGCAATACCTATAGCTTTTTGACACTTATTACTAGAAAACCCAATAATCGAATAATTTTAAAAATGAAATTTTTGCTACGAAAAGGAGTAACCTAACTTTAAATCCTTTGGATCCAAATCCTACCAAACTAGAAATAACTTCATTTAACAAAGCATCTCTCTACTAACTAGGATAGTTAACGACGACGATTGAAAGCAACACGAAGGAGGTCAAGAGTAGGCAAGCGAAGCAGGTGGCTGTTGAGCTCAACTGAGTCTTAATAGCTCTAATAGAGCGATCTTGTGCCGGCGTAATGCTAGCTTTCAGGCAAATCTATGAGGTGTTTACTTGATTCTTAAGAGGCAAAGCTTTTTTATACTAGGTACTGTATAAGATATAATAAGTAGTCTAGACCAAGGCCGAAACGAAGTAGATGTCACAGTAGGTTATATAGGTAGCCGTGATATAGTTATATCCCTAGAGATCTACCGTAATATTTCTATTTATGAAAACTGTCGGAGTGCCCTAACACATAAATTACTAGATCATGCTCGTATTACAGTTATATTCCTACTAAAATAGTTATGAACCGCTTTAATATAACTATATTACGGTTAGATAGCTATATCCCTAGCGATATAATTATATCGCGGCTACAACCATCTTACTTCGACAGATAGAATGTATGAAACAAAACACACAAAAACAGTCTAGCAGCACTTAAACCTACTAGTAATATTAAGAAGTGCGTATGGAATGAAAAAGTGGAAGAATTTATTGAATAGTAACTCGCTGATCCCCATAACAACATTAACAGTGTAGGTTCTAAACTATATAGAACTTACATCCTAATGTGATTGATTATTATCTGAGACGATGATCTAAGAAAAGCTCAGTTTCAACAAAATAAAGCTCAAAAAACTTTACTAAGATATAATTTAAAAAAAAACCGCTCGGAAAATTCCAATTTCCCCACAGAATCCAAGGGCAGGCAATCTCAACCCTGTGATATCAAATCGAAAGGTGTACGACAATGATCCGAAAGACCAAAGATCAGGCAAAGACGGTGCAATAGCAATTAACCCTGCGCCCGCCGGACATCGTAACAATGTAATATATTTTAATTGAAACGACCCCGCCGTAGATGCAGTAAATATTGGTCGGAATGAACGAATGGACCTAATTGAATGGATGAAGGAGTGTCGTGTTAAATTTTAAAGTAGGTTCTGAATGAATGACGTCATTCGTTAGTTGTGTAATTGTTGATTGTGATGATGTTGATATGTTTAAGAAGCTTGTTTTGTTTTGCCAAGGAACACATGTTTATGATATGACACAAGATTTTCCATATAAAATAAAGAACTTCCTGTCTATGAATTGTTACAAGCATACGATGCGAATTCACAAGGATCCACTAAATTTGGCAAAGTGTGCTATTTCAACATTGAAACCGATACGTAATTATTCACCAAAATCAAGTTTACTTCCAAAATCTTCCTAAAATCAATCCAATAAAAGAAAATTTGTAACAAACCCAGTAGGTACAGACAGCGCACACTAATAAACCCTACATGCGCATGATTCGAAGCCCGTTCTTAAACAGTATTGATGGTAGTGTCAACAGATTTGACCCAGTGAATCAATGTTCTATCATGACCAATGAATGCTTATGAACTTATAAGTTTGCCTCTTGGCGCCGATGAGTCGAGGGCTCGGTTTGTAATATCTACCTATTGATAGCCTGGGTAAAGTTCTTTGTATAGATACCTATTGATAACGAAGAGGAAATGATTGTCAGTGATGATACAAAGGTTATGGATGAAGAAGAAATTAGCAATTTAATGAAGGCGCGATCAATGGAGACTGGTAGAAACGTGGATAAGTGGCAATCAAAAAAATAAGCTATGTATAACAGCTAAGGATTGGATATCAGTGATGTTTCAACGGTTGTGTTGTGAGTTAAAAAGCAATGAAGAATTTAAGAAATGCATAAGCCCCGAAAATACTCGTCACTACGTAAGTATTTTAGATGATGATTTTGAGAAGGATAATGAAAACAGTCGTTCAATATTCAATGACGATAATAATATAAATAAATTTGATGTAAGTACGTATATATTATCTAATGGCTAAAATTTGAAGTAACAGAGGTCGTAACAATTGTTTGTTGGTGAGCCAGATAGTCGAGTAATTTAATGTATCAATCATCATTAAACCAGTTGGTTGTAATTTTGTTGATTTTGGCTTCGTTTTCATTACTTGTATGTACATTTACGGCTGCGACATTGTTTGTATCTTTCAATTTAGCTTATTTTTCTAACTCGTCATAAAAGATCTTTATATCTCTTCGTCAATTTAAATCACTTTTCTTTGAAGCTTTCTGGTGTCAGAGTTACTTATGATATTACCAAATAGAATATAAATAAATCGTTATTCCACAAACCGATTGCTCTTCAGATTTCAGTGTGACGAATCTCATTGACTCTCATTAAATACTCGACTAAAGGGTGATAATCGAGAATTAAATCGATGGCCCGCATCGATGGCGAGTGTATCGTTTATGAAAATAAAATAATCGTCGCTCATTAGTCGATTTACGGGTTATGCGGGTGTTTATAGTGACACGCTTTTTATATCAATGGCTTTTAACTTTCATCGTTCCGTTGATTGTATTTAATTTGTGTTGTATTTTCTTTTTGGTTTATTTTCTGAGTGATTGGAGCATTTTTTATCATTTGGAAGTTTATAGTGATTGTAATTGGCCGTTAAATGATTCTCGTATTGGCCGTTACTAATTGAACTGTACACTCTATGTTAAAGACTTAAAGGTACTCAAGTTAAGAATTTAAAACATTTTGATATTTACTTTACAAATATCAAATCTATTAGAAGCTTACGTCATCGGAACCCAAAAAGTAAAACACAATAATCCGTTTAAAAACCAACAAAAGTTTATATCTTTATAACAATAATCTTTAAATCCTAACAGACCATAAATGTAATAAAAAGCCACAAAATGAAAGAGCAAACAGCCGTCTTTAGAAATCTATAATCTATTGATACAAGGAGGCGTAACTGCAAACTGTAGGCGGCAAAGCAGATGTTTGTTCAGCGTCCGAGGATGGACGAAGAATGTCCGACAAAAGTCGAAACAGTACCTACGCGTAGAACGATGCTTCAAGAATTTGGTGAACAATTTCAAAAGATAGGCTTTGTCAATGGGGGCTTTGTCAAGGGGCTCGTAGATAAGTAATAACAACCGCACGGGTCGATCGACCAGGTTAAGCTACGCTTGCTGCGGTCAGTCCGTGGATGGATCATCTTAAAAAATATATGTAAATATATGTCTAGCTAGATAGACAGACAAAGCTATGAACTTGTCGAAAAAAATAGCGTCTAACTGTTCGCCGCAATTTGCACGCACACTAGAAAAGCACAATGACAGGCGCGAGTGTAAGACGTCAGCTGTCACCCTGACCAGCATAACAAAGTTGGCTTGTTTGTTTAACCGCGCGTTTGCACTGCCGAAACATTCAGTTAAAAACATGTTGATATCTCTGTCAGATACATTGACGGAAATAGAGATATCAAATATATTTTTATGCAGTTTGTTTTTTACTTCTTTTGCAGCGCGACACTCTATCTAGTTCTAGACATTAATCAATGATTTTCAGATTAGCACCTCCATACATGACATAAAGTTATTACAAAAGCAAACAATACTTTTGTAACCCATTTAAGACGTCCAATTCCACATTTTAGGGCACGCTCCACCCGATATAATCTCGAACGGTTTTACAATAATAAAATAATCTTTTAGGTAGATCGGAAATAGCGAAGCAAATTTAGCTACCACAATAGGCCCGTGGTGTTTGTCACCAAGATTGGGATCTTGAGAATAACACCCTTCTTATCTGGTATCTACGAGATGTTTATTTACGTTTATAATGTGCTGTGAATATAGGTATGTTATTTGCGTCTTATGTTCGGTGAGTTAAGGGGACACATCGATAAATTTTGTGTTTTTTTATATTTACTTCTATGAAACCAAATGTATATTAAATCATTTGGATTTTCCATGTGTTATTTGACTCTATTGTCTAAAGTGTACTAAAACCGAAACATGATTACATGAATTTTTTTCGATAGAAAACAAAATCCAAAGTATACATAAAAATAATTTACGTCACGACATTCACGTTGACACAATCTCCCGTAATGCTCGCGTTTGAAGACAGATCAAAAATACAAGCCCTGGCTTAGTTTGGGTATCAGTTCAGTACCTAAAGCAAAATATAAATAAATATTGTATCTATGTAGGTAACAAATTCTTGTGAATGCTCTCATCTGTGACAAATAAACTTTTTACTTTTTTATATACGATTAGTTCCACCAGATTAGTACCAGTTCAGTTAGGTGTACCTCAAGGCTCAATACTGGGTCCATTCTTATTCCTAGTGTATATTAATGACTTACCATTCTATTTAAAGGGTATCTGTGATGTTGTACTGTTTGCAGATGACACCTCTCTTATTTTTAAAGTAGACAGAAACAGACATGATTTTGATGATGTAAACAGTGCACTCTCAATGGTTACGGATTGGTTTACGACAAATAACTTAGTTCTCAATGCCAAGAAAACTAAATGTATAAAGTTTGCCTTACCGAATGTTAGAAATCTGGGACCCAACATCGTCTTAGATGAAGAGGTACTTAAGACTGTAGAATCAGCAGTTTTTCTGGGTATAACAGTAGATGCTAAACTTCAGTGGGGCCCACATATATCAAGCCTAGCGGGAAGGCTCAGTTCAGCCGCCTACGCCGTCAGGAAAGTAAGACAATACACTGACGTTGATACAGCTCGGTTAGTCTATTTTAGTTATTTCCATAGCGTTATGTCCTACGGTATTCTGCTATGGGGCAAAGCGGCTCATATTCAAAATATTTTTGTTCTTCAAAAACGAGCTGTTCGAGCAATTTACCAGCTAGGAGCTAGAGTTTCTCTGAGAGAATTTTTTAAGGATATTGGTATTCTCACGGTGGCATCACAGTTCATCTTCGCCAACATCTTATACATTAGGCAAAATATACATTTGTACAGTAAAAACTGTGATATTCACAATATTAACACCAGAAATAAGGACAAATTACGTGCTCCATTTCATCGGCTTCATAAGGTTCATAACTCATTTGTTGGTCTTGGTATAGCTTTTTATAACAAGCTACCTTCTTCTTTGCTAGATTTGCCTTTTAATGCGTTTAAAATTAAAGTTAAATCCAATCTTTGTTCAAAGGCATACTATTCTATCAACGATTACTTAAACGATAAGAATAGTTGGTCGCTGTGATTAACTCAAGACAATGTTTATGTTATGTTCTTTCTCCAGGATTAGCTTACATAATGACAGGTTACATGAGTTAAGTACTAAAATTGTTTATTTTATTTGACAAAAATATAATTTAATGTATTGTGTTGCGTAAATTATTTTGCATAGGTACTATTGTATAGAATCTAGTTCTTCTAACTGAACAGACAGCTGTGCTGCTGAGGAGTTTGTTCCGCTACTTCTTCTTCCCAGCTAAAGCACTAGGAAGTGGTGAAGGGCGGGCGTTTTGTGGGGACTGTCTTACTGTAATTTTGACGTTCAAAAAGTGCTGATTCTCAGCCTAATTTGAATAAAGGACTTTTGATTTTTTGATTTTGATTATATGTAAACAGTTCCTCATTGTGCAGCAAAATTTGCTTTAAATCGAAGGTATTTAAATATGATAAGAATTTACTATTATGTATGGCATTTTATCATAAATCTACATTTAAGCGTTTAGTTCCGGTGCGCGTGAGTCTTCTATCTCTCTCGCGTCAAACTAGACAGCTATAACGCCATTTAACTTACACAACTAGCTAAACCACGCTTCGATGTATCCTCTTAAGTTATTTTTTACAGTGAGAAGGTAGAAATTGTCTTGTCAAAGAAATTCATGGTTCTGGCATGTTATTTGCTGAGCTTATTTTGTGTGCTTTCGATAAAAAGGGTTCTCCAGCTACTTATTTCTATTTCAGTAATTATCATTATGTAGGTATGAAATTTCAAAGAATATGTGGAAAATTCTGCGTCTGCTAAAATGCCTCGATCTGTCAAAATGAAGTTAATAGATTATTTATTAATTGATTTAGGATCTCCATCAAACAATGTGCACAATACATGACATAAAAATAAACAGAAAGGGCAACATCAGGTAATAAGTAGTCCGAATACTTCTTAAAGTTAAAGTTTAATAATCAGTAAAATTTGGAAAAGTTACTAAATTTTTAAAGGACATAAAAAAAAGAAAATACTTGCAACATTTAGAAATACTAAATTTAATCAAATCTATCAAAAATTTTATATTTGAAATTTTATACATTTTTTAAAATATATATATACATATATTTTTATTTATATTTAGACAGAGACTCGCTGATGTCTAAATTTGTAGAAAATTTATAAGGAAAATTATGAAAATTTATAAAAAATATGGTTAAAAATATAACCTACCAAGACTATTAGGAAAATTTTAGCACTATAACCTCAATGAGAGCTAGGCACCGTCAATTAATAACTACTATTGAACAGTAGCCAACTGTAATGGAAGAAAAACCGTAAGAGATCCGAAAACGCAATTACTGCTAAGTAATATTCATTTGTTACAACAGACATTTAGCACATAGACGTCGGCAAAATGATTCATTGAATAAAAGAAAAAAAATATATCTAACTTTTATGACAGTTAATAACATTGAAACGTATTATATTCAAAAGATTTCTAACAATAGATCAATAGACACAAATTGAACGTCCATAGGAACCATAGACACGTGTCCGAAAAAAGAAAAAAAAGAGACGGCCAGCCTTATCGAACAACGTTGTATTTACCGTTATGAAAATTGAAAATCGAATATAGTCATTCTTAAAACGAAGAAGGAAGGATGTAATTTATTTTTCAGATATTTTGAGAAGTGCATTGTTAAGTTGGTGATGTCAAACAGTATCAAATGGCGCGAAAAGTGAAAAAATGTGACATTTTAGCATTGTGAAATAAAATTTTAAATAAACACCTTTTGAGTGGGCGTTAGCGGAGTATTTGTAAATAGGTTTTTGTTGATATTACAATGGTATTTTTAACAACGGTTCCCTGCGGGGGTGTTGTCTGACATTCTCGTAATGTTGCCACGTGCTTTTAAAATTGGCATTTGTATTGTTGCTATGACAAAAACTTACAATTTGTAGTTACAATTTACCTGGATTTTGTGCCCACATACGATCGGCTAAACATTTTTCTTTATTCATTCAATTGTGTGATGAACTTTAATTAAAAAATCAATGTAAACAGATCAAGTTTTAGCCGATTAAGTAAATCGAAAGAAGATTATTCCAATAAAATTACTATCGCTTATCATAAATAACAGAATCAAAAAAGTAAGTATATAATTCTAATAAGTTACTTTTTCTTCTATTTCACACAATCACATTTAAAGCGAGATCGAATCATAATAAAAAAGTCATCAAATTAAAGTTGATAGGTATTAAAAGCAGACAAAAACCGTTTAATCTTGGAAGCTAGAACCGTCTACGGAAAATTGATATGTAAGCATTCCATAAATAATACTAATAAGGCATTTATTGTCCATGGTCAGCGATCGCCTACCATTTTAGGCGCGAGATTGTATAATATTTTATGCATCTTCATCATAAACGAGAATACACCTCATACTGTAAATTAAATCTGCAAATTAGATTTACCTAATACGGATTAAGAATAACTTAAGGCAAATCGCATATAACTTCTAAGGCAAGTAACATAATACCATAAAGGTGCGTGCACATAACATTGGCGCGATATCACACGATCGCGCGGCATAAACTACGCGGCGGGTGGCGCTACCGACGCGCCGAAGCACAACTACACTTTACGACGACGTTACAAAAATACTCGCTACCGTACCGACCTTTACGGTACCTACACAATATTACCAAGTAAAAAATAAAATTACTCGATCAAGAAATTACAAAAATTTTTTAAGAATATTTTCCGTTATGTGAATTCTTTAAACATAATGATATTGTAACGGCATCTTGAATGACATACCTACATAATTTTAAGATGTATATGCAGAGAATGCGTCGCAGTTTAGCAGTTATCGTGGAACTGTCTTTTTTTAATAGAGTCATATGGTAACGGGACTTGATAATTTTAGAGAAAATTCAAGTTCTAGTCTGTACGTAACGACTTACAGTGCTGAGGTAACGTACAATCGCATTACTTACCAGTGATACACTTTTCAACCTTATTGCGTTAGTAATAAGGTCGAATAGAGTATCACCGGAAAGTAACGCGACAGTACCTATTTGTTTGACAGGACATTACTTTAATTTTATATGCAGCAAATTTAAGTTTCCAGTTAACAACAAGGAACTGGTGTAATTTTATGATCCTGCTTATTTGCGTTAGTGGAACATAATTCTCAACTTTGGGATTGCTTTCTTCACACTGTACATATAATTTTCCACTCAATGTTCATATGAAAATTCATTACATTTCCCTCAAACCCTTGCTTATTCTCTAAAAGGGCAAGAAGCGACCCGTCAGGTCACACACTACGTCATACTACAAAGCACATCCTCCTGAACAGTCATTTGACTGACAAAAGAACAATACAGTTCCCAAGTGGGTCAGGGAGTCGTTCACAACACTGGCCCGGTGTCACGTCACTGATAGCGAGGTCCCGAGTTCGTCCCGCATAATGGAACGCTGACACCGCGCAAGACGGAATGCGGTCAGTGTGTTTGCTGCCTTAGTTCGAAGCGTTTTCTTTAGGGAATTGAAGTTGGCTCGAACCTAATCGATGAGACCTACTTACTATAGCAAAAAGATTGATACTGTAGAGAAAATAAATCCCATATTTGGACAATAGATTCTGTGATATATCGAAGTAGAGAAAGTATCTATCTATCGGAAAAATACAATTATTTCTATTCGTAATTGGAAAATCGAGAACACGCACGATGAATTGAGAGATGCCTTATTTGTCAGTAGATCCAAAGATTAGATACTATATCCGATAAAACATTCTTACACAAACACACATACATACGAACTGTCAAAACCATTAGTTAACCTTTCAGCTCTGCCGCAGTCGGGTGAAAATCCAATACGTTAATATTGGTATTTATTGATTGGGTATTAATTACTCGGGCTATTTTGTTTAAATAATTAATTATGTTGTTTATAAACAGATGAAATGTTAATCAATAGTTTTCGTTATTGTATTGGAACTGATTGATTTGATTTTTATGATGATTTGAATTTAGAATATTGGAAAGATATTTTTAGGTTATCAGATGTATCACAGAAGTTATAGACAATTATAGAAACGGTTGTCAAATATTTATTGACCATAGGTAGCTTATGACAAATTATATTTTTACATTTATCATAATTTCTAAAATAATAATTCGATAAATTGCAACGGGTTCCGGTAGGTATATCATGAGATCATGACGTCACCCCTCTATATAATTTAGTTTATTAATTATTCATAAATTTTATGTGGTTTATCATAAAATAATAAAAATAATTTAAGATCGTAGTTTTGATTATTTTGCGACAACGTTTTTCTATAGAAAGTTTATTACCACCATAGTGATAATCATGGTATTTAGAATAACCCACTTCCCAGGCTTTATGATACGCAATATAAAACCTTTTTCTTTTATACTCCATCAAAAGGAAGTTGCAAACACCTCATATACATTCAAATAGCTCCAATCAATTTGAAAATGAACATTAAATCAAATATATCTTTTCAATACCGCTTTTTCATTATATTAAAACGTATAACTTGTATCTTTAATGATACGGAACGAATACAAATAGCGTATAATCAAACAACACTACGCTGAGACTATAAACCGGGCTATAGTTTTCGCATAAACTTTCAATGAGCGGTGTCACAAACTCTTGTATTGTACGACCAATAAACGAAAGACGGATTAAGTTTCGCTACAGATTCCATTGCTAGCGCCACACCTATTCCAATAACGTAAATTTTCTAAGAAGGAAAAATGCAGTCAGTGTATAAGAAATCCGAAATAAGTATCCTAACATTATTTCATAGTCGGACGCCAACTAACGCAAGTGCCGTACGCCGTGAGTTTGTAGCGGCGCGCGGCGACCCATCGCATCGTTGTGATAACATTAATGACGTCGTAAACCTGCCCCGCATCGCTAGAGCGAGATAGAAACAACGCAGATACGCGAGAACGCGGAAGAATTAGCCTTCGCTAACGATGGAGTAAATCACCTGTTAGGCTGGATCCTAGCTTTAGTAGTGAGATTAAATTTAAAGTAAGCTTAAATCACACGACGTATAGAAAACTTGTTTTATGCCGTTGATTCGTGGCTCTCCGCCATGAAGAATTTGATGGCCGATATGAATTAACAAAGCCGTGATTAATACTGAAAATATTTACACACCCACGTGAATACATTAAAACCTATTTAATTCAAAATTTCGATGCTAAAATGTTTCCATTTACGTAGTAAAAAGGTATTTTTAAAATACATAAGTTAATTATTCCCCTGTGTGCGTCTGTCCAGCTGGGCGTGTTTAATTTGAATAACAAAGAGGTCTGACCGCGCGCTCGTGGCGGAAAAACGAAAGATTGACACACACTCGTGTTCGGGGGCGAGCCACCGATTATGATATGTGGCGCGAATCAGAATAAAGGCATTAAAAGCCAGAATTTATTAGCTTGTAATGAATAGCTGTTTGGAAACACTCGTTTACGACAGGCATCAGCAGATTTTATGACTGAAAAATGTGCTTTTAACCTAATCATGAAAGTTTTCATCGATAACTGCTGGTATGCTGGATGGATTTCAAATATTGGACAAGATTATACTGATGTATAAGTACCTACAGGTCTCCCAAAGTGATAATGCGCATAGAAATCTTCGCCACTGTTCGGGAACGGTCGGAAGACGATATGTATATAGAGTGGTTAAGTGCATTTTCTTCATGCATAATTTAGGCCTCTTACGATTCAATGATTCGGGTGTTTCCGGGAATACGACAATTAGCGAAGATCTGCATGCGCATTATTAATTTGGGAATTTTGGGAACTTTAGTCAAAATACTAGGTAAGTATATCACGACTACCAAGTAGCATTGTGCCTTTACATACCTAGGTGTTAAAGTTAACCTAAGCGTTAAAGTGCAATAAACTACTATCATCCCTGATCACAATAATCGACCCTTTGTATTTTAAACAACTATATTTTCCGGAGGGAAAATAAATTTAGATTGTTCTTGGTATTAAAACATAAATCTTTCCCCATCATAAGTACCCATAAGTTTCCATTAAACCCCCATAAAAAACGCACATATTACTTGCCGCAAGCAATTTTTTGATGAATGAACACATCAGTACGGGAAGCATTGACTGATGGGACCGCAACAAAGGGCCGATCTTTGCACTTTGACATTCGCGGTTTAATCACGTACTACAAGCTTTGTAGTGGCGATCGACGAAGATCAGTGCGCACTTGACACCGACGATACCTCTTGACAAAGTCACTTCAAGCGGATCGAAAGTGCTCAGCTTAACGTATTGTCTAAAACGTGTAACAAACACGTGCTTCGATTCGATCTTTATCGATGCTTTTGAACCGTCTATTATGGCACTAAGCTTTTAATTTAACAACAAAAATGTTGTAGCTATTGTTTAAGATCGGAGATTATAATCGGTTCAGTAACGACATAATTGTTGCTCAATTTAAAGATTAAACGGGATTATTGTTCATTGGGCATTATCTTTTGTGTTTTTTTAATGGAATTAACAAGTGGATTGTCTTTTTTATAATGTAACTTGAACTAATTACGTGCGTGAATGGTGGATTACAATCGATTCAGTTCGGTCTAGTTGCGAACACGGTTATCGATAGATGGTACTTATTACCTAATGAGCGCCATTTTGAATCTAGAATGAAGGTTAGACCGATATGAATGAATGATTCCTTAAAAGCTGCTACAGCTTTATTGCATTACTTTTAATGGAAAATTAATTTTCTATACCTATGTATTTTCAGTTAAGTACTAAACCTTTCAAGCTTATTGTTAACATAGCGTAGGATGAAAAGCAAAGATGGTGATATTTGAATAGTGTACAGTAGCGTACAGATTCATTTGTGACACTGCCAACACTTAGCGGTGAGCTGGACACGACTGTACTCACTACACGGAACGGGAGGACGGCTACTGTCCGAGTTGGAAACTAATGCATGGATAGGGTTGCCAGTTATTTTTTATCTCTGTGCTTCTCCTATTTTTCCTACTGCTATAGAATAGTTACAGAAAACTCTCGTAACTGAACATTCTCGATGGTCAATAACAAAATTAGCAAAATGTAAAATTATTAAAAGTATTTTCCAAGGAAAACTTTTAAAGCGTAAGGATTTTTGGTATTATTGTATGACCTTCTGTAAACTACTTAATTAATGCTAAGTATATATTCTCGATAAGTCTTAGTTTGCATACATATCATACAAAATAAGACTTATCAAGAATATAGAATTTAATTAAAAACCAACCTACCAACATCAGATCATTCAAAAATTAGAACCGTATCTTTCTCCAAACAAAAGAAACAAAATCCTATCAACCCTAACCGCTGACGGGGTGAAATAAAGCTCTCCTGCCCGTCGACCGAATGGAGTGAAAAAATTCCAGTTCAAAAAGCCACGGACGGACCGACAAAAAGTCGCATTGTCGTACTACACGATGCATGTAGTGCACGATTTTTTCGCCAGACTATTGAGGCGGTTTTGTTCGCTTTTTCGACCGTCTGTCTAGCTTTGAAGAGATGTTATAATGTATTGTTTGTTTCGACACGTTAATGAGAAATGATACGAACGTGGTGTAAGCACCAGAAAAATTATATTAGGTAGTTCAAAAATCTTCATATTGTGTCTGAATTTCAAATAACATAAGGAAAGTAAGTACACAGATTATATCGTCAATATGGCACGCGAGCTAAGCTTTTTATGTGAAAAAAAAACGATGAAGGTATACAACAAAGAACCCACTACCAGCTGTAAAACGATACAGCACTGATAACCGATAATTTAAAACGAGGGACATTAACAATAAGAGTTGCCCTAAGGCACCCTCAAAAATCGAATTCTATACAACGAAATACGACACTGGCCACAACCCTCATTAGAGTTGCCACTTAATTAAATAAAAAAATATTTCCAACCGTATCACAGTTCGAATTTTGAAAATTAATAAAAATGTCAAGCGTGACTAAATATAATGACGTCAGTAGACCAATGCGGGCTCGTAGATTAAGAGGCGGTAATAGAATCGCAGTACCGTGAAAAAAGAGAAAAATGCCAGTGACGTCACACCCTCGCCCTGTGGCGCTGGCGTGGGGTGTCAGTGCGATTCAGCACTTTCGCAGAATAAGCTTAAACGTTGAAAACCCAATTTGACGGCTCGATTAGCACAGTCGGGTTTTTATTCACGTCACATGATTGATTTTCGTGATACAGAAATGGGCTTGACTGTAAACGATGTAGAATAGCAAGTGTAGAAGATTGCAAGGACGGTTTTCAATATATATATAAGAAATCACTAGCTTTTGCCCGCGGAGATGTCGGAAAATATCCCACGGGAACATAATACCGGGAATTCTTTCCTTATTCCTTGCCTACATTATAAAGGGAACCTCTGTGCTAAATTTCAGCTTTCTAGGTCCAAGGGTTTGGGCTGGGCGTTGATGAGTCAGTCAATCAGTCAGTCAGGACTTATCTTTTTAGGGTTCCGTACCAAAATGGTAAAAAAGGAACCCTTATGGTGTCACTCAGTCTGTCTGTCTGTCTGTCTGTCTGTCTGTCACAGCTGGATATCTCAAGAACTACTAATGCTATCAACTTGAAATTTAGAGTGGTTTTAGATGACGTTGACCCAAATGTTTTGCAAATAAGAAAGAAATTAAAATATTTACATTTTTTTTGCAACAGAGACTGAAAGGGGGTCTTAAAAATCAAAGTGGGGCTACTAGGGAATGTGGGGTATCATATAAAAGAGCGCTGTTTGCACATCCTCTTTTTTCTTCTTTTTAGGCCGCATAGTTTTTGACTTCTGATGAAAAATGTAAAAAAAAATACCGTTCCCCCCCCCCCCCCCCCCCTTATATCCGAAGTTTGCAAAGAGAAAAATCTGAAATTATTCAATGTGATAGAAGTTTATGTAAAGATTACAGGAAAAATAAAACGATGTCTCTAAATAGCACACTTTTCAGAAATCGGAACGGAACCCTCGGTGCGCGAGTTCGACTCGCTCTTGACCGGTTTTTTATTTATATAGATTTTCCAGACTCATTTGACACTTCACCAAAAAGACTTCAACGATACGTCAAATCAATACGTCACCAGACAAAAGTCATAAAATTAACCCTTCCGATGCGCGCGTCAAAAAGCTCTCTAATTACAAAATTAATTTCGCCAAACAAACGCGTCTTCCGCATCGGACGGGTCGCATTTTACGCGGGAACACGGCCCCCGCCGTGTTCGCCAGCCGTGCGGCCGAACATTTTGTGTAAGTCGTGCACAGGACGACCATTGTGCTCAATTCGGGTCCCAGTTAATTGTTTTTAATTCGCCCGTACTGTATTGTAACTCTTTTAATTACGCCCACGGTGCTGCGCTAATGGCGGCTTCGTGAGCGCCTGCGCCGATCACGAAAGTCCTTTTGTTTAATTGTACAGTTCTAAAGAGATGGGCTTCGGATAAGTCCATGTGTGGGCAAACGCATTAGTTTTTAGTACTAATTATGGGTTTTATAAGGTGATTTAGTGTCATGTGAGATCATGTTTCGTTTTCGTCAGTAAAATGAGATATGATTTTTTTTATTTGTTTTGCTAACGTGATTTTGAAGATTATTTTTATGTTTGGAGTTAATGAACTGCGGGATCATATTTTATAGACTTATAATACTTTTTATTTCCTTATTTGAAATGTCGTGATAAATAATAAAAATTAATGAAAAGACTACCGAAACATTTTATAGCAAAAAAAAAATATGCATAATCCTAACTAATATTATACCTAAATGCGAAAGTGTGTTCGTTTGTTTGAAATGTTACGCTTTCACGCTAAAATGGCTGAACAGATTTGGATGAAATTTGGCACATGAGTAGACCATGACTTGGATTAAGTGAGACGCACATTCCTGCATTGTATTTTTTTGTTGTTGTTGCATCGCAATTTATGTAGATTTTTTTTATTTTATTTTTTTTTTGTTTTGCCTCTTTAATTTAGTCTGTGCTAAATAAATGTGTTTTCTTTCTTTCTTTCTTTTCTTTAAGTCATAGGATACTTCAAATTTTATCTCGTGAGATATTTTCCGACTTCCACGCGGGCAAAAGCTAGTTATTATCAAAAATTAGCTTCATCTATTAGAGCTGAACCTACCTACAAGAAGCGAACCAAAAGAAACAAAAACAGACTATAAAACCAAATGACAGTCACAGATAACAATTCCGACTTCCCAAATATGGGAGAATATTTCCAATTTCTGCTAAGCAGGCTCCCTCCGATTGTACTAAAGGTAAGGAGAGCACACAGCAGTGTATCCTGGCCTCATTTGGTTAATTCGCCGTGTGTAGCTCCACAATTAAACAGCACAAAAGAAGAAGTTCAACGACAACGGAAATCACGACTCGATATTACACCGACGATACTTTTAATGAGATTTTTTAGGCAATTTTATTTACGGATTTGGTATGAACGGGAGTTTCGGTAGTGATTGTGAAAACGATGCAATATTACTTTGAGCTATAATTTTCTGATTTTATACCTAACTAGCTGCGCCCCGCGGTTTTACCTGCGTATACCGGGATAAAAAGTAGCATATGTGTTAATTCAGAGTAGGTATAAGCTATCTACACACCAAATTTCATTAAAATTGGCTCAGCCGTTTGAGCGTGAATAAGTAATAAACATAGACACACCCCCACTCACAAACTTTAGCCTTTAAAATATTAGTGTGATAATCACTTAAGTCTTTCCAAGTTCAGTCTTACCAAGGGGTATCGTATTACCCAGTAACTGGGTTGTGGAGGTCAGATCAGATAGCCAGTATAAGTAATACTGGCTATCTGAAAGCCGACCCCGACATAGTTGGGAAAAGAGAAATAAAGAAGTAACGTTAGTCATTATCTCCATATTAAACAAATACCTACATACGATTAAAAATTGACAAATCCTTATCAAGACACCTTTACTTACGAAAACAGTTAGAAAAACTAAAATAAATTGACATCTCTTGCACTCGAAAACTCACTCCATAAAATATCTCAGCTAACCCTAAAATAGTCGTAAACCTCATTCCTCAATAGCATAACCCGAATGCCTAAAGTGTGACAAGCCACAAACCATGTAACCCTAACACGCGGGGAGCGACCCTCGGGTCTAAACGACCCGCGGTCACGCGCAATCCCATCTACCGCGACTTTTGCCTCTACAATCCGGTGGGTTGACACATGGGTGTTAGAAGTGGGATAAATCTGACGATTGTTAAAACTTACTTTTTTTTATAAAAAGTGCAATTGTTCCTAAAACTAAGTCAAGTAGAGCAAAACCGATATGCGTCTGCTGATTTTATTTTAATTGATTAAGGTGATAATGTAAAAAGCGAACTGGGCGGGAATAAGAAAGTGACAGAGTCAATTACTTCCACTTTTGAAAATAAAAGCGACAAACCAATTAAAAATTGTTTAAAAATAAATTAAGCTCAATCTAAAAATCAAAAATATTTTCAGCCAAAGTTTTCAATTACCTAATACGCACATTTTGAATGTAATTTTGCAATGAAATTACTTTTAGGATTTTAGAATTACAGAAAAAAATATAAAAAATCTACTTTTTTATAAGGTCATTTCGGAATTAAATTCTATCGAGGAAAATTAACCCAATTGCGTGTTCATTCAGCAAATAGTCAATAAACATATTACGTATATCCAAACATTAAATCCATACACGCTGTAATTGTGAAAGGTTACGAAAAAGCCACCAATTTATTTTGGTATCGCCATAAATGATTATTCTTTATAGGTAAATCCCAGTTCTGCGCATTCATAAAGTACTATAAAACAACCAATACTAGATGCGAATAGGTTTCCAAAAAAAGCCATTCAGTGAATATACCGAATACTCAAATATTCGTGAGTAATTTCATCAGATTTATCCACGACCTACGCATGCACGTATGCAGTTTTTTATCCGCCACCCCTAGGGGTGAGGATAATCATATCTGCACACACGTCACTTGAGTCGCGACACGTCGACTTGACACCCCTACTCTGACCACTAATCATTGATCAAAAAACTTTTCAAAAGCATTTCAGATAACCGTTATTAAGTGTAAAATTGAATATTGCGAACTGTAGTATTCAACATCAAATTCTGTAGGGGGAACTGTAACTTATAACCACAACAAAAAACTCCGCAACCAATGATCAAGCAACCCTACGCTGCAGGGCACGCGTCAAAACGACCGCGAAAAAATATAAAATTACAGCTTCCCATTTACTGTTGATTACACTCGAGACAAAAAACCATGTGATTATTTTCACAAGGTATTAATCTCACGCGTCAAACGCGCGATTAACTTATAAATCCGCCATAATTGCGGCTACCGACAGATGTCGCTGGCGGCGCCGCCACTGGAGTTGCGCGGGCGCATGCTTTATTATGTTTTTGTTCGGACAAAGAGTACCGCCTACGTTTGCCACTACTGTTTATTATTGTGACACATTTTAAGTTCGATATATTAACCTGTATTAAAAAAAGTTTTTATAACATAGAGATAGGTAATGTTACTGACGATATAAAACTTGGAACTTTTATGAGGTTTAGATTAAAAACAAGGCTTTTTATCTATAGGTAATGACAATATTATCTCGATAGGACACCATAATTTGTGCACATTAAGGAATCTTAGAAACTTTAATATATATTTATAATGATTACTGATACCGAGTACCATGTTGGAAATTATCGTTACCTTACCGTAACTTTCTAAAATTAACTACTTTTAGATTGCCTACCTACTTTAGAGGCGCCATCTTCGCAGTTTATAGCCAGAATTGGCAGACGACAATAAAGAAAACTATTTGTTACAGCAGTATTTGCGGTATACAACTTAAAAAAAAAAAAAACTATATTTACTCTATGCCCGGTTTTTGAGGTTTTTAAACGGAGTTTATCCATTCGATAGTGATTATTGATTCGATATCGAGGGTTTATCTGAGGACTTCAAAAATCAAGCATAATGAATTGTCGAATCAAAAGCTAAAGAGCTTAAACTCCGTTAAAGAATTTTTCAGCTTTTGCCCGCGGCTTCGCCCGCGTGGACGTCGGAACATATCCCAAGGGAATCTGCTACCGGTAATTCCTTCCTTATTCCTTGTCTACATTATAAAGGAAACCTCTGTTAAAAATTTCAGCTTTCTGGGCTTCGGCTTTCGGGCTGGGCGTTGATGAGTCATTCAATCAGTTAGTCAGTCAGGACTTTTCTTTTTATTTAGATAGATAGAAGATTTTTTCATAACAGTCGTCACTTTTAGTTTAGACCGCAAAGTTAACTGCGATTGTGACTGCTTTCTATCCAATGAGTTCAATGAAACACTCTCCATTGATCACAAATTTAATTAAAAATCCGTTTTTTAACCACGATACACCGCTAGGTGTGGACAAATTTAATTAATTCGTCCTTGTAGCGCACGAGCGCTGCATATTCATGCCGGTCACAGCTCGTTAGGTCGTCGACGGTCAGTATTAACAATCTCTCGCCGAGGGGTCCAGAATCCCGGATTTATTTGTTACTAGAGTTTTACACCGGAGCTGTAATGTATACCTATGTTGGGGCGGAATTTGCATCTGTTGGAAAGTTCATCGGATGACGTATAACGATTTGTGGAAACGAAAAAGTGAAGAGTTTTGTTATTATGTATTTGTCACACACATATTGTATGTATTTAGTAAGTACCTACATAATTATGACTACTTATACTAGTTGGGACAAAATAAAAGTCGTTAGACTTCAGGGCTGTCGCATTTTATCACCTCTCTCGCTCCCACGGGACCAAATATGAAAAGATGCTTTTTTTGAAAAATTTAATAAATTAAAGGACTAGTAAATAATGTTAATTTAATAGGTACCTAAATATTAAAACACATTTTTATTGTGTCATCTAATATACTCTGTTGAAAAAGTAATAACTGTTTTTGAGATTAGTTAAATAAAGACCACAATAAAAATGTGTTTTTAATAGTTACTTATTAACTTGAAATTATTTACGAGTGCTTTAATTTATTAAATTTTTCAAAAAAGCATCTTTTCTTTTAACATTCTTAAAAAATTGGTCCCGTGTGAGCGAGAGAGGTAACAAAATGCGACAGCCCTCTTAAGGCGCAGATTTCCTGAAAACGATCAAAAAGTTGGTTTTTTAAAGCTGCGTATCTCATCAACCGTAAATAATTTTGACATGTAAAAAAAATATGATATTTTCAAGTCCTTTTCACATACAGTGATGGAAGCGAAAACATAATTAAACATACTTTAATGCACCTAATTAATCTTTAAACATACCTCCTAATAATCTTTAAAAGCTGTTTATCCCTTCATTAGCAATTATAATTTTAATTAAAAATATACCATGAAATGTCAAATTCCAAACTGCATCCAGTGATGGATTACTTTTTGATAAATAGTTAATTTCTAATTTTATACGATTTTATTTGCACTTTTACGACATAATTCCGGTGCGCGTGAGAATCTTCTATCTCGTGCGTCAAACTAGACAGCCATAACGCCATTTCACTTACACACTGAGCTAAACCAAGCTTGGAACCAGGGCCTTAAAGTCTAGTCCGTGTCCCGCGACGACGGTTGACAAGTACAGATAGCGCGCGAGTTGAATGCAGTCGGGGTCTGAGGTAAAGAGCGGGAGCATCTCCCCCCGCTATCCGCACGCCCCACCTCACGCGCCTGTGTATTGTAATTATAATTAGTTCACAGCACTACCGCATTCCTAAGCTCTGCATTCAACTCGCGCGCTATCTGTACCTAAGTAGGTACTAAAAGCTGACGTTACTAAAGGAACGCTATGGGTAACGTCCCGGATCATGGCTTAGTGTTGCCACTTAACAAGGGTATGTTCCTGACTAACTTATAAATACTTATCTAAACAAAACAGGCGAAAAACAGGTAAAAATAAAACAGGTGACCACGTATTCTAAAGTGCGAATGCACTACAAATGCATAATACCAATACGTGATGTCACAAAGTGAATGAGAAATAATGCTGCAAAAATAGAACAAAACTTCCGGAGATTTTTTTTGTAACAGGACAAATTAGAATCTCACTAAACTTCTATTTAATAGAAGTTTCTAAGACCCGAGTGTCTATATTTTACATCCTGCTCAGACTCTACAACAAAGTCAAATTAGATACAACACTCAAAAACATATAAACACTAAGTCCATCTTCAACCCTAGAACACCTATCTAATTCCACATATCAATCAACTATTCTTACATACAGGGCTATTTTTAAATGACAAGCTAAATTTTCACAGGGTGTTCTACCCATGATAATGAACAACTTTCACTAAGGGACCAACTTTGAAATAACGAAAAAAAAACCAGCGGTTTCCTACAAAAGTTCAATACTACTCGATCAAAATGTATGAAACAGCTGATATTTTTTTTGCGATTTCAAAGTTGGTCCCATAGTGAAAGTTGTTCATATTCATGGGTAGAACACCCTGTGAAAATTTAGCTAGTCATTTAAAAATAGCCCTGTATACGGAGGTGACACTCTCCGAGTAACACGCTACAACAAAATCAATTACTTACAACACTCAATTATTCTAAAAACCTTAAATATGAGATTATTCAAAAATAAATTGCATGAATGGTTGAGTAGTCATAGTTTTTATAGTGTCAAAAACTTCTTTGACAATAAATGTTGAATATGCTTGTGAAAATGTGTACGCTTGAACATTATGCTCTTGTTATTTTTTTTTTTGTATTTTATCATGTTTTTGCAAATAAATATTATTCTATTCCATTCAAAAATCATAAGCTGGACTTAAAGATGGACTTAGTGTCCATCTTCAACCCTAAAACACCTATCTAATTCCACATATCAATCAACTATTCATACATCCACGGAGGTGACAGTCTCCGAGTGACAGGCGGTGACAGGCCGATGCTCCCTTCCCTGCCACTAATGAGCAAACAAGCTCAAACGTGGACATGGACATGCATCGTATGGTCTGCCGCACTCTTGGTGTTTGCTTTGCCGGAATCCGCTTTGATTTACTAAAATTGCGAAGTTTGTTTTTTTATTTCATTAGTAGTACCTATAAAGTTTTGTATTGGTTCTATGTTTATTGATTTAGTTGTTTTTTGTAGCGTTTTGTGTGTTTATCTCAATTTATTTAGCACAAGTCTAATTTTGGGTTTCCATTTAACATAGCATAATTCCTATAATTTGTATTTCTTCTGCTGTTATTGCCTATATAGATATTTTTGTATAAATTTTATCTTTTCGCGCATAAAATAACACTTAAAATCTTTCGTTATCTTCGAGTACAAACTCAAAGACCAATTAAATTCACTTCCCTGTAGACAGAAACACCGTCAAAACACTTCAAAACATCTAATCTAACACTAAAACTTCCGTACTTCAAAACAGGAACGAGATTAACGCGAACGAATGAAATAACATAATCTTGTTAGGACGCCGTCACCTTCCACCGACGACGGTGCGAATAATTAGCAATCCCCTTACAAAGTAAGAGCGTTGAGCGAGATAACTGAATCTAGGCTTAACAAGTTTCACGAATTACACGATAACCTCCTCAGCAGATAGGGCTGGGTTTGATAAAAACCATTAAGTACAAGGATTACTGATACGTTGCTGAGATAGCTCCGAGCTAACACCTCGCAACCAGAGTTTACTGGTGAGACTGAATTGTAAATAATCTATGAGTCAACTTATGGACGGAGATAGGAACCTACGTGAAGTGCCTCTTTAGTACAGATTTTCGTTGTTTAGAGCTCTATAATCTGCACTTTGTTGTATATAATTAAACTAAGATTAGATACAACAACTAAGTATATACGGTATCGAATTCATGTTTTTTTCTTTAATTTTCTTTTACAAAAACCTCCTTTTTGGGCAGTTTTTTACTTGAAAAGTCCTTTCAAAGCAAATAAACATAAAAAAGCTATGCACACTTCATAGATATATGATCCAAAATAATTAGAAGGCCGTCATCCCCCGACATTTGGACAAACAGTGCCCCGCGGGGCCCCGGCGTCTTTTTATCGGCAGGGGACCGCAAATTTCTATTTGCATATCTGTGCACTCATAAATCTCTGTTTCACTTATTAGCCGCGTCTCCCTACCGGGGTCCGTTGGATCCACTGCCGCAAAATAGGGTTAGTTTGACGTGTTAGTATTTTTACAACGATTTTTAAATAAAAAGAAACATGAATATTATGACTTACACAAATTAATATAAAAAAATAATTGCAACTAAAAAGAAATAAAAAAGATTCTAGCATAAAATAAAGTTAAGTTTCTACATTTTACCATAAATGCAATCTGCAAAACTTGTTTTCATATAAATTATTATAGTCAAAGTTGCTTTTGGCAAAAATCTACATCACAGTAACTACTTACTTAACACAACAAAAAAAAAAAATCGAGAAAACCGAAGTCACTAAGAACTAAAATTACATAACGCAGATTATTGCAGATTGCACTTAAAAATAATTTAACAATGACATAATCATTTAAAATAGGCCTGGCGTTCATTGAAGCGAATCATATCTTTACGCTCTGTGAAAATGACATAAGATTGAGATTTAAACACAATACATCTTCCTAAATGTGAATGTGCCATGTTTGTTTTCCAAATAAAGCCTGATTTACACATACCTACCATATGTTGAAGCAACTGTAGGTACCTATTAGTTGCACCGTCTAAACAGCCTTTAGACGATGCAACTCAATTGTTGCTTCAATAGGGATGACGACTAATTTTTTTTGTCCGTCATGTTGTGTGTGTTATAAAATATTGAACATGTAATTTTTTCTTTGTTTTTACGTAAGTATTCAAAATACTAAGGCGATACATTGAGTTAAAATTTGGCATGACGTCACCCCTTGCTCGTAGACTTTATACGTAGTTGTGACTATTTGTGTAGTTAATGATTATTTAAATGATAAGTGTAATTAAATTTTAAAATTAAACAATGATAATAAAATTATATAATTAGTAAATGTCAATGAATACTCTAATATTAATATTTGTAATAGATAATGTTTGCTGTTGTTTTTATTGTGGATTACCTAATGTAAGAAATATTTCTCACAACGGGCGTTTGAGTTGTGGTGTTTAGTTTACGTAATTATGTCTATTTTAATTATATTAAATATTTGCACACCTATTGAGGTAGGATATGGTTAAAAGGCCATTAATGTAACATGTATCACCTTATATACCCATACTGAGGCAAATAAATAATTTGATTTGATTTGACTTGTGACGTGTAGAGCTCCCACTCCCCAACTTTAATGCGTGTTATCTAAGTATTTTTTTATTAATATGTTATAGCAAAAATATGTCTAATTTTTTTTTTATTAATTGACTGACGGACTAAATAGATTTTTTTTTTTACCCAGGCATCATCCCAATTTTACCTGCATCGTGTGAATGAGGCTTAAAGACAAGTTAAGAAAAAACACACTTTACAATGATTCGCTTCAACCAACCCTGTTTTGCTGAGTTAGTACTTTTTACTTACCGTAATGATGCAGGTCGATTGTACCCCAATGCTTCGATGGTCGAACGTATGCTCGAATGTGTTAGTGACAGACGGTCAGTGCTACAGTGGACTGGTTACTTTGGGTGAATAATGCTCAACAGAAAGAATATGTGGTTAGTATAGTGTTATCATGATATTTTAAGGCGAGTAGTGCTGCCAACTAGCGCTGCCATTGAGAAAAAAATCATAAGTCTGGAGATAGGGAACATTTTAAAATTTCCTATATATGCTCACATTTTAGTCAACCGTGTGATTCTATAAGACCTCATTGTAAACTTCGAACCTAAATCCGCTGTGAGTTTCACGATTGGCGTTCTAAATTCAAAGTGTAAAATAAATAAAAAACAAGTGAGAAGTGATGCGAAGTGAGAGTGAACAGCGATGTGAGATGCGAGTTGTTGTTTTAATTTTACAGAATCGACGTACAGGTGTTGTAAAATTTTTTGTATAAAAAAAATCAACACTAAACCTCCTAGGTTCGAAGCCTTAGCAGTTAACGCCAAAAACGACTAGCAAAGGAAATTTTATAATGTTCCAGATCTTCAGACTTATGATTTTTTCCTCAATGACGGCGCTAGTTGGCTGCACTACTCGCCTTAACAGTTTACCACCACCAAGAGTAACCGCCACCACATTTATTTTTGGGACATGCAAAGTGAATTATAGAAGGAAAATAGAAACATGAAAAATGCATGCAAAAGCGAAAGCAAAAGATAAAATAAAACAACACAACAGCTTGTAGTATACGGCCATGTGTAAAAAGAAGTACATATTTCGATTAGTGAAATCAAAGTGTGATTTTTTACTAAAAGCTATCGATATTGTTATTAGTAGTTTTTTCTATGCCATTGTTTGACACTAACATCTTAGAAAAACAAAACACTTTTGAGTTTCGCTAATTGTCATCTTTTTACACGCAGCTGTACTTATTATTGTGATGAATTTCAATTTGAAACTTTCTATAAAACCTAATTACGCACATGATGATTAGTAAAAAACATGTACCTACAAAATTCTCCCGAAAGATCCCAACACCAATGTCTAAAAATAAAACAACCGATCTATTTTTCAAAAATCTCACCGTGATAATTTAGGTGAAGTGAGTTTGAAGTGAACTGTCAATAATGTCAATCCCTAGCATTAGATGGAGTGACAGCTCACTTCACCAGTGTTCTTACACACGAGCTACACGCGTTGACACCTAAAGCGACGCTTGCAGTTGTAGCGTGTTGCGTCCGCCATTTTGTCAGTGGACTGCAAATAGTTCAGGAGTGACAAAATGGCGGACGCGATACTGCAGTGCAGTTGCTTCTAACATTGACGCGTGTCACTCGTGTCGTGTATTAAATTAAGTTTTCACAGTGACATTTTAACAGAATAGACCGACAGTTCCAGTTGACACCACAGACAGTGAAAAAGAAAAACAAAAGACTGTCACTTCAGTTGCAACTGTCATTTAATAACGCAAGTTGCTCTAATAACCTAATATTTCTAAACACACTGTTTATAATCAATTACTACCTTTTAAGTAACATCGCTTATCATGGCGATCTTACGTCAACCGTGAAATGCGACCGTGAAAATTATCGTGACTGATAGTAAATCTGTAAAATCTGTGACTGTTAATTTTTCACGTGATAATTCTGAAACGCAATTGGTCATAAGCGCTCTAATTTGAGGAATAGACACGCATTTTGCGTATTGGATTAGGTAATAGCTGCAAGTAATAAGGCACAGGAAATAACAAATTAAAATTAGAAAAGAAAATACCTACTTATTTTTATAGAAAAAGTAAAAAATAAACAAGTTTTCAATAAATTGTTCTCATAAAATTTCGACTAATTTATTCAATATTGTCAATATATTCTTGAATAAATATACAATATTAATCGATAAATTAATAATTAGAAATTAAATTGACAATAAAGCGAGTAAATATATTTACTCAAAAGGAGACTTAATAAAATCGTTTCCATGTTAATAACACTAATCGAAAATTAAAAGAGCAGTATTTTTAATTCTATGTTTATTTTGACAGTAATTATGTTACTTTTAAATATTTTATTGGAAAGTTGTCTAAAATATCGAACTATTAAAGCTTTTTAAGGCAACAAATAGAATTCCTCGAATGTTTCGGTATCAGAAATTGTAGAATATAAATTATAGAAAGTTAATTCTTATGCTTATTTGTAATACAAATATGTTACATATAGATATGTTAATTAATTGAATCGATACAATCGTTGTCGGGTATCGTATATCACAGGGAGACGCCCCCGGCGCCGCCTACGTCGTGTCCATAATGTTTATCTTTGGACGAAATCTGTTAATGTTAACGTTGCGACTTTTATCATCGCAGCGAACGGGTTGAATCGACGGACTTTGATTGTGAATGCGGTTATTAAAGTTAGCAAAGTTTTGATAAGTTTCTTGCAAAGCAGAGGCAAATAGATCAGTGGTAGCTGTGATTTAGCAGTTGGTAATCCATGTGGGTGTTCTATAGGTGCACCTGTGCCTCACCCTTCCGGGAATACAATCGTGATGTTATGTTAATTCTAAAGTAGCCTACTCTTTCTTTCTACAACTAGGTACAGACAACAGCACATTAGGATAGACCAAACCATCAACTTTCTCCAAATGATTTTAAACCTTAAAATGTTGACAATTAAGTTCAAAATCGCATGAGAAAATTTGACAGTTTGTAGTAACTTGACCTGCTGTTGTGAGTACAATACTCAATGACACTAGTGACTAAAAAAATACGTCTCGAAACGGCCAACTGCCTACAGTCTGCCTAGCCTTCTTCCAGTGTAACCGGATGCAGCTGAATACCATTATTTTACATGGAGCGACTGCATATCTGACCTCCACAACCCAGTAACTGGGTAATACGATACTCCATGGTAATACTGGTTATCAGACTTTCGGGCTTCTGACGACACGTAACGACTGTCAAAGATCCACGAATGACAGCCGGGACCAACGGCTTGACTTGCTTTCCGAGGCACGGAGTAGTCGCGGTATGTAAAGATGGTCACCCATCCATTGACCAACCCAGGCAATCGTAGCTTAAACTGATGGATCGACTCGTGCGGCTGTTATCACTTAGCCACGAGCTCCTCAAAAGGGCCAACTGCCTACGTAGTTCAATAAGATGCGAGAAAAAGAAAAGTCCTGAAAAACTCAAAGTAATCTACACCCTCTTGCTGACCAAAGAAGACAATTCAATTCCAACTTATTTATTTTATCAACTGTGACGGTCCACAGACCTTCATACTAATAATATTTCTCAAGCAATTGGTACCAGGCGTCCAGAGCACTGAAGAAAGTGCGCGGTCAAGTTTAAGAACACCGTTTCAATGAGACCTTTCTCACTGTTCCGGATATACCATGTTCACCCATTGAAAATCGGACTAGAGAGGTCAGCCAATTTTGGGCATAGGTTAGGCGGCCAATTCATGTCTGCGTGCGAATTATACTAACATGGCTTTTATTCCATTGTGTTAAGAGTTATTTGAAATGTATTGGATATTGGCGAGTAATGTATATCAATTTCAGCAATGGGCATAGCGACAAGTGAGGGCGAACGTGACGCGAATGTCCATTGGTGGACCTTTTTATTGACTGACCATATGATATTTGAAAGTTTGATACCCATACCCCGAGTAGTATTACATGTTTTTTTGAGGGGGAATTCCGTATTACGCAGTTGAAATAACCATTAATTTAAACTACTTTAAATTATTAAAGCAGCATGTTCATTTTGCCAATACCGCTAGGTACTGCGAATTATTCATTATTAAACCAAAACAAATGGAACGCTAAAATTAATTCCATGTTTAAATGTGACAGCTGCTAATGATCTGTATAAACACTGCTCCATTTTCAAACCAAAAAGACGAAATAAAATTTAAAAGCCCTGTTACACGAGTCAAAACGCACATCAACGCGAATTTATTGGATTAATTGAGCAATAAAAAATCTGTGGCTAAGGAAAAAGTGAAGAAAAACCAAAGGGGGAGGGAAACACTTCATTTCACGCGTTTTATACGAAGAGGGCCTATGCTGTGAGTAAGGTGGCCTATAAATCTTCTGCCGGAAACATTTTTTTGTTCGACGAAAATAGTTTCCTCTTGTTTTTCGGAATATAGTTTGGGGGAGTTCCGGAATGCGAGGGGACATTATATTTTCACTTAGTTATTAATGTTTTTCGGTATTGCAGTTTTAAAAATGTTCTTTTGATGAAATATAGGCGATCTGCCAACAACATTTATCATTTTTGTTTCATAAAATCTGTAGTTCTTTTCGTGTGTGACATTTTAAATGTATTTTTTATGTTTACTACATGAATGGAACTGCATTGCAAATTATAGAGAAGTCCAGATACTTAGACAAAAAAATATAAACAATATTTTAAGTTCCTTTGTTTTCGAACTGTGTCCATTGTTGGTGAGTTTTCTTACCAGTAAATAAAAACTCCTAAATCTCGCATTTACCATAAAGGATAGAGACAAATGGCCGCTCGGGGCCGTTAGTTCTTTATTCATTCCGGGGGTTGGCGCGTATATAAATCAGTGGGCGCGCGTCAATAGCAATGGCGCTAGTGGACTAAGGACCGAGATGGCGAATCCTACCTAGCTACGTCATTTTTAAAGAGGCTGTATTTGGCGTACTCTTGCTCCTTTATCTTTGTAGATAGGAAGTAGCTACTTATAAAGTTATTGGAGGATGCGCTAAGGTAGCCCGCGAAATTCAAAATTTATTAGGTTTTTTGCATTTGCAGGTCAGTGTCAGGTTGTAATCATAAGGTTTGAGGTCAGTTCTAACTTATGGAGTTGTATTGTTGATTCTAATGATTGTAATTCTGTAAAGCCATGTTAGTTACGGCCGCGAATCATATTTTAATCAACATACAACCTGACACTGCAAAAAACGTAATAAATTTTGAATTTCTCGGGCTACCCTGGTGCTTTCGCCTTAACCATCAATGACCAAGTTGTAGTACATAATAGCCATTTTGTAAGGTCTGTTTTAAAAACGGAAATGCTAGGGTTGTACCTAGATATTTGCAGTCAATTTACGAGTCAAATTAATTTGATTGAATAATGAATAGCACTTGTTTTTGTATCTAAGCTATTACTAATACTAATATAAAGCTGAAGAGTTTGTGTTTTTGTTTGTTTGAACGCGCTAATCTCTGGGATTTGAAAAAATATTTTTGTATGATAGGCCAATTCTTCTTCTACTTATAGGTCATTTAACATACATCACGCTAGGACCTTTAGGAGCCGAGCAAAAATATAAAAGTCAGAAATAACGCTTAGCGAAAACAGGCAATGCGATGCGACGGTGTGGTTTGGGGGAGCAAGAAATTTCACGCGGACGAAGTGCTAGTGCTAGTGGAATATAAAGACTGGTTTGATTAAGCCTAATCAAAAGTTACCTACATAATCTGCAGCTTACCAAGCCACTAGTCAACCAACACACCTATCTACTTATTAGCTAAAATACTGCAAACAGTACGTAGGTACTTAGTTCCCAGTTCAGGATGCAATAAATACAAACTGGTAATTGCAAGATTACATCCAATTGCCTGTTCAAATTAAATTATGAATGCGTGAAATACGATATCACAGTTGCTTTTATGTTGGCTTTCAACAAATCTGATTCAAGTTGAAAGATAGGTAGGTACTAGAAAATCGGGGTTTATCTTTGGAAAAGAGGTCATGTTAACTTGGTTAACAAGACCAGTGAACGAAATATCGTGAGGAAAACAGCATAACACCAAGAAGGCACTAATGCCAAAGCGATTAATCTCAATATTTTTTTTAAATGCTAATGTTATGTTATCAATTCAATTTTTATTCCTCCAGCTGTTTTAATATTGGTCGGTGACAAAGGGTCTTAACCTCATACAATTTAAACGATATTTTAATAATGTGCAGTGTTGATTAATTCATTTATTTTATGTATAAATAAATTAATTTGTAAACAGTTTTATGTAAATTGTATAAAGTAATGGTATGGTATAAATAATTATACAAACTACGACGGCCTATACCTTAAGCCACCTTCATTAATTCGTTTTTTGATATTTTAATTTCTTGGGATACCTAATTCGTGAATTTATAATGTTTGTTTTTTGATTTTATAATTTTATTTGGTTTATAAATAAATTAAGCTTGAATTTTTAATTACGTTATTTATTTAATGGTATTCATTAGAAACTGAATGTAGATACAAATACCTATAAGTATGCATTATGCATATATTAAAGTGCATTGATAATAGTAGTTTTCAATACACTTTAATATAAGCATAATGCATAATATTTAAATTACATAGGTACCTAAATAAAAAAAAATAGAACAGTCTATTATGCGAATCCTAAGCCTTAAATCAAAATATCGAGTATTTTGCCCATTCTTCTCCATATGAAACTACCTTTTGAAAGGGGCGACGACTAGAATCAGTTCTATTTTCCTGTAAATTTTGACGTTCAAAAGTGCCTTATAAATAATACTTAATGCCTTCTTTAAAATAATTATTTGACTTTGAATTTGAATATACCTAACTGAAAACCTCAAAAACACAACCTGTTTTTCAGCAGTTGAAAAATATACGTAGTCATGAACGAATGAAAGAAATGAATGAATGAATGAGATTGGCAACAGTTGAAAAATACACTCAATAACGGAAACCACAACAGTTTTTCCTGACAATCTCTTAGCGAATAATCTAATACCTTAGCTATAAATAACTCGAACACTTGGACAAAGTAAAATGGCGGCCGGTGGTAAAAAGCCGTAAGGGTGCATAAAGAATTAGGCTTTTAGTGCTAAGTGCGTTCACACTGCATGTATAAGTCTGAAGGGCTCTTTCTTAAATTGTATTAAAATATATTAAGTAGGCTGTATAAATCATAATCCGTGCCTTATGCTTACGCCATTAAAAAAAACTTAGGTATGTCATAACTAAGGTAACTTCATTAAACCTGTCATAGTTTGACATACAAACTATGACAGGTTTAATGAAGTTATGACAAGCAGGATTTTGGCGGGAAAAGTAGATATGTACTATAATGCTTGTCAAAGCATGGAATTAGTATGTATACCTACGTAACAAGCTATAGTTTAATGTTATTACCTTCCTTTGGATGATAATTAATATTGTATGCGTATTAATAAACTGATATATGTATTTTGAAATTATAATGAAGACCGCCTTTTGTTTTTTTCTGAGATTTCTACAAAGAAATAGAAAACCAGTTGACAACCTGACAGGACGATATTTAGTACATCTTTTAGCACTAAATCTTTCTGTTAGATGCAGGGAATATGTTATGAAGATGCAGGGCCGTATTTCACCTGTGTTCGCAACGCATTGATTAAGTAGCGTATCAAGTAGCCCATGTAATGTGTTTCGTTACAGGGATATGTTTGAATCTTTGCTAATAATAAATATTACTTTAGCTTTGATACTTACTAAGGCTATATCTCTTAGTCTGCAGCACCTAATAAATCTCGATCAAATTAATGGAGATTTTTAAAGTCTTTTGAGGCCATTGTGTTGTGGTACAGATTTCAACATACCATAGAGCATTTCCTCTCTCTGTGTCCCAGCAGTGGGAACGTTATGCGGCTGATTAGGTACGCTATACTTACTCTATAGAGCATTACCTATGTTGAAATCTTGTTTCATCCATTATTGACGGAACACCCTTTATGTCGGGTGTTTTATTACTGCATATTAGCAAGGACTTAACAGGCAATGTTTCATAGTCCAACTGATACAAGTTACCTACATTTTCATTAAAAAAATCTGGAGATTCTCCTCCAGCTTAACCAGACGTCTCAAAGATCAATATCGTTATCATTTCATTTTATTCTTACTACAACAAACTAAACTCTGCCACTAACAGCTGAATTTATAGCCCCATAATATCGGGTAATTATTGTCTATTACAATCTAAGCCCGTAACCGGGTTATAGTGTACTTGTAATCAGGTTTACAGCATCTGCCAGACCATAGAGTACCTACCTACTTAAAGTTCGGAACAGACTTGTAACAATGCACAAAAGACGCGTGGTCTTAGAGCATTTTAAATGCTCTAAGCGCGTGGTAAATAGCTCTGTGAATAATAATAAGGATGTGTAAAATAAGATGTTATAAATCTGTTTCCAGCTTTGCCAGTTATGTATGAGCAACAAAGTTGTTAATGATTTCAAACATCGGGAACTCTAAACATCGTTATGTTGAAAGTAATGTACAGTTAGGGAAAAATATTGTTCAACAAATTGACTGACAACTTAAATAGTACCAATTTTCTATTCAGTTTGCCCATTTCCTTGACTGTACCTTCGTACCTGCATACGTAAAGGGCATTCTGAACTTAAAACAAATTCATTAAAAAAAGGACCATAGCAGCAGAGTTTCTTCAATGAATCAGAGCTATATAAAAAGCAACTTTAAGATGTAAAGGCATTCGTTTTGTTTTACTTTGCGCAAAAAAACGTAACAACGCTTTTGAGTTAACACTTGTATTTCACTCCTCATAAAATTTCTAGGGGCCTTAAACTCCAAAAATCTAACTTTCAACGCCATTTATCAGATTTGTAGCAAATTGCCATGTGGTGAGATTGCATGACGAAAGTATGAGAATAAGTGATAAGCCTCAAGAATTTTGACGCATTCAAACGAGACAAGGAGAAAATCTAATTAAATCTTCGGTTTTCTCGACACATGTCCCGTTTTGTCACGGTGTTGCATGAAAGTGCAACAGTATTAACATTTAGCCGTGCTCGGTAAAAACGGATTGCGGTAATGATGCTGCCTTTAATTGACTCGTCTTTGTGAAATGCATCAGCCCTTGGCTTGGGGTGGGGTGTGAGTGTGAGCGGAAGCGATTTTTAATAGGCGATAGTCTTTCCTTTGGGCTTAGGGCTGTCGCATTTTGTCACCTCTCTCGCTCACACGGGACCAAATTTTTAAGAATGTTCTGAAGAAGTGTTAATCAATTAGCGAACTAGTAAATAATATTCAAACTCAAATAAACACATTTTTACTGTGGCATTTATTTAAGTCATCTAAAAAACAGATAATACTTTTTGAGCTGTGTTTAAGATACCACTATAGAAATGAGTTTTTAAAATTAAATTAATATTATTTACTAGTTCGCTAATTGATTACATTTTTCAAAAAAACATGTTTTCATTTAACAATCTTAAAAAAGTTGGTACCTACCGTGTGAGCGAGGTTGGAGACAAAATGCAATGTAACAGCCATCTTAATGGGAATTATATTTTTTTCCCAGTTACCTATTGTAGATGTCTACAATAACTGGGAAAAAATATAATTAATAGTGTAAATAATTAAAAAAAAAAAAAAAAAAAAAAAAATAGTGTTCGTATGATTTGTAGGTCATTTTGTTTTGTTTAGTGGAAATGGATAAGTACTTAGGTCATTTTAGTTTTCGGATATTTGAAATGACTATCTGAACTTTAATTTTATATTTGACTGAATGATTTTGTTTTATATTAATATATAGGTATATAATAAAATCGTAAACTTTCCGTGTCTGTACCTACATTAATGATTTTTTGCAAAAAAAGTACCTACTGGAAGACGCGAGAATTATGTAATAGAACGTAATTAAAAATAAAATATAAATTCAATCAAGTTGAATTAATTAGGAGAACTAACAATCTCTGTTGTGCTAACACACAATATGAACGGGTAATTGAATCTTATACAACATGTCCCGTAATTAACGCAAACCCTCTTATTTTAAGGGGTCATTGTACTCATCATTATAAACAACTTTTACTATGAAGCCAAACCTGAAATCGCGAAAAAAAAATCTGCTGTTTCCATACATTTTGGTTGAGTAGATATTGAACTTTTCTATGAAACAGCAGGTTTTTTTTTCGTGATTTCAGGTTAGATCCCCTAGTAAAAGTTATTTATAATGATGAGTACAATGACCCCTTAAGAGGATCGCTCGTTTCCTCTAATTTCCTATAACATAAGACGCAACTCCACGAGAGCTTCTAGACACGGAGCACGCCCGCCGCATGCCGGCTAGCCGACACAAATTTATAGGTAAAAGTTCGCGACCGATCCAACCGGTTCGCGAACAACAACCCACGCAATAACAACCTTACCTCCTTCTAATACAGTCCACATTCCAACCACACATTCCGAGCCTTATTGGATACTTTCTTAATTGTGTTTTAAACATCGACCGTGGGAATGTTGACCTTATTACGTGTCAGATAAGTTTCATTTTAAATTGATCGGTTTTCTCGGCCTTGCCGCCGGTGGATCGCTCTCACCTTAGGTTCACGTGTGAACTTACATTAACCTGCTGGGTTATGTTGGTGTGTCAGGTGCACTATATTGTTTGTTTGTTGATGACTATTTCAATCGGTCGCGTTGTAGATGTTAAGATAGAGTTATTGGGCGTGCAACGTCTAATTCCTTAATGTGGTTTTATGATTATTCATATTGGGTCACGCCTTTTGTTCTACGGTTTAGAAGATGGTATATTATTGTTTAAATTGTAGTGTATCATCGGTTCAATGGATTACACGGCTGTTTGTGAGTCGTAAATCAGTTCTTGTAAGAGGTTCTCTACATGGAGTATCAGAAAGATGTGGTCTTTAACACAGACCATCAAACTGAACAATTTTCTCCATGGAACCAACATCTTCCGAGAAAAAATTCTCAGCCGTCGTTACTTGGGTCGAGTATTGTAGCTTTGTACGGGACAGCTGATAATTTTTTCTGGATTACGATGTTGGTCCCATGGAAAAAGTTGTTCAGTTTGACGGTCCACACCTTTATAGGCTTTTGGTCCATAAAATTATTTATTATTTGTTTTACGGCAATAATTCTTGAAATTCTTCAACAAAACAGAAATATACAGTCAAAACATCTGTTCGAGTCAGGGGCTCGCTCAGCGCCAATGTTTCTTCGTATCGCGTGACAGACAGACAGACTGTACTGTAATACATATACGGTGGACATTGATTTAATAGGCAAGCAGCGTGAATGGATGCCCTACGCTCAGATATGCTCACTTGATCAACGCTTTATTGGTATAAGCCGTTAGACGGGTGAAAATCTTGCGCGGTTTATGTATGGAAACGTGAAGATATCAGTTTCATCGTAAGTTAAGGAAATAGTGTTGAAGGGACTTATTAATGAGAGGACAAATTGGAGATTCATCATTAGAGAGATGATCTAGAGGCTGAAATACGAGGAGGAGAAGACGAAAAATCTGAACTCAGTAAGCTTTTGTAGAATTGGTGTCAGTTTCCACCAAACGGAAAAATCCTCGCGAAGCGTTTATCAAGAGTTACTTATTCAGTGAAAAAAAAGTGCTCGAGTATCCGCGAGTTTCTTTCTGCTTGGTGGGTGCTAACACTAACTGCATCTAATTGCATTATGTTTTTTTTTTTTTCAAATTTTTAAACTCTTTATTTTATTTACATGATTTAAAATTTAAAGTCTTAAAAAAAATAGCTATGATGTACAAGTATATAAAACAATCATAGGTCATCAAAAAATTCGTCCGCACCGCTGTCGACAGGAAAAGTGCCCAAAAGGGTGGCAGCATTGCCACGTTGTATGGCAACGCTAATTCTTTGGCCAAAAAATAGGCCAGCTTTGGCCAAAAAATAACACCACTCGGACCGTATGGCCTATGGCCATTATTGCATTATGATTATATTACTGACGTTATATCGAGGTAGTATTAAAAACCTTACAAAATTAATCAAAATTGACAAAAAGCTTGCATTTTTTGAGTTTTTCCTATTCAATACTTTAGTAACGCCATATCTTCTATACATAAGTATAACGCTAAAAATTTTGTTCAAAAGATAGTCAACATTTCCGTACCCCGTTGAGAGCCAAACAGGTATTACTTAATAGCCATGACTCAACTAATTACGATGCGTACGCGCACCGCTCTGCGTACGATTTAACACCTGTCAACGTTGCTCTGACAGACGGACAGACGCGGCGTGTGGTGCGTCCAGTGCAAGGGTAGAGAATTTTATAGGTTTTTTTGTTGGTCGTTATGTTAATGGTTTAATAGAAGAAAGGTATTTTTGAAGTAAAACTTGATTTATGAAATGTTGAATTTTCGTAGCTAACAATGAATAAATGGATATTTTAAGTAAAAATTAAAGTACTGCAATCTAGAGTTAATAAAAAGTACCTATACAAAACTAGAAAACTTTTATCGTGATGTTAATTTCAGCAATTCAGGAGAGTCCAGCAATGGATTCTTGCCGATATATATTATTCTACCAAATGGATTTAGAGATGTATTATTCTACCGAAATATTTCATCATCCTGGCAACCATTACCTTCCAATCTGTCGTAAACGATAACTTTTGATGGTTATGCACATACACGTAGCAATTTATCTGTAGGTTTCGAAATCACGATATCGGGACTAGGAATTATTGGTTGTGTACTGGGGCTATAAAATTATATACCTGTACTAGAAAGGTTTAGGTATTAAAATAAAGGTAAACAATCTTGATGTGACTTTTTACACAAACACATACTAAACAAATAAACTAATGGTTCGATTGATTTAGTAATCATTATTGTTGTATTTAGTAATCATTATTGTTGTATTTAGTAATCATTATTGTTGTATTTACATTGGTTTAGTAGCATTGTCTTTTTAAACTGAGGTTTTAAAATAAAAAGATAAAAGACACATCAAGATTGTTTACCTATAATTAACTACCTAAACCTTTCTAGTAAGATAGGAATATTTTCCGCGTTAAGGCTCTTACAGACAGAGGCGATATCGTGTCGCGACGTGTCGCGTAGTAGTGTTGCGACGCGATAATATCGCAGTATCGCTCGCGATATCGCCTCTGTCTGTAAGAGCCTTTACTTTTATAATCAATTCCGGTTTGCAACTTTGCTGCTTTTTTATTTCTTTCAAAGTTTTTTTATGAGTTTAGTTCCAGTGTTAAGTAATTATAATGATAAATTAAAGGGCAATTGTGAGGATTGCGATATATGCAGTATGCACACAGACTTTCATACCAATACACATATAAATCATAGTTTTCATGAACGTGCATTAAGGCTTCTTCAAACAAGTGCGACACGCGACGCGAAACGCATACGACACAAAGTTACAGCCTTGTAGCAGCCTTTCTACTCCAGATTCGAGATTTTTATAAAAGTCAAGAGCCCTTCTTTTTTATGTCGGTTAGAAAATATCATGTGCAGTAAGTTGCCAATGCCAAACTTTTTTTTTCTCCGAGTGCCCACTTAACAAAATCGCTACCGCTCATGCCTCTGACCGTACACCAAACCAAAACTATAGAACACGGGCACTATGCGCTGATCTAAAAGATAACGTTGTTTTTTTGAGTAATTAACTCGGAGTTATCTCAGAAATTCGTTACCTAAGTTACGATTTGTCGGCTCTGTCAGATGTATGTACACTGATTGTATCTTGAAGACTAGGTAAAGAAAAGTAAAACATGACAGATTAGTTCATTTTGATTAGAACATAGGAAATTGCTAGAAAAAAAATTATAAGCTTACTACAAAAAAAAAAAAAAATAAACAATCGACTTCCTAAAAAAACACTACCTACAAACTAGTTAAAAATAACTTTGATTTCGGAAGTCGGTGTCTTTAGTTTTGTATTTCTTTTTGCCACAGACTTCCAAAATTAAACTTAATTTTCACTTTGTTTTTTTTTTTGTAAATAACTTTTTAGTTGTGGCTGTAGCTGTAGTACCCCACACAAATACGAATACCATTAAAAACGTCTACTATGTAAATTACAGTGACAGAAAGTTAATAGAATATCATCCACATAAATTAAGTGGGAAAAATACTGAAAAAGTAAAGGTACTTACATACCTACTTAAATTGATTGATAGGCAGATTGACTAGCCACTTAAATTGCCAGTAAATTCAAAATAATCACGTCATCCGTTTTTAGTCGTATTCAATAGCTAATTTACATGGCCAATTGACGTAGTGTGTCAATATGACCAAAACTAATGTTCCTTGATTGTACGAAGAACAAGCAACAAATAATTGGATCATCGAAGTACAAAATTCTTTCAAAATCAAAATATTTTATTGCACATAAACCTCACACGGATATTTATGAAACGTCAGAAGCTATGTGCACTGTTCCAATTGGTCATTTCGCATGGAGAAGAGCCGGCAAGAAACTCCACGGCTACTCTTTTAAAAATAATTGGCTTTTACTATTGTATGTGAGGACAGTTAAGGCCTGTTGACAAATACCAGGTACTTAACAAAATAGGAAATGGCCAGTATAATATCTCAGATATCTTTGCAAAATATCTCAGATCCAGATAAGTTGGATAGTGTATATTCTATATGAAAATAATAATGAAATATCGACTTTCCCACGCTCTGTAATACTTATAGATGCTCGCATTATATCGATCGGTAAATCGAATAAATTGAAACAATGGGCGATCGATTGAATCTACATCGTAGCGGTGTCTTTAGATAAATCTTAGGATTCTTTCTTTATGTCAATTTTAAGAGGAACCTCTGATGAGGTCATGTGGATTTTAATTTATATGGTTTTTATTGTTTGTGCAAAAAAATCGATACCTGGAAATATGAAAATTTTCTTTTTCATAAGAAAATGGAATTTCATGAAGCAACAAAGAAAACTGGAACGTCTATGTTTATTCCTACAGCTTATAATTTTACATTGAAGTAGCTTAAGTTGGATTAAGGTGCATCCGCTATGGTAAAAAATTTTTCGCGGGCTACCACAGCGGATCAACCTTAAGATAGCGGTTTCTTATAAGCACAAAAAATATTCCACGTTATCATTAATTTATTTGATAAAGTTAATCTACATTAGCATGCAAGCCTTCTAAACTCCTTATATCACAAACCAGACCAATTACAAATTACAATTAACCGAATTACCTCCCCTTAACCCCTCAAGTGTCGAATGCACCCCATGTGTGCATAACAAAAACCATTAAAATAATAGGTATATAAGCTTATATCACATATATATAAACGTAAAAATACATCATCCGATGGAAAACCAATCATCATCATTAGTAGTGAACCTATGGAGTTCACAGCTAACCCCCCTTCCCCCCCCCCCGTGTCAAATGCACCCCAAGTGTGCAAAAGGACAAAACTTTACATAATAGCTATATAAGCTTAGATCACATATATATAAACGTAAAAAAAACATCATCTGATGGAAAAAATATCATCATCGGTAGTTGTGAACCTGTGGGGTACGCAACTAACCCCCAACCCTCCCCACTCGCTGGGATTTTGGGTCTAAAATTAGCAAAACTCAGACACTTGAGGGGTTAACAAGATTTGTCTCGACGCACTGAGTGTTCGTGACAAATGCGGTATCGATAAGTTTGTATCGATTCAAACGACTCGATAAACGTGCATCGATAGATTAGATCGATATCTCGGTATCGGTAGGGTGTAACTTATGGCCTAAGATACTCGATGTCGGGGCTACTTGCATTTAACATACAAATGAGACTTAGTTCAAGTAGGGTTCGATTTGCGACTTTGTGTGGATTGGGAAGAGGTTTTGAAAGTAGCATAAATACAGAATTTCTTTGATTTTCTTTCGATATTTGAAGTTTATTGATATTAGAATAGATAAGATGCAATTAAAGTATTGCACAATAGAAAAAGCTTCAGAAAAATATAACTTGTGATGTTAAATTTGCGCCTAACCGCAGACGGGTGCGATGCGACAGCACGTCGAGACTCTAGTAGAACATTTTCTATGAAAACTTCATGGAAATTGTTCTACCAGAATCGCGTTAAGGCTCTTACAGACAGAGGCGATATTGCGTCGCTTCTGTTTGTATGGTCGCGCGCGATTCCATAGAAATTGTTCTACGCCTACGGATATAATATCGCAATATCGCGTCGCGACGCGATATCGCCTCTATCTATAAGAGCCTTTACACCGTCGCGTCGCTCCTGTCTGCGGGAGCCTTTAACAGGGTTGTTATTTGGTAAGTGGTATTAAAAAAAACTTATTAAGTACTTTTTTGTCAATGCACTTGTGCAGCAGACCAAAATAAAAACAACAAAACGAAATCAAACGATTATTTCAACCAAAAGCACAACCATAACACTACCAAAACAAAGATTAATTAAAACAAAACTGCAAATTAAAATATCAAAAGCGAGACTGATAAAGGAGACATTTGCAAAACAAAAATCGTGTATCACACCAATGGAATTTCAACCTTACAACCCAAGTCATAAAGTTGATATTGTATATCAACTTTATGACTATGAGTTAATTTCAGGAGGGTGTTGGAAAACTGTTTTGACCTGATAAGAAGATAATTTGAATAATTACGGCACACGAGAGTAAGACTTAGAAGATGAATGGCGCGTACGTCTTAAAATTAAGACAACATCGTAATTAATATCGCTGACAATTATTTATGGCTGCTAAGGCCCTTAGCACACCTCCACCGCGAAACCATAGCAGCGAAACCGCAGCTGTTTATTTCAACTGACTCGCATGATGTTCCGCTACTCGAGTAGCGAAACATCATGCGGTTTGGCGGCGGAGATATGTTAAAGCGAAAGCGCCAGGGTACCCCGCGATAAGTTAGCATTTACCTCAAACCTCATGATTTCATGAAATTGCTAGATTTGTGGTAAATGCTAACTTATGGAGTTGTATTGCTGATTCTAAGGATTATAATTCTGTAAAGCCATATTAGCTACGGCCGCGAATCATATTTTAATCAACATACAAGCTCACACTGACTTATAAATTGCAAATAACGTAAGAAATTTTGAATTTCATGGGCTACCCTGGCGCATCTTCCTTAAGGCCCTGACTCGCCTGTGTTCCGCTACTCGAGTAGCGGAACATCAGCGAAACATCATGCGGTTTCATCATGTGCTACGGCCCTTTTTTTTTTTTTTTTTGAGGGTGGGAAATCATCAAATAACTTCTCCCGCTCTGGGTGGAGCGGAAGGGCGTGTCAGACTTTTACTGACTAAAACCCACCCGTGTTCCTTCAGTTGCCTATGCCAGGGCCGCGGTAACCCTTTCGGACAATCCGCGACCCCAGCGGCGTCGGCCCTATTGGACCCCGTCACTTGCTGACATCTCTTTGAGGCGCGCGTGGAACACAACGCGCCGTCGACTCGGGCCTGGTCCTTACCGGACGGCGAGCTACCCGCTGCTCACCGTCCGCAGGCCCGCGCCTACGGTGGCCGGAAATCGCCCCGCGATTCCCGCCGCCCAGAAAGATGGCGGCAAAAGAAAAAAATATAAAAAATTAATGAAATTTAATTGTTTATTCGTCAAAAGGAAAAAAAAATGTTTATTCGCTTAATAAGATATCGGAATCACTTTTAAACGTCATTATAACATTTAAAAAAATAAGCTAGATGGAGTCGAAATTTCCTATCTGACTAAAACTCAGAAGAAATGTTGAAATAAACGCACGGGTTAAACTGGTTGCTGAATGAAACTGGTTACTGTGATAGTGTTATTGATGCTGTTTTTAATTCTTTGGACAAGTTATCTCCGGTTTAAATTAAACGTACCTACTCTAAAGTTTATCTTTATAATTCTCATCGTAGTTTTATTTATAGATGTTCAGTTCTAGGACCCCCTTTTAAATTACATTTGTGTCGAGATTAGCATCAATCAAATTAGCAAGATTTTTTAAAAATTCTTAATTCTACCACTCTAGAATACGGTCTTAAGATTAGAAAACATTTAGGTACACAGTATCCAAACTATCAAATATATATTTTTTTTTTGGTAAGTAAACTTCTATGTAACATAATTATAATGGTACAGTGTTTTGGTGGTATGGTTGAGTAGGTACTTCAAAATATGAAATTGAAGGCCATTTACAAGTTTCCACTGTTATTAGTTTATTACACTAAAATAAAAACGAAAAAAAATCGCATAAATTAATAAACAGTACACGATAGACTAATAAAAACTATACCAGAAAGGTTTAGGTAGTGAAATAAAACAATCTTGATGTGATTTTTACACAAACACATATTAAACAAATAAACTGCTGCTTAAACTAATGGTTCAATTGATTTAGTAATCATTATTGTTGTATTTACATTAGTTTTTAGTTGCATTTTATTTTTAAACTGAGGTTTTAAAATAAAAAATGATAAAAGACACATCAAGATTGTTTAGGTACCTTTGTTTCACTACCTACCTAAACCTTTCTGGTATAATAATATGATCATTCGGACGCAAACAATTACTTTCCTCTGGAGAAACTTGTAATGGCACCGATCATGCCCATTTCTATGACTTCCAAACATAAAACAGTCACTTAACAATTCAAAACGTACTCAAAAGCCTCATAACGCTATTACATCCACGATCTTGTAATACATATTAAAATATCAGCCATAACATCTCACACTACACTTGGGGACATTAAAATTCATCCAGCGCGTGTAAGGGCCGGTTTAAACATTGCCCACCGTAGATCCCGCCGATAACCATTAGGATCCCTTAATTTGTTCAGAGCCCTTCCACCTTATCCCTTCCGTCTCCCTTTACAGATCGTTAAGTAAGGAATTAGTGGAGCTGGATGAGCAACGAATATGTTTGTTTCGTGGTGGTTTAATGGCAGTTGGTGTTTGGTTTGATTTGGGATTTTTTGACTATTAAAGAATGGGCGCACAATTCGCGCACGAAAATATAAAATTAGAATTTCCTACTTTTCAATAGTCAAAAAAGTAGTTCTAATATTAAATTTATTAAAAATATCTGTTATTTAAAAATAAAAGCTAAAAGAATAAAAAATGAATTCTAAAAAAAAATAAACAACTAGCAATTTCCAAGTTTTGGCCCATTTGCACCACAAATCTCTAAATGCATTTAACAGTAAACGTAACTTCAAACGATTGATAGAAATAAAATGACATTTTAATTATTTTAGCGCTGAATGAAATTATTGATGTGTTGTGCAAGTGGGCCTAAAACTTTATCAAGTCTTTTTCCATTTTCTTTTTCATCTCTGTTCTTTTTTCAAAAATTGCCTGAAGCCGCATTACAATCTTTAATGACATGTCAAACAATGTCATATCCAGCCCTAACATTAGACTTAACCCTTAGTTATCGCAATGTCGCTAAATCCCCTTAGTTTAGCCGTTTAGCCGATATTCTAATGTTATTGTACCCGAGATTGAATATCTCACTGATTTGTGGCTATTCTTGTTTCGTGCGGGGCTGTTAACCCTTTAATGGTCGTTTACGTGGTCAGCGTGGTCAGGTACAGAAATATTAGGATAGTGGTTTGGGGTTAGAGAAAATTGTTTTTAGTGGTGTGTGGTAGTTTTGCTTATTTTGTGTTTAAAGAGCTATTAAACCTCCCATAAAAAAAGATTTATCTAGGAAACATTATTTTAATATTAATCAAGTTTTGACTGTTTTATTTTTAACTGCATTGTATTTTATGTAAGTACCCAAAATTAAAATAAATAAATAAAATTAAAAAATCGTAACTATGTAAGTAGCTATTTTTTATCTGTTAATTTATACATCCGTCGTCAAGGAAGCACTTTTTATTCTGGAACGCAGCTCCTGAACGTGGTTTCCGGTAGGAGTTGACTGGCAGAAATCATCACGTAAGCAAAAAGCGTTACGCCACCTCCATGTGACTTTCTCTCTCTCTCTCTCTCTGTGTGTGTCGTTTTCTATTATATTTATATAATGAGTGTTGTGTGCGTGCGGAACTGCGTTCCTGACGGGGGTCACCCGACCGCACACGTTTTTTCTAATAAAAGATTTAATCAGCTATAATCTCTTAAGAAATTTACACTGTAATCACCACAAATCTAACACATAAGTACTAACTTTAACCCACCATTTCCTAACAACGAACCCTAATTCTTAATGAACATAATTAAAGCGATAAGCACAACTATCATTTGATTAGCTCGTAATGACGCTAAGCTGTGTTTAAGCCCGACACAAATCAATTAAGGGTCAGCTAAGCATCGGACCTCGACCCCTACGAACAATGCTGTGTTGTGCAACCGGCGGCGGCGACTGGGCTAAACATAGTCTGGTACAGGGGGTTGGCGAAAACGTAAACGTGAATTTTGTTTTTTTTTTTCTACAAAATTTCGTCGGATTTATCACCTATTGATTTATTTGAGAAAATTATGTAGAAAAAATGTTTTTTTTTTGTTAATGTTGAAATTATAAAAATAAGACAGTAAAACTTTGTATGAGTTTTTTTCTTGATCAGATCCATAGAAGTATTATTTTAGTTGATTAAAATACCTTCATTTTTTTTTTTGCAGTACTTATGTATACGTTTTGTGCTAAATTTTATTTTCATTCTTTTGTTTTAATATTTTCTAAAATTATTAACATGCAAATCTTTAACAATTTTGATTGCAAAATGAAAAATGATTTTCAAATTAAATAGGGCGTGAAATTTCCCAACAGCACCGCGTAAAACAAACGCGCTCTTTACAAACTCAAACAGTGTTAACCCGTCGCCGGCCGGTAGTTTGGTTAATGTAATCTCGACGCATTAATACGAATACACCGCGATAATAGTAATATCGGTGTTAATGTGAGCCCCGGGGTGCCGTCAACGAGCACATTCGTAAAGTATCCCACTCTTCACTTTACGCCCTTTTACGACTCAAAACTGTTGTTACACACACATTTTACGAGAATATTACGAGTTTACAAGACATTTGAGGCTATTTTTTACTATTTTTGTCACATGTGTACACCGAATCCAATTATTTTTCTAATTTATTTTTAAGCGACAAGTGTAAACTGCTGTCGTTTTGTAATTTGTCGTTTTCGATATTATGGGAAATGAAATTCAACGTCGTAAAAAACTTGTAATTTAAGGGAGACATTTTGATGTTCAAAGTTCTGTCAAAGTAACGAAACTAAATTCATTTATTTATAGAATGTTAAATTATTCCGACACCCAATTCTTTTTTCACTGACAACAAAGAATAAATTCGAAAATAGAACACGTAGGTAAAACCAGAAACGTCGGGCGCCTTATTCCGAACTTATCGGAGTAAACACAGATAAGCAAAGAAAAGCGTTTCACCTGTCGCTTTTGCAACGTCTAAACGGTTTCAACGGCTTTTCAAATCCCCATGTTAACAGACTTGGGACCTATACATTGTGGGCCCATCTCCTTATCAGACCCGAACTTCGGCGGTCGAAGACAATGGCAAGATACAAGTAGTTGGTGACGTCTGTCCTTACTTTGGGCGGAATCATGCCGTTCGGATTGTTTGCCACGGAACTAGTGGGGAGTAAGCGCGTACAATCATCTAATCGGTATGAATTAAAAGGGTGTTTGCTGTCAACAAGAGATAGGAAAACTGCTTATTATTTGAAGTAAGTATATCAGGATTGTGCGAAAATAGTAAGGATTTTACTGAAGATTTTGAAAAGCTGTATACGACTCTAATTTTAATGTAAAACGAGACTACCTCTACTAATAACTATTCTAATATTATAAATACGAAAGTGAGTTTGTTTGTTACGCTTTCACGCTAAAACGGCTGAACGGATTCGTATGAAATTTGGTACACGGGTAGTCCATGACCTGGAATAGGACATAGAATCCTTTTTATCCCGTTAGTATGTTCCCGTGGGATAATTTCCAACCTCCTTGCGCCGCGGGCAAAAGCTAGAAGATGATAAAAAGTATTCTATTCTTTCTTTCCAGAATACGGCGCTTAAAATTTTCTCCATATTCAAAGTTATCACATTTCCTAAAATGCCTACTTACAATCATAACACCGTGGAAGTAGGGAAGTTCATACACCAATTTGTGTGAGTAGTCATAAAGTAAACTCAAATAGTAGACCAGACGCGGGCATAATGTGAAGCGACACGTAATTCAATTAATGTGGTCACCCCTTACCAGAGTGATTTGAACAAACAATGTATAAAAAGTTATAGGTACCGCTATCATTGCGAGGGGTATTTACATATCCTGCAGAATGAAGGGTTACCCCTTGGTGAATATTATTGGTATGGGTTTTCTTTTAGTTTTTGATGATTGGGAAAATCTTAGTTTTGATGTTGAAAAGTTATTTAGTTACTGAAAAATTATTGACTGTTTTCTAGCCTTGTAGGTATTCTTAAGTCGTGCGCGGTAATTGCGTACCCAATACACAATTGATCGCAATGGATTTCATTTTGATTCCGCTTATTGGTTTCCCGGCTGTTATTCGTGGATCATGGACGGACGTTACGGGTCGTCAGAAGCCCGAAAGTCTGACAACTAGTCTTACCAATGGGTATCGTATTACCCAGTTACTGGGTTGTGGAAGTCAGATAGGCAGTCGCTCCATTTGGGAAAAGGCTAAGCAAATTGATTGATTTTTTTTTGGGTTTCATTTTGACAGTTCATTGCGTTATTTACGTTCTTGAGCGGACGAATTTTTGAAACCTATGAAGCAATGGATTAGCAATATCCTTTATCAAAGCTCTCTGTTTGTGATTGAAAGTTTTTTACGCAATTTTATTAGGGTACTGCATTATGAATTTATGACACAGTCCTAAGGCAAGAATACCTCGTTCAAGTATGGGTTAAGGCAAGAACCCGAAGCCCAAAACCATCCCTGAAAACCGTAGTATTAAAAGGAAACTATTTTATTTGTAGTTTTTAGTTTAAAAAAACACATATTTTATTACTCCCGAGTGAAGAATCGTGATTAAAAAAAAAAAAACAATATGAAAAATAAGTGCCGCTAAAACCTAATCAAATTCATTTACCGTTTTCGTAAACACAACCCTCAAATGCTAGGAGGGTTAAAGATTAGGCGAGCGTCCGATAAACGACATCTGTGACCGCAACCCTACGCCATTGTCTCGGTCCCGACGACCCCTTGACTCACTGTTTTTAGCTTCTCATTTATCGATCGCAGTTGATGGGTTATGGATAATTATGCCGATTTCTGTTTGTGGACTGTAGTGTTATTTTTTTTAATTTGTGTTGGGTTTTTTTAAAAATGGAACAGTCAAAAATACCTACAGTAATAATTTAAAAGGAGATTAATGAATGGAGCTAAGAACATTTTACAGTGGCTCATAGTATTTAATTTTTAATGTATGCGTTTCCGTGACTCAAATTTATAAGGAATTATCACTATTTATTTGTTTTTATCTGGTTCTATCCTTACTAATATTTTATATGCGAAAGTGAGTTTGTTTGTTTATTTGTAATGCTTTCACGCTACAACCGCTGAGCGGATTTGGATGAAATTTGGCACACGGGTAGACCATGACCTGGAAAAGGAGATAGGCTAGTTTTTACCGACTTACGCGGGTGAAGCCGCTGGCGGAAGCTAGTTATAATACAACGAGATCTTGACAACAATTGCTCGATTTACATACAAGGTGTTCCAAAAATGAGTAGGTAGTGAATTTTTGACGTCTTACGTCAAAAAGACGTCACCCGCCATTCTGTGCCAGATCTATTAGATACCAGGTTAAAGATCGAACGAGAACAGGCAAGCTGCTAACCTATCACGTACGAGCGCGATTTAGGGTAAACTGAGCAGTAATTTGTTATGGTTATAGTATAGTTAACTGCCATTAATTACAGGTTATAATGCGGTTAACTTAATCTGAGATGACTGCACTTCTTAAAAGAGGTGACATTGAGAATAAAAATGGTGATTCGAAAATCGATTCCTTTCAACCTCGTCGTCAGTTTTATTTCCTTTAAAATTAAATAAAATTTACAAAATAAAAACAACAAATTGTCCATAATATTACTGACCTGGAAACAATGGTCGATAAAATATTCAATATATTTCACTTTACGAACACCTTGCATATCCAATACGATTACATTTGGTTTATAGTTATATTTTACAAAAATAATTCGATGCACCAATGTTGGATCAATAAATTGAAATATAAGAATATTGTTAAGCTTTTCTGTTCCCTTGGTATTTTGAGGATGCGTAAATGATTTTTATTTCGGTAAAAAGCGACGAAATACATGTTGTTTTTTTAGAGGCTGAGAACTTTAAATTGATATACATATAACACTGAAAAATGTTTCCTATAGTACCTAATCGATCCTTAATTTAACGAGAGTCACTCTGTACCTACCGATTTTAAGTCCTAAAACCAGCCGGTCTGTGAAGAGAGCTTGAAGTGATCTGTCAATAGTGTCAATCCCTAGCATGAGGTGGAATGACAATTCACTTCACCTAAATTTTCACGGTGAGATCTTTACAGAATCGGCCGGCTGCTATGTGGGTTATACAACGTAACTACAACCTGTTTCAAAATAACTGTACTTCTAACGATGCGCCATTAAAGACATAACACTAATCCTATAAACTCTGTAGGCACTTAGCACGAAAACAAGTAACAATACAAAGTAAATATCTACTAATACGCCATTAAAAGGTCAATACGGACCTTATTTTCATGTTCAAGCGAACATTAGTGGCGGTGGCTTAGCAAAATGGCTACACTACGTTATTTTGTATTGTGGTGTTGCCATTTTGTGTCTGGAACAAAAGCCTCATTGTAGAATCGTTGTGATTTTTGCAGTTATCATTTTAGATGACAGAGAAAAATCGGATCGTTTATTCGAGTAAAATTTTATAAAGAACGAAAGGTAGAAAATTGGAGTTTTTTTTTTTAATTATATTCCTTACTGGGCTTGCTCTTGAACTCCATCACGCCTGATGCAAAGCTATGGATGAGGTCTATGATGGAAAGACCAAGCTCAGAAGATGCCTGTTCAATCTTGCTTTGAAGGCAGACGGGTTATAATGTGGAAGGGAACACAGACGCTGGCAGAGAGTTCCACACTTTGGCTGTGCGCATATTAATGTGTAGGAAAAGCGCTGAGTACGACTGGTCGACGAAGTTGTGTGTTATTGGCATAAATATAAATAAAATACCTTAAAAGTATTTAAAAACTAAACACATATGGCAAAACAGCCTTAGCTCAGCAATATCAGATGGCAAAAATATGTGCACATACTATTAATGCTATTCTGTAAAAAATCTCACCCTGAAAACTTAGTTAAAGTGAGTTTGAAGTGTGCTGTCAATCCCTTGACAAGTAAGATGACAGTTCACTTCAAGCACACTTTACCTACATTTTCTAGCTGAGATTTTTACAGAATAAACCAGTAGAGGTACCTAGGTATCTACGGTTCTATCACTTAAAATAATAAAATATTTATTAGATTCAGAAAACTGCAATTCGAATTTAGAAATTCGAATCTCGTAATTTGAATTTAACGCGTCGTCATTGTATGCGTGCCAATATCTCGTTGTCGACCAGACATTCTGTACTTTATTCCGTGGTTTAACCCTCTAGCGGTATATATGACGACCTAGGCAGGGTCAGGCGGACATGCTCACGGGAGACTCTAAATAAGACGAGATAACCATCTGCTAATTAATATTGGTTGCACGAACTAATGTTCTGCTTTATTTGGTTTCGAGTGGTCGCTTGGGTACTCGAAACATATTGCGTTATCTGGGAGATTAGAGGGAGTTTACGGGTGAGCATTTTTGGTTACGGAAATAGGGATCCTACACTTACTGGGGACTTATTTTCGGAAGGCATCAAGTTAATAGGATAGCCTCTACCTACTCGTAAAAAAATATTTTGCTAGATTTAAAAAAAAATGGCGCTTTTCTTGGATTGACAGAAATTGTAGTACAAGTTAGTACCTAATACTTACCAAGGTACTTAAGAAGTAAAATAAAAACAAAATCCCACCCTCTCACAAACAAGAACCTAAAGACGGTTTAAAGAAATAAACATTTTGAGAACATGACTCCCTGTTTAACGAGGTGAACAAGATGAATGAATCCACAACACCGAAAAGCAAAAAGGTATTTTATTTCAAGCGTTGAAGCGAATTATCTCTGGTCACTGATAAAACCTACACGCGTTATTGTTACAACCCTTACCAACCCGTCACGATGTCATCAGATAAACAGACAGACAAACGCAATCCGAACAAGAATGTAACACCCCACACTTATCATCCTGATTAATATTTGCATTCATCTTTTTAGGGTTAACATTTTTCTATCATTCAAATTGCAATTTTATTTCGTGCAAATAAAGCCTTTATCTAATTGTCAGGATTAAAAGTTACGACTTTATTCGATTGATGGATTTGCGTCGATTTCTTTCAATAAATTAAGTTGAACAAAATTGCATTTTGTGTGTTAGAAATTAGAGTACGTTTTCTCTTGTCAGGGAAATTGCAATGATTCTGTATTTGATTCTTTGACACGTGACGAGGGTCCAATTGGAAACGGGCGAATATCAATTTTTCGTATATTTGTTGTGTTTTTTGGTGTATATTAATATTATGCAACGAGTGTGACCTCAGAATTCGGTACGCATCTGTGTATGTTTTATTGCTCGTCTCCCTTTTGTTACATTTCATAAATATATTTTATGGATTTTGCGGAAATTGTTTGCGATGGAACATATTGGGAAGTTTGCGTCGCCATATTGAAGCAATGCAATATTATTCCCTTTTGTCAGAATTCTATACCTACATACGAAATAAAAGTTCTCCGAAAGACCGAATTTTCAGGAAAGGTGTTACAATCTTCCTTGCTTATTAAGATAAAAAATATATATATATATCTTCAGTTGTACAGTAAAACACTTAAATCTTAACACTATGCAGCGTTACAACAAAGGAAAAGAGTGTTTTCGATGAACTCGAGATTTCACAATTAGCACCCTAATTTCGTAACTCACTATCAATCGAAATCTGAAAAGCAAATTGCAAATCCATTGCTTCATATGTTCGAAAAATTTGTCTGTCCGACAACGTAAATAGCGCAATGTATAAATGAACTGTCAAAACCGATTCCGATTGATAGTGTGCCCCGCAGTACTCGAAAGCTAGGAAGATACTAGCTAAGTACTTCACAGATAACATCTTAAGGCGCGGACTGACTATACGATTTTAAACGTCACACAACCGCGTAATCTATTGTCACCATTAGCTGGCTTGAAATAAGGTTGAAAATTGGAAATAATATTTGTGTTGCCGAGATGTGACTAAGCTGCGAATGTGCATTTATTTTCCCGGTTTTCTTTAGATTATTTAGAATATACACAATAAATTAAATAATTGCCCGGTTAAAGTTTAAAAAAAATGCTAATTCTATTAAATTCTTAAAAAAAGAATGTCGTTATCGCTGAAAATACAGAGATGTTCGACGCCAAAGTTTCTTTTGTGGATCAACTTCCAAATTTTTTATTGGGAATATTAAACTATTTTTTACTATTCTATTCGGTTTATGTTTTTTTTTCAACCCTTCTGTGTCCACTGTATTTTTTGCGTCGGATATTTTCATTGCGTTACGTCATACTCGACAATCCAACGACGTCTGCATATTTGTATTGGCCAGCTGTATGCAAAGACAAGCTAAGAATAATGGTCCTACAATCAATTTCTCAACAAATTCCTATCATACATCGTGTAACTGACATTTCAATCAAAAACTCGAAAGTCATAGGAAATCCATATATCTTGACCACAAAACCACATGTTGGGCTGCCGTTATCCAATTATTTTGTACTTCGTATACATTGCGCGGTTCCTTTATCTGTATTTTACAATGACTGGTACTAAAGCTACAATGGTTGTTAAAATTTTTAGCTATGCGAAAATTTCTTCAGTATATTTTAATAGAATTTGCAAGTAATCTGGGTACAATAGGTTGGTGATTGGCACGGTCAGGAAGCGTTCGGAAAGCTGGTTGGTCGCCATCTTGGTTCCAACAATAAGCCAAATTTGGATACGGCAAACTTATTGTTGAGGTTTTAAAAGTTTTTGATTTGTCATTCAGATTGTGGGCGCTTAGAATATGAGTTTGTGGGCCTGTGGTAATATAAAGAGGTTATTATGTTTACTTTGTGGTATTAACAGAAGAAAATAATGCTGTCTCATCCGTGGTCTAAAATGAGACACCTTGTTTGTACATAATCAGGTCAATTACAGTATCACCATATTCTTCATTCAGGTTCTCAAGTCGAGGTGTATTTTTTTAAAGAGTCCAAAATGTTTTCGGTACAGTTTTGTAATTTTTTCCATTTGTTAGTTTTTATTGTGTTAAAATTTTTTTCTTTGTTTTTTAATTTTTTTATGTTCATATTTATCCAAGGTCATATGAATCCATATGACCTTGGATAAATATGAACTTAAAAAAAATAAAAAACAAAGAAAAAATTTTAAGGAAGTTATATTAAAAATTTAAAACTCAATACCAGTATATTCGCGCAATTTGTTAAAAGTTAACCGCGGGAACAGGTCCCAAGGATCGGAGGCTATCGTCCGGGCCACGGACATGTTCATAGACCATCGGCTATCAGCTATCGGCTAAGTGGTGACATGTTAAGGACTATTGCTAGTATGCAACAACGTTTTGGGATGTGCAGAATAGAGTAGTGAGAAGCTTTAGAAAAGATTTTTTGATAATTTTGCATTTCGTAAATTCCAATTTTAACGTTTTTAGGAAACCAACATTGAAAGCTTCTGAACACACAACTTTTTTTTGAGACATCAAAAAGAAATAATAAATAGGGGCTCGTGGCTAAGTAATAACAGCCGCACGGGTCGATCGATCAAATTAAGCTACGCTTGCCGCGGTCGGGTCGGTCCGTGAATGGGTGACCATCTTTACATACGTAGACTCCTTCGTGCATCGGAAAGCACGTTTTTAGCCGTTGATCCCGGCTGTCATTGGTAGATCTTTGACAGTTGTTACGGGTCATCAGAATCTCAAATAGTCTGACAACCAGTCATACCAAGGGGTATCGTATTAAGTAACAGTAACCCAGTAACTGGGTTGTGGAGGTCAGAAAGGCAAACGATCCATGCCTACTGCATATTTGACCTCCACAACCCTGTAACTGGGTAAATACGATACCCCTTGGTAAGACTGGTTTACTAGCCACTAACCCTACCTGTGTCTTTAATTAATGTTGCTATAGCGGCGGCACGTTGTACCTATAGATTATCACCAGGTTTGTTATAGGTCCCATGTTTGGGGAGAGCCTATTGCCGGTAACCGAGCACAATCCAGGCTGCTATCGAGGATTTCCCATTGGAAAAATCCAACCACACTTGAGAACGAACCCTGCAGAACTCCACAAGGCAGTTAGTCTTATACAAAATATCTCCCTGTAACCGTATCTTCAGATAACCAAGCTGAAGGTGCTTTGCAGTGAATTTTCTTAAGTATACATGTTGCGAGCGTCTCATGTATTAAAGTTTCGCTGATATAAAGAACGTGTAATACTGTTGCAGTGTGCAGTTTGGTTGGTGTGGTCTAAGTTAGAAACGGGAGGATTGGACGGAGAAAATGGTTTGAAAGGGTACAATGTGATAGAGAATGGACGATACACTGATATGGCTGATCAAGTGGGGGATGAACAAAATCGTTTGGCATATTGTATGTAGGTGGGAGTTTTTTAAGTTTGACGGAGCATTTGAGATACAAAGAAGAATTGGGATTGGTCATGGTCCTTCTTTGTCAATAAAACTTCTTTGTAAAAGAAGAGGTCATTAAGACACCAATAGAATATTAGTAGTTCAGGCTAATGCTCAGAAATAGTTCTTAACCCAATAAAAACCATGCTTTGAAATATCTAATCCTAACTTAATATTATAAATGCGAAAGTAAAGTTTGTTACGCTTTTACGCCAAAACAGCTTGAAGGATTTGGATGAAATTTGGCACATGGGTAGACCATGACCTGAGTTAGGACATAGAATAATTTGTATCCCAGTAGTACGTTCCCATGGGATAATTTCCAACCTCCACGTGTTTTAAGCCGCAGGCAAAAGCCAGTTGAAGATATAAGGGCACTACCCTTAATGCCTGCTTGTTCTACAAGTATATCATTGGCACCTAATGTCACCGAATAGGACCATAGGTCAACATGGTTCAAATCCAAGGTATTTTAGCCTACGTCTTGCACCAAGCAATATCATCTCGGAACGCAGGGACTCCGTCCCGTCGGCCCGACACTTTTTCAAATCGTGACTCGTCCCGCGGTCTCGTCGTCACGAACTGTGTACCGTTATCCAGACGTACACACCACTCACACTAACCTGCTGCACCTACAGCTAGAAAGAGATAGATTGTATTTGTCACCACCGCCTTTAGGCTGAAGGATAAGTTTGAGGGAACAGACTTTGTTTTTGATGTGTTAACGTATTAAACTAGTATGTTCTATGCGGCACTGGATTTGAATTAAAAATAGAATGGTGTAGGAAACTGGGGAAACCCGGTTTATGAATATCTATAGAGGTTTATGATTCATCATCACAGGAAGTACTTTTGAGGCAAAGGAAGCCATTAAAGAGAAAACTTCTAGCTAAGCTCCTAGAATATATGGAATTATTTCAGTAGATTTCAGGAGTTTGATTACTACCGAAGAATTTGTAATAATCGAACCGCACCTGTTTAAATGCCAAGAGGCATGGTGCGGATGCAAGGGTAGGACGAAGTAAAGTACCGGTAAGGTATCCATAGAATTATAAATATAGATACTCAAACGAATGCCTGAAAATTAAGAAACTTAATCCAAAAAGGAAAAAAAAGACGTGGGTCCCACAGTCTTTTCATCAATGAAGCAAGAGATTCCAGATAACAAAAGAGTTATTATTAGTAACAATTAAAACTACACAAAGGGACAGTAGGCGACAATCATAACCTAAATTCCTCACGAAATTCATATGCTAATACATAAATAAACAAAATATCACGCGGAGACAAACGTGACAACGCGTAAACAGAATGCATACATATAAAGAGTCGGTCTCACTATGCGACTATATCGGGCAATAGACTGCCCAAGATTATGAGCAAAATTGCCCTTCTAGATGACACTCAGCTTGCGAGCTGGTCACTAGTAAGATCTTTAGAAAAATCTAGAAAATAGTCCTTCCTTTAGTTAGTCTAACGCAGAGATGATGAACTTCTATGGGTACATCCACGTGCCATTTTCTCTAAATAAATATTGAATGTGACAACAAACTATCTTGACTTACGGCCGAACCCAATAACCTACTGTCAGTAAAAGACAGATCGCTACTGATGATAGACAATACAATTATATCTCTCCTTACGTTCCTTTCGTTCGTTCGTGTTCTTTTGTTTTATCTGTCTTAAATTATTAGGACAATAAAACCATAGATAGATAGTTTTTTGTCTCCAGTATGCCAAAACTGGTGACAGGTTGTTGGTTAGGTTCGGCCGTAAGTGACTACTGGAGAAAACTATATACTTTCACAATAATACCTCTTCAGTAATATTAACATTAACAGTTTTGTATTTATTTAAATTAAAGAAAAAATTGGTAGGTATTGTTAGAGCTCTGCTGTTGCAAACTAGACGACTTAGGTACTTAGTTACATAAATTCCTGAAATGATGCCGTGCTTAAATTATTTTGTTACGTTCCACCATGGTTCGCCATCCCCGGGACCTCACTGTCAGCCTTAAATTTTGGTGTACAATAAAGCATATTCTATCTATCTATCTATCTATCTATCGGCGACTGACGTTGGTTTTTCATATATCTTAAACTTGACGCTCATTTTCGGCGACTAGCATTTTCAGTGTGAACGTGGCCTAAGCCATATCCAATCTAGATATGGCCCTGTTTTCCGAATTTCCACATAATGTCTTTCACAAAAGACTTTATTTTGCGTTTAATTTATATTTTTTGTCGTTCTGATAATGTTATTTAACAACTGTATTATACACCGATTTTTCCAAAAACAAAAGCTCAAAGAAAAGTGTGTGAGGCCTTTTAAATAGTTAAGTACATCTCAATGGGCACTTGTGCAGACATCGATACAACATTTACGGCACTTAGAAAATTACATAACCTCTTATAAATTGTATGGGAACTAAGGTGGTCGGCCATAAGAATAATTATATTTATTTGTGTCTAATAAGTTGTAATTGTGATTTCTGTTCCAGAGTGCGTTGTCATGGTTACGGTGCAGTGATGGGTCGAGTTTGTTACATTGTAGTCTCGAATTCAATGTATGAGACTCGTTTTCTGTGGTATCATTTTTGCGTAGGTACCTACTACATTTTACTACATTGTAAATTGTATATTTTTTATAGAGATACTGTCGAGTGTCGACCCGCCCCTGTTTCGCAAGGCTTTTTTATTATGTTTTTTTTTATTAACCTTTCAGAATAAATTCTGTAAATGATGGTGAAAATAGCTTCAAAATCAGTTGCGTAGTTTAGAAGAACAACGCGGTGACATAATAAGTATAACGGGTGATTCATTTGGAGTTACTTTTTCCAAAACTAAAAAAAATATGAATAAAACTTTATCGGGTAATCTTTATTATAATACAAAAGAACCATTCCTTACATTTACTTTTTAAAGATTATTTCTTTCAAATGTTGTCCGTAACTGCGATTAAGGTGGTCCATTCTGGAGTTCCAGCTTTCGATGACCCGACCGAGCATTTCCAGCGGTATTTGGCGAATAACGCGAGTAATGTTGTCTTCCAGTTGATCAATCGTACGCGGCTTATCCATATAAACTTTGGACTTTACATAACCCCACAGAAAAAAGTCTAAGGGTGGGATATCACAGAATCTAGGCGGCCAACTGACTGGTCCGAAACGCGAAATTAACTGTTCACCAAATTTTTCTCGCAACAAAGCCATGGTTTCACGTGCTGTGTGGCAAGTGGCGCCGTCTTGTTGGTACCAAAAGTTCTGAAGATCACGGGCTTCAATTTCAGGAAACAAATAGTCCGTTATCATGGTACGATAACGGTCACCATTGACAGTGACGGACCACCTTAATCGCAGTTACGGACAACATTTGAAAGAAATAATCTTTAAAAAGTAAATGTAAGGAATGGTTCTTTTGTATTATAATAAAGATTACCCGATATATTTGTTTTATTCATATTTTTTTTTAGTTTTGGAAAAAGTAAAAAGTTAAGTTAAAGTTTGGCAAATGAATCACCCATTATAATGTAGATACCATCGCGGACATATTTTGCGGTCAACCACTTTTAAACCTTATTACCATGTTAGTATTTTTGTTAGATAATTCATTTTTTTGTTGTGCCTTTGGACAAAAATTGATGTTTTGTACAAATTTTGATATTCAATCACTTAATTAGTAGTGCAATCATTGATTTGGTGTACATGTAGATTATTAGATGTAGTATTTATTTTTCTGGTGTGCGATTAATAATTTCCCATTTTTTATTAAAATTTTATTGATTACTAATAGTGTTAAATCCAAGCAGATCGATTTAGATTTATTTAATCAAACAACCTATAAATTATCGGCTCAATTATATTAATAAAAACTCGTTCAATAAGCTGTCACGAAAAAATAAATTAAAATTCTGCACGGTACAACATTTTATCAGCGTTCGAATATTTTGCTAACTGTTTTATTACTAGACAACATGAATGATGGATCACTTAACACATTTTAAAATTTAATTAATAGAGATGTGCCAAAATATTCTGTGCACATCTGGTATTTGGCATGACAAATCGAATTTTAGCCGAATATTCAGGACTACGTAGTACCTACCTACGGCTTATCAAGCTGAAATAAGGACAATATTTCCTACAACATACGCAATTCGTCTAGTTTTGTATACAATTACGTACATTTGTTTGAATATCCATCACGACAAATACCTACGAAGCTATTTTTTAATATTATTCATCTACAACAAACCAGCATTTTTCTTCACAAGTTAATTATTTAGCTTCAAAATAAAATATTGAATTCTTAACGGATTTTGACGTTTATGTTAATTTTAATATAATTTACCTTCGCTTGTTTTCTGTGAAAAAATAATTGATAAGCTTGTTAAGCGTTGCTCAGTCTGTAATAATGTCGTATCTTATAATTAGTTGGTTTTCCTGTTGTATAATAATAAAGTCAAGTCATGCAATAAAAATACTGTTCATTCAGTTTCAAACATAAATTGCGGTGGTCGCATGCAATATAAAATGTATATTATACCGACGTCTGTAAGCTATGGGAATGTACTAGGATCGCCAGTAGATATGTAAGTAGGTACCTTTTTCGCCAAATCTTACATTGATAGATAACGACATTGTTCGGCTGCCATTTTGTAGAAGCGAATAAAGCAATAAGTTTGATTAATTTACCTAGTAGCAGTTAATATTTATTTACTAAAATGTTTGAAGATTTAAATGCATTAGGTATGTACTTACTTTCGTGATTAATTAAACACGATAATATATATATTTTGGTTTTCCACATGATAAATAAATAAATAAATAAATAATGATGTCATGTTCAGATTTATTGCAATACATGGAAAATACGCTGTGCGTAACCACCTATATGTCTTGACAGTTGGCGAATATGACACATTTTTCATTAATAGTTGTCAAATTTGTACACTAAGCCTCTGTTAACAGCGGCCTAAACAGGCAATTTGGAGCATTTTTTGAGGGTTCTAGTGTAGTAGTGGGGGGGGGGGGGGGGTTGAAGTGGGGGCGTAGTGTGTAGTGTACTGCAAAAAATCATTGCGCTATGGTCATAAACCAGAAAGAAAACAGGCGAGACCGATTCTATGGAGAAAAGACGCGCATTTCACCGAGACGCTAAGAACTTTACATTCTTGCGTTTTTTTTTTTAAATTAAGTACCTACTGAAATATTAATAATTTTAATTTAAATCAATTAGCCAACCAGCACAATTAAAAAATCAACACAATTAAAAAACAAGTACAATTAAAATTAAGCGAAATTGAAAAATCAATCTGCGATAATCTAACTACATCGCAAAGTTAGTTCGTACAACTATTACCCGTCCGTGTCGAGTTGGGCTCGTGGTCGGAGAAAGTTAGCCGGCGTGGATAAAACTACATTTATTGGTGTTGCATATTCATCGTACCCCCAGGCGTAATACCGAACCATTCACACTAGACCCCTCTATGGAGCAGCAAGACCTTCCCTGTTTAACACTTCCTTGTATGAAGAGAGGAACATGGAAGCTCAAGTCATATTGGTCGTTCAGTACCTACTAGTAACTAGTTTTATATTCAGTTTAGAGTAGTGACAGTGTTGTGTTAGGCGTCGTACTCATAGCTGTTAAGTTTTATCGCGATAAGGATCGGGATAAAGTATGACTCAGTAAGGACTAAGGAGGTTTGTCGTTGTCGAACATGATGCGAGTCTATGCTAGTAAAAATTAAAATAAGTTTTTTGATGGGCTACACAAAAAAAATGTGGTAAGTACAGATTTACCCCAACAAAAATGGAAGTCAGTCAACGCTACTGACATTTCTGGGCCAAATACATTATAATATTGTCAATTTTAGACCCATTATTAAAGGCTACATTTTGCCACAAAAAACGACCGATCAATCTCATGAAACTAAATGAAAATGACGAATCAATCTTTCTAATAAAAATTGAAGTCACGACACCTGTCATGCTGTGTTTAAATTACACTTAAGCCCACATAATAACTAAAGTATACGCGTATTCAACAGACTTTAATATCCATTGCTTTATAAGAACTTATTTACAAGAACTTCATCAACGAAGTCGATCAATAAAAACATAAAATACCAAGCATTTATTTAAGCATTAATTTCTTTCTATGAAACCATCGATATTTATCCAAAACCATAGACTACTTACTTTTAAGTTTTTACTTTGACACTCTAAAATAGAAATAGAACTTTATTCGCCAAAGACGTCCTTCGAAATTTCAAAATGCACATTCAAAATTCGAACCAAGCGCTCTTAGCCCAACCCTTTCAATGCGATGGCCATTTGATAGCCAGATATATCCGAGATGTATCCGAACTTGTAATATCCTTCAATCACTGCCTGTCTGCTAACTTTACGCATTCAACTGTTTACTACCGTTGCGTTGACTACACCGCACCGCAAGCCGCGAACGACCACTAAAACTGTGATACAACTGATACACCACTAAATTATAATCATTATTGAAGTACTGAAGTTGAATTTTAGTAAGGCTGTCATACTTGAAATTAACAATTGATTGTTATTTGTTTTAATAGCTTATTTTAGTACTAGTGTTAGAATTACGTAGATATCGCACTAAAGTAACCAGTCTATTTGATGCAAGTATTTAAATTAAAGGATGTCTTAAAAAAGTCAATATTCTACATAATATAACATCACATTTTTATAATCCCCGAAGGCAGAGGTGTACAAGTACGACAGGACTCAGAGGACCCATCGGTATCTTCAGAAAAACCAATTACTTTGCCGAATTAAATGTGACTAGTACAATTAGGGACTGACGCAATTAGTGCGTCAATCTTCTATTTATCTATATAAATAAAAAGAGAAGTCCAGACTGACTGACTGACTGACTGACTCATCAACGCCCAGCCAAACGCTTGGACTTAGAAAGCTGAAATTATGCACAGAGGTTCCCTTTATAATGTAGATTCACTAATTGATTACTTTTTTCAAAAAAGCCTTTTCATTTCACATTCTTAAAAATTTGGTCCCGTGTGAGAATGGGACAGCACTCTTAATCTAAATATTCTAAACTTGTACTATAATTTATTATCAAATCAAATCAAATCAATTATCAAAACTCATCCCCAGTGAGCCTATCAAGCCAAACCGACAAACACAGAAAATAACAATAATCTACAGGCTACTATTACAGGTCTGATATCAAAAGTCTAACACGCTGTGTGTGGCGAAAGTGTCGTCGTCACGTCGGAAGTGTCTCGTCACGCGCTCGAGAGATTATCGTACGACTAGCCGACGAGTGCAGGACGAGTTTTGTGCGGACAATCGTAGGGGACGGCTAGTTGCGACGGTACAAAATACGGTAAAGTTGAGGGACGTTGAATAATACAGTGTATGTGAAAATGTAGTAGGTGTGTTTAATTTTTCTATAGGAGATGTGCTTGTAAATTAAATGGTCGTCAGGCGCATTTTTCAAAGAATTGATAACTATAGTTGTTAAAGGGTTAAACTTAAAATTCAGTATAATAGACATGCAATTCTACCCGGATAATATTGTGTAAAGTCCGGCCGTTGAGTGAATGCGTTCTTGACATCTGTCCGTTTCATACTAACACTTAAGTGTTTTGCGAATTTGATACCAGCAGTGACATAAAAAAAAACGTCGAGAATGGAGTTTAAGCCCACCAAAAGATTCACCGGTGAAGCTGGACTTGAAAGAACCTGGCGGAAAACTACAAAAAATCGTAGAACATACATGGGGGTTAAATCGATAGGTATGGTACTCTGCTATCAGCTCGCACTGGCTTGACGCCTTAAAAGAAATACCCTGTATATATTGTCCGTCTCTCCACAATTATAGCTACGAAGACGGTACAAATAATTAAAAAAAAACTAGTATCTGATTTCAAAGGAGCTTTAGTTAGGAGCTAGAGAGCTTTTTACAAGTCCAATTTAAATCCATTGTCATTCCAATTCCATTGCTTACTAGATGCAGATCCGGTAGGATCTATAACCCTTCCTGTCCTAAGTTTCAACAACATTCATTCCATTATTTACGGTAGGAATTGAGAAGACAAATTTTTCGAACAAATGAAGCAATGGATTAGCAATTTGCTTCAAAATGATTCAGATTACAATCGATAGTGTGTTACGCAATTAGGGTACCGGTATATTCCTTGATAAATGCAATGATCTCTGTTGCATCAGTAACATGAAGCAACAGAAACAGGTGTGAATCTTTGGGTTCATTAGAGTAATCGAGTCTGGTCAAACCACGCTGGGGTCGCTGCATTTCATTCATTCATTCATTCATATGGTTACTAGAAGTTGTCAGGAACGCATTCTCTCGACGGCCTGACTGTAGATTGCATATTACATAAATTTTCTGTTGTACCATGCCTCATTTGGAGTCGAATTTTAATGTATCCACATGTGAAATGTGATCTCGTATAATTATCTGTTTATTAATAAATACAAACTTGTTAATTATACGAAAAGTCTTGTTTTACGAATTGGTTTACATCTTATTTGAGGCCTTAATTATGATGTTTTAATGTCATCAACATCTTCTACTAAATCACACCAGTAGTGTGATTTAGTAGAAGATGTTAACTGACACGGAAATACTTATGTACGGTTATAGAGGACCTAAGAATGAATTTGATTGTTATAAGTTACCTATGGGTGAATGCGCAAATGTACTCCATGAAATTAAAATTTTCTTGCGTTTTTTGCATTTTGCAAGTCTGTGTCAGGTTATATCGTAATCAAAATTTTATTCGCGGCTATAACAAAAATGTATGTATTTACATAAATTTTATAAATATATACATCTCTCTAAGCTAGATTTGTTCTAAAATATCATGATTCCGGAAATTATGACATTTGATTCTTATGATTATAAAGTAAATACATATTTGTTATAGTCGCAAATCATATTTTGATCAAGATACAACTTGACACTGACAAGTACAGCAAATTGCAAAAAAAAAACGTATGAAAATTTGAATTTTGCGCGCTACCTTTGCGCATGTGCGCCTTTACAATTGCTAACGTGACGATATTATCGGGGACGCCCACATCCACGTCACGGCATCACGATACTTACCACAGGGATGTAAAATGTATGGAAACATATCAAGACATTTTTAAATTTCCGTCCAAGATAACGTTATAACGTGCACATATTTCCATACATTTTATGGAGGTAGAGTGGACATCCAAGATGATGATGTTAGAAAACATAAAAGCGCACATTTATAAAACTATTCTAATAAAACAATAATACATTAAGAATATAAAATTTATAATGAGCAGTAAAAAATAAGATAATAATAATTCCGAAGTAACATACTGTAATAATAATTCTTAACTACATATAATCAAAACGAAATTAAAATCAGTGTAATTCGCACAAAATATCCGCATTATACCACGATTACAACCCTAAAAGTTAATGTCGGATAAAATTATAGAAGTAGCCATTAAAATTTGTCAAAGACTTTTAATATGTTGTAAAACTGGAAATTTCGCGATCGTAAGCCTGGGAAAGCGAAAGTTTATTGCCTATTTCTGTATTAATTTCTAGCTAAGTTACTGTGCAGTACTTACTTGTTTAATAATATGCAGGTTTTACTTTTATTATAATTATAGTTCAGTCCGTTAGAATTGCTATCTATATTATATATACATATATATCCTTGAAATGGAAGTTTTTTGGTATATGTGTGAATTTTACGAAATATAAAAAGTGTTATGGGACACTCGGTTGGAACGAAGTTCCTATCGCTGTATATTATGTATTAATACAGAGCCATCTGATATGGTTTCAAGCATAATCTAGTATAGTTTTTAGGGTTCCATACCTCAAGAGGAAAAAACGGAACCCTTATAGGATCAATCGTGTGTCTGTCTGTCTGTCTGTCCGTCTGTCACAGCCAATTTGCTCCGAATCTAATGGACCGATTAAGTTGAAATTTGGTACACATATGGATTTCTGTGACCCAAACACGTAGTACGGCTAAAGTAAATAAATGAATTTTTGAATATGGGGGTCACTTTTAGGGGGCAAATAAGAAAATTAAAAAAAAAAGTTTTGCAAACTGTACCGTGTTACATATCAAATGAAAGGGCTTAATAGGAGGGTTTTAAATATATTTTTTATACTGGGTGATTTTTTAATGACCAGCCAAATTTTCACAGGGTGTTCTACCCATGAATCTGAACAACTTTTACTATGGGACCAAACCTGAAATCGCGAAAAAAAAATCAGCTGTTCAGTACATTTCTGTTCGCATAATTCGTCAAAATGTACTGAACAGCTGATTTTTTTTTCGCGATTTCGGGTTTGGTCCCATAGTAAAAGTTGTTCATATTCATGGGTAGAACACCCTGTGAAAATTTGGCTGGTCATTAAAAAATCACCCTGTATATATTTAAGAAAATAGACGAAAATTGACCATTCCCCCTTTATCTCAGAAACTACTGAACCTAAAATTAATACAGTAAATAGGTATAATATACCTGTAGATTACAGGAAAACCTATAAGAAGTTTCTAGTCTTAAAACAATATGGTAAATCTCTCAATATTGTGAGTACAAACTTACATTTACTGTTGGAATGTATGGGAGAACATGCTTTTCAACTGTAATGTTAAGTTTGCTCTTGGTACAATTTTATACCAATTACGGAACCTTTCATTGTGCGTAGTCCGACACGCACTTGGCCGGTTTTTTTTAATTAAACTGTACTAGATGTAGGTATTAAAAAACAAAAACCACTTTTGAACTTGAAACTGACGGCATAACGCTTTTTCGTTACGTCAAAATTTCTGCCAATTCACTTCTACAACAACAATAGTATCTTTACCTACGTATCTACTGCTTATCTAAAATAGGTATACACTAATATGAATAGTAAGTTTCAAATCATTGCATTATAGGTGTGTAGTGTTGTGTATAGTGAGTTAGTGTAATGGTTCAAATTAATAATTAATTTTTTTAAGAAATATAAACCATTTCTAAATAACACTTTCATGATTTACTTAATATGGCGTTTTTCAAATCTCTGTTCATCATGGCACAAATATCTCAAAACTACAAAACAAAAACGAAGTTTAAGTTAGGTATTTTTTTCTAATTATAAATATTGATTCATTTCTGATTGCACAATACTGACGCAATCATTTTAGACCACATTCCATACAAGAAATTTCTTAATCAACTTCCTTATTATAAATATTAAATTAAAGTCTATCTATTTCTCGAAAAACTGTAGACAGCGACCCATTTATCAAATAAGACATATGAATTGTAACTTCGGTAGTCCACTAATCCCCTAAACGATCTATAGATTTCATAAATCTGTTGCCAACCAACTATAAACACCAAAGTAATTTGATTTATAATTCATCTATCCAATAAATTACTGTTAATTACGAATATTTTTGCCAAAACCAACATATTTATAAAACATCGTTAATCCAAATTTATCATCGAAAGCTTAATTAAATTAATAATAAAAAGGGTTAAAGACATAAAATGAAAATGAAACGAAAGTAGCTAATAATAAATTACGCGCGTGTATTCATATTAAAAGTTAGTTATCTACTTACATGAAAATAAATTAAACTTAATACGTAAAGACGTCTCGACGATATTAGTAATCGTTTTCAACGAAGCTATGCTATATATCACGTATTTTATACGTAATATTTACAATAACGCGAGATACGCGAAGAAATCTTCGAGAACAATAAGTCGCGTACTCCCCGGAAGAATGGAGTCCGACCGCTTCGGGGAGCGAGAGTTATTATCCCCGTATACAAACATATTCTAGCAATACGTTAACGGTTAAATACGCGAGTGACTCCGAACATACGCCAAGCGTTCCGTCATAACCATAACCCGACACCTCAGTTCCGACCCGTAACCGATACGGTAACACGTCAACCTCCTTGGTCCGTCTTGGGAAGCTTCCCACTTCCCTCCCACAGTTTGAAAGGTGATAAATGTGATGATGTGCTAACCTCAGGTATTCGAGGACTACTAGTGTAGTTAGGTGGTAATCTAGAAGGTGTCGATAGGAAGCTCCCGTAAGACAGCGAGGAGTTGACGCCCAAAGACGTGTCCAAAGTGGAATAGTACCCGGATGAAGCGGCAGACGGCTGCGGAGCTGGCGGCTGCTGTACCTGCACCCGTGCTGCCTCGGCGTACGCATCCAAGTGCGTCCTCACCAAAACAAGCAACTCCCCGTAGTTAGTCACAGAGCCGCCAGCCCCCGCCACTCTGTAAAGCAACAACCGCGCCTCCCCAAAAAGACTGTCTAAAATTTTACCTGTCGTGAAGAGGACGATGGCCTTCAGACAGGAATACTCCGCCGAGTCGACGTGGAGCGCTTTCAGCTTCTCCACTTGCTCTTGGAAGATCCTGATGTGGTCCATGAACGCCACGACTCGGTCGGCCGCCATCGGCGACGCGTGGAGTCCCGCGGCTGCCAGTAACGGCGCCACGTGGAGGGGCATGGAACACTGTGACGCGTTCAGGACGAACAGTTCCGACCAAACGAGTCTTAGTAACGCGACCTGGTCGGTTACTTGGAGTTCGGGGAAGAAGGGGATGTTTCGCGCCCATTCGACGGCAGAGAAGAGTAGCCTCGCGGCTAGTTCGCAGATATTGTCTATTCCCATGACGTTGGCAGGCTGGACGCACTGGCCGTACCGGGAGGTGGGGTAGGGTTCTGCCCGGAGGAGCAAAGAGATGTAGGAAGAGAGGTAGGGATGGCTGTTGAGGCCGGCTGAGGGGTCGCCGTTGGCCAGCGCGTACTGGCCAGGTAAGGAGAGGCCCGCCGGTTGCGTCGGGGGAACTCGACCTCTTTGTACAGCTGTAACAAAAGAAACAAAACACGGTTAGGGATTACATTCTAGATTTGAAAGCAGAAAACAACACTTATCAAGCAGTAGACCAAGCAGTTCTCACACCATTAATTCTACATGAAACGACCACATTATATATTCTCACAAATCTCAATTACATTTTGCTGAACTCGAAGTTCGAAACTGAACCCAATTATTCAGTAGTAACATTCGATATAATGTTTCCAGTTCCTCCTTTACAAATAATTACGATATTATAAATTAGCTAGCTCATTACTTCATGTTTGCAATTAGTAGTCAAAGCAGTAAATACATAATTTGCACTAAAACAGCAGGCAGTTCTCTTGCCGCTACCTTTTATGACCAGACCTCGTATTCAATGACAACTTTAATAGAATGCAACCAATAAACACGATTTCGATAAAGTATTATCTATACATTTTCAAGACATAGCGACTATAAAAATTGTCTGTAAAAGGCAGTTCTTAGTACCTATAAAATGAATCAAGTATTTCGAAAACCCCACCATTCCAGTGCAGCAAAGTTAGGGAAAAAAAACTAAAGCCTGTAAACTTTTTCAGGGACTTTTTTGTTTATTTATTTTATGAAAGATGCTTTTTGGTGTTGCTTGGAGGAGCTCGTGGCTAAGTAATAACAGCCGCATGACTCGATCCGTCAGGTTAAGCTACGCTTGCCGGGGTTAGTCAGTGGATGGGTGACCATCTTTACATAACGAGATTCCTCCGTGCCTCGGAAAGCACGTTAAGCCGTTGGTCCCGGCTGTTATTCGTGAATCTTTGACAGTCGTTACGGGTCGTCAGAAACCCGAAAGTCTGACAACCAGTCTTACCAAGGGGTATCGTATTACCCAGTAACTGGGTTGTGGAGGTCAGATAGGCAGTCGCTCCATGTAAAATACTGGTATTCTGCTGCATCCGGTTAGACTGGAAGCCGACCCCAACATAGTTGGGAAAAGGCTAGGCAGATTGAATTGCTTTTTGGTGTTGCTAGCAAGTTGAGAGTAATAAAATATGAAAATTAACTTGTTAGGTAGGTATTTTTGTTAGATTGTGGGTTTTGGTGTTTCAGAAGAACATAACATTTGTATGAGGATAAATTAAAAAAAGTTTTTTGTTTAAATTTTATTTTAACTAACTAAATGATATCGTTATTAACAGCAGCCGTTGAAATAACAAGTTAAAACCACAGATGAGTGTCAAGTTGACACAATGTCAACACACATTTTATAGGTGACGGTGGTGGTGGTTTTTTGTTGGTGGTGGTTTTTTTTGTAGGTGGTGGTGGTGGTGGTGGTGGTTTTTTTTTGTAGGTGGTGGTGGTGATTTTATATGTGCGTTCAAAATATATTGCAAAAACACTAATAGTCCGGGGTTTTTTGGTAGAATGGATACATTTTAGTAGAAAAAAGGTGGAGTATTGGTTGTCCAGCCCATATATTAAAAAAAACAGCAAAATGTGAAAATCAAAAAAAGTGTGACTATTGAGCTTTTTGAAATACCCGATTCAAATAATAACAATTATAAAGTGTGGGATTCACACAGCTATATTATACGCATAACTTTGCCGTCTGTATACCTTGAAAAAGGAAGGAAAGGAAAGAAAAAAGAAAAGGAAGGGAAAGAAGATACGGAAGGGGAAGGGAAGGGAAGGGTTCATGCATAGTTCGCCAGTTATGTTTAATTTTTTATTGGTCTGAAGTTTAAGTCGGGGTATAAAAGAGACTCCGGGCTGCTTCTGAGGAACAATTATAATAAATAGCTATTTTACTTGTAATTACAGACAACCAAACTGTTAACTCCTAATGATTTTAAATCTTAAAATGTTGACAGTTAAGTTCAAAATCGAATCAGAAAATTTTACAGTTTGTAGCAGGTCAAGTTATCTGCTGCTGTGTGTACCTACTAAACACTATCTTTAACTAGACGGTTGCTGCAATACTCTCATTGATAGTTAGTAAGGCTTACAATAAAATGCAGAGTTACGTACTACAGAAGTGTGGGAGGTGTGAAAAGCGCTTATGATCGTGTCGCCCTTGGTATCGATCTAGTATAACACAAGAATCTATCGATGTCTGTAGGTACTATCGGTAATATTATTAATGATGTAAAATGTAAAATTTCAACATTTATATCTGTAATTTTTATGGTGTGCATAATAAAGAGTATTCTATCTATCTATCTATGATTCTTCGATATACACTATACAGGGTATCTCAGAAACGTGTGGTAACAATTGAGGGTGACTGTATAATTGTATATCCTCTTGAGTGACGTCATAAACCGCATAATTTCATATCATTTATTCACTAACTAACTAACTACCTTTATTGATTAACTTCATAGGTTCATAACTACGATTAAAAGAACCATATCCATTCCATTGTTAACAAAATAAATCTATAAAAATAATAATATTGTATGCTTTACTGTAACTAGAGTTAACACAGTTATTTCAACAGTGGTCCGCAAACAGCGCCTGTGTCTTGGGGGCCTGATATTTACATACCTATACTGTGAACAATATGTAGGTATATCTGTACCTAACTAGTCCATATAGGTACGCCACGTCCATATAGGTCAGAAAGTAGAATACTGCTAGTTTACGAATCGAATCATCATTGTCCTTCCTTTCTGAAGAATTATGAAGTAAAAATAAAACAAAAACCGGTCAAGAGCGAGTCGGGCGAGTCCGACTCGCTCTTGACCGGTTTTTGTTTTGCACCGAGGCCGCGAGGGTTCCGTTCCGATTTCTGAAAAAGTGTACTATTTAGAGACATCGTTTTATTGTTCCTGTAATCTTTACATAAACTTCTATCACATAGAATAATTTCAGATTTTTCTCTTTGCAAACTTCGGAGATAAGGGGGGGGAACGGTATTTTTTTTACATTTTTCATCAATAGTCGAAAACTATGCGGCCTAAAAAAAAATAAAAATATGTTTGAAAATGTGTAAACAGCGTTCTTTCCTATGATACCCTACATGCCCTAGTAGCCCCACTTTGAATTTTTAAGAACCCCTTTCAGCACCTGTTGCAAGAAAAATATAAATATTTTTATTTCTTTCTTATATGCAAAATAGTTGGGTAAACGTCATCTAAAACTGTTCCAAATTTCAAGTTGATAGCATTAGTAGTTCTTGAGATATTCAGCTGTGACAGACAGACAGACATACAGACAGACAGACAGACCGACAGACAGACAGACTGAGTCACACCATAAGGGTTCCTTTTTTACCATTTTGGTACGGAACCCTAATAATAGTGACAATGGTAATCTTTTACAGATCACTTTTTTTCCAAGATAGTCTGAATATTTCTGGGGACAGTCCCTAATACACCAAATTATTCGTGCAGAATCTGGTTAAAAGCACACAGGAGCGACGCGGCGCGAAGCGATTCTAGTAGAACAATCCCCATGAAGTTTTCATAGAAAATATTCTACTAGAGTCACATCGCGCTATCGCATCGCGCCTGTCTGCAGGGGCCTTAAATCGTTAATGCCTATAACATGAAATGACACTTCTTATCTGTCAATTCGTTAAAAATGTTCCCATTTGATAGCGAAATGACAGTAAAAATGACATTAGAAGTGTCATTTTACGTTAGTACGTTGTTGTGGTTTGGACACCCTTCACCTAATAAAAAGCATTCTAACTAATTAAAAACTCGAGGTTCAAAAAGTAATTAAAATACGAGGAAAATCTTGAACAAACAAACTGAAATTAATGTCTAATACATTAATAACATAACAATCATGATTGATTTGTTCACAGACTATTATTAGCTGAGAACTACTTGTAAATATTCACAATGGTATTTAGGTACCTACTGGTGTTTCTGCATGTATTTTATCGATACATAATAAATACCAGTTATTTACAACACTATTATAAACGCGTGTTTTACACAGATTTGAAAATAGAATTGATGCTTTTGAAAAACGTAATCAATCCTTACTGCTTTAAGGCGACGATAACCGACTTTTAAGGCGAGTAGAGCTGCTAAGTGGCGGCGCCATCATTGAAAAATTAATAAGTCTGGAGATATGGAACATTTTTAAAATTCCTATGCTCACATTTTTAGTCATATATTTCTTTTTTTTTATGAGTTACTTAGAATTTTTTGTATCAAAAAAATCAACACTAAACCTCTTAGGTTCGAAGTTATAACAGTTAATGCCAAAAACATGTTCCATATCTCCTGACTTATTATTTTTTTCTCAATAGTGGGCAGCTGTACTCACCTTAATGATTTTAAACTGAAGATCACGTCTAAACGAGTAGGTTTACTATATTTAGTTTGGTGGTTTGGTTTATAAACTAAATGTTGGTGATTTTAGTCCAGTTTACAGGCATTTGTGACAAGAGAACCGGTACCATTTTAAAGATGACAATACGTAAATAAATGAAAACACAGGCAATACTAATGCATAGGAGTATTTTGGGACTATCAAATAAATTCTAACATTGGAATTGAAGGATTAGGCGCACAATGCTACATTCGCAAAATTACATAGTGACGCAAAATGACACATTCGCAAAATGTCTTTCCCCAAAATACCACACTAGCAAAATGCCACACTAGCAAAATGACACATTCGCAAAATGTCTTTTCTCAAAATACCACACTAGAAAATGCTACACTATTAAATTGACACATTCTCAAAATTTTTAACCGACTTCAAAAAAGGAGGAGGTTATCAATTCGGTTGTATTTTTTTTTATGTTTGTTACCTCAGTACTCCGTCATTTATAAACGGATTCGGAAAATTCTTTTTTTATTTGAAAGAATATACTTACTTCCAGATTGGTCCCATTTTTATCAAAATCCAGTTCTGATGATGGGATCCATGAGGAATCGAGGGAACTCCTCAAATATTACAGGCATACATATAGCGATTTTGGTATTTTCATCAACAAATCAAGCGTTTGCATTCAAAAAGTATCATCTGGTGAAGTGGAACTCATGAAGAAGACCACAGATGGCCACGGGACCTCCTCAACGATGAGAAGTATTTCACGGGTGGCGATAAGATATTTCGATTACCTAAAATAGTTAAGCGACTATGACGAAGCTTTAAATAAATGGTTCTGATGGAAATGGTACCATTGAACCGATCTGATGAAGAAGCCAGAAGGTAGGCATCGGAACTCAGTAATAAAACACTGTATCCTAGCCGTGTTTGGGCTTATTTGAATTGGCATGAGGTGCACTCGGGATATAAATGATTTAATGGTAACTTCTTCTTGCGCTACTTGAGTTGTATGTTATGTGTGGCCTTGATTGTCAGAAGGCAGATTTCACAGCCTCGTTATCTCCGTCAACTAAAACTACGCCTACCAAACTTCTGACACGACTTAGCGCGACGTATTTGCCTTTTTGCAAAAATTTTATTTGAAATGGTATACTCTTGAGATGGGCTCATAAAAATATCTTCAAGTTCTGATGAGTGGCTATTGAGTTAGCTTCAATAATTTAATACGTATTTTTTCCATTTAGTGTATAAATAAATAAATATCCTTGGACATTTCACACAACGCCATCTAGTCCCAAGCTAAGCAACCTAATGCTTGTGTTATGGTAACGAGATGGCTGATAAACTACTTATATACATTTTTTTTTGTAAACACATACATATTATAGATAGAAAAACACCCAGACTCGAAACGATGTATGTGGATGATGCTCCTCTAATTTATATTGCAGAGTGGTATTCAGATTTCTGTGGGGTACATTCTATTTCTGGCACCACTAAAAAGTGAAAAATAAAAACTTTTTACAAAAAAAAAAACAACCGACTTCCAAAAAAACACTACAAAGTGAAAAATACATTTAATTTCGGAAGTCGGTGGCAAAAAAAAACGATAATAAGTACTTAAATAAAAAATCAAAGACACCAACTTCCGAACTTAAATTTATTTTTCACTTTGTAGTGTTTTTTTGGAAGTCGGTTGTTTTTTTTTTGTAAAAAGTTTTTATCGTTTTTTCTTTTTTTTTCTTTTTGACGTTATGTGAAAATGGCATTTTGCGAAAAGGCATTTTGCGAAAATGCCATTTAAATAGTAGTGAAGAGTTGTATTGATGACTTTAATGATTATAATTCTGTAAATACACACACTTGTTACTGTCACGAATCATATTTCGATCAACATATAACCTAATACCTGCTGACCTACAAATTGCAAAAAACGTAAGAAAATTTGAATTTCGCGGGATACCCTGGCGCTTTCACTTTAAATTTTATTTATTTTATAGCAAACGATTTCCGGTCGACACCTTTCTAGCTTGGTGTTGTGGCGGCATCTACATCGCCACATATGAACTACGCATCAATGACATGACGTCACGCAAAACCTGCATCGCGCAATTAGAGTTTACTTAGCATATATACAACGTCCCGACAACAACCGTCGGGCAGTGGCCCACCAGACACAACACCCGTCTGGTCGGAGGATCCTCCCTTTTCAATAGAGGATGAGTGAACTTTACACCCTGTTCACCATGCCTCTAAACTGACCCCGAGCATGAACGTCAGCGCAGCCTTCGTGCAACTCCTTCAGCGTGACGTCATCAAGCATCACTTCCTCAAGCTTTCGAGCGGCGACTCACACAGCCAGCCAGCATCCACGGCTTCAACAGGTATCCTGACCACCAGCATGCAGCGGACGCGCATTCCTGGTCATCACCTTCAGCCTCAACCCAGCGCTGTACACTCCGACTCACTGGAGCATAACGCAGCGCCACCCTGACTCACTGGGGTATCACCGCAGACAGTTCCGACTCACCATGAACTATGCGGCACCCGGTTCCGACGCACTGGAACCACAACTGACACTGGCAAGCATCGCAAGATACACCACTCAGCCCACTATCGACCTCCGGTCTCCGGAGGGGAGTGATGTGGCGGCATCTACATCGCCACATATGAACTACGCATCAATGACATGACGTCACGCAAAACCTGCATCGCGCAATTAGAGTTTACCACGCGATTAGCATATATACAACGTCCCGACAACAACCGTCGGGCAGTGGCCCACCAGACACAACACCCGTCTGGTCGGAGGATCCTCCCTTTTCAATAGAGGATGAGTGAACTTTACACCCTGTTCACCATGCCTCTAAAGTGTCAATAATCTCATTAAACTTGCAATGTCAATTAGTTGTTTTTTATCTTGATTGAGTTCGCATTTTTATAATAAACTAACTTTGCCAAATGACTGTTTGTGTTAATTCTTTAATATTAATGTTCGAGATAAGAATGTATTTAAGTATTTTGAATGAAAGCGAGATTATCTTAGTGCATAAAATTAACTAAGATGGAATCATTAGCTGATCTAAAATTTTAGCAAATTCAGACAAAATTTAGTTTATGGTGTTAAATATTAAGAAGAGAATATCGATTCAGAGTTTTCCTTCGCAAAAGAAGAATTGCTTTTAGACTTACATGCGGAACACGATCTTAGGAAATCATGATTTGACTATGCTCTGAGAAAAAGTACCTAATTGCTATATTTGCTGAAAAAGAAAAATGATTAAGAGCCATATTATTACATTTCGACCGTGACTTTTGCGTAAATTGGCCAACTTTGGCGTTCTTATTCTGAGAAACTGAAAGACTTCGACAAGTTAGGCTAGTGAGTAGTGAAGAATAGTTATTAGTATATTTTTCGGGCTTGTGGATTGACTACTGTACATAATAAAATGAGATGAAAAATATATAGCAACATCTCCTACATAACATTTTAGTCGATAGAGGATAATTTTGAAATATGTATTAGCTGTAAAAAATCCAATTCAAAACCAAAAAAACGCTCAGAATTAACTGTACATTTCTCCTTACTACATTCATATTATTTTTACGTAAAATTTATACCAGAATAAACGTTCGTTCATAAGAAATAAAAAAATATTACTTTAAACAAAAATAAATCAATTTTAAGACTCAAAATAAACGCAATTACAACTGCCAAATTGCTACATAATGCGATGCGTCGCGTCGCAATGCTTCAATAGGTTACATTAAACTGTCTAAACGAAATTTTGTGATAGGGCCCTTAAGTACGTCATGTCGATTCAAAAAGATTTTAATTCATAAAACTTAAAAAGCCGTTGACATTTCTAAATTCAAATACCTGCTGAGAAACCGTCACAATCAATTTAAAAAAAAGTTCTCTCAATTGCTAAGCTTTTTTAGCTGTCACGATCATGATTTTGCTGAACAGGTGAATAGCATGCAAATAAGTGAAGCCTACTGTAAATTCAAATAAAAAACCGTGCACAACGGTACATTTTTTTCCAAAACAAACATTTACAAATCGATAGCAATCAGAAAAATGCAAAAAAACTCGATTCATAAACCTAGTATCTGTTACTATAATGGACAACATTTGTTTTAGTCGATTCTAAATTACGAGTCAGCTTCACAGACGTAGACGTTAAAGAATTAACCTGTTGTTTCTCAGTACAACGAGGCATTTCAAAGATCGTGACGCCACAAATCATCGATACGATCCGAGACGAATCGACGTGAAAACGCGGAATCGTCGCTTCTAATCGTTCATTCGGAAATACTCACAGGGGAACAAAAATGTATAGCGCGCCAAGCATTCGGAGCGCGCCACGTTTTTTGGCGGGAACGCATCGCAGGCCGGCGCGAATGCCCGCGCACGCGCGTACCGCCTTTTTATTTCTTCTCAGTGCAACAAGAAAAAAATAAACGCGTAAACAGGTTGTATTATTACTTTTTCCTTGAATGACAAGATGACTGGAATTCGCCCCACGGTTGTTTCGTAACAAGCGCTTCCCACAGTAAAACTTACTAAATTCTGATTCTTATAAATTGTTATGACATTTGATTTCGTAGATTCGGGTTATTATTACAACGATTACATACAGATTCATACCTTCGTTCAATATCGATATTTACCAACCAAATATCACGATACCAATCATCGAAATAACACGCATTCACGAATTACAGCTCGCATCAACAATTCAATTAAAGTGTTACATCGCCGGAATAATTCCGTTTGAATTAGAGTAATTGCGCGCGTGATTAGCCGGTTTCAGAAGGAAATTTAGGCCGCGGGCTCGCCCACGCCGCGCCGCGTCGACACCTAGCCTAATAGCGCGTCATTACACTATCTACCGATACATCTCCGGTACGTCTCGACATCGACGGAACATCACTATCTGCTCGTATAATCGATGACCACTCGGCGCGACTCCAACAAAGCGATTGTTCGATCGCGTTCAACACTAATTACGATTCGGATTTCGAACGCGCGAAAAACGTCATTTCAAACGTACCTAGTTTAAAACTGAATATTTTCTTAATTTGCTATTAGTATAGAGAATCAATTCTAGCCATTGACAGGTGGAAGTTTATGAATGGAAATTAATGTAAATTAGCGTTAATATGAGTGGGCTTCCCGTAAGGTCTAATATAACTAGGTCCATTAGCTGTGATTTGCATAAGACTACATCTCATTTCGGATTTCTCTTGTATAAATAACATTGATTAAATCGTTCGGCACCCACGGCGCATACTTCACGGGATTAAGTGAAAATTAGCAATGTGTTTATTATAAATTAAATAGCTTCTTGATAACGGTTCAGTTAATAACGCGTCAGTTTGGTAAATAAAAAAATAGTTAATACTGTTTATTAATGTGAAAGGAAAGAGCTTATTATAATTGTTTATGGTCAAAGTTGAGTCATGGACAAGAATTTAGTTGACTGGCAACAACAGCAAGCAAAAACAGCCTTGTATAAAAAAATATTTAAGTTAATTTGGAAGGAGAACATTGTTATTGTTTTGGATCTTCTTTATTATGGAAAAATGTAGAAACATCTTAGAAAATTGCGATACAAGCTACAAAAATCATAACACGTCCAACCTATTTACGTGGAGACCACACTAAATGATCTCTTTAAATTGTTTTTATTCGAGATCCGTACACAGATAACAACAAAGTTATTATTTTCGTTTTATTTAAAGAGTTTTCGACCTTATGGCCTTAAGATAAGGGTGGTTGAAGATTGATTGTGATTGGCCAATTGTGATCTTGACACAGATTGCGTTGAGGAAACAATATGTCATCATGTCTTTTCTGAGATCCGACGACCGCGATGGATGTACTCTACAGTAAGTACCTACCTAACTTAGAAAAGACGTAGGCAAGTTAGTATTAATTGCTTTATTTAATTCCTACATGTTGTCATTCCCACCTTTTCGGTATCTAGAAAATTTCAATCTACTCGTGGACAGAGTAGAAATTTTATTGCTATTCATGTGTGAGAAATGACCAGCGTTTTTTTTTTGTTTAAGTAACAAAAAAGCTCTCTCCTTTTCTTTAATTAAATAATTAGCTAAAACACTGCTCTCATCAAAATCAATTGAAAAAATAAAATAACTAACATTAAGACATAAAAAATATCGTAGCATAACTACAGTTTTTTTTTTCATTCAAATACACTATGTCCATTTGACTGACGGCTTGACAGGCTTGACACCTCTATAGCGAAAACTTCAATAATACGTTACTAAACAAAAAGCATGAAATTAATGTATGAAGATAAATTCAATCTTGATACATGTAAACTTTAGCAATATTTTTACTAGTTAAAAATTATCTACTGGCCGTCATCGTTGTCAGTCGTCAACTGCGTACATTATAATTCAGCAGTAAACCGTAACAATATGCCAAATAAAATAAATAAATAATTCTTGGCTAGGCAAGAAAAGGGCATCTTCCTTTTCTTCTTTTATTTTGTTAGTCTGGGAGTTAAGGCAGCTCTACCTAACAACTAGGTAAGTTATCTAACGACCTACAAAAAATAACGCATAAATCATCATAAAGTTTTTTTTTTAAGAATGCGGTCAACAATGCTGGCAGCCTAAGGTGAAAGAAAGGTTATCGTTCTATCCTTCTTAGGGTTCTTAAAAAAAAAATACAAACAACAAGTTTGATTATTGAACTGGCGCCAATTTATTTGTAAATAAAAAACATTAAGTCATTTTCGCGCCCTAAAGGAAAACGGTTATGATCGTATAAATATCCCTTTTCACACAACGGCTAAGGATGGAGTACAGTGCCCACTGTACATGGATTTATTGTTAAACTATTAAGATGGAATTTTTCTCTGTTTGTTGTTGTTGACACTACGCTTTTATTTACTTTATTCCTAGATTCCTGTCAAAGATAGCCCGTCCATAGATAAATATCACCCATTTCTCCACAATTCCTTTGCCTAGTCTAGGATGCATATTCGGTACGGCTGTAATAATCCTTCCATATCCTATGGACACGTCTTTATTAACATTATCACGCCCTCTAAGCGCACCTCTAAGAAAAATTAGCTGAACCTTCCTTTCTGGGGACACTCGTACCTTAACGTGAGATGCAAACCTTAACAGGGTCTCCCCCAAAGGAGACACTGCTGATGGTCACCGCACGCATCTGCGAGGTGGTGACTGCGGAGCCGTCCAGCCAATCTCGCTCCCGCCCGTCACCAGCTAACTTAGAACTAGTATTTGGAATAACGACATGGACACACACATGCAAAATTATCATAATCTACAGTTTCGTTCTATTATTATTGTCCCATTTTAGGACGAAGGCTAAGTAGGCACCAGCTTTGATCATCACGTTTGTTCATTACTTATTGGAGATAACAAACCATAATATTACAGACGGATATTATAGCTCTCTCTTGTACTGATTATTACCAATGACAATTTCTTTTGATTTGTGTTGTTATACTCCATTTACAATAAGACATTAAAACAAATCTTTTTTTATAGTCTGTTCATCCGATTTTGACTTCTATTCCGTAGAGCTTAAGGATGGCATTAAAGGCAAAAAAGTGGTTACAATACCAACTGTTTACTGCAGCTGCTATTTGTCATACCACCAACGCAATAGAAGTCAAAATCGGTTGAACGGACTGAAAATAAGGTTTGTGGTTATTGTAAATGGAGTATAGTTATGCCTTAAGTATATTAACTTTAAAACCCCAATGAACTTGGAAAAGCTTAGTAGATAGATACATCTTTTAATAGACAGCGAAAACAGGTTTAATTCTACTAATCGAAGTTTTATTTATTTATTCACTCAATGACTCAATACTGATCGACGTTCTCAAGAAATATGCTAAAGTATAATTTGCTACAATTAACGATTGTCATAAGGATAAAGTAACTGTAGTTAGTGTATCGTTTATAACTATTTAAATGCTACACAATTATGGCAGGGCTGTCGAAACGCGCTTATGCATCGTTATTTTTGATATTTAAGCTTAGTTATAATTACTGACTCTTTTGCTAGATGCTTCCTTGTTAAAAAGATCGAAAATCTCATGAAAATCTAATTCTAGTTTTAAGGTTCATTTCTGGGTCATAGGCGTAGGTATTGGAATGACGCCTTCGCCCAGTTGGTAATTAGTTCTTGAAAAAACTCTAAAGGATAATATATATCCATAGGTTACTTTTTATCCTAGATTTTCGTGTTAAAAAAGAATGGAATTCTCATACAAAAAAAATACGCACACGAAGTCACGGGTTATTTTTTTGTGTTTAACGGCTAGGTACCTTTATTCATCCAAAGGATGAAATGGGTCTCCTATGCTAAGCTATGGAACGTTTTGATGTTCGTGAAGATTCAAATGCTCACACAATAAAGCGAAGACATAGAAATCGACCATAAATAAACTTGCAATAGTACCTCAGCTATAAGGGAAAAGGTTAGTCATAGAAAGGAGATGCGCTGACCTTCTAAATGGAATATTTATCAACTTTGAACTTCAATATGTCGACGCAAGAAAGCAATCTTGTAGTATCTCGAAAAGTTAAACTTTACACCAGAGCCAAAAAACTATTAATTTCAAAAATTCATAACTCGTAAACTAGCTGAATCGGAGAGGTAATTTTTGGAACACGTATTTCTTATAATGAAATTTATCAGACGCCACTAATGATAGCAATCTAAAGTTAGTCTAGCATGCGTTTTTAAGTACGTTTTATAATATAGTTACTGCAATTTATAGGGATGTTGACTAAAATTTTTATGTTCGACATTTAAATTAATTATCAAAAAATATTGGACACGTACTTTTTCTTTTTATATGTAATCAAAAGATTACAGCGATACATTGAGTTAAAATGTTGCATGACGTATCATTGTTAGATTTTATACGTATATAGGGTAAACTCATCCAATTTCGTGATAAAACAAATTAAGTATGTAATAAAACTTTGATACTTTAGTAAAATCTTCTATTTTATTTCAAATAAGAACATAAAGCAGTCTTTCTTTCAGCAGCTTTCCTTTGTTAACTTAACTTAACGAAACAGACTATCACGAAATTAGGAGTATCACTTATTTGCGTGAGTTTAATTATAGTTTGTTATAGTTACGATGTAGCAAGCCCACACTCCACACTATCCAACTTTAATGCGTTTTATCTATGTATTTTTTTTAATATGATAAAGCAAAATATACGTGTCTAATATTTTTATATTATTTCTGACGGACTAAACAGAATTTCTTTTTTTTCTTTTTTCTTTTTTATTGGTTTTCTGTTAAAGATAAAGATAAAGATAAAGATTTTATTATTTTGTTATGTTCGAGTTCCCGATATTTCGGCACTGTTGCAAGTACCACATGATGACGGATAACTTCAGTTTATCCTTGATCATGGTGCTTGCACCGTTTGTGTTAATAATAATGTTAGTGACCATGACGGTTTAAAAACTTATATCCCTATTGGTATTCCAATTTCAAGCAGCAATATTGGTATATTTTGGGAGATATGAACGACGAGACTCGCACAGACCAGGAAAGCATGTCACAAAAGGGTGGAGGCCTATACTCAGCAGTGGATGGAACCGGCTGCATATGATGATGATATAGAGAAAGAAAGAAAGAAAAATAAGTCACTATGCACGTGTTTCTGTGAATTTGTCACAGAAACACGTCATGTCCATGCCATTTCTAGTCTGTTACACAAATACTCCGACACAATGACATTTATATCGATACCATGGACAAAATAAAACTGACATTTTCATGTCGGCACAACCCTAAATTATCGGCCCTGTACTAATTTGTTCCAGTGAACTGATGGATGCCAAGTAGAATAACTATTAAATTGATTCTCAATAAACTTGTATTTGCATAGCAAGTATTAATAATACTAAACTGGTACCTACCCAATTTGGATTCCAACATTTTGATACCATGCAAAATTTGTACATAAAAGTAAAACAACCTAAGTCCTTATTAGTTCGTTCATATCTAGAATTAACATTAATAGAGTTGATAGTTTAAAATCATGTTTATAAGAGTTATGTCATTTTGTTATTAAATATGCGTTTTATAGGCGTGTTACCGTTTATACTGGTTAAATTAACAGCTTTAGCAAAATCTTAAATAGAAGATATGTTTATTTAATCATAGAGAAATCTATAGAATGACGTTTATTTCAAAATGGTGAACGAATTATTTAAAGAATGTGTTAAGTACCTATTAATTTCTTTAAGAGTGATGATAGATTCCATGACCCCACTTTCTGTACATTCGCGCCAACCACAATAGAAATCTACGTTCATCACCTAATTGTCTTCTCTAATGTTCCATTCATCGCACGGACTTCATTCACTCTTCCTTCTTCGTTCAGTCTATCTCTCTGTGGAATCCGCTCCCCAAGGAAATCAGGATGGCAACCAACCGATTACCCTTTAAGGCGAAAGCGCCAGGGTAGCCCGCGAAATTCAAAATTTCTTACGTTTTTTGCAATTTGTAGGTCAGTGTGAGCTTGTATGTTGATTAAAATATGATTCGCGGCCGTAGCTAATAAGGCTTTACAGAATTATAATCATTAGAATCAGCAATACAGCTCCATAAGTTAGAATTTACCTCAAACCTCATGATTTCATGAAATCGCTAGATTTGAGGTAAATGCTAACTTATGGAGTTGTATTGCTGATTCTAATGATTATAATTCTGTAAAGCCATATTAGCTACGGCCGCGAATCATATTTTAATCAACATACAAGCTCACACTGACCTACAAATTGCAAAAAACGTAAGAAATTTTGAACTTCGCGGGCTACCGTGGCGCATCAACCTTAAGAGCTCATACGCAAGAAGCTGGCAGTATCATCACAACGGTTATATTTTTCCATTGTTTGTCTTATTTGTTTTAGTGTTTGTTTTGTCGTGTAGTTATGTGTACCTAGTTTTTTTTGTGCATTATATTTAAATATATATTAAAGAGGTATATTATATTTATAGTTTTTATTAGGTCCACGTAAATAAATATTTATTCCACAAATTTCGTCATTGCACCTAACAGTGTTTGTCTCTGCATAACCCAAAGGTTGACTGGTAGAAAATGCCTATGGAATTAAGTCCTCTTCTGTACATCTGTGTGCTTAAAGTGTTAAATAAATAAATAGACTATAAAAAGCTGTAAGTCCGACGACCTTAAAAAGGTGTCTGGGACAGACTGGATGCGGAAGACGGAGGACAGGTATTGTGGCGTAGCCTGGGAGAGGCTTATGACCATCAGTTGGCTACGATAGGTTAAGTTCATTGAAGTTTATGACAACAAAAGCCAGACTAAAAGAAACCAAACTTTTTCGAAGTGACTATTGATTGGCTTCAGGAACAAATAGTAGGTGATATGGTTGGTCAGTAAATGTCACCGACTGTCTTTGGAATTGACAAACGAAACATACTGAGACTGGAAGTGACAGCATAACGATAGCTCTAAGGTATGACACCATATTCAGCAGAGGAAACTACATAAACGAGATGGAAATACCGCATTGTTACATTAGTTGGTCTAGTACTGAACTACTATAACAGTAACATATCTGTCTAGACTTTTCCTGGGCTGATTGTCACACTAATATTATAAAGCCGAAAGTTTGTGAGTGTGTGTGTTTGTATATTTGTTACGTCTTCGCGCTCAAACGGCTAGGCCGATTTGGATGAAATTTGGTATGTAGATAGCTTATACCCTGGATTAACAAATATAATAATTAGTATCCCGGTCTACGAGGGTGAAACCGCGGGGCGCAGCTAGTAAAGGATAAATATTATAAACGCGAAAGTTTTTCAGGATGGATGGATGGATGTTTGTTACTCTGTCACGCAAAAACTATTAAACGGATTTATAACCTAGAGTATTTACACATAGAGTACTTTTTATCCCGATATTCTAACGGGTTCGAGACTTACGCGGATAAAACCGCGAGGCACTGCTAGTAAAGGATAAACTTCAAAACAATCAATCTGCCTAGCCTTTTCCCAACTATGTTGGGGTCGGTCGGCTTCCAGTCTAACCGGATGCAGCTGAATATCAGTATTTTACATGGAGGGACTGCCTATCTGACCTCCACAACGCAGTTACTGGATAACACAATACCATACCTAGACGAAAAAATGCAATATTTCAAGGACGCTATAAAGTACCTTATTTATTGACAGGCAACCATAGACGAAAAAATGCAATACTTATAGACGCTGAAGTAATTTAAACGGTTGGAAAGATTATTGTTTAAGAATCTTGATCAGGCTTTCATCATACCTACACAATTAAAGATGTACCTACTTAAATCAATTCCTTACAACACCAGCTGTAAAATTACATTCGACCTCTGCTTACCCTCTAAAAGCTAAAGAATGCGTAACACGTGCCTCATGACAAGGCGAACTGGCAAAGAATGAATTACGTTATAATCGTTATAGAACCATGTTAATTACTTCCCAAGAAGTAGCAGTAATAATATTATAAGTCTACGTAATAATGTTAATTCTTTTAACAAAATAAACTTGGCAGATTTATGTTTCTGCAAAAATAGCCGAGAAGGAAGAATTCATTGAATAATTAGGTATGAATGATACCTATATATACCTACCTACTATTTGCTTTAAGAAGCTTGACACTCATAAGTTTAGGAGGAATCAATTTTATCTGTTACATATTCAGAGAGCCTCATGTAAGAAAGATTAGTTTTATGTAGCAGCGAAAAATTGAGTACCTATCTATCGAATATTAAAGATGTGTTGATCAGGAAAAAACTTGAAGTAATTGTAACCAAAACGAAGATCGAAACTAGGCTCCAGCAGAATCAACAAACACAATACACGATTGCGAACCATTAAGGAACAAAACTACCACTAAAGACTATAACGTCATCCAAATAAGTTATCTCGTCCATCAATACATAAACACTAATCAAGATAACATTTCACGGCTAATGGCTCACAAAACGACCAACAACGTATAAATATCAAGCAATAAATTGTAACATTAACGAAGGCAACTCGCAGTCATTACTTACTTTAAAAGATACATATAATACGTCATCCGTACGTTTTAAATTGTAAAGTTTGGTACACAACTTCATTTACCGTTTGCCTATTTATTTTAGTTGTTAGCCACTATCTCGTTACGACTCGATACAACTTGATAATCCGTTATTTATGTCGAACATTTTTCAACAAGAGCCTAGCACGCGACTTGTCGCCCGACTCTTGAACACCGACAAATGGTCGACCATCCACCTTTTGTTGCTCTAACGGTTGTGTTTTGATATCATTAGGAAATTCTCGGGTTTTACGACAGTGAGAAATATTGTTTCTAATATACAGATTAGAGATTTGTCTGTTACTAATGTAGAAAGTAGTAGACGCAAAGTCAGTGACGGATGGGACACACGATTAGAACCTCGATTACTGCGACATGGAAAGATAAACGTACAATTTTGATTTGTTGCACCCAGCGATAGATATAGATTCTCTTAAGCGAAAAGGAATGTCGGAGACGATATCGAAATTCGATAGAAAGTCGTTAACTCTAAGGAATGTAAACAAAGCCGCCCACCGAGAACTGCATATCTAAATGAACACTAAAAACCGGACACGGAAGACATCAAAACAGTACCAAATCAAATAATTAAAGTTATCGTAAAGATAAAGTTGGTTGGGAAACCTTAAAGATTTGTATAATAAAGCTATTGGGTGGCACGTGCTGAGAATTAAGCGCATTCCTGTTGAGCACTCCACAACCCCATTAGCTCGCATCGGGTTTTTGTAATTATCGATTTATTAAATGCCGCGAGAGATTTATGTCAGGCCGGCAACAGGTAAATCTGTTTCGTTACACCCATGCGCTGATAAATGAACGTGCAAATGTATCGGAAACTGACGATGACATTAATGTGCATGTTACTTAACACGTACAAACGATATTAACCCTCATTTAATACATATTTACTTATGTTTGACAACAAAAGAGCATTAATAAATCCACAAGAAGCTCCTAAGAAGTATAATAAATTTCCAAGATATCTTAAAGCAAATTGTGCATATAAAATGATGTTAGAGAGAAATAAAGCGAAGGCAGCATGCACAGAGTCACTGACCACAACAACGTACGAGCGACGAAGACGAAACGAAGCCTTGCGATAATCATAATACGCTTGCAGATATGTGATTAGCTGTGGGGTCACGAAACGGTCGGCGTTAGACAGAGAAGACATACCGTATCCTTTTCAAGCACATGGACAGTTGGATGGCGCCGTCTCTGTCAGGCAAACGACCGCAGGGCGCCTAAACCGCTATAGTAAACTGTGACCTCACGAAATTCTCAGCGCACGATACCGAGGATGATTCACGTGTAATGACGGACGTACAGACGGACTGACATATAGAGATGCGGACGCTAGATGAATTCCAAGCGACAGGTCGGGAGAAAAAGTTGTTTCAATTTTAAATACGGTCATGATTATTATAGACTGTTATCGTTAATTTTATTGAGCCATCACTGACATTAACATATTAAATTAGTTTTTGTTTTAAGATATCTCGATCTGTTGTGTTCATTTGTTCGTAATCTATGATTTTGATGGGAGCTTCGCTATTCCATTAAGCTGTCACCAATATATAATTTGGAGAATCCGCATTTTTTGGCATTCTGTGACCTTGATTGGTATCTAATCGGACGACATGGAAATTTTTAATTCCGAGGCAAACTCTACTAAATGTGCAGTTTATAAAATCATAAGCTATGATGTTTAAACGTAAAGTGAAACTATAATGTTGGATGCAGATGTGCTATAGCTGGATACGGTACAGAGGGCACGACCAGACGGAACAGGTTTGCTGAGACTACTAACGTAGTAACCAATATACATGCGGACCGTGCATTACTCTCAAGTATTCAAGATTATACGACGTTAGAACGGAACGAGTTGGCTGTGAGAAAATTTCACCTGTAGGAGCTATCAATGTTGATTTAGACGACCTTTCACGTGGCTCGGTATGAGCAAAATGTTTTACGTTATTTTCTGCACAACTAGTTGGAGAGAAATACAAATAATTTTTGGTAGGGAAATATATGTTTAGAGAGAAGGAACTGGATTTTAAGATGTTAACATGAGTAATGCTTCGGATGATGATGAACGGAAAATGAAGATGTTGTGCAAAAACTAATTTAACGCAATTGATTTAAACCTAAGTGATCATCCTGTAATTTCTGAATTTAAATATGTCATTCATATGGTAATTTGTGCCTACATTGATATTAAATTTTATCTTAAAGAAAAAGAAGAACTAAACACTAAAATACATGCCGATAAACGTAAATTAGATATTAAATCTGCCGCAGATATATTTCATGAGCCAACATCACACATCGTAAAGGAATTAGTATCGAGAGTGTGAGAGTACGTACAGATAAATCACCTACACAGTTCGTTAGGAACAGGCTGCGCGCCGCGGGGGTTCACGTTCGATCCCGTGCCGGCAAGTGGAACGCTATTGAGGAACCCCCTGTAGAATATTTTGACGGGCCATACAGTGCCATGTTGGGTACAGGTTGATGAATGGTAAATTTACGATTCGTTGCTCTTTTATCAGCGTTGGAATTTCTTGAAAGTTACGTTTGTTGCTTCAAAACTATCATCCGCACTTTAGTAAACATTAACTCCTTTTATGGTCAAAAAATTCTTCTAATTGATTATTAATTCGTTTAATAAGGATATGCCAATGAATTATTAATAATCTTCTACGAACAACGACTAAGTTTAAAGATTACATCATTTGACAGGTCAGTCAATCGTCTTTGATCACACAATTGATAAGATTAATATCAGCTTTCACACCATATACGACGAAATGAACTGACAAAAATGTATCAATTAATTAATACAATGCCAAACTGCGTAATATTCATAATATATGAACATATTTGAATGATTAAATAACAAATCTATTGTTGGCGCCATTAGAAATGATACTATAGACACATTCCGCATACCAGTGTGTTTGTCGTAAGCAACAGGTTTTTTCATCATCTACAACACAGACAAAGGAATTTCACAATCTGCCACATTCGGCGATAATACCTACTTGTTCATCTTTTTACATCAAAATAAAAGATTTGTTTCCCTGACCGAGATGAAGGCGTCCATCAAATTTTAAAAAGTTAATTATCGGATACTTTTACCATTTCGTGTGGCGCGCTCGGCGATACATCATACGGACGAATATAAATCACCGGTTGATTGATAGTGGTATACATCTCACGCTCGTTCGCTAGCTCCTTTTTTAATCCGACACAAATGATTTTACACTTTGATTCCTTTTTGTGACGCCATTTCGCTTCGGAGTTTACGATTTGTTCGGAATGGATTTTGTCCAACCTGAATTAGTTGGGACTTGACCACCTTTTTATGTTAAAAGAGCCTTTTGATCATATTGAATGGGTTTAGATTTAATAAAGGTTGTGTGGAAGCGTGCCGGCGAAGCTAGCCTTTATATTGTAAAAGTAATTTTAACACTGTTAACAAATTCAATGTGTAATTCTACGCCGAGTTTATGATTTTGTAAAAGTAGTCTATTGCGAACGGTTCCATCGATTGTGAAGTTTGATCCGAGTATTTGTGTACTATGAATTGCAATCTTTAAATCCAATATCTTCGTACGTGACCCCATGCTGCCACTTTCTGAATGGTGCTACTTCGAAGTACGCCATGAGGAAAAGTGCACGACCATGACATAAAGACTGTGTTATATAAGTGCCTATCTATTTTAAGAGCACAATAACTCGATGAAATCTCCTTTCATCACAATGTGAAATTTAATATTCACTACCGTACACTGTAAAGCCAATGTTTATAGTGGAAACCTATCAAGTTTCTAACAACTATTGAGCGGAGACCCGTCGTATACCTGCATACAAAAACCTTTACTAGAAGAGATTAGCGTGGCGTTTTCCATTGTAGTTGTACCCCGATTCTCATGCAAATGCGTGATAAAACGTGCGGAAATATAATTAGCTTAGGTGGTATCGAAGGGTCGTGCACCTTGCCAAAAACTGGTTTATGTTTCGCCTTTTAATTAATGTTTTGGTAGTGTTGTAACTTTTGACCAGTGTCCACTAGGGCTGGGGTGTTTTCGCGACGTTCCGTGGGAAAGCAAGGGTTACGATAGTATCTTTATGTTGGTCGGTAAGAGTCTGTTTTTCCAAGAAAGAGGCCATTACACGCAGTACGAGAGCGTCGTAAGACATGTCACAGTTATTATGCTCACTAGAAGCGATATAATCTTTCGGCTATGACGCACACAGAGGCGGTCCGTATGTGCTGAGTTATTCTCGTCGTCCAAAGCGTTCGTACTGATTGTTGACACGATTAAGTTGGATCAATCTGTGGGTAAAACCGTATGACACGTTATTTGTAAGTGCTATGTGTTATCGTTATAAAGCTAACGCTGTCGAAGTAGCCGAATACTGGTCGAAGCTTGTATAAAGTTAATAAAAGAGAATCTTATATACGACGAAGAATAATGTGTTATCGTTGAGGTCAGTTTGGTTTAACAATGTATTTATTATGAGTTGCAGTTGTTGAAATCCTTTTTACGTTTTCAATATACCTAATATATGTATTTCGGCTGTTATTACTTAGCAAAATTGTATTTACAGAAGCAACAAAGGGTTTTTAAGCCTTCATTAATTGTATCCATTTAAATAAAACCGAAATCTGTTTCATCCTTAATCCCACACTTTCGACCAAAACTAAAAGCATCAGTTCCAGTCTTCAACCCATAATCCCGTGTCATAAATCATAACCACAATCCATTAGTAGCAAAAAGCAAAAACGTTACATTTCTCACGCTTCAATGTTTGCAAAACTAGGACTGGTCTAATCCAAACAAACCGGGGCTATATGGTCCTTACGGTCAGTTGACCCATAATAACCAGGTGTCCGAAAACCCACCCTCTAAGAACCTACGTCATTGTGACGTAGAGGCGTGTTTAAGGCGTAAGGGACAAATATTGCAATTTTGCCCCTTCGATCGTGCCCTGGGAACGCAAAGATGATGTTTTTGACATGTTCGGGACAATGCATCATATTGTGTATGGTCAGTGGTCATTTGTTCATGGATACATTTGTGATGGCAGTCGAAGCGAAAGGTTAAGGAAGCTTGAAACTTTTGTTGCTAAGTGAACTGTTTATGGGTTAAGAAATGCTGTGTTTAAAATCATTATTTTGTGTCAGCAGAAAAAATATTTGCTAAATAATAGAAGTAATAAAATGATGTACAAAGTAAAACATTAGAAATCGAAAATAATATTGATCTAAAAATCATCACTCATGTCCAAAACCGTTCAAACCTTGCATATTAATTCAATTTATTCAAAATACCGCTCTTCATTACCAAAAACAACACGGAAGATACTTTACAATCTACCCGCAAAAATCACCCATTATAATTCGGGCCTGGGGGACCCGGAATCTTTCTAAATGACCGGCCTAACACAAAAACTTATTAAGATATAGCAAACAATGAAAAGTGATTGATGTGCCGTGAACAAAAGGTGCTCGTCCATTGTTCAACTGAGGAGCAAACCCGAGGAATACTACATGTTCACTTTTTATGCACTTTTTAATAAACCGGTCCACTAATGCGTTTAATTAATCAATCCATATGTAAGCTTTGTCTCATATTTGCATTTGCATAGAGTTGATAACTGTACTGAAATTATGGACCATTTATGCCCCATTCTACTGTGATAGATTAATAATGTACCAGGATTAATGACTGAAATTGAATGGACTGCAAGTAATAATATATCAACCGTTAGAATTGCAAGTACTGGTAATTAGAAAAGGATGTATTTTCATATTGTACCTACAAGGAGAAAGTAGAAAAGCTAAATCTGAATAACAATACTGAGCAACCCATATTATTATTGATATTATCACATATCGTGATGACTACAAAAGTTCTCTTGAATATCAAATCCAAACAAATAACTAACACGTATAAAAGGTTAAAATCTAAACTGACCACTCATTTGCAACGGTTACATAAACCAAAGAACGGACATCACACAATAAACGTATCTCTTACATCAAGTTCTATCACAATTAAACGTATTAGGTGGTAGCTTCATCCTCAATGGACCTTTTCAAAGCTAAAACGTTTTACAAAACATCCACCAACTGTGAAACAATATTATAAAAAAAGTACAAAAGATGTTCTCTAATCTCCGCATCTACCAGTTTGATATCTAAGACGATTACAAAGCGACAAAAGGGGCACACTTACTTTTTTTTTCTATTAACAGTTAATCTCGTATAAAAAGGAGACTGGAGTTCGCACCTTTCTATTGTTCTGTGGGCAAACAAATCGTTTGCTGCCCAAAATATGACGGGGTCGAGAGACTCAATGTTGTCCTCAAGGGTTGAATGAGAGCAGCGGGTTACCGTGTCCTTTCCGGTACGAGCTGGCCTTTGCATTATCAAAGGGAGCAACCCTAATGATGCAAAGGTGGGACTCGTAAAAAGTTTTGTAGGACTCACTGATACAAAGAACGATAATGAAGTCGGTGATAATTTTTGGAAAATAATAAATGTTATGGATGGCTATAACAAGGTCCATATAGAACCGGCAGGTGGTGTTAAAGCTGACGAAATAGTTTGCGAAGAAAAAATACATTTAGAAACAAAAATTTAATGTGAGAGGTCGTCAAACGGGTGCCATTGGAGTCTATATGGATTATAATAAGCGCCACAGCGGGTGTTCCGTCCACGTTATGAACTCTTCAACCTCGGTGCCCTCCGTCAAGACCGTTTCCTTTATGACATGAGGAAATTACTTCGGTCGCGTGTTATCTTTTAAAATGTGCACCTGTGCCGTTCCGAGTTTTGGGTAAATAATTTTAGCTTCACGCGAATTTTCGGACATGAAATGTTTTGAAACGATCAAGAGCGCAATAACTTTTTTGTTATGTGACAGGTAAACATAATACGAAAATTATATTGTTTATTATTGCTGCATGATTTGGAAAAGCGAAAAGCATCAGTTATGCTTCAGTAGTTTATATTTTCCATTGTTCGGTAAAAATCAAAGAAAGAAAAAAAGAAAGAAAAACTATTTATTCCCGCGAAAAATGACGCACATACATTTGTTTTTTACACAAACCTAAAAAATAAAAACAATTGGGTAGGTAGCAAAGGAACACCAAAGTCAACGTTTTCACAATGTTGTATTCAATGGGCTATTAAAAGCAATATTGTCGCACATCATAAACCTGCCAGTACGTCAAGGCTCACTCATTTCTGAGAAGCCTTGACCCGACAGAAAACTATTAATACAAATATTACGCATTTAAATAAACAAAAGAAAACTTTTTTTCCATCAACTAACAAACTTTGAATCATTAAGTTTGTGGTTTGTTTCAAAATTGTTATCACTACTTCTTGAAACGTACGAGGTCACACGAATTCCTGAATACCATCAATCACAGCGCTGTCTTTAAAACAATAACCGGCCATATATTAATTCCCTCGTAATAATAACCTATTACAGCCCATAACTTTATATTAACATTGATCGTCAACAGTTACTTAGAGCAGTGCCCTTGGGCAGTCTCTCCAAGTCTCCACTAATGACTCGACAAGATTAATGATTTCACTAATTATACTTGTGACAATCAATGTATCTTTAAAGCGAGCTTTTTGTGTTAGTAACACCGCATATTCAAGTATTATTGATGTATTGTGTAATTTATCAGTAGCAACTAATAATTTTGTCGTAATTGTAACAGAATTATGAGGTCATGATTCAATAAAATTAATTCCATGTGGTAGTTAAATGTAGACGTATATTAATGTTTAAAAATAATAAAGGAATGAAGCAGCTAAACAAAAAAACAATAAAATAGAAAAAGGAAAGTTCAATAGAACTTAAATTTCATGGAAAGGAAAATTATAACAAAATGTCTACGAAATACGCAAATGTAAAGGATTCGGTGTGAGAACATTCATATTGTCATCATACTAAAGCAAAAAAACTTGCGAATTTATAGTATCTTATCACCTAATACTTACATACTGACAAAAAGTACCGGTGAACAAAAGAAAATTTCAGTTTAAAACGCGTATGAAATGTCTCAATATAGGCATGGATGTTAGTTGCTCTTCTATCTACGTTGCCAATTTTGTTAGTATGTATTTACCAAAATTTTGACCTGGTAAACAGTTTGAAAATTTCATGCTGACTTTCTTCAAATTTTTATAGACTTTCTCAAAATATTTTTGACTCACCTTCTCTCCTCATGCCCATTTTGAGACATTTTCTTAGCCTGCAGTACTGGCATTGGTTTCTATGGTGTTGGTCGATTGGACAGTTTCTATTTCCCCTGCAGGAGTACGTCAGATTCCTCCTCACGGACCTCTTGAAAAAGGATTTGCAACCTGTGGGAGAGATTTCATAATTGTAATGATAATTTTTACACTTTCACTTTGGACATTATTAGTTGAAAATACTTCGTTGAGAATAATTTAAAATGTTTTGATAAGGTGGTTCTGACTTCTATTGCTATTTACGATATAATCACTTCATAAATCTGGCTTTGATGCGACAGCGTGTTTAAAATTCGGAAGTTTGTTCGTATATCATCATCAGCGTGTAAAATATTCGAGACTGTCAACAAGCTTCCATATTTTGTGAACGTATGCAAACATGGGGGATATCCCAATAATTTACTATACTTTATGATTGTCGGTAGTAATTACATGTTAGCCTATTTTGTTAATATGCTTAAACCTATTAGCATAATACCATATATCAATAGCTACCCGATATCGAAATACGGCGATTTGTATGGAAGCGTCAAATATATACAAATTTATAAAACGGTTAAAATACCAACTTAACGATCTTAAGACAGTTAAGACCAATCTCATGAATATATTATGCGTAAATATTAGAATAAGAAACAATTTGCTTTGAAACGCGCTACGTGGCGCCTTTAGTCAAAACACAATGAAATATGCTAGAATTTAAATAGCAATAAGGTTGAGAATCGATTGGTGTTCCACAAGGTGATAGTAAAACATAGTTTGACGTTGAAGAAAAGAAATCGAATTTTCATTAAAAAAAAAACATATGATCACCGAATCGCAGTGAATTATTTAGAAAATGATCTTGGTTGTCATATGAACGCAATCATTTATGGGGAATTATCGCGTATGTGTATAGTAAAATATGAGCTTTAGCTATCGTAAGACCAAGGTTTAATCAGTGTTCTTAAAATGTTCATGTTTGACACAAGTGGAAGGCAGTTTACCAATCAAATTAAATTTATATGCTTTTTCGGAATTCAGAGTAGAAATGGCATGTTTGCTGGCTATTAAATAATCTAATAAAATACTGTGATTGGACAACTCCGTACGTTTGTAAGGAAGTTATGCAAACATCTAATCATTATGTATTAGTGCATTTAAATATCAAAGACATTTATCCATGTTTATCTACAAACGAAGGGAGCTATATCTGTTACTTATTACCTCGGCAGGCTGTGAGAGCCTGCTTGTTTGGGCTACGTACTTATCTAGTAGGTACTTAGTGATTTTGTGACCCCAATGGTGCAAGTACAGAAATGCGAATTTGATATTTGGACATAAATATAAATAAATGAAATAACCTTTATTGCTTTGGTTCTACAATGTTTTATAAAATGATTTTTCTATAATATATCTACTGAAATTTTCTTAAATATCGAAATTCGGTGCACTTTTTTTTAAACAGCTTGTCCTTCAACTTTCTTTTGGAAAGATTTACATCTCTCTCTGTCTGTTGCCCTATGAATCTACTCTGGACCAGCTACTCTTTAGACGTCGTCTTCCCAACGTTACGATTCTCGGCCTTTGCTTCTTTTTCCATCCCTTTGGTACCACTCTGTTATTAATTTAATCCATTTTTTAGTTTCATATTATGTCATGTCCATCGACATTTTTGTGTTTTACATACTTTTTTCGCATCTTTAAGCTTAGTTCTACTTTTTATTTCTTTAGGGGCAAATTTTTTAATAGTCAGTTAACTCTTATCTGAAGAACAAATATTTCAATTTGATAGCTTTTGTATAGAAAATATGTTAAACTTTCATATTTATTCTTCAGGTAAGAGTTATCTGACTATTGAAAAATAAGCCCTTAAGCTTACTTTGTCTTTTCTATTGACTCCAATTACACTTCTACTGTTCTGTATTTTGACAGACGTTTATTTTCTGAAATAGTGTGTACAAATAAATACTGCAGAATATTTAAAAATCTGGGGGCCTACTTACTAAGTCCGTCCATCCATTCGTTCGTCCGTTCGTCCGTCTGACATAACGATCTATCAAAAAAGTGTAAAAGTTAAATTTTTCGGACGGACAAAAACACATGGGGAGTAGGGACAAACTGTCGTATTGTTTTGTCATTCATACTTCGTTCGGGCCCCGAACCAATCTCTGTCCGTAGGTGATACGGAATAGGAAACGCCCGTAAGGAAGACCGAAACTACGGACTTCGTGCTTAGGGAGTACACCCCCTGATACAAAATTAAGAGAAGACTGAGATATATTTGGTAAGAATGGCACGAGTAGAACAAGAAATACATTTAACCTTTAAGTAAAATAGAATATCGTTTATTTGTAAGTTTATGGTACAGTGGGCTGCATCAATTGGGTACCCCAGTTGTATTAAAATTTTAATATAACTGGGGTACCCAATTGATGCAGCCCACTGTACATTAAGATCTCAAGAGGCACGTGGCTAATTAATAACAGCAGCACGGGTCGATCGATCAGGTTAAGTTACGCTTGCCGCGGTTGGTCCGTGGATGGATGACCATCTTTACATACCGAGCTGTCATTCGTGGATCTTTACAGTTGTTACGGGTCGTCAGAAGCCCGAAAGTCTGACAACCAGTCTTACCAAGGGGTATGGTGTTGTCCAGTAACTGGGTTGTGGAGGTCAGATAGGCAGTCGCTCCATGTAAAATACTGGTATTCAGCTGCATCCGGTTAGACTGGAAACCGACCCCAATATAGTCGGGAAAAAGATAGCTAGGCAGATTGATTGATTGGTACATTAAGAACCTGCTATTGGATCTATTGGAAATTATACTCAAAACCTCTCGATTCCCATCAACACTCTAAGCTTATAGTTGTTTCAAGTTACAGTAAGCACCCATTTTCTTTTATTCGAAACTCACAGAAAGTTGATACTTCTACAAATCGTGCATGGACTCCCATCTATCGATTTGAACCAGTGATCTTAGATTACAATCGAATGACTCGATAATCTTAAACGTTTTGACTTCCGAAATAAAATCAGAGCTATAAAAGATATCGTTTCTTTTTAAAGTAAAGTAAACTTCTTCATTTTAATTACTGTTCATTTAATTATGGCTATCACGTTTCTTTTATATGGAGCTTGATAAGGTAATAAAATTAGTGTATTTTTAAGTATCAGTATACTATTTGATTTTATGTGGAATGAATATGAAAGTATTGATAATGTTGAGGAAAAAATATTCTCAATTTAGTGTCCCTAGGTTATTGTAATTCTTTACTAAGTAGTGTAACTATTTATGTAAAGTAATTTTAATGGGAACTTACTTCCCAATGTTTTGTATTTACTTATAAACTAAATTCTCTTTTTTTCATTATTTTTAAATTTAATCTACTCTTCTTGATCAATATTATCGAAAGAATAGTTGCTAACAGTTTATTTTTCTTTTTGTAACGAAAACGTTCCTTATACTTACAAATTACATACATTATGGTCTGTTAATCATATTTTACCTGCGCAAATTGTTCGTGTACATGAATGTCAAAGTAAGAATACTTTGTTCCTTAATACTCGTAGAGCCAGTTACAGTAAAATGTTTAAAGTGTCCTATATATATCTTGTTTTTTTCTTCTACGTTCTTATTCTTGTGTAACTACTGAGTATTTGTGTATTGTTCGTAGTCCCAAGGCTTTTGTTATTCAGAATAAATAATGAGGAAATAGTCTTTCGAATCCATTATACTTGTACCTATTGAAACAACCAATGAACGTTCAACAAGGAAAGTTTGAGTAAAAACCTAAAATTCTCCATTTTTTTCGATATACTATAGAGATAAAAATCAATATATAAGGATTTAATTGAACGAGTTGTCTTTGGCAAAGTGCACTTAGCAATTATAATTATCTCACCATTCAAAATCGTGACCATAGATTGGAAGATGTCTGGTGAACTAAAGACGACGGTAAAATTGTTCTATATGTATATACATTTAGACACCATTATAGACAGGAACATTGCATTTAGCAATGGAATAATTATTATTGAGGATGCTGTTGATAAAGAAATAGATTCGGTAAGAAGAGAAGTTTTAACAGGAAGGCGGATTTTGGCACGCTCAGATGAAGATTATATAGGTAAAAATCATAGATTTTTTGTCATTTATAGGTAAGCAAGCTGCTATGACAAACATTCAAAAAATAAAACACAAAAATGATTTCTAAAATATCTCTAAACACCCAGACGACGCTAAAGAATAAGCAGGCAACTGAAAATTCAGCGTGTTTAGGCAACAAAGCGCAGCTCTCGCGAGGTTTCTTGCTAGTTGCGATACCGTTAGAGGTTTGCTCACGTACCCAATGCGCAGATAAGCCGCTGTGCGGTTAGCGCAGGCTGTCAGTACGTGCGGCAGGTTAGACGCTCGTTAGAAAATGGTCGTGGTTTTTTGGATTAATTTTTGTTTTATTAGAATTTTAATACGTGCAGGTGGTGATTTGCAAATTAAATTTTGATTTAAATAAAATTCTTTGAGAACCTATTTTTTAACTTTCACGTTATAACCACTCTCATTTAAATTTTTAGTTTCGTAAACAATGTGACAGTTACACTAATAACATCATGTCATTTCAGTCAAGTATTTCCAAAAATACACATTCTATATTCTATCATCCCTAATCATATCCGCGTTCCAACCGCAGCGTTTCCCCGCTAGCACTGAACACCACCTCTTCGGGAACACTGCCTCCCAATTACCACTTATCGTTGGGAACATCAGCAGTTGCAAATTGTATTCCACGCGAGATGATAAAGAGTGCATCGACGCAAAGATTTGAAGTGAAAATAAAAACAATGGTACAGGCTTAGATTCTTTGACATAAATCCCGAGAATTGTTGAGAAAGTGAACTGGAAGGAAATATATAGTACATCGCGGCAAACCAGAGTGTGGTTTGTTTCTCAAGAAGAATTTATAGAGTTGACTTGGGCGACAAACTTAGAGTATACAGGTGTAGATGCAATCAACCTTGAAAAAGATTTCTTGGTAAATCTATTTCTTGATATGAAAAGGCTAAAAGACGTAGATAATCAGATAAGTCAGGTTGGTGAGATTCGGATTCTTAACATTTAAAAGCAGATGAGAAGGCTGGAAGTAACACTACTAGAGCGTATTAAAAAATCTGTAGTTCGGTACACAAACGTTATATGCTCGGTTCCTATAAACAACAAAAACGAATCGTTTTGCTTACCAATGGTAGCATTTTTTATTACCAAACTGGGCATATAAATAGATTCGTAAGCTAATTTTACCCGTAATAGCTACTTCTCTATGGGAAGGTCTACTACCTATGCAAAGCTATGAGGTATTTGATCCATCATTGGTAAATATACAAGTCTTAATTTTTAACAATAACGGTCGGTAAATTATAGGAATCGGCCATTAGCAACCAACCTTATGAAGAGTTGGCAACTTTTAAATTCTCATGAATAACCAAGACCTATTGGCAAACTAATATAAAATTAATACCAACTATAAATGAACAGTATTCTCCTAATAGAAGGGAATCAATAACTATTTAATATGTACTGTCATTAAAATCATTGAAATACTGGTTATATTATAGGACTGGTGTTCTAAAGGAAGAGAAATTTTATTTAGATATCGGGCTTTCATACTTATTTTAATGGTTGGTTAAGGTTTCTGTACCTACCAATGAACTTGAAATTGAAAGACTTCATAGTTCACAGCATGATTTTCTTTTGTTATACATATATAGAGAAAACCGGATAAGTGCGAGTCGAACTCGCGTGATAAAGGTTCTGTACGATGAATCTACCATGTTTTTTTATCCCAAGAACAAACTTAACTTGTAGTAGAAAAACATGTTCTCCCATATATTCCAAAGCGGCAAATGTAAGTTTGTACGCACAATATTGAGAGATTTATCCAGTTATTTAAAAAAAACCATTCCATGTATTTTTTCTTCAAAGTTAGGCTCATTAGTTTCAGAGACAAGGTCAATGGTCAATATTCACATATTTTCTTAAATAACTTTAAAATTATTTGGGACCCGTTACAATAATTCCTTTCATTTGATATGTTACACGTATAGTTTGCAAAACTTTTTTTTTAATTGCCAATTTGCCCCCAAAAGTGACCCTGGGGGTCATTTTGGGCAAATTGATTATCTTATCTTATCTTTGATTACATATCTGTAATTGATTATATTATCTTATTTTTGCAGTCGCAAGTGGGGCATTTTTGCTACTTCTTCTTTGACTCTGTATTTGGTAAAAGGGTAGGCAGATGATGATGATGTCCAGTGTCTGAACTGATCAGGCACCCATTAGGTAAGAAAGTACAATACCAGTTGTTTTACGGGAAGTTAAAAAATCTTTTCCAAACTCAATGATACCCTTTATTTAGCAAGGACTAAATAAAGAATTTGTTATTGTAATCAAGTAAAAGTTAAAATGGCAAAGACCTTTCATACAAAGACACAAATTAATGCAAAAACAACAATATTTTTGCAAAATCTGCGACAGGTGACTAACAGTAGGTAAAATAAAGAACTAGGTATGATATCATTAAATACAATCGAAATGTGAATAAACCGACAGGTTGCTTGAATGTCAACTTGGCAATGGTTGACGCATTATAAAGAAATAAACTCGTCAAGCGATTATTACTGCTCTGCTGAGTTCCGTATATGAAACAAAATTTACTGGTATATGAGTATGGATTGAAGTATAGAAAGATGTTCATGAAGGCTTCAAAGAGCCAGAATATAACAATGAGAAAAACATGAAACTTTCATTAGCACTAACTAATACCGTTAAGTACTAACATTCAAGAAGGTGACATAGAAGACGATAAATGAAAAATCAACTGAAAGCACATATATATTATTATCTAGATTTAAAAAATGGCAAACCGAGGGTCAAAATTATAAAAAAAGGAACCAAGAACAGTCATAAAAGTAATATTAACAATATACCAGCACTAAATATTAAAACTTTAGAAGTATTCACAGATGCGGAACTCCATCGGCAGTAAAGTGTAGTGTCCACAATTATTGGCGAACTAATGACGCCTAGATTACAGGTTACTGCTGACCTACATATAGCACGAGATATGACGTAACACCGGTTTGACCGTAATGGTGGCTTAGATGATGGATACAAGAAAATTTTGGTTCAAATTCTGGTTAATGGGAAGCTAAATGGTGTGCATCATGAGAGTTTAAAATATGAAAAGATTACAACAGTTGAAAATTTTGTTTAGTCAAGTACGAGTACAATATGTAAGAGAATATCGAGACCTTTAGAACTGCCCCAACAATGAAGATGGTATTAGGAAGATTAGTAAAACTAGTGTTAATTAGCTTAACGAAATTGGCTCTAGTGGTAGTGCTTTGAACAACTATAAAACGGATGTGGCGTATAAATGCTGAATTATCGTTTTAAAATCAGTAGAAATATGAATCTTTTCTCATTTTACTTAAAATGTGGAAAGTATAATTATTTGTACCGACATATTGATGCTACAAAAACTAGAATCTCTGTCCACTATACATTTTATAACCGTCGGGATCAAAGTTCGAAAAAGTGTAAGTGGCAGGTTGGTATCCCATCCCAAGCATCATGCATCACATTTACGACTTCACTAGCGAATATTATAGCCACAATGAGTTATCACCGCAATAAAAGTCGCAGGGCTGTTGCGCAATGCGACTTGCGACTGACCAGGCATACGTACGACATTATTGTACCATAAACACAATTGAATACTTCTGTAAGTGCTGATATTTATAGAAGACATTCATTGAAGAATTTAGGTTCATTAAAATTGCAATTATGCGCATATGTTGTCTTGTGATTTATGAATGAAGCTTGTGAGAGAATGAAGGTAACGGATGGTGTTGTTCGGGAAAGCGGTAACATTATTTACTGCCTGTCAGTTTAGAACGCTATACGGCTTATCGACCACTGGTCGACATGGTGCGAGAAACTGAAGTAATGTTTTAAGTTAATACTTTGCACTTGGCTTGGTATATAGGTAAGTTCAGAATCAGACTTCTACTGAGAAAGGTCCGTCTATATTCTTGTCGAGCAGCATCGACTTCGTATCAGCTAACACAGTCATAAATGAAGCTACAAGCTAAGCATCATGAGGGTTGTGTTCTCTAGTTCCTCTAGTGTTGTTTAATGTGGTCGACAATTTTTTGGAGGTGTGAAAGATCTATTACTTGTACTGCATAGTTGCAGAGGAATTTGAAGAAGACAACATTAAAATATGTAGTTGGAATGCACACGACACGGTATGTGACTCCAAGTAATGTCAAGAAAAAAGCCTCACATAATAAGGAATCTCTTTGTAACTCCAGAGATAAACAAAAAATGAAATGCAGAGACGAGCGTAACACTATTATCATAGAAATCAGGTGGAATTTTAATTTTATAGGCATGCAAGTGTTTTGTTGTATGCCATAAAAATCCCATCAAAGTGATTAGTAATAAATATCAGTCTTCTACTTAAATGCCTTTATTGAGAACGTGACCTCGTATTACCTACTGGCAATTTTGTAACAGGCAACATTTGTATTAAATGCAAACGTTGCCATTTTAATGGTGACAAAGTAGATGTGAAACATGTCATATTTTGTCTTTGCTAAAATTATAACGAAATAAAAAAATTGTAGAAATTCTCTTTTGAAAACAAATCAAAGCCTAAAAAAATGGTTCAAAGACTTTTGGAAATAAAAATACATATTATGTAGTTTGACAGTCATCATAATAATAATAAAAAAATCTGCTCTCAAATAGAAAAACAGACTTCATCATTTCCAAAACTAACAATATCAAAATAAAATAAAAGAAGCCTAATTTGATATAATAGGTATTTACAGCACCTGCCGGTGTTGCTAGAGTAATAAATAAAGATAGCTAAACGCCATTAAATCTTCATTTAGTCGCCAGTGCTGTTGTCTTGTAGGACAAGAGTTTCCGCTTTTCTTATAGATTTATGTATTTGTGGCAGGAGTGGAGACAATTAATTGTAAGTAGATAGCTTGATGTTTTTATTGTATTTAGAAAAAAATAATACTAGCGCCTTTACCGACATCATTTTCTATGTATCTGAAGAGAAGATTTCTCAATCTGGTTTTTTTAATACTTTGCTTTCTCCAAAATTTCTCAGACCTCATACCTACAATTTACTTTGTTAGCTTAGTTGTTAACATTTTTGTGCATGCTGTGGTCTCCTGTAAGTGAAGGAGTACACCTACTTGGTACCTGATGTTCCATTTACTTATGTTTCATGTATTGTGTACCTACATCTTTTGTTGGAGATCCTAAATAAATAAATAAATAAATTTAATATAAATGTATTCTATCCTAGATTAAAAACAACCCAGATTATCACTTCACAACATTCAGTACCATTCTTTTTGATCAACTATACGTATATAGCTAGATACTCTTAATAGGTTTATACAGATAGAAGGACCGACAACCTTTAAAAGGAGGCTAGGACCGTGTTGTCCAGCAGTGGACTGTGATAGGCTGAGTTGATTTAGGCATATACTTGTAATTAAACACACAGTTAATGAACCTATACAAAAGTACATTAAAATCGTAAATAACCCTTAAAATTAAATTAGAAGTAAATCAATTATTCGAGATGGTCATTAATGCTATACATCAATCACTGAGTTAGGACTCAGGTCGTTAGGGCCTTCGATTAGATATAAGGCCAAGTTCTCGATTTTAAGACTTGGCCTTGACATGGTAATACAGGTGCAAAATAATATGGAATTATTTGTTTTAATGTCTGTAATTTTAGGTTTAATGGATATTGTGGTTTAGGAGATTTAATAGCAAAATAAAAGAACCAGGGAGTTTGCAATGATATGAATTTGTAGAGTGCGATGATTATGATCTTAATTAGAAAGGCAAAAGTCTATAAAGAAAACGGAATTAAAAAACTCCATGCCAACTGTAAGAACTAAAACAACCAAACTGAAATATCGCAAAAGTTATTGCAAAAAATTAAACATGCATTCGAAATAGTGATACGCACATACACGTATAGTCATCAACATATATATCGATACTCAACTTCCCTTAATCATTTCATTAAGACATGAATGCACAAAAGAAGGAGTCTAATGAAAAATTACTCGCTTTAATGACCCATCGGATCGCCTTAATGATCTAGGTCCTGTTCTTGAGAATGTATCGGCACACACACGGACATACGAGGCTTGTGTTAGCGAACAATTGTTATTAATTTTAATGTATGTAGATGGACACTTGACCAGTTTAAAGAAATAGGAACAAAAGAGCATTATATCTTGAAGTGAATAATATTAAATGATGTTTTGAGTAAGGTGATTTATGGAAATATGTAGATAAGTCTTTAAATTCTATAAATATATCTTTGGTTATCGTCAAGTGTTCGTACAGCAAAGTTTTATTTGAATAAAAATCTAAATTGTAAATTAATTCCCTTTGTAACCTGACGGTATTGATTTTTAGAATGGATCGGAAACAGATTACGATACGGTTTTGTTGATTAGATTTTTTTTTTTCATTGCTTACATTTCCTTCACAAAATCACGTCAGTTTAAATTTATGTTACCCTGAGGCGCTTAATGAAGCAAATAATGAATATTAATATAGTTTAACAATAAACCATTTAAAACGCAACGTAAAGGGCTGATGATTTACATATAAATGTATCGAGAAACGGACAACGACTTCCATTTTATCGTAAAACTTGGATACATAATTTTCTTAATCAATCAACATTATGCATCCAACTTTTCTTTTTAAATCAACAATAAAATTAATTCACAATATATTCCCAATAAAACTACTCAGTTTATCGTGAAGCAAAAAAAAATATAAATTTTGGATTTACGACGTGACAAACACGCGTACTCTTTAACAATATGGCGGCTTTTAAATTTCGAAAATGGTCGTTAACGTCACACGGTCGAATGTTTACCTTATTAAGGCGTAGCTAGTACTTGTTTAATTCACATAAATAATATATTAAAAAGAGTCAAATTTTCATTAAAAGACGACATGATTCAAGACGTTCGAGCGTTTTATTGACAGTTTTAGTGGAAAGAGGAGAACCACACACGCGCCGAACTTGGATTCAATTTAAAAAGTGGAATGAGATAAAAATAAATAAGTTCGGAAAGACACTTATGTTTAGAGTCGCTCGTAAAGATAGGGTTAACTGCCACGGTATCGCCGGACAAAACATACCATAAACTGACCGGTTGTAGTGGTCGATAGTGGTGCCACCGCTTGTCGATAGCACGACGACGTTATTCATTGCTGCGATATTCATTTTGTATAATGAAATTTAAATAATAATTTATTGCATGTTTTGCGTCAGTACAAAGCGATGTTTTTGAAATAAGATCTACGAGGTGTGTTATCAAAGTAAAGGTGATAAAGTACATGTTATATGATTGAAAATCCATTGAATTTTAATATTTTATAGTTTTTGTTTATTACTGGAGTGGCAAGACGTCTTGGATTTTTAAAATCCGAAACGTTGGAAACAAATGGAAAAATGGGGTATTTTCTAATAAGTTATCTTAAAACTTTCTAGCTGTTTTGAAAAGTCTAATAGACCTGTAATATTTATGAACTCAATTTTAACTTTTAGTAAAACTGTACGAATACACTCGAAAACTGAAAAAGTATCGACAAAAACAATTCATCGACACCACACATCTCTTCACCCAGGTGTCAACTGCGATCACTATTGTTGCTCACGGACGCGAGCATTTAAGTCAAAAGAAGCGCTTCGGCCAGGGACTTTGTCGTTATAACGCCTATAAACACTTTTAGTACATGTTGACCTCAGAGACTGCATGGTCTCACTACGACAGGGTTCTAATTCCATCAGCGGGGGGTCCGAGCGCTAATAAAGTGGATTTGTCGACATCAAAATAACACTTTATGAGCACAACACTAATGCGCTTTATCGATACACTCTTAGGGAGTTATCATGTGATAGCGGAGCTGAAATATTGTACAACTTATGTAGATTTGTGGTATATTAACGTACGCATTTAGTTGGATTTTTACATATTTAGTGGGTAAACAAACCTTATTATTTGGATGGTAGCCATCGAACGTTAATGGCGTTTGAGACTGCATTATGCAAATTTCCTATCTGTCATGGGTAATTTTCAATTATGAAGCAATATCAAATAACCAGCATAGTGAGAGTAATGAAATCCGGATCCTCGATTAAATTTTTGAATAAGTAAAAGGTTCACATGCGCTTTCAGAAGATAATCTTAAAAGAAAGGATTTATCTGATGAACCCATTAATATGTAGAAGAAGTAAAAGGACATCAGCACTGGAGACATTTTACTTCAAAAATTCTGAACGTAGTTTAATTAAGAAGTGCAGATACCAAGCGTTCATGTAACAAACAGAAGCTGTCCACATACAAACGAAATAACTCCTCACGATCGTACTGAACTTACAAAGCATGCACACAAAATAGACCAAATTAATTTCCATATAATATTTATATCCTACCATTCTCATTCACAACACGCGTGACATGTTCAGAATTACGTAATCATAACTCGATGACAGACAAAGCATAATGAATTTTCTAGTTTAAATTACATTTATCGGTTCCGAGGCGTTTGATATCAAAGGTCGGGACCTTACTGGCGCCAGGTCTGCCTATATCGATAACATGACGAAAATAGTTTGCGACCAATTAGTTTTGTAAAAAATGCACCGGATACTCGGCTTTATTTTGGAATAATTTATGCTTGAACTCTGGTGTAGAGTGATAAAAGCGGTGAACTGAATGGTGGAGTGAAGCTAGTTCTGTTGATTAAATTAGACTATATGAAGTTGATAAATTAGGAATGAATGGAATAAATTTTTAGAAGTAAGGTGAATTTAGAATAGCAATATTATTTTGTGGTGGTGCTAAATAAAAGTCAGTAGTAAGATTAGATTAAAAAGGTCCTGGTTTAATTGAAGCCATAAAGCTTCTTGTAAGACTTTAATTGTACCGAGTCCTGAAAATTGAGTTTAATTTTAAAGGAAGCATAATTATTTTGTTAAATTGAATTAAAGAAAGTAGAATACTTTAGAAGTATTCATATTTCAGTAAACTCCACGAACTTATTAAGGAAATCAATTAAGTCGCTGTACAAGAACAATTTAACGAAAGGCTTTTACACAACTGCTTAGTTTGTTGCACTCTATAGTAGGATGGATAAATATCCTTAGCACCTTCCCGAATGGCAGCCTCTCGCAAAGTAATATATTGCCACTTTGACAGTTTTAGTGAAAGAAGCAATCCAAGCGCTTTCTCTGGTGTAAATATGACTTTTTTCACTGGTTTCTTAAGCGTTTCTTTAATTTTAACGGCTGCTTCAGGATTTTTCATTATGTATTCGATCACAGATGCCATATTTATTTATTTATTTATTTAAACTTTTCGCACTTAAATTTGTACAAAGGCGGACTTAATGCCTTAGGCATTCTCTACCAGTCAACCAACCCCATACCACCAGCCACCACCAGTCAGCCATATCCTCATGCCCTTCTTCTTTTAAACGCGCTGCAGCTGCATATGCCAATTCACTGGAGTCTTCGCCTGTATGATCATCAGATCTTCTCTTTTTCTGTTTACTTCCCAAATCTTCGAATGGTTTTCGGGACCTTTTTGTCATTGTTCCAACGGACAATGATGCCGACGACGAAGGTTCTTGAGAGTCTGATTGTGCTCTTGGTATCTCATCAACAGTTGGTTCTTGATTAACTAAAGCTTGCACACAACTTGGCCAATCAATATTTGCTTGCAGCCAATTTCCGTACAGTCTTCTGAAGTGATCAAGGAATCGGTTGGATTTCTGCCATCTCTGTAAAGCAGCTCGCGTGAATTTCCGACAAAATTCTTTGAGAGTTACTCGATCTTCGGCAGAAAGGCAATCGCCTATGCGGGATACAACTGCACCAAACAATACTTCATGATTAAATGAAGTACTTTCACTTTTTAGAAGAACAAACAAGTCTAAATTGGTGATTAAACTTTCCATTTTAAGATTTTATAGTCGCAGGGCAAAAATTTAGTGTTAGCAGTTACACCGCTGTGAACAATCTAAATTATAAAGCAAAATTTTAGCCCTTTTATTGCAAAACGTCGATAATTAGTTAACTACCCTCATTAGAGTTTTAAAAGATGTGCTAATGAAAATTTATAATCGTCCAAAACATTTTTTAGAACTCTTAGCACAACTAATCAACAAATTAGCTTACTTATCAGAAATCATTAACAATAATTTAATCACCTATTCAGACTTATTAGAAGACTAAACAATTTGTTATTTGGTATTTTGAATGTATGTAAAGTTTTAAAACTCATTTTGTATTGATAAATATCTAATTCAAACATAGTTGGCTAAGTGTGGATGTACTATAAACCTCTGACTACTCCTTCGGGAATATAGGGGTGATGCTATTTTATGTTACGTGTTGTTAAAAGTCTGTGTTCCTCAACCTAAACATCAAAAGGAACATTTTCATGTGTAATCCCTTCAAAACCTTCCATCACGCCATCTTCTATCACTTCAAAACCTTCAACGACTTGTCGACCAATGGTCGACCAATGGTCGACAAGTATTTCCTTTATATTATTATCGCCATCATACTTACTTGTACTTACAAAATCCCTTATACATTTCATAACCTCATTTGAAAGTTGACTGACAACCTGTAAGCCAGCTATCATGGTTGCGCAACAAAAGCTAAAATACCAAAGGCAACAGAAACTATTGTGTGAATTAACAATTTTAATTCTGACACGTTAAAAAGACAATGCAATTGTTGTACGCATATGTGCATTTATGTAGGAAGTTTGTGTCTTGTTGTAGTGGGTGCTAGTTATGTGAAGATGGGATTGCCTCCTATTTTATCTATCTCCAAAAACTGCAGGCTGTGAATACAACATTGTTGATTATTTTCATGTCTACAAATGAAACTTTGACTTTGGTTAATTTTATTCATATTGAATCAGCTTGTAGTAGTGTTAACTCCAGTCTAGCTGTAAGTTGATAATCCAAACAGCTTTGACGAAAAAAACATGGTTAATGTCCAGTATTATGTGCTAGCTCGTTAAGCCATTGGTCATTCATGTCATTCATGAAAAGGGGCATCGTATTACCTAGTTACTGGATTTTGGAGGTCAGATAGGAAAAGACTAGGTACCTAGATGATTATGTGCTAGCATTTGTTGAAGTGTTAAGAAAAAACAGACAGACCGTTGTTAGTTATTTTGCAGAATGCAGAATATCAGGTGAAGAAAAAGCTCCTTTTTGGGGAAAATTTGGGAAAATATGTATGTAGCAACTCACTAATGGATTCTCTATGTGTGAAATTGCTCTTTGATGCTGCTTAGAATATAATAACATAGACGCCCTAAATTATAATAATGCATGGAACATTCGACAAGTAGATATTCATTAAGACCTAATTAAAAGAGAAGATGAGAAATCTACTTCGGGTGGATATTTTAAATACAAAAGCTAAGACTTACTAAATTTCTTTTTTCTCTAAACGTCTTTTTAATTTGACATTGACATGTAAAACCAGCATGACATTAAAAAACTAGTTGCACTTTGTGTTTTGAATGCCAAATCAACAAAAAATAAAAAAAGAACAGGTTACGAAAGTAAAAAGTAAAAAAACAACGACAACAAAGAGGGCGTCCCTTTTGAAAGCGTTTTGTTTACAAGCGCATATCACGAAAGTATGGTTCATGCAGGTTGGCTCACCCGAGGACCGAGGGTCAAGGCTGAGAGACCAATGTAATGACTACACTTGATGCCAACTATTATGTCATCAACGGGTCGGGTTACTATCGTGGTTGTGGCGCCTTTTTATTTTGTTTTCTTGCGGATTCAAAATTAATTTTGTGAATTTTCAGTTTTGTATGTTCGGATCTAAAAATACAATTAAAGAAGAAATTAATTAAATTCACTACGTACTAAGTAGGTAGCTATATATAACTATAATTAACGATGTAATATTTGGGTTCACACCTCTATCTTAAAAAAAGGCAATTTAAATCTATAACTATTTAGTAAGCAAGCTCATAAAACAATTTCTGGAATTGTTACAAGAAGAGAGCTAAATTATTTTTGGAATAAAATCAATCAATTACTATTAAAAGCAGGCACGAGCTGTCGAGTAACGCAAAAAGATTCATCTATCATCCTGTAAGTATCTTTTTTATCAATATTCACCTCCAATTCATCATAAATTCTATTAGACTTACCCGAAAGCTATTATCAAATGCCATATCAACGAGAACATCGTCTAGGTAAACTATCGCATTTCTAAAATTATCTCAAAATTTAAAATCCATAACTTAGTGAAACCTTGTCATAGAAAATAATTGTAGTAACTAGTATGATTAACAGTCTAGAGTTAACAAAGTAATCAGATTAATATAGAAAGCAGTTTTTCTGAAACAATAAGGTGTAAAGACGGCGGCGTTCCCAAGCACATCGCTTGCGGTCATCTACGCCACTTGAACATAATTATTTGGTGACATGCACCCGTAATTGTGGTTTACGGAGACGTTTCACTTGATGTCTTATCTTTTTAGTTTTAGTGTTGCCGTGTTTTTGTTAGTTTTAGTTTTAATTTAGTTGTAGTGGATTTTAGTATCTTAATTTTTTATTTGATTCTTTTTTTAAAATTTAAGTACATATTATATTTTCTGTGTTTTTAACTAAGTACCTACTTAATTTTTAATTAGTTTAATAATTTTAGTATATTTTTCAACTAGAGTTATTTGGCCAATAGGCAATTTATTAGTTCTTTTCTGGGAAAGCAATTCAAAATGCAACTCCATAAACATAAACAAACTGCATGATAAAAGTTCTCTCACCGCCCTATTCTACCACAAAACCAAAACCGCTAACTCAAAAAACAACAATTCCGCGGTAATTTGCATAAAAGTGAGGAACCCCTTATCTTTAGAGACAGGCACTTTGTGAAAACTTTGTGTTATTGCATTCTGATTAGAAATGTCGAGTCCCGGTAATTGAGATTCTAAAGGTCAAAGGGGGACGAGAATTTACCGTTTTTGTTTTATTTATAGCCTTTATTAAATTTAATACAGCAGGTTTTTTGGTGAATAACATTTAAAGGAAAATGTGAATTAAAAATGACAAAATACCTAACAGCGTAGGTAATGATTACGTTGAAATTAACGAAATGACGGTTTCAAGAGGGAACATTGCGTAGCATACAATTTGTAGACACGGTAAAAAAGGACAAAATCCTAGTAATAATTCCGTTTGAAACGATAATTGGCGTTTCGTTTGATCATCAATCAAGTTAACTAATAGTCTCGTATCGTAACTTGTTTTTAGTAGGTATCAAGTCATTGATCTACTATCGACGGACTTTTCATTTTCTGAATTTCATGTTTTTCTAACTTAAAACCATGAGTTTTCAAGTTGTCTAAAAAAGTTTTGACATACTACGCATGATTCACAGCGATTTGGCAAACTTTGGTTAACTTTAAATTTTGGTATGTTTTTGGATTTTTGTCCCTTTTCCTATAACTTGCCTAACCTAATTCTGCCCTAACTTTACTAATGAACTTTGCGAAAGCTTCTTATCACGCACTAAGAATGAAGAGCCCAGAACCAGAGTCCTCGATCACTCAAATCAAAGGGCCACCGCACAGACACACGGCTAATTTCCGTCGCTGACACACTAGTTCACTTCACTGCACACAAGATTACGTACCCTCACAAGTGAACTGGCCGTAGTGTTTCCCCGACGACTTGTCGCCGCAGACCACACACTCCACATTCTGGCCCTTATCCGTCGCAGAGGACCCGCTCTGCGTCGACGCGGCCTGGCTCGCGGGCGTAGACGGCAGAAGCTCGTCTTCCCGCCAGCTGCCGCGAAAGCCGAGTTCGAGAGGCGGGAGGTCAGGGCCTCTCGGAGGGCAAAGCCCCGGGCCTCCGACCCCGCCGTAAACTAGCGCTCCGTGCGTGATGATGCCGGTTGCCGTCACAGGGCAAGAGACCGCGCGACGCGCTTGTGTGTCAAGGGTCGCGGTTCAGTCGCGACTGAGCCGGGTCGGGCCAGGGCGCGCCGCGCCGCCATTGGCCCGGTGGCCTGCAGGGGCAGGGAGCGAAGGCCCCGCCACCTCGACCGCGGCCCCCCTCCCGCCCCCCGGACGCGGGGTGGAAATCTTTCAGCCGAGATACCCGAGTACCGTCGGTAAGAAAATTTGTTGGGCGGTTTGGGCTTTGTTTATTTGTGCAACGTTTTTAGAAGAGTCGTGTCTTATTATGCAATGTATTACTGTCTCTTTCTAGCTTTGTTTATGAATAGAGCGAACTGGTTTCTTAAAGGTTATATGTTAGGCTAACGATTTTATCGTTTGTTTGGGTCTTTTTATCGTTATTTATGTATTCGTCTATTTCTCCCATATTTTCTGTTTTTTTTCATTACTTAATACAAAATTCAATTCAATTTAGATGTCTACATTATCCCACTAGATTTTTTGAGTAACACATCTTTTTGTTCACATTTACATTCAGCATTACTTTGTCTTGGCACATTTTCTCACAAAATGTTAATAAAAATAATATCGCCCACATTTCAGAGCTTGCGGCGCAGACGGTACCTGAAAATCCTACTTTGTATCAACTTTCCCGCTGCCTCCATATTTCTGCGGGCTGATAGGCACTCCGTATACTTAACTATCCACATACAGGTGATCAAGTGGCTCTCCTTTTAACTGTAATGTATGTATTATTATGGCTGTTATTTAAATATTTTGTGAAGCTGTATGAATTTAGGTTGTCTCATTGGTTATATTTCCAAGTAGAATAGTCTGTACTGTATTAGCTAATCTACCGTTACCCAGGTAGGTACTGGTCAGTCATTGAGTAGCATGATCGGCCGAGTCAATGTCCTAATAAAAAAATAAATCAATAGAAATAAATTGAAAACCAATAATACATCATGGACTAATAAATATTCACTTCGTTGAATGAATATTTGTATTTCCACACCAATACATGTAAAGCACAATGGCTCACATTGAGTCGCAAGTTACGTTATTTAGATCTAGATCAATCTAGATGGCCGGTAGGCGGCGCGTGCGCCGGGGCGTGGCCTCACGCGGGAGGGGGGGCGGCACTCCCGCGCACTTGTCAGCGTGACGTCGACGCAGTTTGACGCATCGCCGACGCGACACTATGATTCGACAATTTTTTGTTAATTTTACGAGATATGCCGTTTTTCGTTTGCGGTTGGATGTTGAGTCGTGATTTTTTATTTATTTGTTATGAGATGAAATGAATGATGTGGGGTTTAGGGTTAATGTTTTAGATTTAAACTGATTTGAATGTGTTCAGTTAAAATTTTTGAGAGGCCATTCCCCAGATTTTATGTTTTCAGCATAATGTAGAAAACTTTTTTAATATTTTTAACCTTTGATAATGTAATAAGAAAGTTTTCAGCAACTGAAACAATTGTAATATTACATGTCGTCCGTTATTTCATTATGAATTCAATGAATAAATATTTACCTACCTACTACCTAATACTAATTAGACTTTCAGTTCTAATATGAATAATCTACTTTCTTCATACTCAACTTTTTCTCTTTTAGACTCCTTCTTTTACTATGCAATTAACAATCATTGAGAGCAGTGATGACCCAGTGGTAACAGCCGCGACTTACGAGTTGTAGGTCGTAGGTTCGAACCCTGACAGGCGCTTTACTTTGTATAAATTATTTCATCACCACTGCTCTCAAAACGGTGAAGGAAAACATCGTGAGGAAACCGGCATGTCCTAGAACCAAAAATTCGAAGACATGTGACATCTACCAACCCGCGCTGGGCCCGCGTGGGGGTTCATGGCTCACTCCCTCTCATAGAGAGGAGGCCTGTGTCCCAGCAGTGAGAACATTGTAGACTGATTATGCAATTAATTAATTTATTAGGTATTGCACAATCTTACTCAATACATTGTCGTCATTGGACTTGATAATAGGACCCACGTGTTTACTTACTGAATTGCGACTGAGAAGAGGTTAATTTAACAACTACATAGGTATACTTAACTGTAATTTCTAACTAAATTTACCAAAACATAAAATTAAATTCGAAAATTCAAAATTTCGGTCAAACTTGGTGATTGAGACATAAAATCAATATAATTGGTCTAGCAACAGGCATGACATAAACATTGATAGATTGATCAGGATCAAATTACAATCATTAAAGTAGGTAACCTCAAAGACTTAGATTATGAAATCTAAGCTCAAAGATATTGAATTCAATAGTCAATTTTAATGGAGAAGCATAACATTGAGAGTCTCAATAGTAAATGCATGGAATTAGTATATGTTAAATGTTTGCATGAGAGTTCTACTTGAGGTTCCAAATTCAAATCACATTAATGACTGGCGGGTTGTAATGAAATCCAGTATATACAATATAAATGCCCGGCTAGACTCTGGACTTTAATGAATTACCTACTTCAGCTTCCATGATAGTATATAATTTGACATTGTCGAATGTCGACCATGTGAAAATGATTATTACATTGGAGTTTCTTGGCGACTTTTTGCCGAAATTCTAAAGCCTAGTCTTTGTGCATTTTACTCAAGTTCCTATAGCAACGGAATTTACCTTTCGGGTACACTTATAGTTTCACTCACAACTAAGTACCAATATATTTTCACACCTTGTTTCCCCGAATAGATGGCCAGAGGTGTACCAGTACAACCACATTTCGGTTATATTTAAGTCCTATGTAATAAGAGGCGACCCTATTGCCATCAAGTGGGCACAAATCCAGACTGCGGGCTGCTACTGAGAAATTCCGGAGGGAAAAACCTTTGCCCGAACCGGGAATCGAATCCAGGACCTCATGATCAGCAGTAGCTCTTGCGACCACTAGACTAAATAGGCTGTCAACTCACAACTACTTAACTCGTAAGTGTAAAAGAAGTAACTTTTCAGGAGGACGAAAAAACTGCGTGCTGTAAAATTTTTGTACGGCGCCTTTTATGTTTTTTAAATTATTTAATATAGAAATTTAACCCGCTTTTATTAACGCAAGAACTGTTCGATTCTATGTATAAGATTGTCCGAAATGCATAAAATGCTACTTACGAGGTATTCGTACAAAAAACTCTACCTAAAGCATGCAAATACTAGGTACCTACTGTCATAGATGGCAGTACGAATATCAAATCAACAAATTAGTTAGATCAGGATATGCGTTGCAAGATTTTCTTACTAGAAACGCAAAAAAATAAATTTGAGCAAAAACGCATTCCCGAGGTTTTCACTCTAAGGCGACGTTATGTAAGTAGTATTCAGAATATCACCTGTAAGTAGTTTGTTGCCTTAATAAGTAACTTGCCCTAAAGTTCAGACGACAAGCTATGCCCGGGCTACGTGACAGATGTAGGCACAGGGCTGCCCCTAAATATACTGAACTTTTTGACTAGGGTAGCCACTTAGCACTTTCTCATACAAAAGTCTCCAGATTGTTTTTTGTCATTTATGACAAGCTTAACTGAACCAACGAGTGACAATAATATAGACTGGTACATTTTTTTTTAACCTATACTGTGGAGCTCGTGGCTAAGTAATAACGACCGCACAGGATCCACCAGGTTAAGCTACGCATGCCTGAGTTGGTCTGTGGATGGGTCACCATGTTTCATACCGAGACTCCTCCGTGCCTCGAAAAGCACGATAAGCCGTTAGTCCCGGCTGTCATTCGTGGCTCTTTGACATTCGTTACGTTACGGGTCGTCAGAAGCCTTACCAAGGGGTATCGTATTACCCAGTAACTGGGTTGTGGAGGTCCGATTGACAGTAACAACAACTTGCAGTTGCAGAAGATATTTTGAGGCTCTAAATAGACTTGAAAGTTCATTTTATGGGTAGGAAAGGTCTTGAAAGAGATAGCAGAAAAATAAGTTCTCGGGGTGTAGAGAAGATTAAAAGGTTAAGCAATTGGGATGATGCCTGAGAAAAAAAAAGAAAAATTATATTTAGTCCGTCAGTCAGATATCTAATAAAAAAATATAGGACACGTATTTTTTGCTTTATATTTGCGTACCTATTTCATATGAATAAAAAATGGCTTGGATAACACTCATTTAAGTTGAGGAGTGGGGTTCGCTACGTCACTACGTATAAAATCTAGCTAGGCGTGACGTCATGCCATATTTTAACTCAATGTATCGCCGTAATCTTTTGATTACGTAAAAAAATAAAAAATACGTGTCCAATATTTTTTAATATTCTACATAAAACAACAAACATTAATCGATGAATATTTTGAATGATTTGGGCATTATTCTATGGCCCCCTAAACATGGTAAATATATCTCAAGAAAAATGTGTCTTCCCATCTCATATTAGCAGACTCTCTATGTATCCATAGAGAGTCTGCCACCAAGCATTACCAACCTAAATGATTTCCAGAAAACAGCATTGCTATCCTCCACATGTAAGTACAAAAACCTTTTATCTCTATACATACTACATAACCAGCCATTTACCGCCTCAAAGCCTCAAGTAAATTTCCCTTTAAAAATAAATAACAAGAAAGCTTGGGATTTCACCCCCGAGGTGAAAGAGCGGGGGTGAAGTGAGCGAGGTGAGGGGGTGGCGAGGGCGGGTCAGAGGTCGACCCCGCCCCGCACACCTACGCATATCTATGTGTACCTAGTATTGTTACTTATAGGCTATAGATTATTTGGTCCTGTGTGTGTGAAATGTCTTGAAGAGACATCTTCAAATCGTAAGTTATTTTCATGTAAGTACAGTCAGTGTATGAAAACCTTGACCAGGCTTGGAACTTTGTCTTGAAATGGCTTCGAGATGCTCGTGGCTAAGTAATAACAGCCGTACGGTCGATCGATCAGGTTGAGCTACGCTTGCCGCGGTTGGGCAGTGGATGGATCACCATCTTTACATACCAAGACCCCTCCGTGCTTCTGAAAGCATGTTAAGCCGTTGGTCCCGGCTGTCATTCTTGGATCTTTGACCGTCGTTACGGGTCGTCAGAAGCCCGAAAATCTGACAATCAGTCTTACCAAGGAGTATCGTTTTAACCAGTAACTAGTTTGTGGAGATCAGATCTTTCGCTCCATGTGAAATACTACCAGTATCAGTATTCAGCTGCATCCGGTTAGACTGGAAGCCAACCTCAACATAGTTGGGAAAAGGGTAGACAGATATTGATACTATCGAAATGGCAACATCGAAAATTACAAAAGTGGCACAGGCAGCTTCATCAGTTCAAAAGTAGTGAGACATAGTCGTAAAGTAACTGCTGTGAACCACTTTCGACCTTATTGCTAAGGTGATAAGGTTGAAAAGTGGTGCATCGCAAATGTCCGCGATGGTACGTGATTACTATCACGTGTGTAGTCCTAAAGTGATTAACGGTTTTATTAACCATAGCTCAATGTCTAAAACGTTGGCTGTCGATCAAGAAGTCTGTGTTCAATTCCGTTCCAGATGAGTTGCTGTGAGGAACCCTCTGGTAGTCTCTACTTAGCTTGTTGGGTATTTTAATTTGAATATTTTCTACTCAATGACTACTGGGTATATATTTTTATTTCTGATGAGATTAATTTATTTTTTCATCTATTTGAGTCTGTTTTACAAATCAACATGTTTCGACAGAATTTAATGCCATCAAATTATAGTCACTCATATCAACTTCTATGCTTGCAAAGTAAGTAGTTATTTTTCTCTTTGACCTCGCTGTTAACCGTTAGGTACATTACCGAATTTGGACTGTTTATCACCAGAGAAAAAAAACTTTTATCTAACAAAGATGAATTATTTCTCTTTACTAATTGATCTAAAAAACAACCTTGCAGTCTGCTAGAGGTACTTCTAGACTTACTACCGAAAGTATATTATCCGTAACGAACAGACCTTTAAAAAGACCTATTCCTCAAATAAACCATATTCTCCATTCCTTCGAAGACGGCTGCCGACTTGCCGCAGTAAACTTATCTCCGGAGTTATCATCGATCGTGACAGCGGTGTCTGTATGTCATCCCCCTTCCCCCATTCCCCCCATTTGGGTGACTGAGTAATTGGGTGCAGGTACCCGAGTGCCCGAGACGTCCCCCGACCGCGCTGTTCTTTCTTTACTTTTTTTTCAGGATATTTTCGTGGTTTTTTGTGTTGTGTTGAGTTTGGGGGCTAGATTCTTAATTTAGGAAGTTGTTGAAGACTACTTTTGTGTGTAAATTATGGTGGTATGTAAGGTGTGTGTAAGTTATGATGGTATACCTTAAGTTTATTAGCATAATTATATTTAATCTAATTAAATATAATTATGCTAATAAACTTAAGGTTTTAATCGAGCAACTGAAGCTTATTAGATTTATCTTTTTAACTATTCGTTCCACTTCTCCTACCTAATAATAAACGACCAAATAATATTAATAATAAAAATTTAATTGGTCGGTTGTTGATGGCGAAATTTACTAACGTTGTAAGTTAAAATCTAAGCCACAAGTAAAACAGATAATCTCCAAGAAATAATAAATTACATTAGGTACGACAAAGTTCAAATGTTCCATCATTTAGTTTCGGAAAAACCGAAACATAGCGAATGAAATGTGACTATATCGACCAATAGAAATTGATTTATATTCCCACCTAAATTATTATAGATTGATGCACTAATTCCGTCACTCCCTTATTGCATGGCCCAGAAGATTTAATTCGGCAAACTTCGTTTTTTCCGAAGATAAACGATGGACACCTTTAAACGTTGTCGTGGGTACTGTACGTACTTAACACAGTACCTACTAAACCATAGAAAAAGCAAACCCAAGCAATGTCTTGACCATACTTCACGTCAATTTAAATCTTTACATCCGAAAAAAGAAATCAACGCGTAACCGCTTAAAGCCCAAAGCGGTCCCCCCCGAAACGACATGGACACTAAAAATTTCACTTACCGTAAAAAATAAAAACTGTAAGACAGTCACATTACTTCAAAAGTACTTTACGTTTTGTGGGACACATAAATTGTCAAATAAAAAGCACAGAAAGACTTGTCGTGTAGTGTCACATGTATCAATCGTCGGACTTTGAGATAGCTTGGCCATTCAGCGCCTACTCGCGACGGAATGTAGTGGTAGCAGAGACAATTTGTTTGGGAGACTGTTTTTGAGCATCTGTTTTCGGGAGGACCTGATAATTTGCTGATCTTCTTCTATAAAGGCAGCATTTATACGACTTCAGTTAGGATATAGTTGAGTGCTGGATTCCGAGACTATGCAGTTAAAAAAAAAACTTTTTAAATAAAAGAGGCAATGTATGTACCAATCATCAGGCAGCTGGTAACAAGGTAGGTTTACGAGATTCAAATAATTAGCTTTGTGGACTGCTGGTAGGCTTAAAAGTCGTAAGAGTTTCTTACGCTCTACGCAGGCCATGAGAGAAGCAAATTGAAGAAAAGTTCTACCACCTCCCAACTTCGTCAAACCCCGGGACCATTTACCTCTCTGGCGTGATCTACAGTGCCCTATGTATATGTATAGAAAGTTCGCAATCGATTACGTATCTAAGTAGGCTGCTGTAGACACAATTTTTCGAAGTGGGGGATTACTGACCATTAAACCACATAGTGCAAGTTCGGTGCTTCTAAGTTTCATCAGGGGAAAACGGTCAAAAGGCGCCCGGGCTTTGGGGAAAAGACCGGGGAGTGTAGGATTTTTACATCACTAAAATCGGTGGTCACCTTCTGCACATGGAAGGGGCACCATTACCTCTCAAAAGACCAATCCGGAACCCCCTCTGTGCAACGCCTGCTAGGGCACATCTCTGAGTAGACTGAAGGGATCTACCCGAAACCTAACTATGCAATTAATGTCCAAGGCAGCACGTGACCACTGTGCGCCGTCTTCCCTGAGGTCACTCAGTGGACGGCCAGAGTTCCCACTCTGAGCGCCTGTGGCTCCAAAAAGTGCCCATTCACCTGCACCTGAGATGACTTAAAGAATGCCACTGATGCCGCGAGCAATTTGGCCACCTACTGGGCTCAATCAATATAAAAACATGGAAGAAGAATACTATCGACACGAAAAGAAGAATATGCTTGATGGAAAAGAAGCTGCAGAATTGAGAATAATTCGGAGGTTGAATATATTGCCTTTAGCAATACTTTGCAAGACCAACCATATAAAACTGACGTCACCACCACGAAAGAAGCACTAACAAACAACCCTAAATATACCTCCAACAACAATTTAAAATATTCCCAGTAAAGCTCTGAATAAATCAATCAGTCCCCATTACAATTTACACTAAGATCGATACGATAAAACGAGCAACAAGCATCGAGTATGTCAGCGTTAAATCACGCGTTTGTTGTTTTGTTTGTCTGTTTGTCCGCTTGCCTCTTTGTTTGTGTGCTACTGGATAAATTAAGAACGTCTGCCAATGTGTCTTGTCGGGTCTTGTTTGTAAAAATGATGTATTTATCACCTTTTATTGTGTATTTTTGGCGCTGCATCCGTTAATGTTTCTGTCATGTGCAGTTTGGGTAGCGTGTTTTAATTTATTGTGAATGTGCTTCAATTGTATTGTGTCTTATTCATACTACAAAAAAACTTATACATATTGCTCATTAGTATTTCAGTTTATTACTCATTCTTTACTGGATAAAATACCAAGTAGCAAAATACGTGTTCAATAAATTTGTATTAAGTATCTGACTTTCTATTAAACAATGATGTATTGCCACTGGCATTCAATAGAATACTGATGACATCATTCTTAGATTTATCATCACCTGTCGTTCTAACAACCGTCTTAATCATATCATTGACACCATGTTTTTAACAGCTAAAATCGAATGTTTCAAAATCATCTCCCACATCGATACTACTACAGTTCCTCAGTAGAACTCGGTCGGTTATTTTTTTTCAATGATAAGACATGGTCTAAGGTTATCTGCCAACGTCACGTGGTGACTCCATGCCAGCTTTATCTTATATGTTGTTGTATGTTCTTCCTTCTCTTGCGTCGAGTTATATGAATAAGGAAGCCGTTTTATAGGTTTGTAAACTATTGCTTCAAAGTAGTAGGTATATTCTAAGATAAATGGCGCACGGCACACCACTCAAACACAAAAAAGCGTTAATCATCGAGAATTTTTGTATGTCTCATATAATCTGTTTAGCTTTGTATATGTTAGGAGTCACTTTTTGAGGGCTTCTGTTGCAGCTATTTCGCCATACTTACAAGAAGGCCTCTCCTGTTGGTTACGAATTAAATAAACTTAACACATAGCAAACTGCACAATAGAAACTCAATTGACATCATAGGCAATGTCCTCAAATTATAAAAGAGTCTTGTTAGTATTCCCGAAAAACATACACATCGCTCATTTTTTGCCTAAAACCCATAAAGGCTACACAGAAATCCACGCTTTGCGAGAATTTTATTCTAAAAGTTTCCCGGAAAAAAGTAATTCTAAAATCCATGGTTCGGTCAGAGGCTCTCAACTATTGGTCGCGCGCGAGTAACTTGTTCATGATCCGATTTTACGCACGGACGCCCGGGGCCCGACGACTCGCCGCGTCTGCAACGCGAAAAAAATTGCGATAAAAATAGATCCGGTTGACTTTTTTGTTTCAGTTCCACTGAAAGATGGGCGGATTGGAATAAATCGGAGTTTACTGTAAGAAATCTGAGCTTTGTAGTTGTGTTCCAGGAAACTGAGAGTTTATTGACTCTTTAACTAGAATTATGCGGTTATATCTGAGTTGTACACCCATTTTAAACCGAATGGATTAAACTGTTTCGTATAAACGCAACAATCACTTAATTTGCATTCGCGTATTAGCATCTATTCAATTCGTGCATTATTAGCTTCGTAATACCCTCAATATTAATACCTCAAATATGCTTCAGTTATAATCCTTCAAAAAAGCGTCATCCCTCACAATCCATCTAATAGAACCGTAGCGAGTTGTATACAATATCGTAGCGCGGCGCCACCGTCGCTTTGTGCGGAGGCGACCAATTGTGCAGAACCCCTGGGCTGATCACTTAATTGACTAGCGAGCGAGAGCTTTTGGGGGAAACGATACCCATCAGCAACAATTTCACATGCATCCGTCATACATTACCGCATGTGTTTAACCGAACTAAAATCCCACAGTTTAAACTCAGCAATGGTTCTCGTAATAAAAATTATGCATGTTTCTTAGTACAGGTTGATGTATAGGATTAAAGTGCAGTTGAAATGAGATTTGTTGGCAAGTGATGGGATTGTGTGGGAGCGTTAATGCCACTTAATCTGAACGATTAACCGGGGACTGTTGATTCGCGGCTGAGCTCAAAGAGAGGCAGTCGAGTGCATCCAGAGATGCTAGTTATGCACGTTATTGGATTTGGGATGAGAACCTCCCTTATTGAAAGATTGGGCGACGACGGAGGATTTTACTAATGATTGAGGTCTTAGAATTGGTGAGTAAAAAACTTCAAGAATACCACTTACTTGTGAAAGCGGATGAGTAGGTATCTAATGAGAGAATGTAGCTTTGGAAGTTGAAAGTTGTTTAATCAATTTTATACATACACCGTGCAGTACATGGTCGACCGAGCGCTACTCGGGTGAAAATAGAGTAAACGAATTTTCCCAGATACGAAACCTAGCTAGATCGATTTTTCGTAGGGGTTTACGGGTGCGAAAAGTTGGCAAGTTTCATCGAAATCGTTGGAGCCGTTTTCGAGAACGTGATTACAAGTATTGCTCATAGTAGGTATAGAATACATACTCACGCCTTCTTGGTAGGTTGAAACTACATAACGCCACCTGCTACGGTCCCTACATACTCCTTTTGCCTCGTTTACGTTCATACATCTGTCATACACTCACTCAACACATAATCAACTTATATTATGGATACAACATTCATCCCTCAACTCATCATTAGGTTCCTAAGTCCTCAGCTTGACATAAGTACTCTATCTCTCAAGTTGGAACTGTAAGCACACACTAAACTTAAGTAATACTACTTAAGTTTAGTAAGCGTACCAAATAAGAATAGGATCGCGCTTGTTGTCAACTTCACACAGTAGCTGTCAAATTAGTACGCATTGGTAATGAATTTCGCGAGTATTGCCATAGTATTGCGGAACAAAATGGCGTCTATTCTTATTTGACACGCATAGTAGAAACAATTCTACAGATTTCGGTAAGCAATTGAGTACTTACAGTAAAAACTTTTTTGAGGGAGACATAAAATGAAGGAAGACTTTATATTTTCATATTATAAGGACTATGGATATTAATATTATAGCTTTATCATCAAGAGGCCGGCCGGACACATTCCCAATCGTACGGATCACCCTTGACAACATCATATTTCCCTCGAGACGGGATTAATCAATGCAGAAGTTATTGTACTTGACCACTCCATAATATTGTGATTCGATCTTTTTTGGGTTTCGGAATTACAAAGGTAGATAAGTAGGTAATTTACTTAAAGATTAGGTATACTCGTACTACTGTTTATCTCCTAGCTTCCAAGATTTTTGAAAGAAAGAAATTACCTGTATTGTATCAGTCGAAAAGACTAAGTGTTTTCATGCTGAGTGAAATAATACAAGCGTTAACTCAAAAGCGTTACGTTTTTCTGCGCAACGTAAAACAAAACGATTTCCTTTACAGCTTAAAGTTGTTTTTTGTATAGCACTGATTCATTAAAGAAACTCTGTCCCTATGGTCCATTGTTTTCGTCCAACAATAAGAAGTCGGAACGGCACATAAAACAGGAGTTAACTCCAATCATGCGTCGGAGCTGACACACGCTTTTTTTTATTTTAAAAAATCCGGCAAAGTGCTTGTCGGACTACGCACAAAAGGGTTCGGTACTTGGGATGAATTTATCGCAAAAAGAAAATTAACATTGTAGTTGAAAAATATGTTCTCCCATACTTCGTACGCACGGCTACAGATCAAGATAGGTATACATTTCCAGTATAAGCTGATCTCGCATAATATGTATAGGATTTCCTTACAATGAGAGGTCAGTGTAAACTGGAAATGTATAGCTTGATGTGTAGCCGTGTGTACAAACAATCAATCTCCAACAAAAAAATCCAATCAATCTCGTCTCAATTCTTCAACTGCAAATGTATGTTTGTAATCACACAAAAATTATGTAATTAAACTACAAATTATATTTTTCCGTTACTTGTCAAGTGCTGTGAGACGTTGCTTCTTGCCAAATTTCATGATCATAGGTCAGCGGGAACTCGGGAAGTACCCTATAGGTTTTGATTTATTTGCGAGTAACAAAATATGTCGCATAAATAGCCATAGGTATATTTTTATTGCCTTGACTTAAAAGCTTGATTTTTTAGAGCTCCGACGGACCGTAGACCTGCTTATTATATTAATTTCAACTTGATATCTCCACGCGTTTGTGAGAAAAAGGGTCTTGACAGACTGACAGACAGAGACAGACAGAGAGACGGGCTACGAAGTGATCCTATAAGGATTTAGTTTTTGTTTTTGAGCTACGGAACCCTGAAAATTAACATATTCAACATTTTTACTATTTGGCCATAATTTCCAAACCATTATCGAAATCATGTGAGTCACTTTTCTTCAGCCGACAAAGCCGTAGTTGGCCACAGATTCAGTCTCTTCAACAAAAGCAGAGAAAACAAGAATTCTACCTACCCCATAAAAAATACTCATAAAGATAAGTTTAAGTAACAATTACGTAAAGTCACCCTTTCTGTCATCTTCACATTTTTAACTTAACCCTCATCTCGGCACGTGGATAAGGGTTATGGTTGTCATTACCATTATTAACCCTTAAACGGTTACGGATGCTGCGACTTTTTATTGTTGAGAACTCGTTTTTCGGAGGTAAAAGATTAGGGCGGCGTTAAAAAGATATGATAAAAAAAATCCGTAGGTTACAAGAAATATATCTAAGAATTTTCGAGAAGTTTCTATAAAGCTATAACTGAGATTTTTTTCCTACGTAAAATATAAAAAAATCCAACTTAAAAATAACGGACTTAAACCATAAAAAAATTACTCCGAATACTGTAGCAGGCGTGTCATACACACACAATAAAAAGTTAATATAAGTCCCCTACACCTACATAACATGTCACAAGAAAATATTATTATTTGTCCCACAAACCTACTAAAAAAGCTGTCAAAAAACAATCTCATCAAAATTCATAGCCACTGAAAACTTGAGACACCAACAAAAAACATTCAACAATGAAGCCAATCAGCCTCTAAGAAACTCTCAAAAACGGTATTAATTTTCAATGAGATTATTTACAAATCCTCGAACTCTACGTCAAAGCTTCAACGGGGCCTGATCTGTCAATATTGTCACAAAACATTATATGAAAAAGGTAAAAAAGATTTTTAAAAAAACTTTAAGAAAAAAACCTATGAATGTGGCCTAATTTTCGCTCTCAATACCCACTTTCTGCGTAAGCATTGAGGCGTTACATAAATTAATTCTTACATACTCGGACCTTTTTTTTTACTAAAAAAAGAAAAACGGAAGACCGTTACCTTTTACGTTTTTTTTGTCTTTTTATTTATGGTGTAAAAATTGGGTTACTTAACGGGAGCGAAGTCTATTGTGTGTCGTGGGGTACTTTTTGCAAAAAAAGTTTTTAACAGAAATGTTGTTACTTTTTTTTTAAGTTTGGAACACGTGATACAAAGAGGCGGTTGGCACGAGTAATACGATTAGAAATATTATTAATACATCTTAGATAATTCGCAGTTATTAATGATGAAGTCATTTCGAAGTGTGATCATGGTTAGCAATCCTATCTTTTTTTAGCAATAAGAGATATATCTTTTATAAATCATTAATCTTTTTATCTTATAGCAAGTAAAAGAGCATGTTTTTCCCAAAATCTAGTAAACAAAGTAAGCGTTCCCAATAGCTACATTTTTAATTATATTGTATACTAGCTGACCCAACAGACGTCCTGTCCCAATTTCAATAATTCAAAATTCCCATAGAAAATCCACTTTCAGTTTTCGCGAATTTCACCATTTTCCCGGCAACTTTTCCAATTGTTCTCACCGTTTAAACCTTCCCTGGACTACGACAAACACTTCAAAAACCAAAATCGGCTAAATCGGCCCAGCAGTTCTCGAGTTTTAGCGAGACAAACGAACAGCAATTTATTGCATTACCTATCTATATATAAATATATATAGATAGGTAATGCATTAATGTAATATAATGTAAACCGTTTCATACGCTTTATTTAGAAAAAACCGGCCAAGTGCGTGACGGACCACGCACAATGAAGGGTTCCGTAGTTGAAAAGAATTTATCATTGAGTTGAAAAACATGTTCTCCCATACATTGATATACGTCACGGACAATTCTCCAACTGAGTCAATTTCAACAACTCGATTTTTTACCTAATTTCCATGGACATTTTCATTTTCAGGTTTTGTAAAAATCTTTAATAATAAGGCGCAACATATCCACATTTTATATACATTTTCTAAAAAGGGATTGTACTTATATATTACATAATGAGTTATTTGGGCCACCGAAATTGGCGAGCCACAGAAATTTTATTGGTGACACAGAAATTATGCGTGTGCACTGAAATTGTGAATTACTAAAAAAATATTTTTAGTAATATGTAAGGAAAAAAACTGATATAGTTAATACGAATAATTTTAATAAGTATTTATAAAAATGCAACGTGGTGTAGTATTGCTGTATCTGCAAAAACTTATCATAATACGATTGATTTGAAACTAATGAAAAAATCCTAAACAAATTACTACCTATTATACCTTGTATGTATTGTACATACATACAAGGTATAGGTAGTAATTTGTTTAGGATTTTTACCTTGGGCAAGTCATCCAGCTCGGTAGACACAACTTTGAGAAAGAAGCCGACAGAAGGATCCAATTGGGTTGGGCAGCGTTTGGAAAACATCGTCAAGTCTTTTCGTCACCCATCCCACAATGTTTGAAAACGAAGGTTTTCAACCAGTGCGTCCTGCCCATTAACGGTGTGGACACTTACAGTCGGGCTGGTCCACAAATTCAAGGTCGCTCAGCGCGCTATGGAGCGGGCTATGCTCGGAGATTCTTTGAAGGATAAAATCAGGCATGAAGTTATCCGGAAAAGAACCGGAGTAACCGACATAGCTTGCAGAATAAGCAAACTGAAGTGGCAGTGGGCTGGCCATGTTTGTCGAAGGACTGATAGCCGGTGGAGCAGACGAGTCCTGGAGTGGAGACCGTGCATCGGTAAGCGTAGTGTGGAACGCCCCCCAGCTAGATGGACCGACGACCTAAAGAAAGTGGCTGGGACAGACTGGATGCGGAAGGCGGAGGACAGTGTGTTGTGGCGCAGACTGGGAGAGGCCAGCAGTGGACTGCGATAGGCTGAGTTGATTGATTGAAACAAATTACTTAAATATTTGTGGACATTTGATGGTCTTATCTTGAGGTATGTTCTTGGTTTGAAAGTCAAATAACTCAGATCCTCTATATCTATGAATGAATTATTGATGGCTTAAAACTGGAATCTAATTGTGATGCAGGTGGAACGACCGTTGTATTATCCAGGATTTCAAAAGGCAATTCATAGAAACCTAAATGTTTTCCGTGAATGCATTCTAAAGGATAGTAAAGACAGTTTTCATCAGTGCATGACAGTGATCGCATTGCAAGAGCTTTGGATGTTTTTGCCCAAACGATCTGATGGATCTTCATAGACCCTGGGAAACATTTTAGGACTTTTGGCAAAAGCCAATCCTTTTCATTCACTTCATAGTCGTTAACAATCTTTATTTTCACACCTGTGACGGTTGTTTGAAGACCTGCCACTAAATCGTTAATTAGCGTTGATATCTTTGCCGAAGGCAACCAGACGATCTGCAGATCTCTTCAGAACACCGCCTACACCGTCAGGTGCTCCATTTCCATGACCACATTCGGAGTGATGCCATATCACTCGAGACAAATCTGGCAAGTACAGTTGAAGCTGCGATATATGTAATATAAAATTATATATTTTTTTGTTTCTGGTATTGTCCTGACGGAGAATCGGATATGAGGTGCAACTGCTTCAATTTCTTGCAAAATTGGTATTAAATGGACTCATACTGCAGACGCATCGTGACGCAAAGATTCACTCACTTCTTTTTGCTCTGCAATCTTCTTCTTTTTTAACTTTCTTGTCTATCTTTTTTCTTTAAAATCTGTTGAGTCAATTTAAACTCTCACAGTTAATTATGAAAGGAGGCATGAGCAAAATAATGGGATATAAGTATAACAGATTGGATAATGTGTGTGTAATCAATAACTAGGTATGTTAAATGAGTTCTGACAAAGTAATTTCGGCATAACAAATATTGTTTCTTTTCAAAAACATTCATTAACATTAGTACAATAATTGATAAGTACAATTTATGTGGAGTCGTGTAATTTCCGTGGACACCCAGATGCCACGGAAACCACAGAAATTGGCCCACAGAAATTAGAAACGTGGCTATTTTTTTTAAATTACAAGAAACTATCAAGGCTATGACTGTTGTTTTCTATAATCTTAAATGTGTACCAAAGGCTACTTAGCATGCATAAAAGTGATACCTTTATTTCTTGAAAAAATCTTTTTAAAACCTGATCACCGAAATTGCAAAATTTCGTTCCGAGTAAACTGAAATCACGTTCTTACATTTTTGACGGGAAGACGTGGCGATATGGTGCACTACCATTCTCACTGCGTGTAAACGCACGACAATCTCTTGCCGGGCAGGGATTTATCGTTCGTTTAAACTCATTGGTGGAAGCTCAGGACGGCGAAACAAAATGACCACAGAAATTAGTAATTTCGCGCGGACAAAACTATCGTTGACATGTTCTCATTAACTATGAGTCTAAACATTCAAAATAATTAGCTTCTTGTAGGTCAATTATTAGTTAACGCAATCAAAATACTTTTTCTTAAATATGTTGGAGATTATCTTACTGAGAGGCAAATGCTGTGTATGAAAGTGATTGTGGACAAGACACAGAAATTTATAATTCGTCATTTACTGATGTTTTTCTTAAAAAGTAATAGTCTTATAAATATAATTGAAGTGGCTTCATATAGATACACGTCTCTTTAATTCTGAGAAAAAAAATCGTTGCATTATCTGTAAAGCAGCACTGCGTTTTCAGCCTAGACGCGTAAATTTTTCGCCTGAGAAATTCACTCAACTACATATTTAAGTTTGTGTTCGGAAAAAACTATTCTTAAACATAACATCAAGCCTTGTTTCCCCGAATGGTTGGGCAGAGGTGTACCTATAGTACACCCACATTTTGCCAGAAAAAAAAACTACAGATAGCGCGCGAGTTGAATGCAGTCGGGGTCTGAGGTAAAGAGCGCCCGGCTATCCGCACGCCCCACCTCACGCGCCTGCAGTGTAGTGCTAATTATAATTAGGTCACAGCACTACCGCATTCCTAAGCTCTGCATTCAACTCGCGCGCTATCTGTAAATACTTTTTTTCAAGTGATAAAACTACAAATAATCAATTTTCAGACTTTTTACTTTACTTGTGCTGTGAGCAAGGTCTCACAGCACAAGTAAAATTTCTTCTTGGCAAATTTCATGATTCTAGGTCAACGGAAAGTACCCTATAGGTTTTGATTTACTTGCGAGTATCAAAATATGTTGCATAAATGGCCGTATTTTTTTATTGCGTTGATTTAGAAGCTTGATTTTTTTAGAAATTTAAGGGACCATAGACTTACGTATTTGATATTAATTTCAACTTGATACCTCCACGCGTTCCTGAGAAAAGAGGCCTTGACAGATGACATACTTACAAATATTTTTTTATGTGATAAAATTATAAATTACCAACTTTCGGACTTTTTCCATTACTTGTGCTGTAAGACCTTGCTTCTTGCCAAATTTCATGATTCTAGGTCAACGGCGAGTACCCTATAGGTTTTGATTTACTTCCGAGTATCAAAATATGACGCATAAATGGCCGTATTTTTTTATTGTGTTGATTTAGAAGCTTAATTTTTTTAGGACTCTTAGGTCCGTATTATAGAAGGAAACTCAAGCACTGATCTTTGTTTAAATCTAGTTTAAAACTAGTTTCAACCAATCAAATGGCTTGAATCTAGTTTTAAGTAATGCTTGAGTATTGAGTGACGTTCTGTAATACGGGCCTTAGAAACCATAGACTACGTATTTCATATTAATTTCAACTTGATACCTCTACACATTCCTGAGAAAAAGGGCCTTGACAGATGACATATTTAAAATTATTTTTTTATGTGATAAAATTATAAATTAACAATTTTCGGACTTTTTCCATTACTTGTGCTGTAAGACCTTGCTTCTTGCCAAATTTCATGATTCTAGGTCAACGGGAAGTACCCTATAGGTTTTGATTAACTTGCGAGCATCAAAATATGTCGCATAAATGGCCGTATTTTTTTATTGCGTTGACTTAGAAGCTTGATTTTTATAGAACTCCAAGGGACCACAGACTTACGTATTTGATATTAATTTCAACTTGATACCTCCACGCGTTCCTGAGAAAAAGGGTCTTGACAGACAGACAGACGGACAGACAGACAGACAGACAGACAGAGAGACAGACAGACGGACAACAAAGTGATCCTATAAGGGTTCCGTTTTTCCTTTTGAGGTACGGAACCCTAAAAACTGCCAGGACATTATACGCCTTATATGATCTTCGTTACATACGCGTTTACATAGAATCTAACGTCTGTTAGTCACATAGGAGAACGCAAACTGCCCCGACCACATACAATCAGTCTCGGACATGTATTCACTTCATTGTGAACACCAACAAAACAGGGAGACACGCTTTTTTCATACAAACTAGATTTCAAACATTCAAAGGGTCCTGAGGTCATGGGTCACCATCGTATTTTTCGTCCAAAGAAAAAAGACGTTACGAACACCCCTATAGAAAAAAAGATAAGTAAAAAAGGGCTTCTTCTAATATTGTGAATATTGATGAAGAAAGGAATCTGGTTTTGGATATTGAAGATTGTAGAAGTTTCATTCAAACGCATGTGTGGTCCCACGGGGTGGGTTCACGTGTTCCAAATGTTCTGAGAAACGCGGATCGCGCTCAAACTTGATTTGAACTGAAACGTCTTTAGAAAACTGGATTATTTCATTGGGAACTGAAGTTAGACCATTATATCACTGGGAATGAGTTATTATTTTTTTTTAAACTCGGTTTTGTCAGCAGTTGAAATTAAAAAAAATAAGTTAGTGTTATTTATAAAATCATAAGTATTTATGTAAAAAATTCTAACTATACGCAATAAAAGATAAAAACTAACTATTACATAAAGGGACAGCATATCTCCAAAACAGTAAGGGTTACCATCTTGTTTCCATCTTAACAATACGCACGCGATAAGTACAGAATCCATGCGCACGATTCATGTACCCTTTAGCCCTGTAAAAGGGATAAAAAGGGATTGTGCCCGAGATAAACGGGTACAATAGGGGTTGATGTATCTCGGAGGTATTGATCCCGGCACGCGTTCTCGGGTTAACAGCGGCAGCGGTAGGGTTGGATGCTGCGCAAAGGCACGAGTCGACGGGTTTAAGAAGTATGTATGTATTTAAAATCTGGTTTTCAGGGTAATTTTTAACCCTTTTGTTGGTTTTTGTTGAGAGGTCATGTTTCCATGTTTCATTATTATTAATGTCACGGAGCTGCGGAGCTTTGATGTTGCATAAAAATTTTGAAACTATTAATTCTGTTTTTATTATTTTTGGTAGTAGGTACTTATTTATAGGTACTTCAATTTTTAATTAGCTAGACTAAAATGACATTAATATAAAAACTTTTATACCTAGTATAAGCCATATCGAATAAATTTTTAATTTTTGACAGTTTTTCCATACAAAAACTCTCAGACGTCAATTTTTATTCCGCGGATAAAAGATATCTGACTTTGTTTAAATACCTAAAATGACAAAAAAAAGTCGATCGCAGCTGTAATTTTGGTCTAGCAAAAAAAATCTGAGTTTATTAAATAAACAGTTATTTGACTGGCAGAAAGTGCAATATATTAGTTTTCGAACGAATACATAAATTAATACCTATAAAATATTGCTAAACATAACAGAACGAACAGAAGTCAGTAGAATACAATATTTAATTTTCTTTGACAAGTTTATGACTTTCATGTGACTTTAACGCCTTCCATGTGATTATTTGAGGTCGCTAATTAACTTACGGAATAGCAAAACACGTCTGTGGGGTCATAAATAAGTTTATGTGTCAAAAAAGGCTCCTGTTACTGCCTCGGCATACTTATTTAAGTAATAAGTTAAGAGAGAGGCTATTTATTTGCTTAAGCTATAAAATATAATTTTATTTGAATTAAGTATTAACCAGAGGAGCTCGTGGTTAAGCAATACAGCCGTACAGGTCGAAGCTGTCGGGGTTGGTCCGTGTATGGGTGACCATCTATACATACCGAAACTCCTCCGTGCCTCAGTTCGTGGATCTTTGACAGTCGTTACGGGTCGTCAGAAGCCCGAAAGTCTGACAACCAGTCATACCAAGGGGTATCGTATTGACCCAGTAATTGGGTTGTGGAGGTTAGATAGGCAGTCGTTCCATGTAAAATACTGGTACTTATTCAGTTGGATCCGGTTAGACTGGAAGCCGACCCCAACATAGTTGGGAAAAGGCTAGGCAGATTTGACTATTAACCAGAGAAACTTTTATGAGCTGTTTCTGTATAGGTACAGTACCTGAAAAGAGAGAAAACGAATTTTCCCAAATATGAGACCTAGCTAGATCGTTTTTAGCCCCCGTAAACCCCATATTGCAACTTACATCGAAATTGTTAGACTCGTTTACGAGAACGTGATTACAAATATACAGAGTTACCTACTGGTTATTGAACAATATCCTCTTAAGGGGACACTGTCCTCATCATTATGAACAACTTTTACTAAGGGACCAAACCTGAAATCGCGAAAGAAAAATCAGCTGCCCCCTACATTTTGACGAGTTTGATGTAGATAAATGTACTGAACAGCTGTTTTATTTTGGCGATCTCAGGTTTGGTCCCATAGTAAACGTTGTTCTTAATGATGAGAAAAGTGACCCCTTAAGAGGATATTGGTCAATAACCAATAACCCTGTATATACAAATATTGCTCATTTAATAGTATTGAATGTATAAGGAAGGTATACTTAACTTTTCATTTTGCGGATTTTTAACAACTGTTAGAAAAATATTGTCATTTTTATTTAATTTGTAAGAAGAATAATAGCGTCCGTGTTTCAAACTATCGGTACCTGACGTAAAAACCAAAATACCATTCTAAAAATAAATAAACCTACCCCATTAATTTTGTTTACACTCAAAAAATTTAGTTATTTATCACAAAAACCTGTCAAGTCCGAACCAAGTCCCGATAAGATTGACTTAACACCTTAAGACAGGTTGATAATCTCTTAAAACAAAAAGAAAAAAACGCCGCAAAACCGTTCGCCGCTTACAGGAACTATAAAATTTTAGACAAAAAAAGGGATAAAATTAGCAAAAACTATCGTAAATTTGTCAATGTGACCCCGCCTCGATATCGAGAGGGTTCGTTTTTACCATGACCTTTTTACCGTTAGTTTTAATATGAGTGGCACTTCAGAGTTATACCAAAAACGTAGGACCTAAAAGTTACCGCGAAATGGCTTATTTTATATCGTTTTATCTACACCCATGCTATAAATCCTCTATAAAAGTTTCTGAAACAGTTAGCTTATTGCCAACATTAAAACAGCCAGCGTCATAGTAACCATAATAACATCCAAACGGGTGTTATAATGTTGTACTGAATTTCATTATGCAACTCGTTTTCAAAAAAAGAACATTGTAATGCACACGCGTTTCACTACAACAGCGCCGTAATTTAAAAAAGAACTTATTCGAATTCACGTCGTATACTATGACGCCGGCCGCCATGTTCGATACGAGTATTAGTATTGCAAAAAACTGTTTCAGAACCTTTTATAGAGGATTCATAACGTGGGTGTAGATAAAGTCTCGTATGCAACTGTACATAATTAGGTATTAAAACACTCATGTGATACTATTATCACACTCGGCTTAATACCCCTTATTATACGTCAGTTGCATAAATAACTATTCATATTTTGAATTAAGAATTGTTAACTCGTAACTGGCTGATAGATAGGTTTTTAAGAGCATTATAGGGGTTTACGAGGGCGAAAAATAGATCTAGCTATAGGTCTCATTTCTGAGAAAATTCGTTTTCTCAATTTTTTCCCAGCAGTTGAACATTATAGGCTGATTATGCTTATATGCTATTAAGTAGTATGTATTTGCATTACAACGATACTATTTGCGACACTTAATGAGAACCGACCTCGTTCTATCAAAACATAATGTAAGACCTTTGCACACTATTAGACATAATGAAGCAGTGTTTATTACTGAACTGGCTCCAATCAGATGACCCCACTAACATTGTATATGTATACATACAAACATAATATGATTATTAACCCTGAGATTAATAGTTTCAATTATAATTGTAACGGTTAATTAGTCTGTGTTTGCGTTTGCAGAATCTCGTGGCTAAATAATATCTCTGCCTAGCCTTTCCTAACGATGTTGGGGTCGGCTTCCAGTCTAACCGGATGCAGCTGAATACCAGTATTTTACATAAAGCGACTGCCTATCTGACCTTCACAACTCAGTTAACTGTTTGTTAAAAGTTTGTGTTGTTAAAAGTTAGTAACTGGGTAAAGTCTGACAACCAATCTTAACAGGTTGTCAGACTTTCAAACTTTTGTTCTGACACCCGTACCGACTCTCAAAGATCCACGAATGACAGTCGGGGCCAACGGTTTAGCTTGCTTTCCAAGGGTAACGGAGGGGTCTCAGTATGTAAAGATCCACCACCAGCCATCCACGGACCAATCGCGACAAGCGTAGCTTAACATGATCGATCGACCCGTGCGGCTATTTTACTTAGCCACGAGTGAATAATAACCAAATAAAAACTACAATAGAAATAATATGTAAAACAGTATAGAATCGTTGCATGCGTTTATTAAATTCTTTTATTTTTTTCTCAAATGAAGTCCTCACAGATCTCCCTATTAATCAATCATCAGAGGGTTGCCATAAAATAATCTCGCCCCAATCAAGGGTAACATATTCGCGGTTCAAAAGCTGGGAAAACAATATAGCTTTTGTATTGCCACATAAAAGAGCTTCGTATCAATTTCTTGGTGATTAAAAAACCACATTAATATTTCTAGTTCCAAAAACAAAAGCCACACGAAAATATACCTTCTGTGACACAGATAAGGTTGATGGGAATGGTTGAAGTAGTAAATATAAATTGAGGGCTAGGGGCATAATTTCGATATGGAAAAGGATACTTGAGCCAAATTAATAGCTTATCATTCTGTGATCTGTAGTTTGGTTATTATGTCACTCATTGCGTGGGCTTTCAGTGTAGTGTAGTCACCTTTTGTGGGAATAGGGTTGCCAAAGTAAAAATGTTTCACTTAAAATATTGTGCTTGATATTGTGCTGACATTTTGAACTAAGCCGACCTAACTATTAGTACCTAATTTGATACATTTTCCAAGTCAAATCGATCTGTCTAATTGGCGTATTTGTATGCATACCTACCGTTCCCATGATACTTTATGCTAAAAAATCGAGACCGATGTATCTACAGTTTATAAAAAAAAAGAAGAAAAATAGCTTGCCCTGTAAAATATGCTTCAACTCAGTTACGTCACTTAGTTACATTAGCGACGATGTTTTTCAGCAAAAAGCGGACTGACGTCAACTTTGTAAAAGGAAAAAAACAGGTTCGCATTTCATTTCATTTTGTTTTGTATGTTCACCAATCAGACTGAAGAGATAAAAAAACATCATTATAATAATATTCCTTGAATCAACTCTAGAGAGGAAAAAACCATTCGCAAACTTGACAATATTTATTATTTAGGTACCTATAATTTATAATGTATTTTAAGCATTCCGATAAATTTGTATTATTTTACTAAAGATTTTAACAAAAAGATTTTATTATTAGTTAACTAAAAAAAAAATTAAATTTAAATTTAAAACTATTTATTTCATAAAAATTGACGTGACGTTATACATAAAAATAGCGCTCAATCTTGCATAACAATAAGATTATGTGCACTATTAGCTTATTTTAGAGTTTACTCACTTTAGATAAAGACTAAAAACCTACACGCAGACCTCCTCCATTCCAAACTTCCCCACGGTAAAGTAGGCTTTTAAGATATTTTTAATTTGTTGACTATTTTGTTAAGTAGAACGTGGAAAATGCAACACATAATAAAGTTCTACGTTCAACCCTAAATCACCCTGGGGGTGTAATGTACCCTAGTGCAGGGTTATCTGCTACATCTAGACTTTTGTTGTCGACGTAATCAGAGCCATATCGATGAGGATTATTAACTGATGGGGTTGTTTTTACCCACACGCGGTTTTTGAATGTGTTAGCATGCATTTGTGTACAGCGAATAATTTCGGTGGAAAAAGAAAATTCTAATAGTTAAGTATTATAACCGTTTTTATTTTTATATTGAAGCTCCCAACATCTTAGACATACATATCAAATCTGAACCGGTATTTGTCATAAAATTCCTTCTTTATTCCTACATCTGTCGGAATTAACAAAGGAATGTCACTTGGACACATGACATAAATGGGTCAACATACGCAAATTCCCAAATTCACACTACCTTAATAGAAAAGTGTATTATTCTAAATAATAAATATGCATCGATGCATACACGGACGGAACTAATCCGTTTCGCTTCCGAAATAACAACAATAAAGATATGTCGTCCAGAAATCCGTAAATCGTAAAAATAATTCGAATATAGAATTTAGCCGTCATGGGAAACGTCGGCAACTTCATGGTCTCGCTAATAAGGATCGTCCAGACGCAACAATGGACACGTCGATTCAGAAAATGACATATGTTTTGAATACGAAATGTCATCTCAACTTTTTTCTGTACACTTTTTTTTAAATCCCGTAATGCGTGAATGGCCGAGGGGGCATAGGCAATTATATTTTGTGAAGTTTACGCAAGGAGCTCGGACAATGCATGCCTGCACTTTTGTGCGGTCGTCTGCACCGTCTTTATTATGCCGACGTGTTTTGCTTTCGAATTTGGAACATTAGATCGTTATCTTTTAAAATTGGAACTTTGGCGGCGATTCGTATGAATGTTTATTTGATTTTTGGATTAGAACTAGCTAGGGTCACGTCCAAAAATACGGGGCGACCATTGCATTTATTGAAATTCATAGATTTGTCTTTGTGTTGCAGAAGTTTATACTTCTGCGCACAAATCTATGAATTTTTAAAATAAAAAAAAAATAAAAAAATTGATTCTGTCTTAAAACAGAATAGTTACGACGCGACGTTGAAGAAAATCTAATTGAAAATATGCTATAGGATTTCCCTAGCGGTTATAAAATTATGTTTCAATTTTTGGTTTTACTTTCAAAAACAGAACTAGGTATTAAACTTACCGTAAATTCGGCGAGGCTGACGCTCACACAGCTGTCACATTTTTTCTGTCCCCTGGTCAAAGATCTGAAAGGACCAAAAAAAAAAGTTAAAAATAGGGAAAGTGTTCCAAAATTCTCGGGGCGTGAGATGCTCTCTTTTAAATAGGGCTTGTTAGTGGTCAAGTTTGTATCTTTTTTTATAAAAAAAAGATTTCAAAAGATAGGCAAATTGGCAAGCTATTCACTGTGAGTGGCTGTGAAAACATTTTTTATGTTGTTTTCTTAGATGTGCGTCCGTGGATTAAATATATAGGGCGATTTTTAGTTACAAAAAATAATGTTTGCCTTGTTGTCAGGTATGTTTAAATTGGGGAAGAGATGTGTCACCATCTTTGGCTACTTTAAAGATTAAATAAAAAACTACTTTAGATTTTTGAAAACATTGCCTATTCCGAAATTATGGTCATGTTTAGTATTTTTTAGCATACCCCTTACATCCAAGGATACCCCTTGGCATGTATAGTGCAAGTGTACCTACACATTAGAGGTACGCGTTCGTAAAAAGCTTGGTATTCCATTAATAAAATTCAGCTCCCTAGTAAGTACTTAATAATTTAGTAATGTTATTTGCAGTTTTTAACCAAAAGATTTATGTTCCAATTTGTTTGTTTGTCTCATAATTTATTGCACATGAAGGCAACATTACTTACCCCACGGCTGAGCTCTAGCACTATTTTTTCTTGCGCAAGTTTTTGGTCAAGGATTAAGAACGCAAAAGGAACTTTAATTTTTTTTTGGCGTGTGATGTTTTTTTTCTTAAATAAGTACCTAGAGCTTGTTAGTGGTCACTTCATTTTTTTTTCTATAAAAATATATTGTGCTCTTTCTTTTCAATTTTTTTTTATATAAGTAAGTATATTTTTTATATATATGTATTTATATGTATACAATACTGACATTTTTATAATTTTTCGACAATTTTAATTATTATTTTTAACGAGTTGTTCAATATTTAAATTTAATTAATCACAATTTTATTCTGAGTGTTCAATACAATGTGAACATATATTTTTATATTCTGAATTATTATAAATTATTGCAATTAATTGCAGTGATTTGTAATAGTTCAGAATCAAATTTAATGTTTTTTGTTTTCCTTTGCTTTTTTTTATGTGTGCAACATTTGTATGCTGTAAAAATATTTATGTTGTGTGGCAACACTTTTTTCTTTGTCTTCGAATAATGTCGTTGAGTGTAACTCGCCATTGTTTTAACTTTTATTTTTTATTCAAGTAAATTCTATAATTTACAAGTTCTCTCTCTGTTTTATTTCATACACTGAGTTTTTATCTGTTTATAATTTAAATGTATGAGTGTAAAAATATGGACTAGAAATGTCAGATATAAAGCTTTTGTCAAAAAAAAAACACATCCAAACACACAACACACAGTTGACTTACCCATTTTCTTCAAAACGTCGTAAAGTACCACGATGAATATATTAACCCCAAAATGAGGCATTTTAGTGCAAATATTATTATATATTACATCAATATCGTACCCCTATCCATCAAAGAGGGTAGGAGGGAAACTATTGACATAAAATTTACGAGATTAATATTTACAGAGACGACCCTCCTAGTACCTATACATTATGGAGGTATGCATGCATAAGTCTTGCGCTTTCCTTGAGAAATTCCTGTCTTTAGAAAAATGTTTAAAGAGAGCTGGGTTCACATACAGGTTAGTAGGTACTCTAATTAAAGTAAGATATCATCCAAAGGAGCTCGTGGCTAAGTAATAACTGTCACACGGATCGGCCTATCAGGTTAAGCTCCGCTTGCCGGGATTGGACCATCTTTACATACCGAGACTCCTCCGTGCCTCGGAAAGGACGCTAAGCCCTTGGTTCCGTCTGTCATTCGTGGATCTTTGGCAGTCGTTACGGATCGTCAGAAGCCCGAAAGTCTAACAACCAGTCTTACCAAGGAATATCGTATTACCTGGGTTGTGGAGGTCAGATAGGCAGTCGCTCCATGTAAAATACTGATGTTCAGCTGCATCTAGTTAGACTGGAAGCCAACCCCAACTTAGTTGGAAAAAGGCTAGGCTGGTTGATTGATTCTCGAAACCAACTTAAATCAATAGGATTTCTATTCTCAAAACTGCAAAGAAAAAAACAAAAAAAATACTCTTCGCCCTATCATAGCGAATGTCCCTATTTTATCAAACTATCAAATGGGTGCATTATTCAAATGTCCTAAAAAAAATCTATAAGAATAAGCCGCGTGTTGTCCGGCTTCCCCGATGTCCCCGATGTCCCCGCTGTACTTTTCTCACGGACATGGACACCACCGTATAATTTAGCTATAAATAAAATTGCAATGTAAAATTTCTTGGACATACGCAGTTGAGGGTTAAGATGGCAGTGGAATCTTATTTTTGATATTTTTTGTGTAGTTTGTTGCTCAATAATAATTGCAAGAATTAATCAATATATCTTCTTCTTCTTCTTTTATTTCTTCCTATTGATGGGACATAGTCCTCTCTTCGAGAGGGATTGGACTGTAATCTACGACGCGGTCACTTAGGCCCGTATTCATGAATGATACTAACATAAGTATGGCAGCAGCACTATGCTAAGTAAGGCATTTCTCACAGTGTTCGTTATGGCAAGCCATTTAATTCACAAACAATACTCAAGCGACACTTTACTATGCGAACGCACTGCGTCGATTATAGATCTGTGATTGGTCCGTTTCGTTGCTAAGGTCCCTTTAGTGTTTGGCAGATTTGCGGATGACAATGATGACATAAACAGATGTGAAATGTGAACTAACAAATGTTGGATAAAGTAGCTGTCCAGCTACTTTACATAAGGGTCCGTCTAAGTGAACGCATAGCGTAGCAAATAACTGAAATATTGCTTATGAATCGGATTTACCGGCCCTATGCATTGGTGCGTACTGTTAGACCTCATAGCATCATTCTTGAATACCGGTGTTAATGTCTTCAAATTTTGGTTCTATGGACGATGTTTTTCTTCACCGTTTTGGGAGAAGTGGTGATGAAATTATTTACAAAAGCGCTTGCCTAGGTACCACCACTGCTATAATTAATATATGATTTAGGTCTGATTTTTCAATACATAGATAACTTTTATCTGAAGAATAAATTTGACAGTTTTACTTATATTTTCTAAACAAAAGCTGTCAAACCGCCATATTTATTCCTCCTATAAAAAAATCATCCGACTATTGAGCCCTAAGTAAAATTAATAACGTAAGACAAGAACTGATGTTCAATGAAACTAATTTAGTGTTTTCAAAATTATGGATAGAGTTTGTGAACACAAATAACTTGATTCTCGATTGAATATTTTTTCAGAACAAAAAACATAAACGCGTTCTATCACTGCAAAAAAGAAGTTTTCATAATTTTGTAAAAGTCCATTCCACAGTGTGTATTCGTCAGGTCCGGTGGATAGTAATCGCGGTAGCCAGCCCTCGGACCCGGTATGGATATCAAAATATAAATCGTGAAGGTCCACCCATCGAATAGCGCTAATACTTCCTCTATGTGCATTTTATACAATTTCGTTTCATTTCCACATGAATAAAATTGTATGTTTACTTAAATTTTGTGTATAACTTGAAATATTCGGATGCAAAGCCTACTTGCCTAGCCTTTTCCCAACAATGTTGGGGTCAGCTTCCAGTCTAACCAGATGCAGCTGAATACCAACATGGAGCGACTGCCTATCTGACCTCCACAACCAAGCAACTGGGTAATAATTGTGCCCTTGGTAAGACTGGTTGTCAGACTTTCGGGCTTCTGACGACCCGTATTGACTGTCAAAGATCCACGAATGACAGCCGGGAACAACGGCTTAACGTGCTTTCCGAGGCACGAAGGGGTCTTGGTATTAAAGCCAATTTAAACTTCCGTTTTATTCATTAAATGTCTATTTTCGATTAAATCTTTCTTTTTCTCGTAGTCATGGTATAAAGTATAGTATGCAACTCTTGAACAAAACGGATTTATATCGAGGGCCATGAATCACTCGCGTCGCTCTGGATTCTAACACTTGAATCACTCGCTACGCTCGTGATTCAATCATCATGAATCACTGCCTACGGTCGTGATTCAGTCGTTAGAATACTTCACTAGCTCGTGATTCATCTATGGCCCTCGCTTTAAATGCGTCCTTTATTCACTAATTGCATAATTATACTATTTTTTATTTAAGTGCCATTTCTGTACTTATTTAATGTATTTTTTATATAATGTTTTGTTTGCTTATTGTGTCTATTACCTACTTAATATTGTTCACTTAACTTGTCTTTTTGTGTATCTCTATCTTGGCTTGTGTTAATTTGTCGAACAATGTAAGTTACAATAACTAATAATAAAAATGCGAAAGTGAGTTTGTTGTTCATTTGTTTGTAACGCTTTCACGTTAAAACGGCTGAACGGATTAGGATGAAATTTAGCACACAGGTAGACCATGCCCAGGGATTAGGACATAGGATACTTTTTATCCCGGTAGTTTCGTTCCCGTGGGATAGTTTCCAAACACCACGCGAGCGAAAAGTTAGTAAACAACTTTTCCATAAAACAGGAATTGATTTCACCACAAACCATAACAGCTAACAAATCCATAAAAATTGACGACTTTCTGGCAACTGGCAAAAAATACATCAAACTGCATAAGTGGCATTAATGTGGCATAAATACGGCATGCGTTATCTTCACGCCATCGCGTTATGAGGTCGGCTCAACGGATCAACGGACAACCCTTTGACAATGCAAGGAAGGGGGTTCGAGTCCATTGTCTATGGTGGTACAACTGTTTATACTATACTGTCCGTCATGGGAATGAAGACAAAAAATTTTGATGAATGTGGTCATTGGTTACTGTTATTGTATACAAACATACGTTAATGATAATAATTTTAAATCGAGGAGCAAATCAGGAACTATCGGCCCAGCATGAACTCTTGGCGAAACTAAGTAACTCTGTGTCCATCTTTTACAGTAACTATAGCATCTTTTTGATAGGAAAAAATACACAGTAATCTACAATACATAAGAAGTGATTTCATTTGTCCTGAAATCTATTTTAGTTTATAGTACCTACTAAAGAAAAATAAAACGAAATCCAGGTCTATTTTTTTTAGTTTTTTTTTTTACCATATCACTCCTACAATTTTCATTAAAAGTGTTCATAATAGTAGATTATTAACCAAGGGGATAAAGCAGAGCTTCTGTCGCGGGTGACGATTTAAATCGTGAGCGTAACGAAGGACTCGAGGTTTACTCCCGAGCGTAGCAAGGGTGTTAAAAACTTAAATCACGAGCGAAGCGAGGGATTTAAGACGAGTCCTGAGTGTAGCGAGGGATTTAAGTTCACCCAAGACTAAGACAGCTTTATCACCGAGGAAAATACTCTACTTTTCGTACCATTTGCGAAAAAATTAACACAATAATAATGTGAGATAAGCATTTTAGAACATTAACTTATTTATAAAAATAAATTAAAATAAACTTAACGTTTATGTATTTGAAGAAAACAAAAACGCGGCAAATTCCTAGACTAATATTTTTTTGTCAGAAAAGCAAAGGCATCAAGCTCATACGGCCTCGTTGGTTTTCGTAATTTTATTTAATAATCATAACTGCATAATAAATGCGTATTCCTTTTTCAAAAACATGTATAATGCTTTATATACAAACTCAATAGTGTAAACAAATATGTAGTTCAGTATTTTCGGTAAGTAGGTATTCCAAATTTAAATCACATTCTCACCTAGAGGATGAATGAAATTCAGAACAATTTTCTTTCCCTGTTTTTAACAGATTAAAAATGACTATTGTTATGTTCGCTTTTTGTGGCATAGAATGTCACTTTTTTGAGCAAGTGGTACGAAAATGTATATAGTTCTCTACAAAATGATAAGGAATGATTTTGTGTCATTACTTTTTAGTCCAATCAATAAATTTTTTGTAAGTAATTTTTTGCAATTAACTAATAGCATCATAATTTCAAATGTCCCATAGAAAACTTCAATACATATTCGACGCAAATGTATGGGACGGCTGACTGTTTTTTCGCGTACGATGTTGGTGCCATGGAAAAAGTTGTTCGTTTGATGGTCTGAAATTTGACGAAGATGCAGAACGACACGTTGTATACTGAGATTTCTAAGCGCGTTGTTTCGGCCGTTTTCTATGAAGATGTAATACTGCTTACTTTATTATACTGTGCTAAAAGCCATACTTCACGCCACAAATACCGTCCATCCAATCTCTATAATGGACACAATCCTCCGCTTGACTGATTCCTTCCCTCACAGAACTCGTAAAATTTTATCACTGACGCTTTAACCAGAGCTAAACACTCCCCTCCAATATGGTAAAGAAGCTGCTTATAAAAAATAGGATGTGGGTGTTCTACAGAGAGAGTTTTGTGGTGTTTTAACTTACTTACTTACTTTACAGCTTTAATATTGGCAGTAGGAGTAGCTTGATATAAATGAGCTAACAATTAATACTACGTCATCTTGTATTGTCATAGTAATGAGTGAAAGGTCAAATTTTTCAATCGTCAAATAAATTTTATTTATGGAATAAATATGGCAGTTTGACAGCTTTTATAAAGAAAATATGTCAAATTGTCATTATTTATCAATGACATTATACATCTAGACGTTGCCATAATTACAGTGTGAAGTGTGGAAGTGAGACACATATATACGAAATAATTAGGAAAATTGAGACAAAGCATCGTATCTTCTGTCCCTTACGGCGTGCCGTATTTTTGCTTTAAAAATGTTGCCAAACAAAGTACTTTGCATGGCAAAATTTAAAAATGTTGCCAAACAAAGTACTTTCACTGTTAATATTGCTGTCTCATGACCGGCCACGCGGTGGCTCGATCTAGATGTATATTATCTAAGTTATTTATCCTTCAGTAACTGAACTATTGAAAAATCAGACCTAAAGGAAAATAATGCCATCAACTAAGGCCATATTATCAAATTGAACTACGACAACTGTATTTAAAACAACGGGGGGGGTAAAACGGTCACAAACTGACAATTCATAATTATATTGCCAGTTTGTGACCGTTTTACGATTTCAAATAAGTATTATTCATAATATTATCCTATTATGATTCTGCCAAAGTGGCCGGTTTTAGCCCCCCTGAACAGCTTTTGAAAGTATCAAATTCAATGAATCGTTTTGTAAGTTTACTAATAGAAAAATTTTGGGCGAACCTAAGCTGAAACAATTTTCAGAAAACTAAAAACCGTGAAATTTTCAAACGATATTCAATAATAATTCGAAGATTAGGAAGAGCTTGTGGCTATGCAATAACAGCCACACGCTTCGATCTATCAAGTTAAGCTACGCTTGCCGGGGTTAGTCCGTGGAAGTGGATCTTTACATACCGAGACTCCTCCGTGCCTCGGAAAGCACGTTAAGCTGTTGGTCCCGGCTGTCATTCGTGGATCTTTGACAGTCGTCGTTACGGGTCGTCAGAAGCCCGAAAGTCTGACAACCAGTCTTACCTTAAATACTGATATTCAGCTGCATATAGTTGACTGGAAGCCAACTCCAACATAGTTGGGAAAAGGCTATGCATGCAGACTGATTGAATTAGAAGATATCAACCACGATTAATTCATTTTTCATTATGTTGCGGTCAAACAAAATGGAAAAAAATCAAAAGATATTCCAACAATATTCAGTCCAGAATATCTTCATATAACAACATCCACTTCAATCCTCGAGGGTATAATGATTAAAATAGCGATCGTCCGGTAATCCACATTGATTGATGACCAGCCAGATAGCGGATATTTTCCCATTTTTTAACCGACTTCCAAAAGGAGGAGGTTCTCAATTCGTCGGAACCTTTTTTTTTTTTTTTTTTATTTTTTTTTTTTTTTTTTTTTTTTTTTATGTATGTTCCCCGATTACTCGAAAATGGCTGGACCGATTTGGATTTTTCTTTTTTTGTTCGAAAGGGTATACTTTCCAAGTGGTCCCATGATCATCAAGTCAGGATCTGATGATGGGATCCCATGGAAATCGAGGGAAACCCTCAAATTTTATTGGCACACCTATATCGATTTCGGTATTTTTTATAGTAACTCGTGCATTTGCTCTCGGAAAATACCATTCGGTGAACTGGAACTGATGATGAAGACCACAGAGGGCCATCGGAAATACTCAATTATATCTAAGTATATCACAGGTTGCGATTCGATTACTTTAATATGGTTTATGCTCGTCAAAATGCATAATGGTAATGGTGACTTCACCATGAGCTCCAGTTCTCCTGGTTCTTACTAGGAGAACTCCTCAACAATTAACGTCCCTGCATCGGGAAAAGCAATATTTTGTAAAACGTGATGAGCAGTTGACATTGGGTTATTGTAACTTAGATAAATTACAAACTGAACCACTAAAAAGTGAAAAATAAAAACTTTTTTACAAAAAAAAAACCGACTTCCAAAAAAAACACTACAAACTGAAAAATAACTTTAATTTCGGAAGTCGGTGGCAAAAAACTAAAATACAGATCCAAAGACACCGACTTCCGAAATTAAAGTTATTTTTCAGTTTGTAGTGTTTTTTTTGGAAGTCGGTTTTTTTTTTGTAAAAAAGTTTTTTTACCCCAAATCTTTGTTAAACAGGGGCGGGCATAATAAGTACGGACCTGAAGTAGATTTGATGAATTATGTGTGCGATATGAGATTTTTGTGGTATTGAATAAATTGAGGAGCAAAAAGCGTCAAGTTGGCGTGTTTAAAATAATGTAATGTTAACGAGGCATGTTTAAATTGCCAATTACTAATTACAGTGAGTCTATTAATTAAATGATACTTATTAAAACTATTTTAACACTAAATTTAAACCGTGTGTAACGGTTACATATTATCAAGCTATAGGTTTCCAGTATAAGGTGATCTTGCATTGTATAGGATTTCCGTACAATGAGAGGTCAGCTTATACTGCACATGCATAGCTTGATTACATGTTAGTCGTGAGTACATGTCAAAATCCTTTTCAATCATAGCCAATACTCACAGAATAAATTCAAAATTGGAACAGAATTTGTATGAAATTATCTGCCAAGTAAGTTAATAGGAACTTAATCGTAGGTGGTGAAACAAGCCCTTAGATATTTAAATGTACTACTTAAATCTGAAAAGCCGAAATGAATGAATGAATGAAATACACCGACCCCAGCGTGGTTTGACCACCAATTTATAATACTGTTGAAAAGACCAAAAAATAATAGAGCTTTTAAATTTTCGAAATATGTCGATAAAATTCCATTTGTGTTTGAAAAATTTTAATAAAACCAAAATTCGAATTCACGCAACCCAATAATTGCGTATTGTAAATAAAAATTTACTGCGAATAAAAAAATAGCCATAGGTCAGTTCTGTTTGCATCACCTGCTTAAATTTGAATAATAATACGATGACACTGCACTGCACTACAATGGCTGACCGATGGCTCACAAAGCGATGTTTTCTTTTACCGAAGGGCATATTCAAATAGGGTCCTTTAAGTCGAACGCATTCTCACGCATCAAACGTGACCTCTAGTCATTCGCGAAGGATTTATAATTAATGTTCTTGCAAGTCCCACTGTCCGAATTCGCGGATAATGGTCGCGGACACAATTTATGCGTGAATAGAAAAAGTTGAATTTCTTGAATATTGATAAGGGGCCCTTGAGAACTTCGTCCACTTGCTGACCATTGTGGACTCGACCTTCCGGTTTGTTTCGTTTTTGTAGTATGCAGTGGAAATGATTAATTGCCTATAAGTCCGTTAGATTTGAATAGGATTTTCTTGTTGCCGTCTTGACCCCGTGTGATTAAAAAAAAAAAACCTACACTCGGAATAAGTGCAGACGATGACATGTTCTCATGCAAGTTTAAAAATGGAACTTTTATCACTGGCCGATTTAAAAAAATATTGCACTTGGTATAAACGTGCAAACCTTGTGGTGCAGACGATGACACGTACTTATACATGACATTTTAAAAATAGAACTGTAATCACTGGCCGTAATAAACTTGAAAGTTTTGAGGAAAAGGTACCTATGTGACATCACTAGCTACTCTCACAGGTTCCTATTTTAAACTCATTGGTTCTCTCGGCTCGCCTTCCGTTCAATTTTCTCCACATTGCTCGACTGTCAAGCCCTCAATGGGTAGCACAGTCCAGACCAGCCATTGTAAAGTGTCCAGCGTTACCTTGAGTCCGACATGTAACACCTTCCAAGCTATTGTCATGGTGCGTGGCTATTGGTGGCAAAATATGTGCACATCGATATTTGGATGATAGTTCGATACGGGCTCAGTTTGATATGGATAGGTACGATATTTTGTAAACAGCATTTACTTGCACCCTTCTTGCACCCTTTCTTTTTCTGTGCCTACTTGCAAATCATCACTGAAAACTATTGCAAGCTTTTTATTTCTTAAAAAGTAAATATTTTATTCGAAAACGGATTCAAAAAAGTACAATCACGCACAAAGCTATTTAAAACATTTAATAATCTATGAAAAGAATGAACTTTAAAGTACAATCGTGAACAAAACGTCGTTAGCGTGGCAAAGCGCGTATTTGTCGGAAATATCTCGCTCACGATTTATGTCGACAGAAACTGGCGAGGATTAGAAACCCAAATAAATACAATGAGGTGGATATATTGTGGACAAGACCGAGCGTTTTCGACAACGATAGCTTTTTGTTATAGTCATAAAAATATGGATTTCATACCCGGAAGGCTAATTTCCCGTAATTAAAAACGTTCAAAACCTAATCGTAATCTCATCCCAGCGACAATCAATGTCAAAAACATGTTAAAAATGTAGGTAAATTAGGTACTTAGGTGTTTTGGACAGATTAAGTTTGAGAGACATACTTATTACATTACGACCGTGATTTTTGAGTTAAATTGCCAACTTTGGTGTCCTCATTCTGAGAAACTGAAAGACTTTGACAACTTCGACTTATTGAGTTGTTTAGAACAGTTATTAGTATAATTATGGCGGCCTCGCTTTCGCAATTTTTTTTTATTTATATAAATAAAGCCAATATTCTGAAGCAAGTTTTTCATAAAATGCGCGACTGCATTATTACAAGCTCGTATGGATTGACTATGTGGTAAGCAAATTAATCTTAAATAGTGGTTTAGTTTATAATATACCTACATATACAAAAACAAAATCCCATTCAAAACCATAAAACTACTAAAAATGCTCAGAATTAACTGTAAATTTCTCCTATTATTACACGTTAGTTCATAAGAGATTAAAACTTCATACTATACAAAAATAAAAGACTCGAAATAAACGTAATTACAACTGAAATTGCTACATAATACGATGCATCGCCGTGCTTAAATAGGTATACATATACCTTTCATAAAATACTTGAATTGTCTCTCAGAAGTCACGTTTGTTTGTCAGTTAATTATGTTGCTTAATATTATAGAGATAAAAATGTTCTTAAAAGTTGGCATACTTAATTTTAAGAAATACGATTAGATAAGAACAACTACAAGAATAAAAGAACACAAGTAGCAATGTCCGAATTTTATATCAAGTTTAAATTATAATTTTAGCATCAAAAAAAATTTTTTTTTGTACTTAATTTACATTCACTGAATATTTAAATAAGTCCAGATTTTCGGTATCATAACAAATATGTGACTATTCCCTAAAAACAACACAAAAATCTGAAGCGAAAGCTTATCGCTTCAACTTTCGAGTTCCGACAATTTCGAAACGATCTCGAAACTTCCCGGTCGACGCTCAAAAAACCATTCAGGAAGATGTATCTCAAAAACTTCTCGAGCGTAGAGTATTTATGGAAATCTAAATAACAGAGAGCTTTTTTTAATTGTACGGGATAAGTTTTTTCTATTTTTTTCTATGCGTATTTTATTTATTTTTTTTTCTAGTGATTTGTTCGACAGTAAATATTGCGGGGACTTCGTTGCCAGTCGACTGTGATGTGTAAATGAAGTGTCTCATAGAAGCGTTTGAACTACTAAATATGGCTCGCTGGGGACAGATTTTTTGGTGAAATATTTGAAATGAGTGTGGACGGATTTAGATTTTTGGAAAAAAACAATTGTGGTTTTTATTTTTGACTGTTGACGATTGACGTTTATAAGGGGTGTCATGAAATGGTATTTCATGGAAGGTATGAAATTATGAATGAAGTAACAGAACGGTTTTAAATTTTTGTTTTCGTTTTTCGATTATTATTTTTACTGGTTATTTTTATTGGATTATTATTTACTTATCCTGGAGGGACAAATTTTTGATCTTGCAAAAGATTTAATGAATCCCAGCATTAAAATGAATTTATGCTACAAATCTTTTATTTTTTCAAGAATGGTTTTGAAGCAAGGAATAACTTACCCAAGTCTGTATCGTAGCAAGAAAAGTGAACCCCATCCATAGTCATAGCGAAATTCCATCACAGCAGGATGTCATAGTACCTAAATTATACATAGGTACCACAGGTTCCTAACCTATGTATATCCTATACCTAGTAGGTATGTAAAACATAAAGTCTGACTGTACCTATCGAATCCGACGCTCAGCGCTCACGTGCAGTCGACGAGAATAAACCGAAGTAGTACAGTCGTATGCAAAAGTGCACGAATATTCGTTGAACTTTAGGGTACTAATTAGCACAAAGATTGGAGAGTAGGTACTTAAAAAACATACTAAAGAGCATATTTTAAAGTATCGGGCTTGGAATGATTGAAGAGAATCTAAACAATTCCCAATGTTGAACATTAAGTCATAAGTCATTTAATCATTTGTTAACTAACAATAAATTGTTGTTAAAAAAATATACAAGCGCGCTAAAACAAAATAACACAAAACAAAACAAAATTATTATTAGAGGTGTGTGTGTGAGGGGATGATTATCATAATATTCTCAATTAGAAGACAGGTCTGATGATCATATACGTGGTCATTACCGCTACTGGCCATTTTCTTAGGGCAGCCATATAATAAATATATTCCGTAATACAAGTATTTGTTCCGAGTCTGGGTGTTTTTCTATCTATAATATATGTATTTACGAAAAAAAAAAAATGTATTTATGTAGTTTATCAGCCATCTCGTTACCTTAGCACAAGCATTAGGTTGCTTAGCTTGGGACTAGATGGCGTTGTGTGAAATGTCCAAGGATATTTATTTATTTATTCATTTATTTATTTATTATTCCGTTGCAGAAATCCGTTTCGAAATATCGATTCCGAATTTTGAAGACAGCAAATCCATTCAAAATTTAAGTACTTCTCCGAAATTCCGAAATATGTGGCCGGCCTTAGACACCAACCAATGGATCAAGATCATCCCGATATCATTTAAACTAAACTAACAACGGCCATTTTCCCTTTTTCTTTCACTCAATAATTAATTTCCCAAACCAATCAATTTCCCCACGCCTGTACCCCGATCAGACGCTCCAAGAATAGAAATCTCTCATCCCACTCTATCTCACTTCTTTATCTGCATGACGTCACGAGCCGCCATTGGTCCGTCACCTTTAACCCCTCCCATACACAAAAAATATCTCCCATTAAACTGTAAGAGATCTTTCAGCTTCAGATAGGTGGCCGAAGTGCTATTAATGGGACATCTTATCTTACGAGGAAAATAAACTCCGGGTTTTAGGAAACGGAGTTACGGAGTGGATAATGTTCGCTCCGTGACTTTATACATATGGGGCTATGTATTTCTGGAGCTAGGATTTTTGGGAGGATTTTGTGGTAGAAAATAGTAGGAAGAGACCATAGGTTAAAGCACAAACAAAATGTCGCCGTCTATTTCTGATTGGACTCGTCGTAGATTGCCAAAACAAAAGAACACGCGATAATAAAGACGCAGACAGTTTGTCACCTCAGTCGTGTGATGTTGTCAGATGGGTTTTAACTGTACATAAATAAGTAGTTATTAATATGATGTTTTGACTTTAACAGCAAAATCGGAAGGTAAATAATTAAATCAAAACTCTACTAAAAAGGCAGAACGAAACCGACATAACCTGATACAATGCGACATTAAAAAAAAATCGAGTTGTACAAAAATTCTTCTTTCCATTTCTTCGTTATGCAAAGAAAAACTCATTCAGTTATTGCATTCAGCCTAACCATTGCTAAAAAGACACTGGCAAAACATCACTCATTCATTCTAAATTTAAAAATAAACCGCGCCACCGCCAGATCTTTCGTCCCTGACTTCTGACCGGAGTTAATGGATACTGAATACTGATACCAGCTGTCAGAAATCTGAACTTTAGTGCTATTTTCTTAGTGAATGTTTTAAGATACGAGTAATCTTATCGTAAGCTTTCGGCTACTGCAGTTTGTGGTGTGCTTCAAACACAATCTGTCTGGCTATCTGTATAATATATCTTGACGACGCGGTTGGCGCAGTGGTTGAGCGATTGACTGCTGCGCAGCATGTCGCGAGTTCGATTCCCGCACGGAACAAATATTTGTACGACCTACAAGTATTTGTTTCGAGTCTGGGTGTTTTTCTATCTATAATATGTATGTATTTACAAAAAAAAAATGTATATAAGTAGTTTATCAGCCATCTCGTTACCATAACACAAGCATTAGGTTGCTTAGCTTGGGACTAGATGGCTTTGTGTGAAATGTCCAAGGATATTTATTTATTTATATTTATTTATTTATTTAGGTAAATAACTAGAAAACAGCTGGTCTGAATTTTGTTACAGTTCTTAGAATGGCCGTAGTATTTTGTAAACTCTGGCTTGAAAATATCTCTATGAAGTAGGTAGATGAACGGATATTGGTCGTATCAATATGGCGAATGAAAGTTTTTACGAACGATTTCCAAAGTTAGTTTTTGCCCAGAAAATGGGACCTTATAATAATATAAATAAGTACTTAGTGTAAAAGTTTACAAAAGCAAAACCAGTTTCCACAGGCCATGGTGGACAAAGCAAAAATTACGTTATTATTTTTCATTATATCTGCTAAAATCCCGCCAATTCTTCACGGTGGGGGGAGACAAAAATATTTGAATTCAGAAACCGTGCAAATATAAAGCAATAAATCGTAATAAGTTTAAAAATGGAACGCAGCCCCATTACAAGTATGAATTTGATGCGTTCCGCTACATTGAGCGCGGAACGCGATATATTGCGCATGTAACTCGATTTAATGCAGACGTTTTGCTAGGCTTTAAGTGCTTTTTTGGTTAGCTGATGTAACTTTCAAGTAAAATCGGTAAAGCAAATTGGTATCAGTATAAGTAGGTATACTTACGCGTTTTTGCAATACGCTTTCGTAGAACTTCGAATCTGCATATCATTATTTTTCCTGATAAGAAAACTATGTGCAGATCAGAAACGTAAGTACCTAAGCATATAGAGCTATAATACTAGACGGTTGACGATTATTTTACATAAATCAACTTTGGTTTTATTTGATTGACTGACTATTATTGTTGTAGTTTTGTTTGTTGTTCGTTGTTGTTGTTGTGTCGTTACTAGGGTATTGCACGCTGACAGACCAATTTGATTTTAAAACAGCACTGTTTTTCGGATTCATGAATAAAACAAAATCTAGTCTATTCAGGCATTATTCGGGCCAGAAATATTCCAACTTCCCTTATAATGTAGTTATAAAACTGACACATTTTGTCTACGCCCCCGTCTTCGCGATTTGATATCATAACAATATCACAAACTTACGTTTTACACTCACATAACCTGAAATTCACCTTATCACAAGTAAATAAGGATCAGTTTGCGACAATTTTTATGTTTTTGAAAAGCATCTGTAACTTTGTCGTTGTGTCTGTAAGTATGGAAATAATAAGGCGGGAAGACTACGAATTGTCTTGTTATAAAAACGTGTGTTGCCAATTTTGAAGAATTTTGCTACAATTCAGGGTAATTATTATTGTTCTATTAGTATGTTTGCATAGGAGTCTTGTTTTAGAACTGATCAAGTTATTTCAGTGTTCTTATTGGAATTGGATTTTTTACTCTGATTTGAATTAATTACCTACCTTATTGGAAACGTGGTTAGGTAATAACAGTCGCACGGGTCGATCCATCAGGTTAAGCTACGCTTGCCGGGGTTGCTCAGTGGATGGGTCGCCCTTTTTTACATACCGAGACTCCTTCGTGCCTCGGTAAGCAGGTTAGCCGTTGGTACCGGATGTCATTCGTGGATCTTTGACAGTCGTTACGGGTCGTCAGAAGCCCGAAAGTCTGACAGCCAGTCTTACCAAGGGGTATCGTATTACCCAGTTACTGGGTTGTGGAGGACAGACAGGCAGTCGCTCCATTTAAAATACTGCTATTCAGCTGTATCCGGTTAGACTGGAAGCTGACCCCAACATAGTTGGGGCCAGGCAGATTGATTGGAAAAATACTTAGATACTCCACATGTTTGATCATATATTTATGAAGATCTGTAACCCTCGACGAGATCAAAATCAACAAGTCTTGTAAGTACTTATTCGTACAATAGAAAACGAAGTTAGTGCATACAACACAATCCAACTTAAATACTGAATAGTCGACGATTTGTAGGTAAATTACTTTTGTGCGTCATGTTTGTGCAGAATAAACAATTTTTCTTCCTTTCTTTTTTCTATGACAACGTAACTTTAAGCTCATCATGATAACGTAGCTATTGATTTTACTTGAGAACCAAGGAAACTGACATAGCCTGAAGAATAGCTAAACTTAAGTGGCAGTGGGCAGGGCACATTGCTCGCAGAACAGATAGCCGATGGAGCCGAAAGGTTCTGGAGTGGCGACTTAGCGTTCGAAGGCCTTCCCACAAGGTGGACCAATGACCGTGTGAAGGCCGCAGGAATCCGCTGGATCCGGGAAGCACAGAACTGGCAAAGGCGGTACTTGGGGAGGCCTATGTCCAGCAGTGGACGTCTTTCGGCTGAAATGATGATGATGATGATGAAGTCACCCCATCAGTTTGATACTATTCTACAGGGAATTTTAAATTTCACAACTGGCAACTCAGTAAAAAAGGAAATATGCTCAGCGGCAATGAATTTTAATGGCAGCTTTTAAGGCAACATTTATTACGAAAGCATTATACTATTTCTTTGTAGGATTCTTTTTTATTTTCCAGTGATTTTATGTGATTTTTATTGCTACTTATGTGGTTTGTAAAATCATACACATTTATTTCATTAGGTAGATCATTTCTTGAAAGTAGTTCCATTTCTTATAGTTTTATGGCACTTAATTATTTTAAAGTTCAATCTTTTTGGAATCGAATTGGTGAGAAAACCAGACCATTTAATTCACATGTGATCATTAAGATAGGCTATTAACTTTATTTCAAAAGATTTAAGATAAGAAAATACTATGAAACTTATAAAATACTTATGCAAATAATTTTTGGTAGAATGTTTTTTAGAAATATTTAAGTAAGTAGGTATAAGTAGTTCAATAATTTGGAGATGACTTGCCTGATGCTGCAACCAGGATCGTTTTCGCAGAAGGTAAGGAGGTACCAAAGCAAAATTAACACCAAAGATTTAAATCGTTAGATTTGTCCTCACCCTACTAAGACGCGGCTTCCATGACAATCAATTCAAGTCTTCTCTGTGACATTGTGTGGGTCCGAGTCAGAAGTGTCAGAACAAAACAGAAATGCGAGCATCATTTGACGAGGTAGGACAAGTCTGAGATTTAAATCTTTAAATATGCACTGATACGTTATAATTATTAGTAATAAGATTCAATGTTCTCATGTGAGTGGCGATTGTCTTATAGAGAATAAAGTTCTATCACCCGTTTAATGGTAATCTGTCAAACAACGTGTCAAAAATAAATTGATTTTATTGGCTGATAAATATTTTAGTTGGCCTGTGGGGCTAAAACGGCCACTTTAGCAGAATCATAATAGGATAATTTGTATTTATGAATCATATTTGAAATCGTAAAACGGTCACAAACTGACATTTCATAATTTGTCTGCGTACAATTTAGCACGCAATTCATCTGTTTGACAGTTCGTACAATGGTCCACAAATTATGAATTGCTTTATTGAAGTTTAATGTCAAATACATAGTAAATTGCTGCGAATTCAGGAAATGAATCGTTTTTAGAGGAATTGCTTAATGTGGCCGGTTTAGACCCCCTGTTGGTCGGGTGAGTGAAAGCCCGAGAGCAGGCCTAAAGAATAATTGCGAATCATATAATTTTGATTTTTCATGAAATTGATTATAAAATAAAACTAACATGAGTAAAAGTAGTAGTAGTATTTCAAAGTATTTTGTAGAACAGAAAATTATTTACCTAAAGTAATATTTTTGAGATAAAAAAAACATCATGCGAAGTTACCTCTAAAATGCATGGCAGTAGCTATGCTGACCGAATAGGTATATTCGAGACTGATTTGTATTAACACAAGACGAAGAAAAAAAAATTCTTTTACAGTTGGACTAGCTGTTGTTGCCAGCTGCTTCGCCCGCGTTTATATCGGAAAATATCCCACAGCAACGTACTGCCGGGAATTCCTTCCTTATTCCTTCGTCTACATTATAAGGGGAACCTCTGTACAAAATTTCAGCTTTCTAGGTTCAAGGATTTGGGCTGGGCGTTGATGAGTCAGTCAGTCAGTCAGAACTTCTCTTCTTACAATATAGATTTTTTACGATAAAACGCATTTACCACTAACCTAAGTAGATACTACATTCTATTCCGAGGAAAAGTCATCTTTCGTCGCATGAACCGGGAACTACAAGCATATTTTTTTTTTTTTGCAAATATCTGAGGTGTGCAATATATTTTATGGTTTTGTCGCGCTCTACACTTTAAATGACCAGACACGCATAATTAGGCACACAGATACCTAATCACGGACTCACGGTGAAGTACCCTCGACCAGTGGCAGCGTGGAAGTGGTCTCAGTTCTCAAGTGTCCTGTGAGGAAGTAGCACGTGTCCCCTGCGGTGTTGAGTTACCACTGGACTTCCGGGGAGTGTCTTACTGTTGTGTTATACTTGCATTTCCTTTTGGTTGGTAACCAGAGGGGCTATTCCCGTATTTTTGAGAATGTTTGCATTCCAATCTCATTCTCAATACTTATGTCAAAAATATTTCTAATTTACCTACAAGCTTACACTTTTTAGCTACCTTCTGAAGAGGCCTTTGTCGAAAGACAAGCTGTTTTTTAAAAAGAGTGCATCGAACGTCGATATTTAAATTAATTAATTTTGCGTAGGTAGATATAATCTTTTAAGACATCGTAGAATCAGCAATAAATGCTGATTCTACGATGGCTTATTTTATTTTTAGAGCGATCATAATAGGATAATAGGTATTTTATATATGAGTCATATTTGAAATCGTAAAACGGTCACAAACTGACAATTCATAATTTATCTGCGTACAATTTTATTCATAGCACGCAATTCATTTGTTTGACAGTTTTGTATGCAGATTCGTAAAATGGTTCACAAATTATGAATTGCTTTAGTGAAGTATAATGTCAAATACGTCAAATAGCACAATCATAATAAATTGCTGGGAATTCAGGAAATTAATCGCTTTTATAGGAATTGCTTAGTGTGACCGTTTTAGGCCCCCTGCACACCGACACGTTTCGCTCACTATTTGCGTTTCCTATTCCCATAACTTACAGAACATACCTATCAGCATATGGGTATTCTCCATGCGTAATGTGACGTCACCTTTACCCCAAGGTATATCTTTCAGGAACCATTAGACATGTTCAAACACCCTAATGGCGGAACTCACCCCTAACCTCACTTCCACCCTTAAATTCTTTTAGTTTATTAATAAGTTTCAGTGCAATTTCTTCATAAATCACTAGAAAATAAAATTCGATCGAAAATGGACCTTCTGCTTCTTGTTTAAGGTAGAAAATCACTTGATGTTTTATTAAAACAATCGAGGTAAAAAATTTAACTTAACACACAGTAGTAATAAGGCTTAAAATTGTTCATAATAAAGAGATTTGTAGATTCAGTTTTGTTAAGGGACTTTAATTCATAATCCCATTCAGTCAGGGTTTAAAATAATGGAAATGATAAGTAAGAAGTGTGTAAAAACATGCATCTGCTTTGAAGACGCTATGATGATAAGATATCAAAACATATTAGGTAATTAAATATTATTATGTTAGCAATGCATCATTTTCAGGAAGGAGATTAGATATAGAGTCAAGAAGAGTAATTAAAACAACTAAAATATCATGCACTTATTTGGATGTTAGTACTTCTTGTTCATATTTATAGAAATTATTTATTTTGATCTTTTTGGTATTAATGCCAAACCTGTGGTAAAACCCAAATGAAGTATAAGTTCATGTCTCAAAGATGAGGAGATACCTCAACAATCAAAATTCGCAATTCCAGCTTGATTTTTAGGGAAAAAAAAGTTATTTTTTGTGATTTAATAATATTTTTTAACAATGAAAATAAATTAACTTAAGAAAATTATATAATAATCAAACATTGCTAATATTATAATAATATTAGTTATTTACTTATTTATTACTTTAATTGCACTTGTAAAAATTACTAATATTTTTTATGGACCAATTTGTTCATCTTTAAATTAATTGAAACTGACCCTAAAAATAAAAACTGACCCATTCTTCAGCACGAATACACACCAATCTTAAAAACATATTCGGGCCACGAACTCCTCAAGTTTTGCATGAAACCTTACAAACGGCGGTTAAAGACGGGCAAACGTAAGCGGGGGGAGGAGGGGTAAGAGGATTGCGTTTGACATTTAATACTATTGCGGTGACTACTATAGTGATTGTGAGGTGACCATGCTGGATAGCAGGATGAGTTAAGTCACTGGTAGATAGTGACTGGTAATAAAAAGTAACTTTGAAAACTAAAACCCGACTACTGAAAAATCACGCTCTAAAAAGGATGAAACAAGAAAATATTCTCATCTGAAATTAGAAAAAGACAGACAAATTAAAAATCCGTCATGTTAGGCCATAAATTGAACAGATTACGTGTGACTCCAGATTTTTTATTTGTCTGTCTTTTTCTAATTTCAAATGAGAATATTTTCTTGTTCCATACTTGTTGATCGTGATTTTTCAGTAGTCGGGTTTTAGTTTTTAAACTTACTTTTTATTTAAATTATTTTGGGGTTATAATTTCGTTTTAGCTAGAGTCATTTACATTTTTAAAGAAGAATAACGATTAAATATGGGATTTTAATCAGAGGGATTTTGGTACCGCAATTAGGATGCTGCATGGTCACCCTAATAAGAAGCCTCGAAGCAAACGGAAGTTACCTAAGTCACTAAAGACGGAAACGAAATTGTAACTTTTTCTATTGTAGAGATAGTTCTGCAAGGTTATAAGTAGGTAGGCCCGTGCCCTACTGATAGTTACTAGGGCTTCGGTATAATTAGATTCGGTCTTTGGATTGTAATACCTTCATATTTTAAGTTGGTAAGAGCTGGTAAGGTAGGTATTATGTTTGCATAAGAATTATAAGTATATGTCACTATGACATTGTGAGTAACGTTAGTTTATACTCTACTAACTTTTGCCAGAGGCTTCGCCCGCATTTATTATAAATATAAACCTTCCTCTTGAATAACTCTATCTAGTAAAAAAAACCGCATCAAAAATCCGTTGTGTAGTTTAAAACATCTAAGCATACATAGGGACAGGCAGACAGTGTGAAGCGACTTTGTATTATACTATGTAGTGATAGTGATTGGCATTATTTTCGTTAGATTACCATCTGTCGAAAAGTGAACTGAGGGGAATGGATTAGGTTAGGTCGAACTTTGATTGACCGCGCTACTTCCAAATTGCTCGCAGCTTTATGTAGGCTATTTGGTATTAGTGCAAGGAGAGTTACGTTGCAAGCAAGTTTGATACTAGCTCGCAATCTGTCGGGTTCCCAATGGGAAACCAGTTTGTAACTACTGCTGCTACTACTGTGTTTGTTTTTGTTTGTGTGTTTGTTTGTTTATTTTTGTTTGTGCTTGTTTGTTTGTACTATCGAAAAATTGTAAATGATTCGTTGTTGCAGTCGCAGTTCACAATTTTTCGACAGTTTCTAATCTAACGAAAATAATACCGATATATTATAAACTAACGAAGTTTATGCTCTTCCATAGTAAAAAGAAAAAATATTGCGCGAGCGATGAGTATGAGCTGTAACATTCAAAACAGCATAGGTCCAAAGATCATCTCTGACGCAGACTTCAATGAATTGGTGGAATATCAGACAGGAATCCAGAACGAAGAAATTATTAGGTACTCCCATCTATAGACGGCCCGTGAGCCCATGAAGAAACCATACCGAGTAATTTTTGGGAGACGAACAAATCATAGACAAAAACCATCAAAGTTAACCGTCATTCGAAATTAAACGCCTATCAAGCCTTGCACAATATTCCTCTACAATACAATAATGACATTTCAATACAATCAACAATAGGAAAACATTAATGACCATGTAATATCCTCATAAAAAGTTGGTCGCATGCCAAATGTGGGTGGACATCGTAAATCTGTCAAAAAAACACAAAATGGCTGACCGCAGCTGTCAATGAGCATTGAGACGTCAAAATTCGGACAATGTTTTATTTGCGGCCAGTCTTTCCTAGCATTGGCTCCTGTAATGAAAACCACAGGGTATATTTTTCAGTGTTTTTTTGATTTTTGTTTTTTAAAGTTATGTTGGTAATTTGAGATAAAAGAGACATTGGTCATTACGGGTTGTGTCACGGTGATTTCGGGCGGTGTCTCGTGTGAAAGTAGTTACATTAGTAACAATTAATTTTATGGATATTTCTGTACAATTGTCGTGGAAAACCTGGACATGTGGGTGGGTTGTGTTCCGGTTCTTTGATGTCTTGGCACGGATGTAACTTGTACAATGAATGAAGTGTTAACAACTGTCTCGTGAGTAATCCTTATTTCAAACTAATTGGATATTTTGTTTATTTATCAGATTTTTTTTAACACGCTTCTATTAGCTTCACCTGTATGTAGGTATTTTTGTATGTAACGGAATCTTTCAACCCACTTTAAATGGTCAGATTAATTAGAAATTTTGCACACTTATGTCAGGTCCCGGTGACAATACAATAATTTAAAATAATAATAATAAAATATACTTTAAAAAATTAATAAAATTAATTAAAATATAATACCTACATAAATATAATAATTATAGAATAAATTTTATTTGGGAAATTCGACTAAAAAATTGAAAAATAAATTATACTTAGTTCAAAATAACTAAAAAAACACGCTTTAATACCATTAAACTGAACTAAAAAGTAAAAAATAAATTTGGTAAGACTGGTAGTCAGACTTTTGGGCTTCTGACTACCCGTACGGCTTAACGTGCTTTCCGAGGCACGGAGGGGTCTCGGTATGTAAAGATGGTCATCTATCCACGGACCAACCGCGGCAAGCGTAGCTTAACCTTTGATCGACCCATATGCAGCTGTTATTATTTAGCCATGAGCTCCTGTCAGAACCCTTCACAAAAATACATAACTGTCTTCTGGCTTCTTCAGCGTGGTCCCAAAACACTTATTTTGTGGCTTGCTATTATAGTGACTTATCAAATCAAATCAAAATCATTTATTTCAATCCATTTAGATCATAATTATATGTTAAAATTAATCATAATAAATAAACATGAAAATAAATACATAATTAAATAATATAAATAAAATTAAAATTGTAGAATTAAATCAAAATCATCAAATCAAAATCATAAAATTAAAATCATAAAATAATAATAATAATAAAATAGGTACCCTCTGAGTCATTTGTTTGTTTGTCATTACATTAACCATAAGTACTGACAATCAAACCTGTTCCCAAATAAAAACATCTCAGAAATAATGATATCAAGTCATAACAGAAAACGTCGCAATAAATAAAGTTTTAACACCCCTTATCAGTAACAAACCACCTTGTTTAAGTTCTATGACTAATTTTATTGAAATATTGGAAAAACACTTAAAATACGTTTTGTGAGCTATTAAATTTTTATAGGCAAAAAGTTTTTGGTGAGAATTTAGAGATTCGATGCTGAAATTATGTTAAGTCGAATTGGAATAATGGATTTCTTAAAAGTAATGTTTATAACACTGTAAATATTTTAGTGTATACGGTTGTGTATTGAAGTACTTAGTCCGTTGATATGAAACAATAAATTCAATTTTCATTTTAAGTTATTTAACTGATTAAGGGCCAATTTTTCAATCGTCAGATAACTTTTATTTATGGATTAAATATGTAGGTTTGACAGCTCATATTCATATTTATTCGTCAGACAAAAGTTAAGTATCTGACTATTGAAAAATCAGCCTTAGAATGTCTACACTACAAACCATTCGAAATCCGAAATCAAAATCGATTCAAACATAAAAACAATGTAAGGAAATTCAAATAATCGAATTCTATGCAGATTTTGTAATTGGAACACATGCGACCCATTTCGTGGGAACCAGCGAACAGGTGACGTTCGAAAACCAAATGTTTTCGCTGACAGCGTACAAATCACGCATCAGGAAATGGAAAAAAAAGTTTGGACAACATTCCCATAGACAAGCAGTGGCTAATAAGAGGGGTGGCGATTGTTATTGGACTAGTAATTAATGGTTATTGTAAATTAAGTAATGGTGAATATTAATAATAATATATTCAAATAATTTGTAATGTATAGTTTCTTATTAGTGTCAATTTGATTCCTGTGTTAAAATAATCATGATCTCCATTGCTCCATTTGTAAGCAAGACTGTTGTAGCAAATGACAACGATGCACAGCAGACCTTTATCATTAGGTGCCCGGAAAGGGACATGGGATAGTTTTACCACAGAATAATAAAGCAACAGTAGTTTATCTGGGCAGTGACCTCGAATTAATTACCTACAGCCGCTCGGTAGATAAATACGCGTCCGTCCGTGCGTAACTGCCTCGCGCTCGAACTGTTGCGCACTGGTATTATTTTATACTACTTACTGAGATTTCGACGCGCGTCGTTTCGGCCGTTTTCTAGGAATATGTAATACTGCTTACTTTATTATACTGTGGTTTTACTCTTTAACCGGGTAGGTATCTAGTTACCTACCGACTCTAGCAAGAAGTTCCCTTATATAGAATGAAACTAGGGGCAATGTTGCTAGAAATACTATAATAATTAAAAGAAGGACACGTAATCTGCAATCTGCTTAGCCTTTTTCCAACTGTCTTGGGGTCAGCTACCAGTCTACCCGGATGCAGCTGAATACCAGTATTTTACATGAAGCGATTGCCTATCTGACCTCCACACCCCAGTTACTGGGTAACATGGTAAGTACCCCTTAGTAAGACTTTCGGGCTTCTGACGACCCGTAATGACTGTAAAAGATCCACGAATGAGCCAGGACCAACGACTTAACCGCTAGTGCGATCCCGACGTCACCAAAAAAAAACAAGTACGCTCACGCTCCGATGACGTCAGCAGGCGTGACACGCCCGTGTTTATTAAAATGGTCATAGCGACGAAGTTAATTAGAATCTAATGTTTTTATGAAAGCTAGATAACAGGACTACTAATTTGACAACTATTAACGAAAAAAGAAAAACATAGGGGCATAGTATATATATATCCTTCTTATTCAGTTTATGAAATATCTTTTAAATTGGTCCAATATTGGAGGAGGAAATAGGCGAGAGCCAAACCTCGAAATGTGACTTTTTACATAGGCTATTTAGTCGGATCTGCAGTTGTCCTTATCGCACGAATTCGAGGGCGGAGCGCTCGCAGAGTGACATCAATACCTTCTTAAAATACCTAATTATCAAAAGTCTGGCCACCCGCCTTTCCTCTTAACGTGCTTTCCGAGGCACGGAGGAGTCTCGGTATGTAAAAGATGGTGATCCACGGACTAACCGCGGCAAGCGTAGCTTAACCTGATCGATCGACCCGTGCGGCTGTTATTACTTAGCCACGCGAGCCCCGATGCAGCTGAATATCAGTATTTTACTTACATGGAGCATGGCCTAAATGACCTCCACAAACTTAAAAGAAGGACATAATTAATTAATATTTGCTTACTTACTGTACTTATTTCCATACTCGACCGCAAGTTCCAATACTCACAATATTAGATAACCTATACTTACTCGTATGATTTACTCTCTTCCCAATGCGCCAACAAAAACAGTTATTTCCTGGTTAAGGTATATTGGTTGAAATGATGCGTCTACCGCTCCCACGGGATCGAGTTGCGAGATACAGGGTGCTACCGTAATTTGGAGATTGAAAAAAAATATTACTTAGTTGATATTGTACCTACTGTTTATTGGAACGAAGTTCTTTAACGTGGCTTGCGGTAGGCGAGTTGACTGGTAGAAATCGTCACATAACGAAAAAGCATTATGCCCTCCATATGACTCTCTCTCTCTCTGTCTGTCTATTTCTGTTATGGAGATAGAGAGAAAGTGTGAATTTAAAATTTAAAAAAAAAAGTAGTTTTAAAATCGTACAATCATAATATTATGTGATAAGGAACTTCGTTCCTGACGGGGGTCCCCCAACCGCCCACAATTTTTTTGTAGATTAAAAAAAATAAAGAAAGAAAATAAGAAGAAGTTAAGAATAAAAAATGAACAACGGTTAATTTATTGTTGTTGGTTTGTTGGTTGTTTATTATTTTCCTGGTTAGGACTAACCTGGAAGAAAGTAGAACAACGGGGGGGGGGTGTTCTACTTTCCCCTCCCTTAAGTATTCAAAGGAAAATATGAAAAACAATTTAAATTATCTTTATTAAACATTGCTTGACAAAGATGACACTTAGAAGAAAACGCGCGTTATCTTTTACTAGTTATTTTTATTTATTCTTCTATTTAGAATAATGAACAAACACATAATCACTAAAATCATATTGGTTTTCCAATTTCAAACTGCAACGTAATTCCAACAAGAATTCCAAATTCAATTTTTTTAAACCGTCCTGTATCATAGAGCCGTGAAAGTATGCGGATTATGCACAGGTGGTTCCGCCCCTCGGAATTCCGTACTTTTTGTATGAATTCCGTTCACTCTGAGCAAGGATTTCCGAATTGAAAATAACTTTCTTTAATTTCGTGTTCGGTTCTGGCATAAATGTCGCTAATTGCAGTTTGTGAGAAGTTATGCACGCTGGTTTGTGCCTTATGTTTATAGTGATAGGGAAACAATTTCTATAATAGCCTTATTCGATAGTTCGATTAGTATGGACGACGTGTTTATCACATAATGTCACGCCTATACTCACCGAAGAGTTAGGCAGAGGTGAAGCTAATAGTACACCCACATTTTACCATAATATTATGTTTTTAAAGTCCCATGTAATAGGGGGCTAGCCTATTGCCATCAACCGGGCACAAATCCAGAGTCTGCTGCTGCTACTGAGAAATTCCTACCTATGGGTATAAAGAGCTCAACTCCAGAAAACACGGGAATTACATTTCTTTCTTTTTCACATTCGTTTTGATCACTCGACTCAACAAGACGATTCCTTCTAAAATAGTAGAAGCTTAAACATTTAAAAAATCTCTGCTTCTTTATTTAAAAATAAATTTATCATTCGTTCTAAACTGTCATCACGATTCCTTCTAAAATAGCAGAAGCTCAAATATTTAATAAAATCAGCTTCTTTATTTAAAAATAACTTTAGGTATCATGCGTTCTAAGCTGTCATCACGATTCCATCTAAAATAGTAGAAGCTCAAACATTTAAAAAATCTCAGCTTCTTTATTGTAAAATAACTGTATCATTCGTTCTAAGCTGTCATCATGATTCATTCTAAAATAGTAGAAGCTCAAATTTTTAAAAGCCTAAGCTTCTTTATTTAAAAATAACTTTATCATTCGTTCTAAGCTGTCATCACGATTCCTTCTAAAATAGTGGAAGCTCAAACATTTTAAAAATCTTAGCTTCTTTATTTAAAAACTAGCCTCTGCCCGCGACTTCGTCCGCGTGAAATTTATTTTTTGCTCGACCCACCCCGTCGCATCGCATTGCCTACCCGCGCTATTACTTCGTTTTCACTTAGCGTTCTTTCAGACTTTTTTTCTGTTTGCTCGGCACCTAAGGGTCCTAGAGTGATGTTAAATATGCCTTCTATAAGATTTGGGCTATCATTAATGCAAAAAGATTTTTTAAAGTCCGACTGGTAGGGTAGTTCCAGAGTTTAGCTCGTTCCTTCACCACATCCCCTTCCGCTACCTCTCCCTACCCCTCTCACTCACTCTCACACCCCCTTCACCACTTCCCAACAAACATTTGATAGGTCGCCACGACGTGCTGATTTTAACTTTTGGTTCTATACGCTGGTCGTAAATACATCGCTATCACGTTGATATGACCGATAATAGGCCCATTTTATACGAATCAGTGTCGTAATAGAGTTACGTAGCAGTCGTATTAATCACTATCTGGTTGAGTAGTGGTCGTACAGACGTCGTAAGATCCTCTTTTCGTCGAGTTATGATGTCTATTAGCACTGCTTTGCGACATTTTATCGAGTAACTAGTATTCATCACGACTTTTATAAGGGATTTTGATGTAAAGTGATTACATTAATGTAGTGAATTGAAACTTTATAACCGAACAACTTTTGTACTGTGTTAGAATATAGTAATATTTTATATCATTGAAAGGGGAGTACAGCCATTTTATTTATTAATTATTTTATCTTCGAAACTCATGTTTGAGTGCATTAATCTGTTGGGAAATTAATTTTATCGAGTAATATTAGATAGTTTTCTTAATATAATGGACGCGCTTTATAAATTCTTTAAATAAAGCAATATTTTTACCCTATATTTTGACGAAAGTGTTAACAGTTACCTTAATACGACTTAGGATTAACGATACAACCGTAACATAACATCTAAACGACTTTTCATTCCGTGCACTTATTTTTATCTGTATATTATCAGCCATATTAACAAAATAAGGGTTCATTTGGATTCAATCGCGTGTGAAAAAACCATTTTAAATACATACATAAACAAGTGGTTTATTTATTGGTGGTCTCGGTTATAATGAAAAATGATTACATATAATTTTTTATGGACATCGATAAGTTTTTAACCAAAACAGTATGTTTTTGAGATGGCCATGGACATCCACACACTTTTTACGCGCGAATCGTTGTTTTGGTTGCGGATTTCCGATAACGTGCAATGAAACCAAACCCATTTTATAGTGACTGAGGAAAATGTTAAATACATGTTAAATTAATCTAATTCTGTAGAAAAATAATGAGTCAAGTAATTAATTAATTTAAAAAAACTTTGATTTCGGTAAAATAGTTCCCTGTGCCCGATTAAGGGTTAAATAAATTTATTAACTCCTGTTAATAAATTTATTTAAAATCGAGAAATAGCGATCATTATGATTGTTATATTTTCGTCAGTTGTAAGCCATGCGCCAAAGATAATCTACCTAATCGAGAACCTTCTTAATATTTTTGTTGTTATATTTTAAATGATTATGAATGATTCACTTGTGATTGTATTTTGGTTCATTTACAATTAATAAATAAAACCAACCACTGCAATTTTTCTTTTTATTTACACCTCTTCACTTCAGGGTATGAATGAGCGGTACAAAATAAGTATTTGAACTATATTCTACGGGTACTAACTTACACTTTATGACAGTAGAATGAACTAACTAGATCTTCTTATATTGTTACAGTTTATCATAAAAATATTCAATAATGAAGACCTAACTGGCTTGTCAAAAACATCGGTGACATTTTCAATAATATTCCCAATTAAACTTATACAAACGTCGTCATTTTTTATAGATATAAGCTCGAATATATTAAGATTATTAGGCATAAACCATTTATTTTGGTTGTCTGTGGAGAGAATAAATGATTCCAGATGAATCACTTTTATAAAGTTTTTTTATAAACATATGTTTTAATGACAGGAATGTTATCATAGTTACTATTATTACTTAATTCTTCTATTTCTATGGTATTTCTTTGAATTAGTCGGTTGGCAATTTGCTCCAGAGGTTTGTTTCCTTTTCTTATTATACGTTTAATAGAACTTAATTTACCAAATCTCTTAACTTCATTAACCAGATGAATCAAGTTATGGACGTTACTTGTGATATATTCTCTATTATGGTAATAGTCTCCGTAATGCTCAACAAAATGTATCAACATCGTTTGAGCAACTGTTAAAACCTGAAAATTATGGTGACTTGAAAATTAAATTTTGTGCGGAACCAACTCCAGTTTGATTACAGTTGACTTGTCGTGTAGAAGTATTCGAAATAATATAAATTGGACGTAAGAAGCGCAATGTAGTTTTTTTTACTTTTCTTTTAAAAGCACCACTTTTTTCACATGTGCCCAGCTTTTTCTATTCATTTTAATACCGTAAAATCTATTTTTACAGAGAGAAAAAAATGGCTGTGGTTGTAATATTGCTAAATTCTTATATACTTATAGGTCATCCAGTCATTAAATAGTAGTTTAAAAGTGTTCAAATTGACTGAAAATTGTATAAGCGTGCCATTTATCACTCTAACATGATTATCACGTAAAAGTAGTTCTCGCGACTTTAATACGATTAATGCCGATGTAAAAGTAGTTTAGACATTACTAAGACGACATCACTGGTTATACTACTGAAAATTGTGTAAAAGTCGTGCAAGACAGTCGTATAGAAGTTTATACGACGTCTATATATGACTACAAGTTGTGTAAAGATAAGATGCACTAAGTCGTATGACACGCTGAAATTACTTTATTACGATTTTTATAGCATTTAGAGTCGCGTAATTTTTATTTATACGACTAAAATGTTTGTTGGGTTCCCCTTCGCTCTCTCTCTCTCACCACCCCGTCCCCTCCCTCTCCCCTTCTCCTCCACCTCCGGCTCACCAACCCCTCCGCACCCCTAAGAATTACCATGTCTTCCTCCTCTCCTCACCAATTCCTGCCCTTTCTCCCTGCGTCCATCATCCTCCCCCTCACACTCCTCACCACTCCTCACCACCCCTCTCTTGCCCCTCCCCCTCTAACCCTCTCTCCGGGGTAGTTTTAAAAAACTAATAATGACAATCTTAGGCAAATATTTGTGCCAAGTTTCAAGTCAATTAAAACCAAATGAATAACATTTTTCATGTAAATTGTATTCCCTGTTTTCACCCCCACAGGGCTGGAATTTAAAAAAATGGTTTGAGATATTTCCATAGCTTGACTCAAAGATTATTTACACCAATTTTCGAGTTAATCAAGCCACGCAGTAAAATCCTCCCCTGTGAAATTGACTACCCCTTTTCACCCCGTTAGAGGTAGATTTTCGAAAAACCCTGACACACATTATTCTTTATTTTTGGTTTTAAGTATAAATACTGAGTTTTGAGTTAATCGGATTGCGCGTTAAAATTTTTCCATACAAACTTTGAGACCCCCCAGTTCCCCTTCAGGGGGTAGTTTAGAAAAACAAAAAATCACAAAAATCATAATTTACTTACATAAATATTCGTGCCAAGTTTCAAGTTTATTAACTCAAGGAATAAGATTTTTCATACAAACAATATTCCCCCTTTTTACCCCCTTAAAGGTCGAATTTCCAAAAACCCTTTCTTAGCGGATGCCTAGGTCATAATAGCTACCTGTGTTCCAAATTTCAGCCCAATCCGTTCAGTGGTTTCAGCTGTGTGTTGATAGATCAGTCAGTCAGTCAGTAACGCTTTCCTTTTATAGATATAGATAACTTTAGGTATCATTCGTTCTAAGCTGTCATCACGATTCCATCTAAAATAGTAGAAGCTCAAACATTTAAAAAATCTCAGCTTCTTTATTTAAAAATAATTTTATCATTCGTTCTAAGCTGTCATCACGAAGGGTTAAGATAAGAAGGGCTCAACCGCTCCCCGATACGTTTGTTGAACAGCCGCTAATCTGCAGATTACAAGACTTACACTATCACGACCGTTAACATTGTGGGGTAGGCAGACATCTATTTTGCATAAAATAAATTGAGAAAAAAGACTTCTATGACTGGAAGCTCTGTGTTGTCTCTTTTCATACAAAAATACTATCCAAATCTCCGACTTTTCCGGACTTTTCCGACTGTTTATAAACACTACAAAAAAAAAACCGGCCAAGTGCGTGTCGGGCTACGCACAATGAAGTGTTCCGTAGTTGGGATGGATATTATCCCAATAATAAACTTAACATTGTAGTTGAAAAATTTTTTCTCCCATACATTCCAACTGAAAATGTAAGTTTGTACGCACAATATTGAGAGATTTACCATGTTATTTTAAGACCACAGACTTCTTATCAATTTTTCTGTAGTCTCTAAGTATAGAACTATTTTCTGTATTTTTCTCAAAATTTTAGGCTTAGTAGTTACGGAGATAAGGGAGGAATAGTCACATTTCATCTATTTTCTTAAGTAACTTTAAAAGAATTTGTTTTAAAATTATAAAAAAATATATTTCAGACCTCGCAGTAAGGCCTTTCATTTAATATGGCACACGGTACAGTTTGCAAAACATTATGTTACCTACACGTCCGAGTTTGGGTCACAAAAATTCATATGTGTACCTACCAATAAAATTCAACTAAATCGGTCCGTTAGATTTGGAGCAAATTGGCTGTGACAAACGGACGGACAGACAGACACACGAGTGGTCCTCCAGATCATATCCTAAAGAGTTGCGTTTTTAGGGTTTCGTACCAAAATGGTAAAAAAGGAACCCTTATGGTGTGACTCAGTCTGTCCGTCTGACTGTCTGTCTGTGTGTCACAGACAATGTCTGGATATCTCAAGAACTACTAATGTTATCAAGTTGAAATTTGGAACAGTTTTAGATGACATTTGCCCAACTATTTTGCAAATAAGAAAGAAACAAAAATACATTGTTTTTTTGCAACTGGGACTGAAAGGAGGTCTTAAAAATTCGAAGTGGGCTTACTAGGTCAATTTTTTTCTTTATTTTTAGGCCGTATAGTTTTCGACTTTTGATGAAAAATGTTAAAAAATATACCGTTCGATTTTTCTTAAAGAAAAATCTAAAATTATTCTGTGTGATAGAAGTTTATGTATAGATTACGCGAAAAATAAAACGATGTTAGCACAGTTTTTCAGAAATCATGAAACAAAAATTACATATAAATGATGGTACGGAACCCTCGGTGTGCGAGTCCGACTCGCTCTTGACCGGTTTTTTTTCCTTTTGAGGTACGCAACCCTAAAAAAAATAGCCAAATAGTGCACCGGTGTGAAGTGATGCGTTTACATACATTCGGCAATTGATTTTTATTATTATAGATATAGTAGGTACCTATCCCTGATTCTGTGATGGTGTCTTGAGTGAGTCGTACGATTTATCATTTTACTTCGGATACTAAAATAAATTCAATTCTTAATTCAGCTATTCCTCCCACTTATTCAATTCTTAACCCCTCAAGTGTCAAATGCACCCCATGTGTGCATTAGGACAAACCTTTACATAAAAGCTTATATCATATACAGGGTGTCCCGTAATTAATGGATAATCTCTTAAGGGGTCATTGTACTCACCATTATGAACAACTTTTACTATGGGACCGAACAAAAAATCGCGAAAAAAAAATCAGCTGCTCCCTACATTTATTTTCGCATAAAAGCTCTTACAGACAGAGGCGATATCGCGTCGCGACGTGTCGCGTAGCGGTGTTGCGACGCGATAATATCGCAATATCGCTCGCGATATCGCCTCTGTCTGTAAGAGCCTTAACTCGTCAAAATGTAGGGAGCAGCTGATTTTTTTTTTTCGCGATTTTGGGTTCGGTCCCATAGTAAAAGTTGTTCATTATGGTGAGTACAATGACCCCTTAAGAAATTATCCATTAATTACGGGACACCCTGTATTTATAAACGTAAAACAACATTATCCGATGGAAAACAAATCATCATCAGTAGTTGTGAACCTATGGGGTTCGCAACTAACACCCAAGCAAGGTGGGGTTTTGGGTCTAAAATTAGCCCGCCTCAGACATCTGAGGAGTTGATAGAACTGAATGAAATGCAGCCATACAAGTCACAATGTTTACTCCTCACCCACCCAAATCTTCCTGAATAACACCTAACAAACATAATCACATCATCACGCATTTGCACAAGATTAACACACACACACACACACATAAATACACAAACACACCACAGGCAATCTGATCGCATTACGAGTAATCCTCTCACTATCGAAATGCAAACGAGATCCGAAAAAATCGCGAGTCCCATCCCTATTCGATTCCCATCCTGATCACTGATGCGATTTTATGCCACTCGAAGACTTGACAATCCGAGTCGTAATCGACAACCATTTTACAATGACCTCCCGTTCCCCCTCCACTATGCAATTTTAAGGAACTAAAAAGGAAATTCGGTGGGTTGGTGCAGGTCATATTTTATTGGTTATTCTATAATACGGGTTTTACACCACTTATCGACACCCCGTTCCTATTTGTTATCCGATCTTTATTTGTGCTTAAAATGTTTGGATTTCATTCGAGTTATGTGTGATTACTTTTTGTGGTTTTAAATTGAGCTGTTTGGGTGAAAATATTAGGTGTATAACTCTAGCACGAAAAATGAAACTTTGTCACGTTTGTCCATACACTTTTTTTCTATGATGACAGGATAACTATATTATTGTTTATTGTTAATTAAAACGGTAACACCAATTACATTAATTAACCATGAAGTAATTATGGTAAAGTTGTTACAATTGCTATAATTTAAAGTCCACTCGCGCGTCCAGGCGACTAGAGCAGCTTAATTGTCATGTTCAATTTAAAACGTATTTGTACCTTGTTTACTATATAACACTTCTAAAAATTATACGAGATGACGGTGTATTAAAATGGTAAATTTTGATACAAGTGGAGAACGTTTCGAGGCGGAATTAACACCCGAGCCGTAGTAGGCTAGGTTGTTTTTGAGCCGAGAACTGCAATAACAAATGTCCACGTGTATCAACCGACGTTTTTCAATACACTTTTGAAGAAATAAAATAAAATAACGGAAAATATTTCTGTCATGAATTATTAGGAAACTATGATTTAATTTTTTTTTTCCGCGCTTTACTTTCGCCAGGTTGAAGGAGAAGCAAAGGTATAAAGCCGATAAACAGCCTAATATGAAAAATAGAAAATTCAAATATTTGTGAGTTTAGAACACAAATAAATGTTAATTTGTATTAACAAACAACTGTTGCTGCTGCTGTGTTTTGTTTTTGTTGTTGTTGTTTGTATTATTTGTGTTTTGTGTTTATTTGTATTTGTTAAATAAACGTTTTTTTATTGTAATCATAATTTTTGGTGATATTCTATTTATAAACTTTTTTTTTAAACTTTTTTTATTTATTTTTAATTAAATATTTAAAAAATATTAACGCCATAAAGATGCTTATCTCTAAAAACATTCACCTCCGAATAGAGAGTTGTGATTGCCTCTAGCATTGAACCAATTTGGACTAAGTATAAGTATAAGTTATCTGTGCCAATTTTTATTCCCGCACATGTGTTAGAAAATGAAAAATCGCACGCGTGTGAAATACATTGCATTGTGAACCTAATCGTAGTGCGTTACGAACCAGTTTTCGAGGAAGTGTATTGAAAAATAATTGATTATCAATGATGATAATGATTGTTTGATTGATTGAATAATAATAATGACGCGAATTGCGCGTGCGTACTAGCGCGTACATAAAACTTGCGCTCTAAAACGATACCCGAGTGCAGCCTATAAGGGTTGATATAGGCTACAATCAGTCACAAATTAACATCACAATAAAGAGCTAATACATTTCGTTCAATTAGTAGCAATGCTTACCTGCTGAACGATGACTGTGAAAACTTTGAAACGATTTAAAAAATGTATTATGTACAAAATAGTTTAGGTGATTATGTGCGAGTTTTCCTTTACGTATTTAATGCTTGATCCTTCTTTGTATGAGAGCCTGGCCTTTTCCCAGCAGTGGGACAGTAACAGGCTGGTATAATATCACTCACTCAAGTTGTCTTATTTCATTTCAAAGATCGAGCGCTCTTAACAGACTGACACCGATAATCGTAATCAGATTTTGTCTTTAATTTTTCATGATCTGTAAAAGTTCCTAGTTTCAGTAGTTTTACCTGTGTATTTGCAGTCTGTCGACAGGTTGTGTTAGTAAATTAGCGCGGGTATCGCGGTTCAATCCCGCTAATTAACTGCGCGCCTATTTAGGAGAATTTGCTAATATTTGTAGGTAGTAATATATAGGATAATAAGTAGGATATAGGCTTCGGTACGAATAGTGTAGGACAATATTTTTTGCCTGTTGGTATCACCACACTGCTCTCAAAACGGTGAAGGAAAACATCGTGAGGAAACCGACATGTCCTAGAACCAAAAATTCGAAGACATGTGACATCTACCAAGTACCTACCCAACCCGCACTGGCCCCGCGAGGTGGATTACGACCCACTCCCTCCCACCGAGAGGAGGCCTGTGTCCCAGCAGTGGGAACATTACAGGCTGATTATGCTGACCTGGGAAGAAGGCTTAAGGAGTGCATTAAACTTACCTACATATTTAAATAAATCTCGAAATGTTAGTGAGTATAGCTTAAAACTAAAAATAATAATAATTTAATAAATTAAATAATTTTATAATTTTATTACACTTAAACCTTCCTGAATTAATTGGAGTATAGCTTAAAAATAATATGGCATATTTTATGCTATACTCACTAACATTTAGACAATTAATTCAAGAAGGTTTAAGTGTAATAAACTTACATATTTAAATAAATCTCGATGTTTTGTGAAGTCATGAACAACCGTGTGAAGTAGGGGCGGGTCACTAGTCATTCTCAAAGGTCTCTACAGCGAAATAAAGATCATTGATCACCATCAGGCTGGTCCACTGTGTCATAAACAACATTGTTATAAACACTACTGGGTATTATTCCTAACCGTTTCTCTGCAACTCTAAAGCCGCGTTTCCACTAGGCAACAATTGACGCGCAACATGTTGCACAACAAGTTGCCCAACATGTTGAAAGTCAGCGCGGAACTTCTGTTGAACAACGTTCTTCAAATAAACAACCAGCCGCGCGTCATGTTGCGCGCCAGCTGGCAACGTCGCGCACTGTTGTGCAGCGTTGCCGTACATGTTGAGATTCACGTGTCGCGGCAAATGTTGCCTAGTGGATACGAGGCTTTACTGCAACAATATTTAGTCTGGCAACACAGCACAGTGTTTGTGGCGCGTCAACCTGTCTCACTAATTCCCAGGACCGTGGTTCACTTCCCGTAATTAACTGCGAATACTGATTTCATATTGTTTTGTACAATGGCTGTATGTTCAATCAATCTGCCTAGCCTTTTCCCAACTATGTTGGGGTCGGCTTCCAGTCTAGCCAGATGCAGCTTAATACCCGTATTTTACATGGAGCGACTGCCTATCTGACCTCCACAACCCAGTAACTGGGTAATACGGTACCCCTTGGTAAAACTGGTTGTCAGACTTTCGGGTTTCTGACGACCCGTAATAACTGCCAAAGATCCACGAATGACAGCCGGGCCAACGGCTTAACGTGCTTTCCGAGACACGCAGGAGTATAGGTATCTAAAGATGGTCACCCATCCACGGACCAACCCCGGAAAGCGTAGCTTAACCTGATGGATCGATCCGTGCGGCTGTTATTACTTAGCCACAAGCTCCTTGTGTGTTATTATTACTAATAAATGATGGTATGCAGTCAGCGTCAATAATATCGGGACGAACAGACTGTTCAAAATGATAAACAATTATGAAAATGAAATATTAACTCAATGACACAAGGAATGTTTCAGAATGAAGACAGTACACGATAACTGTCATTCTGACAGGAACTTTATCCAATTGAGATAGAGTTTAATTTTCTTAGTTGTTGAGATCATTTTGAACAGTGTGTTCGTCCCGATACTTTTACGTTGACTGTACGTGCATAAGTGCATGGATACTTTCAAAAAGTTGAAAGTAATGAACTGTTAATGTTAATGAACTACATATGGGATGTATTTTTTGTTGCAGGTAGCGTGATCAACATAAGCGTAACCTAATGCCGGGTACAGATTGGTGAAACGTAATATGAAATTTAATTTTAATTTTTTAAAAATGTTTGTTTTACTTGGGAAGAGACTGGACCCCACGACACAGGGAATCCTAGTGTGGGGTCCAGAGAATTTGTAAAAATCTAACACAGGACATTAAATTTGATATTGATATATTTATCTGATACTAGATTTCTTTTTTTTAAATTATTGTACCGTGTTTTTTTCTGAACTGAATAAAGTTTTTTATTTATTTATTTAAATGTAACACATGTTGAAACAAATTCGCCTAGATGTGTTACATTTCATGTTACATTTCTCCAATCTGTACCGCGTGTACTTTTAACTGTAGTTAGTCCATTAAGGTGGCCACAAAAAAAAAGTTAGTAGCCACAAGAAACCAAAAATGGGTGATGTCCTCAATTTCTTATTCACTCGCGTAGCGTGCGAGCTACGCCGTAGCCCTGTAGGCAGGCTTAGGTCTTTAATTTAGTCTGTGCTATATAAATGTATTTTCTTTCTTTCTTTCTAGGTCGGGCATTTTTTTTTAATATTTTCAATTTATTATTTTGAGCTGAGCTGTTTTTGGTAAGGGGAAATCCGATTTCCCCCTTCGAAAAACCGCTCTAAACGCTCAACCGTGGGTTCGCGTCACCGCGTCACCATGACAACTCGACATGCTATGTATAGTTTTACGTTTATATAAGTTTTTACTTCTGTTGGCAGTCCTCATGATTGCATTTTTTTTTTGTTGCAGGTAGCGTGATGAACATAAGCGTAGCATAAGGTGGACAAAAAAAAGTTAGTAGCAACAAGAAACCAAAATGGGTGATGTCCTTGACTCGCATAGCACGCGAGCTACGCCGTAGCCCTGCCGTAGCCAGGCGTAGGTCAGGCAATTGTTTTTTTTAAATATTTTAATTTATTATAAGTAAATAAATAATAATAATAATTATCACACTTTACACTAATATTATAAAGACGAAAATTTGTGAGTGTGTGTGTGAAGGTATGTGTGTGTGTGTATGTTTGTTACTTCTTCACGCTCAAACGGCTCGACCGATTTGGATGAAATTTGGTATGTGGATAGCTTATACCCTGGATTTTAACACATAGGCTTTTTATGCGTTTACGCGGGTAAAACCGCGGGTCACAGCTAGTTTCAAATAAATTGAGTATTATAAATAATGCTCAATTTATATGAAACTAGCTGTGCCCCGCGGTTTAAAACATTTAAATTTTTTATTATACCTAAGTTTAAATCACAAAGATAACTGATGTCACTTGGAAAGCTGCCACGTTAAAATGGAATTGTGCTGGACACATCTGCTGGATGTCAGACGACCTATAATGCGCCAAACATACGACCCGATGGGTCCCTCTTAATGGCAAGCGACATCGTGGTAGGCTCAGACGGAGATGGCGGGATGAGCTGTACTCCTTCAACAAGAATTGGTCCTTAGCAACGTTAAACAGAGAGGAAGTGGAAAGTGAGGGAGTGGGAGGAGGGAGACCTTTGCCCTGCAGTGGGATATCACAGGCTTTTAATCACACTATCACACTCACACTAATATTTTAAAGGCGAAAGTTTGTGAGTGTGTGTGTGTATGTTTGTTACTTCTTCACACTCTAACGCATAGACCGATTTGGATGAAATTTTGTACGTAGATAGCCTAGATCCAGGATTAACACATATGCTACTTTTTATCTCGGTCTACGCGGATGAAACCGCGGGGCGCGGCTAGTAATAATATTTAAAGTTTCTTAGCGAGAATATCAAGTTTGATAGTATTTTTGTCAACCAATCAATCACGGTTTTAAGCTATCAAAACGAAGCACTCTTTCCATCTCCAACAAAATTGTTACCTTTACAAACTACACACACACACACACTACACACTTTACAAAAAAAAACCGTAGGTAATCCTCCTATCCTCCAATATTTTTCAATAAGCCCACTAGCTTACAATTTGCGACTACCGTACAGCAGTGCCGGATCAAAGGACGGGCCGGATGAACGGCATCAATGGGGATGAATGGGGCCGAACGGATGAAAGCGGATCATCCCCTTACAACCTTAGCTTGCCTGTTACTGATTGAGGTGATTAAAATATAGGCATATTTTGTGGTAAGTAATAAAGTGACTAGATTTAATTAATGAAATTTGAGTTTATGGGTTTTGTCAATTTGGAGTTTATGGGTTTTGTCAAAGGCTCGTGGCCAAGAAATTAGAGCCGCACGGGTCGATCCATCAGGTTAAGCTACGTTTTCCGGGGTTGGTCAGTGGATTGGTGACCATCTTTACATACCGAGACTCGTCCGTGCCTCGGAAAGCACGTTAAGAGGAAACGTGGGTGCTCTTTTCTCCATACAAAAAGATACAAACGCTCTCGCCTGTTTTCTTTCTGGTTAGTGACCATAAAGCAATGATTTTTTACAAAAATATAAATAACAGTTACTTGTATGCCCCTATGTTTTCCTTTTTGATGATATATTATTTTTATAAGAACTAGAACCCTCCAAAAATGCTCAAAATTGCCTATTCAGAGCGCTGTCAACAGACGCCTAGTGTACCTATTTGACAACTATTGACGAAAAAAGAAAAACATAGGGGCATAGTATATATGCTTCTTATTCAGTTTATGAAATATCTTTTAAATTGGTCCAATATTGGAGGAGGAAATAGGCGAGAACCAAACCTCGAAATATGACTTTTTACATAGGCTATTTAGTCGGATCTGCAATTGTCCTTATCGCACGAATTCGAGGGCGGAGCGCTCGCAGAGCGACAGCAATACCTTCTTAAAATACCTATGTTTCAAAAGTCTGGCCACCCGCCTTTCCTTAAGCCGTTGGTCCCGGCTGTCATTCGTTGATCTTTGACAGTCGTTACGGGTCGTCAGAAACCCGAAAGTCTGACAACCAGTCTTACCAAGGGGTATCGTATTACCCCGATACTGGGTTGTGGAGGTCAGACAGGCAGTCGCTCCATGTAAAATACTGGTATTCAGCTGCAACCGGTTAGACTGGAAGCCGACCCCAACATAGTTGGGAAAAGGCTAGGCAGATTGATTGGGTTTTATCAATTCAATTCAATTTATTTATTAATTCTGCAAACATAACAATCAATCACTCTACCTAGCCTTTTCCCAAGTATCTTGGGGTCAGCTTCCAGTCTAACCAGATGCAGCTGAATACCAGTATTTTACATGGAGTGACTGCCTATCTGACCTCCACAACCCAGTAAGTAACTGGGTAGTACGATACCCCTTGGTTGATTGTCAGACTTCCAGGCTTCTGTCAACCCGTAACGACTGTCAAAGATCCACGAATGACAGCCGGGACCAACGGATTGACGCTTTCTGAGGCGCGCAGGAGTCTCGTTACGTAAAGATGGTCACCCATCCACTGATCAATCCCGGCAAGCGTAGCTTAACCTGATGGATCGACCCGTGCGGCTATTAGACTGAACCACTTTACACACTTCTTACTTCTTTACTTTTTTTTCACTTTTTTTATTGTCTAGATAATTAAAGCATACAATTAGAAAAGATTAACTAACGTAATAAGTAAATAGTTCCTACATATTACTTCATTATTTTCAGGCTCATAAGTAGACATTCAACATACTTCTCACAACAAAGACTATTGTTTAAGTCAACTAAGTTCCCTTTTACAAAAAAAAAATAACCCCAGACTCACAAAGTAAATACAACAGCACATAGGCTTCATCCACACTCGTCGTGTAAACGCTGTACATATGTGTATACTATGCCTACATTCAGCAGGTCGAGATCAAAGAGAAGGTCTAATGAGGGTGGTGCTCTGTGCTTGTGTTTGATGTCAGTTGCGACTCATTTGTGAATGAGCTGTTATTATTTGAGCGTTTTCGTGTTTTGTAAACGCTGGTTTGTATGTGGTTTTATATCGTTTTGTGTCTGATTGAGTGTTTGAGTTTCAATAATATCTGCTGTTTACTGTCCTAATCCTAACCGGCTTGTTAACGTTACCAAATAAAAAAAAAATAACCGTTACGTAACGTTAATTACAATGTGATGATACCTTACTAACGTTATAAAAATGTAACGTGACTTGATAACATTACCAGTAATATAAAGTTAATTAACATACGATAATACGATAAATAACGTTAATTTACCGTTAAATTAGCTACGTTGCCGTTCCGTACGTAGGATTATACTTTTGTGCGATCCACTCGCAGTCGCTTAGCATTGGATCACGATGCATTGTTGCCGCTCCGCCTCGCAGCGTTAATAAACTATGAGTGTTTGAGTTTCAATAATATCTGCTGTTTGCTGTCCTAATCATAACCGGCTTGTTAACGTTACCAAATAACAAAATAATAACCGTTACGTAACGTTAATTGCAATGTGATGATACCTTACTAACGTTATAAAAATGTAACGTGACTTGATAACATTACCAGTAATATAAAGTTAATTAACATACGATAATACGATAAATAACGTTAATTTACCGTTAATTAGCTACGTTGCCGTTCCGTACGTAGGATTATACTTTTGTGCGATCCACTCGCAGTCGCTTAGCATTGGATCACGATGCATTGTTGCCGCTCCGCCTCGCAGCGTTAATAAACTATGAGTGTTTGAGTTTCAATAATATCTGCTGTTTGCTGTCCTAATCCTAACCGGCTTGTTAACGTTACCAAATAACAAAATAATAACCGTTACGTAACGTTAATTACAATGTGATGATACCTTACTAACGTTATAAAAATGTAACGTGACTTGATAACATTACCAGTAATATAAAGTTAATTAACATACGATAATACGATAAATAACGTTAATTTACCGTTAAATTAGCTACGTTGCCGTTCCGTACGTAGGATTATACTTTTGTGCGATCCACTCGCAGTCGCTTAGCATTGGATCACGATGCATTGTTGCCGCTCCGCCTCGCAGCGTTAATAAACAATTAACGTTAATAAAGACTAACGTTAAGAATTGCATAAAATAACGTTAATTCTATTACCGTTATTTTCATTATTAACGGTAACTCTGTCAAACAGAGGTAACGTTATGAATTTTTATCGGTATTTAAAGTTCTAACTACAGTACGGCCGATTTATCTTGGCCAAGCCCAAACGAAATGGTGACATGAGGCGAGTGTGAGTGAGAGAACATGCGCGAAATTATACAGGGTGTTAGGTTAAACGAGGGACATACTTTAACGGAGTGTATTACTCATGAAAATGAACAACTTTTACTATGGGACCAAACCTGAAATCGTGAAAAAAAAATCAGCATTAAAATGTAGGGAGCACCTACATTTTGACGAGTTATGCGAACATGAATGTATGGGGCAGGTGATTTTTTTTTCGCGATTTCAGGTTTGGTCCCATAGTAAAAGTTGTTCATTTTCATGAGTACTACACTCCGTTAAAGTATGTCCCTCGTTTAACCTAACACCCTGTATAGTGCCTATGTTCAGACTTGCCAAGTTATTTCGGTCGTACTGATATTATATCGAAAGTGAGTTTGTTACGCTTTCACTCTAAAACGGCTGAACGGATTTAAATGAAATTTGGCACATAGGTAGACCATGGCCTGGATTAGGACATAGGGTACTTTTTATCCCGGTGGCAATAAGAATAAAGATACGAGGATGGTGGTACTTAGTGGTGAATGATCATTGATCTACGTTGGGTCTCGTTGAAAATTTTCCTTACTGAATGCTTAACCAAGTAATTCTTTGAGAAACTGAATAATTAAGTGGAAATGGAATTAACGATGGTTTTGTGTAAATACTTTTTAGTATATTTTATAATATTCATGGAGCCCATACTACCTCATCCTTTTTTTCTCGCTCGCACGATACTGCTTGCAGACTGAGTGAGAGCGAGTCTGAGTCCGGTGCTGGGCGCCGATAGTTTAGGTAAGTAGTTAATTGCTTTTTACGGTGAAAATAATCGTAATTTGAAAAAAAAACCCATGACCTGCTTTAAAGTTAGTTCAGTTATGCAAAGTTTCATGATCTAGTTTAAAGTATTTTTTGAATACCAGTGGTTTATTGTTCGGTTTCGAGTTCAGTTTGAAGTAACTTTGGATTTTTTTTCTAACGAGAATTACGGAATCGTGTTTTCGTCAAACATAGTACTTAACATTAATCCCCAACTTTACCAGATATTTATTTCAAAACTAATGCTGAACGGAGGACCATGCTAAACCATTTGAGGTAGTATAGGTATAGGCTCTTAAGTTTAAGTTACGAAAGTATGTATACACATACCTATACGCGAACGTGTTACAAAATTGCATGCTAATTATGCTTGACCCGATTTCTAAAGAATTTTCAATAGCTATTGATTCGACAAAATGATCTATTTAAGCGAATTCCTTCCTTAAGCTCAGTTTTTTGAGGTCAGATTTTAGACGACACGGTTGGCGCAGTCGTTGAGCGATTGACTGCTGCACAGCATGTCGCGGGTTCGATTCCCGCATGGAACAAATATTTGTATGACCTACAAGTATTTGTTCCGAGTCTGGGTGTTCTTCTATCTATAATATGTATGTATTTACAAAAAAAAAAATGTATATAAGTAGTTTATCAGCCATCTCGTTACCATAACACAAGCATTAGGTTGCTTAGCTTGGGACTAGATGGCGTTGTGTGAAATGTCCAAGGATATTTATTTATTTATTTAGATAAACCCTCCATAGTAGGTAATTCACTCGAATTTTGAGCTAAATTCTTCCTTAGCGAAGTGTTCAGACAAACTATATCGAACCAATAATCACTATCGAATGGATAAAATCCGTTTAAAAATCTCAGAAACCGCATAAGTATTAATTTATTACATTCCCATTAAATAATACTAAAAACACTGTTTTGACCATAATTGCAAAGAAAAGAGTACACTACTACAACTTCTGTTTTGCAATCGAATTATTCAAAATAGGTAAGTATAGTTATCAAAAACAATCTGCGTATTATATAGAAATACTTATTTAATTCTTTATCCTAATCTACGTCTACTCATCTTTTCTCTTGAACTAATTAACGACTGAAAACCTTTCAAACACCTTCACCGAACCTCGCAAATCTCCACACTATAAGGTTGTGAAATTTTCAGCGGTTTTCAGCGGACAAGTAGCAAGAAAGCGGCGTCTTGCTGAAAATCAATAGAGCGAGGGTGGCGACCCCGCCCCGCGCCACACGCGGTCACTTCCAGTACCTTGACATTGCAGCTCGGGCTAAAAGCTAAATGGACGGTTTTGTCTGTGTAGTTAGGTATTCTCTATTGTTATGTATGTAACCAATGTTTTGTAACAGAATATTTTGATTTAAAAGAGTGTCTAAGGAGTTTCTTGTCTGTTAAACCTGAAGTCGCGAAAAAAATTTCAGCTATTCCTTACATTTTGACGAGTATAAGTTTTTAAACTCTCATGGTCAATGGTCTGTCATGGTGGTTTTAAAATATCGTGAACACAAACATAACAGTAAATATCCCGTTTGTGTTAGTAATAATTTTGACGAGTTATTATTAGGCGAACATTTTATGACAGCTGATTTTTTTTCGCGATTTCAGGTTTGGTGCCATAGTAAAAGTTGTTAATAATGATGAGTACAATGACCCCTTAAGAGATTTTGTGTATGAATAGATATACCTCATATACATTTATCAGATTTGACTATTAATTTTGACATAGTCATTCTTTAAAGTCTACTACAGTATCTTTAACCCATTTAAAGTGTTTCACATAACGTTACCAGTAGTCAGAAGCCCAAAAGTCTGACAACCAGTACCTATTACTGAGAGATATCGTGTTACCCAGTATCTGGGTTGTGGAGGTCAGATACGCAGTCGCTACTTGTAAAATACTGGTATTCCGGCATCCGGAAAAGGCTAGGCAGATTGAGGGTTTTACTAAACTGATCTTCTATATTCTATGTTAGTGGATTTGGTTTCCGCCCACAATGGTCCACATGAAGGACTAAGTGTCCTTCATGTGGACCATTGTGGGCCATGGCAGCCGTCGGCTGTTATTCCAACCAGCCCAGCTCACTCCAGAATTCAATCCAGTCTCCTGTTTGTTAAGAACATCTGTGAAAGATCTGGGTGTTCCGAGAGTTTCTGTTCTAATCTGGGTGACGCCTATGCATTCAAAGAGCACATGCGCAACGGTCTCCTCAGCCTCCATGCAGGCCCTGCACAGAGGACTGTCCGTTATTCCTATTGTGTGGAAGTGTTTGTTTAGTGAGCAGTGTTCTGTGATGGTCCCCGTCACCAGGCGCAGGCCGTTCCTGTCCAGGCGTAACAGACGTCTGATTAGCCTAACATCTAGAGATAAACTGACCTTACATTGCAACATTCTGGCTAGAAATCGTAAGATATACAACGTGTAACGTTAATTGCTCAAAACCTCTTAAGGGGTCGTTGTACTCATCATTATGAACAACTTTTACTATGAAACCAAACCTGAAATCGCAAAAAAAAATCAGCTGTTCAGTAGGTACATTTTGACGAATTATGCGAACATAAATATACTGAACAGCTGATTTTTTTTCGCGATTTCACGGTTTGGTCCCATAGTAAAAGTTGTTCATAATGATGAGTACAATGACCCCTTAAGAGGTTTTGCACATTTAACGTTACACGTTGTAGTACTATATTTAGCAGTATTCATTATTGTAATGTGTGTTGAATTACTTACAATAAAACAATAAGAATACCTTATCAAGTAGGTATATCTTTTCTACTACTCATTATGTGCGTAGCGGGTCAAAGACCGAACGAAGCCGTGTTGAGTAGCTGTGCTAAAATAAACCTTATTGCAATGGAATAAGGTGGGGTTAAGTTAATTGCATTGACACTACTTATTTCCATACGATTGTGCATTTTCCTGGTGGCGCGTAGCTTCGACATACATAAATAAGTAGGTATATACTTACTTACTTACTTAAATTATGTATACATATGAGTGTTAGCAGGAATGTGTTTACCTAAGTGTAGAAGAAAGTGCGGAACGTTAATTATTTTTGTGAAGCGATGGATTTTTCTTCTTGTTTTTATTATCTCACTTTGACGATAACTTCTAATAGTGATGTTCTTTATCTGCAATCTATATAAAAACAGAAGTCCTAGAGTGACTGACGGACTGACTCATCAACGCCCAGCCCAAACCCTTGAACCTAGAAAGATGTAATTTTTGTACAGAGGTCTTTATAATGTAGACAAGAAATAAGGAGGGATTTCCCAGTAGTACGTTCCCGTGGGATATTTTCCGACATCCACGCGGGCGAAGCCGAGGGCAAAAGCTAGTTATAAATAAACTTTGTTTTTAATTGAAACTGTTAACCAATTTCAATTTTGTTAACTAACTCTCGGAACCATAGATATAAGAAAGAAGGAGATATTAAAAGTGTGTATGTTAAAATGTATCGGAAGCCTGTGTCTCCACTTTTCCCTTTGTCAATTTCATGATTTTAAAGACAAATACGGTAAAATACTTGTACTTACATATGAAAAGTGATTCCATGATTTACATGGCTTCGGTTTTTACCAGAAACCACTGAACAACTCGGCATTCTTATAAATTGTCACGGTCACAGTCGAAAGTTCGCGGAGACGGAATTTGTACTATGAACGGCTCATGCTGAGCATGTCGCGCGGACGCATTTTTGACCGCTTGCTACTTCTCCTGTGTTTTATATTTCTAGGGTCGGAACCATCAGCATACTGGGAAGAAAATGCTAAATAAATAAATCCGTTGAAATCCAATCCACCTAGATATAGGTACACACGTATCCTATAGGTACTTATAGCAAACTCCAGACATAGTCACGGCTTCAGTAAGTAATTACGCAAGGCGTGACCCCACCAATGACGCGGGGTCACGACCCGGGCCGTGTCACCATTGGCTGAAACGACACACACACATTCACAGCGATTTCATGGGCTTTCAGCTATGTTAGGCGGTTTTCAGTTACGAATTTATGATCACATTGTCTGGTATTACGACTTCGTATGAGATTGTGTGGGTAAGACCTAGCTACTGCATACTCGGGTCGTCATCGACATTAATCGACACAACCATGCGGCTAAATCGAATACGTACCTACTTATAAATAAGTAAATGTACCAAATACGCAAATAATAATATACCTACCTACCTAGCTAATTGCTTCGGATCTGCTTTGTTGTTCAACCAATACTGCAGATTTGAATCTGACCCGAAAAAACGGCACGCCTAAGGTAAAAAGTAAATGAAACGACCATAGAACCACTCAGCCGCCTTACGAAGAAGAATCAGCCTTGGACTTGGAGTCAAGAGCAAACAGAGGCGTTCGTTGAGCTAAAAAGGCTGCTCACCACTCCACCCATTCTGTTACAAGCTGATTACTCTAAACCCTTTATTTTGCGAACAGATGCTAGCGCTTATGCTTTAGGTGCGGTTTTACTCCAGGGGGAGTCACCGCACGATGAACATCCAATCGAGTATGCCAGCCGCCTTCTGATACCGGCTGAACGCAACTACTCTACTACGGAACGGGAGGCTCTCGCCGTCGTATGGGCTGTTGAGCGGTTCCGTGGTTATGTATAAAAAAATAATGGCTGATTTCTGAAGTTTAGCGAAATAGCGAAACTTCGTGCCTATGTTGTTAGAGTTGACTTCTTCCAATCTGTGTTTTTCCAAATTACTTACAGAACGACACAAATTATATGTAGCATCGGCAAAATTCGTAAAACCGATCACGATCCGAACTGAACGCGCCTTCAATATCACCAATCTATATTACTGCTCTAAACGACAATTATATTAAAATTTACGCAAACGCCCCCAGGCTTAGGGCAGGACGTTTTTATTCACTAGTTTTTTTTTTATAAGCAGTTTCCAAAAAATGTTTAATTAAGTACGCCGTTCTGATACTACTCAACCGAAAGAAAGAAAAAAAACAGTTTGTCAAGAATATCTTTTCCCGATATCAACAAAAAATCGTTTATTATCATAACCGCTACATTTCGGTTCTCCAAATGTAAGAGATAGTAGTCACTGTTCTCTAGGGACACTTTCCCTCAGAATATGATTTTTTGGGGGTTCTTTTAACACCATATTATTCTTATCTGTGGTGCTTGTTGACGTCGTATATTTTGTGCTTTGTCTATGTGTGATAACGTATTTTTTTATGGAGGGAAAACTGGTTAGGTAACAAGAAAACTCAAATCTAAAGAAGGTTACGGAACTCTTTTTTTATGTTTTCCACCTTGTCACATAAACCTTTAAAGGTTTTTAGACAAGGTGTTATTTATTATATGTTATGTAAATAAAGAAATTGTTTTTGAAAAATAAATTTAAAAAAAAAATGTAATAAAATTTTTCGGTGGACGACGTAAAAATATGGATGAGCACAGAGCAACACCATACAATAAATAAGTCTATAGTTAGGTGTGGCAGCACCAACCAATGTTATTTGCGTCATGTTTACCGCAAATAAACGTATTGTCTTTTTCTTCTTTCTTTTTAGGGTTCCGTACCTCAAAAGGAAAAAACGGAACCCTTATAGGATCACTTGTTTGTCCGTCTGTCTGTCTGTCAGTCTGTCAAGACCGTTTTTCTCAGGAACGCGTAAAGGTATCAAGCTGAAAATAATATCAAATACGTAGGTCTATAGTCCCTTGGAGTTCTGAAAATACCAAACTTCTAAGTCTACGCAATAAAAAGATACGGCCATTTATGCGACATTTTTTGATACTCGCAAGTTAATCAAAACCTATACCGTCGTCCCAGAATCATGAAATTTGGCAAGAAACAAGGGCTCACAACACAAGTAAAGGAAAAAGTCCGAAAATTGTTAATTTGTAATTCTATCACATAAAAAATATTTTCAAAGTTGTCAGTCTGTCAAGACCCTTTTTCTCAGGAACGCGTAGAGGTATCAAGTTGAAATTAATATCATATACGTAAGTCTATAGTCTCTGGAAGTCCTAAAAAATTCAAGCTTATAAGTCAAGGCAATAAAACAATACGGCCATTTTGCGACACATTTTGATACTCGCAACTGTCGCAAGTAAATCAAAACCTATAGGGTACTTCCCGTTGACCTAGAATAATGAAATTTGGCAAGAAGCAAGGTCTCACAACACAAGTAAAGGAAAAAGTCCGAAAATTATTAATGTGTATTTTTATCACATAAAAAAATTTTTTTTTCGGTAACAATGTTAAAATTTTTGGGATAAATTTTTTTCACCTACGGAACCCTTCATTGTGCGTGGTCCGACACGCACTTGGCCGGTTTTTTTTCTTTCAACCACCAATAACGCAGCTGCTCGCAACAACGAACTGCAAATTGATTGATAGAAAATCAATCATAATTTTTCACAAAATAGGTTTAATGCCTGGGTAAAAACAAAAAAATTATATTTAGTCCGTCAGTCAGATAATAAAAAAATATTATATTAACAAAAAAAATACTTAGATAAAACATAAAACGCATTAATAAGGGCGTTTATAATTAGTAAGGGCGAGCGCGCACTGCGGTGCGTTTCCGTTAGTTCTGCCGCACTGGGCGGGGCCTACAGTAATAAAACGCATGACCGCAGTGCGTGCACTTCAAAGACATTCCATACTTCACAGATTAGGCGTTAGAAAAACGCACCCCAGTGCGCGCTCGCCCTTAAGGTTGGGGAGTGGGGCTCGCTACGTCACAACTATAAAACGTATAAAATACGTACATCCTACGTATAAAATCTAGCAATGAGTGACGTCATGCCACATTTTAACTCAATGAATCGCCGTAATCTTTTGGTTATTTACTTACGTAAAAAAAGAAAAAATACGTGACCAATATTTTTTATTAATCGAAAATTATCAAGGACAAAAAAATGTTAGTTCTCCTTATCTAGATACAGTCGTTAGATCGTGGATGTGTTAGAATTAAAAGTTCTACAACTTCCGGATAAGTCCCGGTTAACTTATCTAGCAGCTGTCTCACAAATTGCATTTTTTATGTGCATTGTTCCTATCTGGAGATTGGCACAGACAAAAGATAAACTTATTAGCTAAGCTTAACGCCGAGGGTGCAATTACTGGAGTCGCGCCGCAACGTCAACTTCAAGGCGTTCGTGGTGCGAGTACCGAACTGTTACCTCGTCATGGAAGAAGACTTTTGGCCGCAGCTCGTGGTGTTCCGTCGCTTCCGCGGACAAGTACCACAGGACAGCACAAAGTCAAGCTAGTGCAAAGTGAAGTTACAACAGTCTTAAGCCTTATTTATTAACACAAGTTTTGTGTATATTCAAATATGTAGGTATGTTTTAAGTTAAGGTTCTATGGGCCTGTGTCGCCTGAAATAATGGTTTATTTATTTTATATAATCTTCTAAAACATCTCCCCACATTCCCACATAATGAAGGAAACATAACTCAACTAAAATACCTACCGTACCATACAATAATATAATATTAAACGTATGATCTCAACGTTCTTTATCACCCGCGATAGCAGAACGTAAACAACTGTTCGTTTATAACATTTATAACGTTCATAAAGCTTTATCTTTGCTACTGACATGTCTTGTGCTTATCGGTGGCTAGGATACGGCCCCTGGCGATGTCTGGGGAATGAAGTTGTGTTTTTGAAGTGAAAACTTCTTTAGGTGCGTTGAGCGATTTTTTGTAGGGGAAATCTTATGGGTTCGGGTCACCGTGTCATCGCGACACCTCGACATGCTAAACATAGTTTTATGTTTAAGTTTTTACTTTGTGTCGGTGTCCCTACGGCAGCTAATTTATTTTAAATAGGTGTTGTGTTGCTGTGCGTGGAATGGGATCTTTTCTTCTTACCTGGAACTACCTACTCCTTCGTTCCTGCAGAAAGCCAAAAGGAATGTGATAATCTCAGACTAAATAAAAAACCAAGACATAGTGCAGTCAACAGCGACGTGAGACACGTTTCAGGTTTCGTAAACATGTAATGAGGTGTAGTTTGGTATAAATGTGTGCGTGTGAGCGTGTATGCACAGAGCGAAGTGTAGTTTTGCGCATGCTTCAGTGTATTGTTCGCAGCGCTCTGTCTGGGTTTTTTTATTAAAATAGTCTGAGGTGATAATGCTCAATTTTGGGTAGGTGTATCCTAACCATGCTCTGCACCCTATACGTAACACAGTTGGAATCTCAATCCACCTAGCCTTTTCCCAACTAAGTATGTTGGGGTCGGCTTCCAGTCAAACTGAATGCAGCTGGATACCAGTATTTTACATGGAGCGACTGCCTATCTAACCTCCACAATCCAGTTACTGGGTAACCCCTTGGTATAAGACAGGTCGTCAGACTTTCAGGCTTCTGACGACCTCCTCCTCTGACATTTATGTATGGACGACAGCAAATCCACGTCCAACCGCGTATTTTGCGTACGGATGTGCCAATTTAGTCCCTTTTGCTAGGAATATAGAACCTATGCTCGGACTTATTTAGCTGCAATAAAATGATAGGTACCTACTTCTTAACTGTAATTTCGTTAAAAAATGTTCCCATTTGATAGCGAAATGACAGTAGTTCAAGCGTCATAAGTCCGACCATAGGTACTTGGAAATTGGAAATCAGAATGGTATATAAATAAAACAGAATGCGTCTTATAATTTCAATAACTTTATTAAATGTTTTTTCAATAACTTTTTAAACAGAGCAATATTAAAATGTCCCAATTAAAACACAAAAGTGATAGTCACAAGAGTGCTGTTGAAATAAACGGGCATGATAAACTTTGACAAGAAGCTGATAGCAGCAAGTAGGTACGGTATATAATGTAAATAATTATGTAAGAAATATGTAGGTACTGCGTATATTGCGTATAGGCATTTATATAGAGCACAGCAGCTCAATAACTTAGGTATACCTACTTAATCATGTGTTGTTACAAAGTTTTGACATGCAACAAAAGTTTCAAGAGTTAACAATTTATGCTTATTATAACTTCATAGCATTATGATAAATATACGTTTTTACAGGAATAATGAAATTGTCTGGCGATTCGACCATGATTGTCGTAGTGCCGCCTGAAACTTGCGAGGGAAGGACTTTTTTCTACTTCTAGTTTTCTCTATGAAATTGATTAAAATAATTACGTTAGTGTATTAAAATTAACTACCTATTTATTGGTTGATGATGTAGCTAACCCTTTTTAGGGCCACTTGCGCGATCATGGGGTAAGCTAAATAACTCGGAGTTAACAGCTAGCTCAGGGTTCATCAAATAATTCATCTTGAATGTTATCTTCTTAGAAGCTTTAACAACTCTCTTACCTATTATTTATAACTTAATAGCATTGTGAACTTTCCGGTCACTTTCTATAGGAACTTCTTTGTTTAGGTACCTACTATAGCTTGACTACTTTTAAATGACGCGCCCCACTACTTTAACACTTTCAGCTGAGCATCTGGGTATTCAAATGTTTGTTAATAAATAATTAAATAATAAATATCCTTGGACATTTCACACAACGCCATCTAGTCCCAAGCTAAGCAACCTAATGCTTGTGTTATGGTAACGAGATGGCTGATAAACTACTTATATACATTTTTTTGTTGCGCGGCACACTATTTTCTCAAACAAAATATATGACGATTAGTGACGTTCTGGTTTTTCATACAAGCAAAGATAATATGAAATGTGACACAACCGTTACTACACGTCGACGTTGCGAATGTACGCGTAATTATAATGTATGTGTGTGACTAGCCTTAAAAAGTGTACAACAAAACTAACGTGGAGTGGCGCAAAACTAACGTGGAATTTTCGGACTGCTAGTCTGAAAATTTAAAGTGATACGGCGCGATGACGTAGCTTGCAGGAATTGGTATAGGCCGCAGCCGTTTATACACGTTCTTTAAAGAAAGACATATTTTTTGCTGACGTGATTAAACGTTGTGTCAAATAGCGTTTGTCAAATTTTACGTATTATAACGTCGCTCCGCTCAAAGTGTTAATTTGCCTACACTTCGGTAAATGCGGTAGTGGGTCGTGTCACTTCAGAGTGGAAAAGCTCTACCGTAGAAAAAGAAACACAAAATGTTGATTCTCAGATTATCTCCACTTTACATTGGCTTATTTTGACAAGATAGAAAGAAGCCCGGAACACGATATCACATTCCAAAATAAGTAGGTAGGTACAGTCAGCCACAAAAGTCGATTGACACTTGTGTTTTCTAAATCTTAATTATTGAGAAAAAATACTTCATTAAAATCGGAACAGATGTAAATTTTAAAGAAAATTAACTCTTATCTAATAAATGAAATGCTAAAAAGCAGGTTACCTATCGTATAATTTTGTGTTAATTTAGATGATGTAAAAAGTAGCAGTGTTAGCCGACTTCTGTTGCTGATCGTACCATCGACAAACGCCAGGCCTTTCCAATTTCTAAACAATTTTGATTGCAAACAATTGTTGTAGAACAAGCAAAGGACCATAGGGGAATCAGTGTACCTATACAAAAAGCAACTTTAAGGTGTAAAGGCGTCCGTTTTGTCGATAGTACCTAGTGTTGTCAATACCCCCGACGGAAAAAGAGGGGCGTTATAAGTTTTATAATAACGCCCCTCTTTTTCCGTCGGGGGTATTGACCACAGACCCGACAGGCGTTGTCGTGTCAAAATTTCAATATACTCTTGAGTTCATACAAAAATCCCATAGATTATAGGCTAAATGCACTTTAATTTTTTCCCGACATTTTAAATGAAAAAAATAGCCAAAACGCTTCAGCCATTCAAGTGTTGCGCTTACCAATGAACAGCATTTCATTTTTATTTATATAAATGTATCATCGGTTTAGCTCGTCAGACGCCTAATATAGAACCCCATAGGTTCAAAACTACTGTAAGCCCGCGGTCGCTTTTGACGATGATATATTATATTTTATACCTACATATATATATTTTTACTAATATAGGGTGACTGGTAATTAGTGACCGATACCTAAACACATGATTGTGCTCATGATAACAAACAACTTATAATATGGGACCAAATCTGAAATCGCGAAAAATAAATCAGCTGCTCCCTACATTTTGACTTCGATTATCTCGTCAAAATGTAGGGAGCAGCTGATTTTTTTTTTCGCGATTTCAGGCTTGGTCCCATAGTAAAAGTTGTTTATATTCATGGGTTGAAAATTTGCGCAGTCCTTAAAAATTTGTCCTGTATACTTAGTACCTACATAAAATTTTCTCCTTACGTACACTTGGTGTACGTCCGACGCGACGTTTGAGAAGCACATCTAGATTCAATAATGCCCCTTTCATCCTTGTTAGGACTAAGCAAAGACTGCAGAATCTTAGGGGTGCAAACCAAGGAATATGATACTCCCTGGCATATCCTATAGGCTATCTTCAAAAACATTAACCGCACTGCAATCCAATCCAACAAGGACTTCACACAATCTTTCGCACTTTTATGTCACTCCACTTTTCAACTCCATAACCACTTGAAAGGCCATCAACCACCTCTCTGCCGACACCCTATTGTCACATCCCGTCACTTGGTATCTTTGTATCATCTTCCTATATGACTTTAAATTTTAAAATTCACAAATTTTTCACAACCAACCCCTAAACGACCACCAATAACGTCTGTTTCAAGTTAACTGGATTGACAAAACGTTCTAAAGATGCTTTATATAGGTAACCTTAAGCTTGGCCCTATGCTGGCCTAGGGTTAATAACGATACACTTTTGCTGTGGGTTCACGGTATCTACCATTCAACCCCAGGTCAGGCATACTGACTGTATTGTTTCGTGATAAATGAGTTTTGCTTTTTATTCATTATCTTTCAATGAGGTCGATGTTGTTTTTGAAAGGAATTTAAGTATTTTTACTATCCTATACTATTTAAATGAGCAATAAATTTTTGTATAAGTATTATATTTGTAATCACGTTCTCGAAAACGGTTCTAACGATTTCGATGAAAGTTGAGGGGTTAATGGGGAAAAAAAATGATCTAGCTAGAGAGAGACCTAGCTCCTGCCTAATTTCTGGGAAAATTCACTTTCTCTTTTCAGCCGAGCAAAGCTCAGTCGCCCAGGTACTTGGTAAGTTGTAGGACACAATTTTCAAGGAATCCTTTTCAAGTAGGTATTCCTGTCATTGTTTCGCAGAATTAAGTTCTCACTAAAGATCTAAGTTTTGCATATTGTTATGCCTGTATACTACCGTCTACAGGGTTTGCTATCGATTAGGTAGGTACCTAAGTTGACTACTTATATTAATTTATTTACCAACTAGCTTCTGACCGCGACTTCGTCCGCGTGAAATCTATTTTTAGGGTTCCGTACCTCAAAAGGAAAAAACGGAACCCTTATAGGATCACTCGTGTGTCTGTCTGTCTGTCCGTCTGTCCGTCTGTCACAGCCAATTTGCTCCGAATCTAATGGACGGATTAAGTTGAAATTTGGTATACATATGGATTTCTGTGACCCAAACATGTACGGCTAAAGTGAATAAATGAATTTTGAATATGGGGGTCACTTTTAGGGGGCAAATAAAAAAAATTGTTTAAAAAAGTTTTGGAAACTTTACCGTGTGACATATCAAATGAAAGGGCTTACTATGAGGGTCTCAAATATATTTTTTTTTATAATTTAGAAATAAATAGTTTTAAAGTTATTTAAGAAAATAGACGAAAATTTACCGTTCCCCCCCACCTTATCTCCGAAAGTACTGAGCCTAAAATTTTGAAAAAAATACAGAAAATACTTCTATACCTGTAGATTACAGGAAAACCTATAAGACGTTTGTGGTCTTAAAATAACATGGTAAATCTGTCAATAGTGTGATTACAAACTTACATTTACTGTTGGAATGTATGGGAGAACACGTTTTTCAACTATAATGTTAAGTTTGTTCTTGGGATAATTAAATTAATCCTAACTACGGAACCCTTCATTGTGCGTAGTCCGACACGCACTTGGCCGGTTTTTTTAACATAATACGAGTTTATTATATCCTTTCCCCGTGCTCCGTTACTTCGTTTTCGCTTAGCGTTCTTTTTGATTTATTTTTTTATTTTAGCCTGGTTCCTAGGATCATAGCGTGATTTAAATAACCTTCCAAGAAATTGGCTATCAAACGCGATACTTAATATTTTTTTCAAATCCGACCGGTAGTTCCAGAGATTAGCGCGTTCAAACAAACAAACTCTTCAGCTTTATATTACTAGCTTTTGCCCGCGGCTTCGCCCGCGTTTATTATACCTAAAAACATTTCTCTTGAATCACTCTATATATTAAAAAAACCGCATTAAAATCCGTTGCGTAGTTTTAAAGATCTAAAGCATACATACCTATGGTCAGACAGACAGCGGGTAAGCGACTTTGTTTTATACTATGTAGTGATGATAAAATATTTAGTATAGACACGTATAGATGTGATTTCTAGTGTGAATGATATAGGTACAGGTATCGTTGAGTAGTGCGTCATCGTATCTCATGTCATTGACTTGTGTAAGGGTATCTTTGTACAGTAAGTCGGTACATTATAATCATGACCTATTATTATCGCTAAGGAAAATAGCTTAGCATGAATTTCGTTCTGTTCAACGGATCTATCTTTGTAAAAGTGCCACCTAGGTAGTTATAGCTCAGCTACCCGCTCAATAAATCGATGTTTTTGTAACTTAAAGGTAATATACCTAAGTAAGTACCTACATAATGTAATGATTTAATAAATACTTTAGGTGTTTTTATATTAATGATTTACGATTCTGTACTCCGTGGGATGCATGCACTGAATTGCACTGTCCTGTTTTCTATAAAGAGTAGGTACCTACCTACTATGTACCAATTATACAGGTACCTACCTACCTAGGTACTGGAAGTCAAATAAATTTATTTCAACTATGCACATAGAAGACACTTTTGAACGTCAAAATTTACATAAAGAAAAAAAAATAGAATTGGTTCTAGTCGCCTCTTTCAAAAGGTGTTTCGTGTGGAGAAGAATGGGCAAGAAACTCCACAGTTACAGCAGTTTCGCACTACGTCCGATCCGAATCCGAATTCAAGATCCGAGTTCAATCCGAATTGGGAATACATGTGGAGTTCGGATCTAGTGCGCAACCCTTCATACAAATAGTACTGTGGCTAATTCGGACCGACATTTCTCGGATTTGGATCAGACGTACCTAGTGCAAAACCGCTCTTACACTTTTAAAACTGTTTTACAATATTTTGTATCCAAGTTACCATCTGTCGATGTGAGCCACCCGTGGAAATAAAGACGACCCGTAGAATTAAGGACGGGTGGGGGTGGCTATACTAGAAAGGTTTAGGTGGTGAAAAAAAGGTAAACAATCTTGATGTGTCTTTTATCTTTTTTTATTTTAAAACCTCAGTTTAAAAATAAAATGCGACTAAAAACCAATGTAAATACAACCATAATGATTACTAAATCAATTGAACCATTAGTTTAAGCAGTAGTTTATTTGTTTAGTATGTGTTTGTGTTAAAATTCACATCAAGATTGTTTACCTACCTTTATTTCACCACCTAAACCTTTCTAGTAGGTATAGAAACCAATGACATTATACATCTAGACGTTGCCATGATTACAGTGTGAAGTGTGGAAGTGAGACACATACATACGAAATAATTAGGAAAATTGAGACAAAGCATCGTATCTTCTGTCCCCTTACTGCGTGCCATAGACTTATAAAAAAAGATTTTATAAGTCTACTAGCTTTTGCCCGCGGCTTCGCCCGCGTGGATGTCGGAAAATATCTCATGGGAATGTTCATGTGGAAAACATAGGGCCGTCCGATATAACTGTGCAAACTCAAATCGCTACGATATATCGTTACCGTGTATAGTAGGCATAAAGCTACCAGTCGGCATGATTTTTTCCGACATCTTCAACAGTCGTCGTCATATTTCAGCCAATTTACACAAAACTATAATGAATTACCCTGAATCACTCCGTTCATTGGAGAAAACCGTATGAAAATCCGTTCGGTACTTTTTGACATTATCGCATTCAAACAAACAGACTTACGCGGCGGGGGGACTTTGTTAATTACTTAAAATTTATTATGTCAGTCACGCTCTAATAACAAATAACTTTTGTCCGAGTGTCCACTCGTTCAAATAATTTCCTCGTAAAAACGCCGAATGAAATAAAGACTAAATGTTACCTCAAGATTCGAACTATGACTACATTTCCAATCCCTTAAATCTCTTAAAAAGAGGTAGGTACACAAACATTTGTCAACCCCTATTGTACCCCCTCAAAAACGCTGTACCATATATTTCTTTATTTCCTACCAAAAGCATAAATTTGAATTTTCATATCCCTAACTTAAGAAATGTTGGGTTTCCCATACAAATTTTCATCCCTTATATCACCCCTTGTACGATTATGTTTTAAGATAAAAAGTAGCTCATGTCGTTTCCCAGGATGCTATCTATAGCCTTGCCAAATTTTGTCGAAATCCGTGCAGTGTTGTAAATTTTAAAATCAACCCCTATTTTACCCCCTTAGGGGATGATTTTTAAAAAACGCTGAACACATATTTCTTAATTTCCTACCAATAGCATAAATTTGTTATCCCTAACTTAAGAAATACTGGGTTTCCCTTACAAACTTTTATCTTCTAAATCACCCCCTAGAGTATTGTTTTTGAAAGTATCCTATGTCCTTTCCCAGGATGCTATATAAAGCCTTGCTAAATTTTATCGAAATCCGTGCAGTTTTGTAAATTTTAAAATCAACCCCTATTTTACCCCCTTAGGGGATGATTTTTCAAAAACGTTGAACCGCATATTTCTTAATTTCCTACCAATATAATAAATTTGTTATCCCTAACTTAAGAAATACTGGGTTTCCCTTACAAACTTTCATCCCCTATATCACCCCCTGTAGTATTGTTTTTGAAAGTATCCTATGTCCTTTCCCAGGATGCTATATAAAGCCTTGCCAAATTTTGTCGAAATCCGTGCAGTTTTGTAAATTTTAAAATCAACCCCTATTTTACCCCCTTAAGGGATGATTTTTCAAAAACGCTGAACCGTTTATTTCTTTATTTCCTATCAAAAGCATACATTTTAATTTTCACATCCCTAACTTAAGAAACACTGAGTTTCCCATACCAACTTTCATCCCCTATATCACCCCCTGTAGGATTATTTTTTAAGACAAAAAATAGCCTATTTCCCACCCCAGGATGCTATATAAAGCCTTGCCAAATTTTATCGAAATCCGTGCAGTTTTGTAAATTTTAAAATCAACCCCTATTTTACCTCCTTAGGGGATGATTTTTCAAAAACGCTGAACCGCATATTTCTTTATTTCCTATCAAAAACATAAATTTTAATTTTCACATCCCTAACTTAAGAAATACTGAGTTTCCCATACAAACTTTCATCCCCTATATCACCCCCTGTAGGATTATTTTTGAAAAAAAAAGTAGCCTATGTCCGTCCCCAGGATACCATCTATAGCCTTGCCAAATTTTATCGAAATCCGTTCAGTGGTTTAGGCGTGAAAAGGTAACAGACAGACAGACAGACAGACAGACAGACAGACAGAGTTACTTTCGAATTTATAATATTAGTATGGATGCTGCGTGCCGTATTTTTGCATGGCAAAATTTAAAAATGTTGCCAAACAAAGTAGGTACTTTCACTGTTACAAAATTTGTTTAGCGTCGATTAATTTAACATTTTTGGACATATTTTGCATTGTGCGAATGTATTGACATGGGTTTCAGTCCAAAATATGGAAGATTTCTTACGTTAAACCTCATTTCTCATACCTACCACATAACCTAGAAAAAGTATAATATTGCTGTCTCATGACCGGCCACGCGGTGGCTCGATCTAGATGCATATCGAGCCACCGCGAGGAAGAAGATCGTAACCGCCATTTTGCCTAAAGGAGAATGTTTTTTTTTTAAATATTTCTCAAAATATTTATAGCATCAATTTTAAATTTTTTCTTGGTGTTAAATGGGCACCTCCCTATTAATTCAAATGTTAAGATTTGACTCAGAACTCTATAATCTATTACTCTATAATATTATACTCTATATTATTAAAACCGTTTTTGGGATTTTTGCGGCTTACGATGTTCTTCCTGAAAACGCTCGATATTATATAAGATAGAAACAATGAAAAACAAATTACTTCTCCGATCCAACTAACACAACAGCGATGCCATCTATTGGGAAATAGTACAAGCTGTAGTAATGACAACTAGTGCCACCATTGAGAAAATAATTATAAGTCTGGAGATAAGGACCATTTTGAAATTTCTTGTGCTCACATTTTTAGTCAAATGAGGTAGATCAGGTTAGATCCCTATCTGCAGATATTTTTTTCCTAATGGTAGCGCTAGTTGGCGTTATTACTCGTCTATACTCGTCTAAAGGATTAACGACATCTAGTGGATTTTTTAAATAACTTCAGGATGAAGTCTTGTGCTAGTACTTTTAGTACGTCAGTCAATAATTCGCTAGCTAGATGTCGCTAAAAGCAAAGCTTATACGAGCCTAATACGAGGTAGCGCTGCGCTGTTCAGTTTTTTCAACGTGCTTACATAATATTATTGTCCCCCTTAGCTTCGTAGTGCCATAATCCCACAATCATAAAAAAAATAAAAAAACCTATTTTATCCATAAAAGTGAGTGTTTGTTTAATTTCTTCCGAGATGATTTGAGTTTGAAGAAGAAGACAAAACACTTTATAAAATAGGTTTATGTACAGTTAATAGCGGTTTTGTTTGTTTTATGAATAAGGGTGTCGATATTTATTAAACTTACCCAATTAATAAAATATAAATTCCGCACTTCCGCACCGTTCAAGCAAAATCAGCATTTTTAATTTACTTGAAACTAAATGACGTCATAAAGTTGATAACAAACAATAAATTCGACTTAACATTCGCCAACGTCCATACTACGTTGAATACACCGGTTCTCGTCCGATCACCGAAGTTAAGCAACATCGGGCGTGGTCAGTACTTGGATGGGTGACCGCCTGGGAACACCACGTGACGTTGGCTTTTTGTTGATGATTTTACTTTGACTGCTTTGCTCGTGTTCAAAAATGTACCTAGGTGCACAATTTTTTGCACGTTTGTGGGCATTACGAAAGCGGGAAACCTGTTCACAATCAAATGCTCATGCAAAATAGTTAGCCATTTTAAATTTATTTGAAACTAAATGACGTCATAAAGTTGATAACAAACAAAAAATTCGACTTAACATTCGCCAACGTCCATACTACGTTGAATACACCGGTTCTCGTCCGATCACCGAAGTTAAGCAACATCGGGCGTGGTCAGTACTTGGATGGGTGACCGCCTGGGAACACCACGTGACGTTGGCTTTTTGTTGATGATTTTACTTTGACTGCTTTGCTCGTGTTCAAAAATGTACCTAGGTGCACAATTTTTTGCACGTTTGTGGGCATTACGAAAGCGGGAAACCTGTTCACAATCAAATGCTCATGCAAAATAGTTAGCCATTTTAAATTTATTTGAAACTAAATGACGTCATAAAGTTGATAACAAACAAAAAATTCGACTTAACATTCGCCAACGTCCATACTACGTTGAATACACCGGTTCTCGTCCGATCACCGAAGTTAAGCAACATCGGGCGTGGTCAGTACTTGGATGGGTGACCGCCTGGGAACACCACGTGACGTTGGCTTTTTGTATTTTGTTGATGATTTTACTTTGACTGCTTTGCTCGTGTTTAAAAATGTACCTAGGTGCACAATTTTTTGCACGTTTGTGGGCATTACGAAAGCGGGAAACCTGTTCACAATCAAATGCTCTTGCAAAATAGTTAGCCATTTTAAATTTATTTGAAACTAAATGACGTCATAAAGTTGATACGAAACAAAAAATTCGACTCAGCATTCGCCAACGTCCATACTACGTTGAATACACCGGTTCTCGTCCGATCACCGAAGTTAAGCAACATCGGGCGTGGTCAGTACTTGGATGGGTGACCGCCTGGGAACACCACGTGACGTTGGCTTTTTGTATTTTGTTGATGATTTTACTTTGACTGCTTTGCTCGTGTTTAAAAATGTACCTAGGTGCACAATTTTTTGCACGTTTGTGGGCATTACGAAAGCGGGAAACCTGTTCACAATCAAATGCTCATGCAAAATAGTTAGCCATTTTAAATTTATTTGAAACTAAATGACGTCATAAAGTTGATAACAAACAAAAAATTCGACTTAACATTCGCCAACGTCCATACTACGTTGAATACACCGGTTCTCGTCCGATCACCGAAGTTAAGCAACATCGGGCGTGGTCAGTACTTGGATGGGTGACCGCCTGGGAACACCACGTGACGTTGGCTTTTTGTTGATGATTTTACTTTGACTGCTTTGCTCGTGTTCAAAAATGTACCTAGGTGCACAATTTTTTGCACGTTTGTGGGCATTACGAAAGCGGGAAACCTGTTCACAATCAAATGCTCTTGCAAAATAGTTAGCCATTTTAAATTTATTTGAAACTAAATGACGTCATAAAGTTGATACGAAACAAAAAATTCGACTCAGCATTCGCCAACGTCCATACTACGTTGAATACACCGGTTCTCGTCCGATCACCGAAGTTAAGCAACATCGGGCGTGGTCAGTACTTGGATGGGTGACCGCCTGGGAACACCACGTGACGTTGGCTTTTTGTATTTTGTTGATGATTTTACTTTGACTGCTTTGCTCGTGTTTAAAAATGTACCTAGGTGCACAATTTTTTGCACGTTTGTGGGCATTACGAAAGCGGGAAACCTGTTCACAATCAAATGCTCTTGCAAAATAGTTAGCCATTTTAAATTTATTTGAAACTAAATGACGTCATAAAGTTGATACGAAACAAAAAATTCGACTCAGCATTCGCCAACGTCCATACTACGTTGAATACACCGGTTCTCGTCCGATCACCGAAGTTAAGCAACATCGGGCGTGGTCAGTACTTGGATGGGTGACCGCCTGGGAACACCACGTGACGTTGGCTTTTTTGCATTTTGTTGATTTTCAAACATGAACAAACTCTCGGAACACCAAGATCTTTCACAGATGTTCTTAACAGACAGGAGACTTGATCGACTTCTGGAGTAAGGTTGGAATAACCCCCGACGGCCGTCACGGCCCACGCACAATGGTCCACATGAAGGACTAAGTGCAGAAACCAAATCCTCTAACATATACACACACAGAAACAGAAAACACACACCACATAAATGATGTTTTGTAAATTTGTGTGGCTGACACTGGCTTGGCCACCATCAGGGATTTTACTTTTGATAACACAAAGATTCGAAATTTGTCGCCAAATATCAGAATTTGTCGGTCATTGGTTCAAAAGTTATAAGGGGTCATTGGTGGCCGATCTGGAGAGAGTCTCCCCAGCTTGGCCACCTTAAGGCCGCGTTTCCACTGACGCGGAGCTGGGCGGAACGGAGCGGAGACGTGCAGGAATCGTCCAATTACAGACGAGGCAAGAGACGCGATGAGGATTTCAACCATTATGATTGGCTGTCTTCTAAACTATGACCCGACGAAATCTGTGACTTGGCGACAAATTGCGACTAAATTTGGGAGAAAACAGATCTTCGCTGTGTGCGTACGCGCAGCGGAATGTTGTTGAATTTAAAGATTTTAGTTATGCAGATATTTAGTGTATGACGTCGTATAATTGTGTATGGTAAAAAAAAATTTGTGCACGCAACCATTGTGGAGAAATTCACCAAAAACTGATTCCGCTGGGCGAACGTTGTCCTGGCGGAACTTTTTTTAATCCATAGACTTTAGAAGAAAAGAGATGTGTCGTGATGATTTCGGCTTATCTCGCTAGTGTAAGATACAAAAGAACTCGAACGTGCTATTTATCACTCCTGCACTCCCTAAAAGAGCGAGTGTTATATTATATGTATTATATTATATTATATGTATTATATTATATTATATGTATTATATTATATTATATATATTATATTATATTATATAATTATATATTTGGGTTTTTTACTAAGTTAGAATAGTTAAATTGCCTGTGTAAGACAAAACATAATGTTTTTCTGGAAATTAAACAAAGGTTTTTTCTTTAGATATCTTTATTTTCAATGAAATCATAATAACCCTTATTCCTATAGTAATAAGGTCGAAAAGTGATGGTACATCTTGACGATAGCCCACAGTGAGTCCATGATGTTGAAATTATATAATATTTAAACTATATAATCATGTAAGTACAGTGGCGTTACTTTCCGGTCGATCACCCAATAAGTTATTTAAATAGAGAAGTACTTGTTAATTGAAGATTTGTTTTTATCGTAGATAGTGGCGTTATTATTAAAAAAATATTTTTCATTCAAGAAATGCAATTGTTTTATTTTTTCCTAACGCTTGTGTACGCAACTGTACCATATTAATAAATACTATATTGGAAGGTTAAGAACGTTTCTAAGATATATGGTACGGCCGCTTTTTGGTAGCCATCCGAACTTGGTCGGGTTATGTAGGTTTTCGATGCTTCGTCAGTATTATAATTGTTTTTCTTTAATTACTGAATTTAATGACATGAAATTTTGCATAAGAATAGTTGAATGAATACACTAATTATTGACATACATATTACCATGCAATTCCTTCAGAACGTCGTGATATTTGACTGCTTTGTAAACAGTGATCTGTTCATGGTAAATTTGTCCTATAACTCTTTAGTTACTAACGGAACATCATTGATACTTGGCAACATGTTGCAGACACTTACAAGGTTTGTATAAACGTGAAAATCTAGACCCCAAAGTGCATACTTTAAGAACTAAGACCTAATAAGCGTATTTTACGTTTATATTTTTATCTTTTAAGCCCTACGATTTTTTCTAAGTCTGTTTTTTAAACAAATATAAACAAATTCAAAACAACGTATGTAAAAATCTACAGTTCTCTATGTAAGCGCTTTATATGAAAACTAGCTAATGGCCAAACGTTCGCGTAGCGGAAACTTGAATTTCTCCGAAGTTTATGCATGCACTAGTTTTATTCATACATACACAATTACACACAAATACACACTAATTTTTGGACACATCTCTTTTCTTCTAAAGTCTATGGATTAAAAAAAGTTCCGCCAGGACAACGTTCGCCCAGCGGAATCAGTTTTTGGTGAATTTCTCCACAATGGTTGCGTGCACAAATTTTTTTTTACCATACACAATTATACGACGTCATACACTAATTATCTGCATAATTAAAATCTTTAAATTCAACAACATTCCGCTGCGCGTACGCACACATCTTCGCTAGGTGCCCTAGTTTTTGTGATATAGATTGGGAGATTTTCTCCAGATCGGCAACCTGGATACGCTTATAACTTTTGAACCAGTGATCGACAGATTCTGATATTTGGCGACTAATTTCGACTAATTAGCGACTAAATCTGGGAGAAAACAGATCTTCGCTAGGTGCCCTAGTTTTTGAGATATAAAGGTGGCCAAGCTGGGGAGACTCTCTCCAGATCGGCCACCAATGACCCCTTATAACTTTTGAACCAGTGACCGACAAATTCTGATATTTGGCGACAAATTTCGACTAATTAACGACTAAATCTTTGTGTTATCAAAAGTAAAATCCCTGATGGTGGCCAAGCCAGTGTCAGGCACACAAGCCAGTGTCAGCCACACCAAGACACCACACTCGCCACATCAATGTACTGCACAGTATTGCATCCGTGCGAAGCGGGGGGCGCTCTTGTGTAATAAAATAAACAAACCCATATTTACTTCTATCATTTTATTCATAGTTTACACATTACATGTCTATCTGACTCCTAACAACGAAGATACAATGATAGAATAACAAAAAAACAAACATCAAAAAGAAAATGCAACACAAAATGTACGTAGTAAAAAAATCCAGTTAAAGACTAAAAAAATGCACTTACACAATAAAGGTCACTTCAAGAAATTTTAAATCAATTTTGATTGGCACACACTAGCCCTCGGTTATTTATGTAGACATTTTAAGATTTTAGCACAATGGTGCCGATTCTCTTGTTCAATAACTAAACCAATATTAGAGAATCGCCATCTTTTACTAACAGGCAGCGCGAGAAAAGGACGGCTCTAACTAAGAATTAAGTTAGAGATGTCAAAATATTTTTCAATACACTTCCTCGAAAACTGGTTCATATCGCACTACGATTAGGTTCACAATGCAATGTATGTCGCACGCGTGCGATTTTTTATTTCCCCGCACGTGTGCGGGAATGCCACAGATACTATACTTAAACTTAGTCCAAATTGGTTCAATGCCTCTATTCACAACTCTCTATTCGGAGGTGAATGTTTTTTTTTTTAATCTCGGCAAAGAGATGCGTCTTTAAGGCGTCAATATTTTTTGAATATTTAAATAATGTTTCTAAATAGAAAATTATCAAAAACCATGATTATTACAATAAAAAAACGTTTATGAACAAATTAACATTTATTTGTGTTCTAAACTCAAAAATATTTGAATTTTCTATTTTTCATATTAGGCTGTTTATCGGCTTTATATACCTTTGCTTCTCTTTCAACCTGGCGAAAGCAAGGCGTGGAAAAAAAAGAAAATTTAAATCATAGTTCCCTATTAATTCATGGCAAAATTATTTTCCGTTATTTTATGTGTTTTTTATTTTATTTCTTCAAAAGTGTATTGAAAAACGTCGTTTGATACTCGTGGACATTTGTTATTGCAGTTTTCGGCTCAGAAACAACATCGCCTACGGCTCGGGTGTTTTAATTCCGCCTCGAACGCAATAACAAACGTTCTCCACTTGTATCAAAATGTACTATTACGCCTTGCGCTCCACCATGTTTTTAGTCGACGTTTTTACGTGTCTCGTCTAAATCTGTACGGAAATATTAGTTCAACTAAATTTGAAAGCTCTAATTTACGTCCGTCTCTTTCTTGTTTTATTAGAAAGAAAAAAGTTAGCAATAGCCTAAATTATGTTTAGTTTGTGCACAACTGAATCGGCACCACTATCCATGGCAGCCACGCACATATACAAAACACAGGAATATTCTCTATACTGTATGTAATTATTAGACTAATTAGTTTCAAAACATTCAAATCTAGTATTATGTACACATTCAGATTAAAATACATTATATTTAACTGTACAAGATTCATTTAAACTGTCATTCTAACACCTGACTATACATTAATATTTCAGTATTACATCATTGGCCATTTCTATTGCAAAATGTATAGGAATTTGGCAGGGATTTGTAATACTTCGGACATCAAATAAGCCCGTTAATTATTTGACTACGGATATCAATCATTTATATACTGAACATTTATTACCTACTACTAACAAATTGAATTGAATTATTTGACAAACCACAGTACTTGCAGACACATTTGGCGTAGTACAGACGCCAGCACATCAAGCTATTACAATCTGTCCAATTTCTTTAATTGATTTTCATCTTTATCGCTAAAGCATTAGGTTCAAGGTTGACAGTTGAAAATTTGACAGTTTCGGGAGGCTTGACCTGCTAGCGTCTGTACACAGATTAAATTGTAACTTCTTTTTACATCAAAGTGCACGCGCCGGCGCGGCGCCGCGATCACGCAAACACATTCTTATTTATTTAGACAATAACACCATTTTATTATACCAAACAGCTGTCAAAAATCATGAAGAACTAGTGTGTGACTTATTAGAAAAAACATCACAATTACTATGTACAAAGTCAGATCGAATTATGTTAAATTTCAACATTTACCTACTTGTACATAATTCCAGTATTACCCTTAACTCGTCGACTGCCGGAAACGCAGATCTACGCGAGATACAATGGCTTTTTAATTGTTTCTGTAATTACGAATCATAGTATTCTTGCTCCCTTCGCAGAGATCAACAAGTGAACTTTTCGCCGAATTTGTTGATACATAAGTACACAATTTACTAATACACTGATTTCTTTTACTTTTTAGTACATCAGGTATTTCCTAGCTCTGCTTATCCCTCGACTTCAATCCTCCCAATTTTTATAAACACGCTGCTTTTTTATTGGCTAGGGAGCTGCCACGATAGTGTTGAAGTACTTTTACTATGGGACTAAACTGAAATCGGGAAGAAAAATCAGCTCTCCTCTACATTTTGAAGAGTTATGCGAACATAGGCAACAGCTAATTTTATTTCACGATTTCAGGGTTAGTCCCATAATAAAAGTTGTTCATAATGATGAGAACAACACTATCATGGCAGCTCCCTAGCCAATAAAAAAGCAGTGTGTACTTATATAGTAATTTACAAGATAAATATTAAGATTTGTTACAGTTTGAGTAGTGCAAGTAACATAGCGCATAGTACTTTTATTTCTAGATGTTTCCACTGAACAAACGTCAGGTAAAAAATCAACAAAATGCAAAAAGCCAACGTCACGTGGTGTTCCCAGGCGGTCACCCATCCAAGTACTGACCACGCCCGATGTTGCTTAACTTCGGTGATCGGACGAGAACCGGTGTATTCAACGTAGTATGGACGTTGGCGAATGCTAAGTCGAATTTTTTGTTTGGTATCATCTTTATGACGTCATTTAGTTTCAAATAAATTGAAAAATGGCTGACTACATTGCTTGAGCGGTGCGCGGTGTTAATGATTCTAACAGAGGAATGAAAATTATTAATTATTGGGGACGTAAGTATAACAAATTATGGGAATAGCTTGATGAATCCCGTCATGTAACAATCTCCCGACATTGCTTGTGTAAGTACATCATGTTGTCAAAAGCTGTGATGAGTTTTCTTTTAATACTAGGTACTTGCACTTAATCAAAGAGTAAAAATAACCTTATTTGAATAACATCAAAGACAAAATTGAGAAATCAAATAGAACAGAAATGTCAATGAGAAATAGAAATAAACAATTATTTAACATCAATCGAGCCGTCTTAATTCTAATTTTGTGACACAATAGGTTACATGTCAAATAATTATACAAAAGACAAAATACTGTCGAAAATTCATGATTCAATCATAATTATTATTATTAATTTAAAGGAACGAATGTCAATTTTAAAGAAAAAATAACAAACTGATTTTATTGATACTACTCAATCCTACCCTACCTACCATAAGAAAACTTAATTGAAATAAAACTCATCAATTCATCCATACATCCATAAACTCGCTACAGACTGAAATAATATCAATAAAAAATAAATAACAAAAAGACATGATACTTAATATATTGTTCAAGATAGTAATTTAAACATAATAATTATTATTTGTTAGCTCACTTTGGCTAAACATCGATTTTAAATCGACACAATTTTAATTGATGGATGACTGTATCAACCATAGACAAATATTCACAGAAATTACAATGTTATATAAATTCTTATGCTAAATGAGACCATATTATTATACAATTGAATACCAATTTATTTCTATTAGATTATACTTAGCTACCTATATTATCATTATTTTAAAGTCAGCAAGTCTTTGAACTTTTTAGTGTCACTTACTATTAAAATACAAGATTCCTGCAACTTATTTTAGGCTACATCCCACTTCGACAGAGTTCGACAACATTATTTCACCCTACAAATGACATATTACACTCCATCGGTTTAGGTAATTAAATAAAGGTAAACAAAAAAAAAAAAACCACGTGTCTGGTTATCCAACTAATCGTAATACCTGTCACTTCAGTCGTCATGCTACGACACAGTTGTACTCTTCAATTTAGTATCGTACAACAAAATATAAAGTTGCTAAATTGAAGAGTACAACTGTGTCGTAGCATGACAACTAAAGTGACAGGTATTACGTTTAGTCGGATAACACGTGTTTTTTTTTGTTTACCTTTATTTAATTACCATAACCGATGGATTAAAGAAGTTAACATCATAGAACAACATGTAAAAATGGGATAAGCCATATTATTGTAGAAAACCAGACAGTAAGGCCGTGAATAGAAATTAAGTATATATTTTTGTAATAGACATAAGTTTACAAATCAGTCGCAGTATGAACCTTTTAATTTAGAAGTAAAGAATTTATATTATCTTAGTATATGACTTTAGAACATCAAATTTTAGCTAGCCCAATGACGACTATGGCCAATCCGATCTTACCCCAGAGCAAACCATTTACCACACATTCATGACTCGCAACAGGCGATGTTACAGGTTCCCTACGTCGCGATATCAGCGAAAGCCGCCATACTATGCGTGCCAAATAAGAATAGGATCGCGCTTGCTACCAACTTCACACGATAGCTGTCAAATTAGTACTGCCGATAGCTGTCAAATACACGATAGCTGTCAAATTAGTACGCATTGGTGATGAAGTTCGCGAGTATTGCGGAACAAAATGGCGTTTTGAAATTACTATTCTTATTTGGCACGCGTAGTACTGTTAAATACACTGGGGTGCTCGAAATTAAGCCTAAATAGCTGCCGGCACATGTTGCCTTTACTTCAGCCAAATTAACAGAATACTCAAGTTCATGTAAGGACTTAGAGATTCCATAATATTCCAAATTACCGCGACGCCACCGTATAACAACAATAATAAATCCATTTTACAATTACCTTTACACATTCCTGAAACACGACTAACACGACTTTCGTTTTTAGAAAAAAAAACTCGAGTTTTTTCACCTGCACTTCCTTTCAGTTATAGTTTCACACTTAAACATTTGATAATTCACTTTGAAAACTTACTAACCAGTGGTATAGGCAGCGCTTTAGGTTGTGAATAAAATATTTCATTTTGATTAATTTTCGTTTACAAAAATAGCAACATATTGCTTTAACATTTAAAGCTAAAGCATTTAATTTTTGTTTTGTATACTTTATAAACCTCTAAACAGTGTAAGCTGTCACCATACATTGCCTATAATACTCTGTAAATTTATGCCTAACCAATAAACTTTGTACTATAACAACCTTGTGATGTCGACGTATGAAAACCTTGACCAAGCTTTAGACTTTATCACATTATGCGATGCTAATGACGACGACGAAAAAGGTCTTTTACAATCGATAAGTTCAAACTCAAACTCAATATTTCAAATAAACCAATTACAGGCACTTTTGAATTGTCAAAGGGTCGGTCTTGGGTCGGTCAGTCAGAAAAATGAAGCTAGTTGCCCATTCCAAAGCGTAGATCCTGGAGAAGAACGGGCAAGAAACTCCACGGACACTCTTTTAAATCAAATATTTTACATAATATTGGTTACATCGTTCATATTGAAAATATAGATGTGAGAACAATGTAGAAAGACGTGCACGTTAAAAGCGTCCGTAATGAAAAAGATAAAAACTAAAAACAACTAAATTAAAAATAAGCCGTGGCAGCTAAGAGACGACCAGTCCCAACTGACGGCGCCCGTTCACGAACATGACGCATGGATCAGCACCAATTAGCTCAACCATTTTGAAGGGAATTTAATGATCCAACACACACGCCACCACCAGCGAGACATTTGAGTGAGCATGACATACTCTCGAAGTAACGAGTTTAGAGGAGCTCGTGGCTAAATTATAACAGCCGCACGGGTCGATCCATCAGGTTAAGCTACGCTTGCCGGGGTTGGTCAGTGGATGGGTGACCATCTTTACATACCGAGACTCCTCCGTGCCTCGGAAAGCACGTTAAGCCATTGGTACCGGCTGTCATTTGTGGATCTTTGACAGCCGTTACTGATCGTCAGAAGCCCGAAAGTCTGACAACCAGTCTTACCAAGGGGTATCGTATTGCCCAGTTACTGGGTTGTGGAGGTCAGATAGGCAGTCGCTTCATGTAAAATAGTGGTATTCAGCTGCATCCGGTTAGACTGGAAGCCGACCCCAACATAGTTGGGAAAAGGCTAGGCAGATTGAAGTAACGAGTTTAAGTAGATTTTGTGTTTTTAAAATTTCTATAAAACCAATTGTATATGGTAAAATCATTTGGATTTTCTATATGTGTTATTTGAATATTTTGTCTACTGCTTTACTAAAACCGAAACATGATTACTTGAAATTCTTTCGAGAAAAAAAATCTAAAGTAGCACCTTCTATTTTCTGTTTTATCCGATTATACGTTATCAGTTCCATATTGTGCAGTAAAATTTGTTTTAAATCGAAGGTGTTTAAATATGATAAGAACTAAGCTAAAAATTGATTTAAGTATTGCATTTTGTCATAAATTTACATTTTAAATGTAAATTTATGACAAAATGCAAAATACAACGAAGCGCGTTTAAATTCGCGCATGAGTGTTCTATCTCGCGCCTCAAACTAGACAGCCATAACTCCATTTCACTTACACACCGAGCTAAACCACGCTCCGATTTATCTCCTTAAGGCGAAAGCGCCAGGGTAGCCCGCGAAATTCAAAATTTCTTACGTTTTTTGCAATTTGTAGGTCAGTGTGAGCTTGTATGTTAGAATCAGCAATACAACTCCATAAGTTAGCATTTACCTCAAATCTAGCGATTTCATGAAATCATGAGGTTTGAGGTAAATGCTAACTTATGGAGTTGTATTGCTGATTTTAATGATTATAATTCTGTAAAGCCATATTAGCTACGGCCGCGAATCATATTTTAATCAACATACAAGCTCACACTGACCTACAAATTGCAAAAAACGTAAGAAATTTTGAATTTCGCGGGCTACCCTGGCGCATCAACCTTAATGTGACAAAGTCTAACAGTAACTAACGTTTTCATAATCGACTGTACAATCGCCACCACCACCTAAACCACTGGCAAAGTAAGTAATCCGTCTATTTCACATCACTACACACTAAGCGTCACTGTCGCGTCACCTCAAGTGTCAATTTTCACGTATTATGAGGATCTTTCTGAAGTCCCAGGATCATTCTGGCTCAGCAAACATAAATGAGAACTTTTCGTGGGAGGTGGGTGCGATGACACGGGCCTCTATTAGGCTTTGCACAACCCATGTGGTGGAAACCAGAGGGATGTTATCTTGATTTGCTTTGTTCTGTACTTCGTGGGGACAATCCCATTCTGTCACCAATGCTAGGGCACCAGACATATTGAGGTCTTCTTCGTTAACCACTCGGGTTGTAGCACCAGCTAGGGTGCATACTCGCTCCCAGAATTTCACGAAGGTATCCTGGTCCCCGCATAGTAAGATGATCTTGTCTTTGAAGAACGTTGCGTTGCGTCGGCCTGAGGGAGGCACCTGGTGAAATAGTATAAGTTAAGAATTGTAGGCTTTGAGGCATAAGTCAGATTTAAGATTCAGAAAGAAAAATATACCAACAATCTATACAACGTGTAACGTTAAATGCGCAAAACCTTTTAAGGGGTCATTGCACTCATCATTATGAACAACTTTTACTATGGGACCAAACCTGAAATCGCAAAAAAAAAATCAGCTGTTCAGTACATTTTGACGAATTATGCGAACATAAATGTACTGAACAGCTGATTTTTTTTTCGCGATTTCAGAGTTAGTCCCATAGTGAAAGTTGTTCATATTCATGGGTAGAACACCCTGTGATTGTCCACTTATTTTAATGGGACCTAATATGAAGTTGAAGTTATCCGGAAAAGAACCAGAGTAACCGACATAAGCTTGCAAAATAAGCAAACTGAAGTGGCAGTGGGCTGGCCATGTTTGTCGAAGGACCGATGGCCGGTGGAGCAGACGGGTCCTGGAGTGGAGACCGCGGATCGGTAAGCGTAGTGTGGGACGCCCCACAGCTAGATGGACCGACGACCTGGAGAAGGTGGCTGGGACAGACTGGATGCGGAAGGAAGAGGACAGGGTGTTGGTGGCGCAGTGAACTGCGATAGGCTGAGTTGATTAATTTTGATTGATTCAAAAAGTACTTCAAATTAGATCTTGAAACTTTGCATACTAACTGAAGTAACTATAAAGCAGGTCTTATGTTTTTTATTTTTTTCAAATTACCATTATTTTCACCTTAAAAAGCAATTACCAAAACTATCGGCGCCCAGCACCGCACTCAGTCTCGATTTCACTTAGTCTGCGAGCAGTATCGTGCGAGCTAGATAAAAACCTGAGGTAATATAGGCTCTTAATTAGAACCCAGTTAATGAACCTTGCCTTGCGTTACTACTCACCCAATTAATAAACCTCTGCTTGAGTATAGACCAGCCAGCCGGCAGAGCGAACGAGTCGATGTCATGCAGAGTGTTGTCGATGCAGCTCATGATGACCCAGCCGTGGGACACTGAACGGATATCCGCTGCCAGGCACTGGATGTACTTGGCTGTGAGGCAGGGACGAGGCGCGATTAACTTGCAGACGGTGTACTTGTTTCTTGGTACGTCGTCGAAGTGGCTGGAAAGTGGGAAACAGAAATAAATGTTAGTTTTTGCTGTAAAAGTAAGTTATGAATTGTGGAGTTCATTGGTTTGTGTGAAGACTGAAACCCAACATAGATAACTAAATTTTAGATCTGATCACATGTGGTTACAATCAAGAACAAACTTTTTCATATCTTGTTGGTAAATAATTTAATTTTTTATGTTGCGTAATGTCAATTATTTTGCGTACATCATCATCTTCCTGCCCTTATCCCATGTTACGTGGGGTCGGCGCAACACGTTTCCTTCTTCCATTCTCCCCTGTCAACCGTCACGATATCATTCACTACCTTCTCTTTTATATCATTCCTCACACAATCCATCCACCTTTTCTTTGGCCTTCCTCTGCCTCTCCATCCATCAACATGTATATTCATCACTCTTTTAGTCACATGCGTTTCGTCTCTCCTCATCACATGCCCATACCAAGCCAAACGATTTCCTTTCAACTTTTCTGCCACTGGCGCCACTTTCAAATATCCTCTTATATGTATACTCATTTCTTACTTCATCCATCCACTTAACATTCTCATCTCCGCTGCACGCAATCTTTTTCATCTGTCTTCTTCACGGCCCAGCATTCGGATCCATAAAGTACGACAGGCCTGATCACGGACTTGTAAATTTTGCGTACGTACTACTATTGTAAGTATAGAATCAAGTTTTTCTAACTGAACAGACAGCTGTGTTGCTGGGGAGTTTGTTGCGCCACTTCTTCTTCCCAGCTAAAGCGCTGGGAATTGGTGAAGGGCGGGCGTTTTGTGGGATTTATGTTATTTTGACGTCGAAAAGTGCTAAATGACTTATGATTGATTGATTATCCAGCCTGTAACGTAAGTTTCCAACCTTTCACCTAAAATTACTCTACAAATTTTTAACGTCGTTTTTATTCACTTGAAAATCAATACTTACTGGTTTTTTTACATAGCATTTCTTTTAATTTGTTTCATTGTTTTCACCTGTGAGCTCGAGTGAGAGTGAGAGGAGCTCGTGGCTAAGTAATAACAGCTGCACGGGTCGATCCATCAGGTTAAGCTACGCTTGCCGGTGTTGGTCAGTGAATGGGTGACCATCTTTATATACCGAGACTACTCCGTGCCTCGAAAAGTACGTTAAGCCGTTGGTCCCAGCTGTCATTCGTGGATCTTTGACAGTCGTTACGGGTCGTCAGAAGCCCGAAAGTCTGACAACCAATCTTACCAAGGGGTATCGTATTACTCAGTTACTGGGTTGTGGAGGTCAGATAGGCAGTTGCTCCATGTAAAATACTGGTATCCAGCTGCATCCGGTTAGACTGGAAGCCGACCCCAACATAGTTGGGAAAAGGCTAGGCAGATTGATTCTTTTTACCTGTACACAGTTCCTCCGCCGGCCTCCAGCTGTTCTTTCAGCCGCTCCTTGTTGAAGGGTCGGTCGCAGAACTCCAGGTCTTCAGTGTCTGTGCCGGCTACTGAGGAGGTCGTCTCACCATCCTCTTCGGAAGAGTAGTGGCGGGTCTCGGCGCTTTGAGTGGCCTAAATGAATAAAAAAAAAGACTATTAACGAAACGAAATCATAGTTTTTTGTTTACAAAAACATAAACTTCGACAATAAATCGGTATACAAAAATATATAATTATTTAACTTACTAGCTGCGCCCATGTGTTAATCCAGGGTATAAGCTATCTACATACCAAATTTCATCTAAATTGGTCGAGCAGTTTGAGCGTAAAGAAGTAACAAACATACACACACACACACACAAACTATCGCCTTTTTAATATTAGTGTGTTAAGTAGAAAAAAATAAAACTTATAACAAATAAAACTTATCTTAAAAGTGGCTGCAAAATTATTATTTTAATTTTATTTATTGAACAATAGAGCTGTGATTGGATCTACATTTAGATTATTTCTAACTTAGGTATCTCTGATCATTTTAATATACAATATTTTTTTAAAACAAAACAGTCTATTGGTTTAAACATGTTCGGTGTAAAAACCAAGTTTCATTTAATTTGTTTGACTTTTCATTTGTGTTTAATCCTTGGAATATGACTCTCAATTCTAATGGTTCCTCCAGCGAGAATTCCTTCTTTGTTTATGGCAACATTAAATTACTATAGTAACGAAGTTGCAAACGTTCATTACAGTTTTCGAAGTCAAAGCACTTTTTTTTTTTTAAGAACTATTCTAAAACGCAGATCTCTATGGAGAAGAATGGGCAAGAAGCTTCATGGACAGTCTCCAGGAGCCGTACTATGACGTGAAAAAAGATCATGGATCCGTCATGGTACCAGTGTAAGAGAGAGGGAGACGGAGCCATATACGACCTATAGCACCATCCTTTTTTCTCGACGGAATCATCATGGATCTATGATTTTTTTTTACGTCATAGTACGGCCCCAGTACTCTCCACCTTTTTAAAATAATGTTACCTTATCATTAGTAGCAGCGGTACGAGTCCGTCTTGGCGTTTCAGTGCAGGTCAACAAGAAGTGCAGTCCCGCAAACAGCTTGGAATCCGGTCCCGGTATCGGTCCCATTTTAGATACCGTGTCCTCATCGTTCTCAAACTTAGTCAGCTTGGAGTTCTTCTTGCCAATGTTCTGTTTCGAAGCCCCTTTTAGCTGCAAGGGACCGGCTGTGGAGAATGGTAATGTTTAGGCATTATGTGACTTATTAACGGGGCACCGAGCTTTTTTCTCTGACGACACGGTTGGCGCAGTGGTTGAGCGATTGACTGCTGCGCAGCATGTCGCGGGTTCCATTCCCGCACGGAACAAATATTTGTTCGACCTACAAGTATTTGTTCCGAGTCTGGGTGTTTTTCTATCTATAATATGTATGTATTTACAAAAAAAAAATGTATATCAGCCATCTCGTTACCATAACACAAGCATTAGGTTGCTTAGCTTGGGACTAGATGGCGTTGTGTGAAATATCCAAGGATATTTATTTATTTATTTTTATACACACAAACACGTTTTTATAACCGTTGTTTTAACTAGTAAACAATTAAATTAAAATCTAGGGAAATATATTGGTATTATTGAGGATATATACCAGACAGTATACACGATGGAAACACGATTTGATGAAGCTCTATAGAATAGATTCGCAAAGTTACCTCTTTTCGAGTATTTTTTTTCTCTATTGCGCTATTTTTTTATATAAATAAGGATTTTTTTTATTATGACTATTTACTAAAATAAAGTTCATGGATGACTGGAGCATTTATACACGACAGTTTTTTATTTAAGAGCATTATGATGAAAATAACAACGAAAAACATTGAACAAGTGTAAAGTGTGGTTATTTTCTTTACTCTTTACACGTAAAGAAAAAACAGAGACGAAGGAAAAAGCTCGGTGCGCCCTTAATTGGGAAATTAGTATGATTATTGATTGAAATAAAATACCGATTAAGTTCACAGCTGCTTATTGTTTTTTGGATCTTAGATTTCTTCATGTTGTGTCAGTGACACTGCTGACAAACGGGTAAGTTATAAATGGTGTATGGAAATGAGTATCCGCCCTACCTATACTCAATTTATAATAAGGTTAGACATATAAACAAAACTTTTTTTTCAGTCCTTTCAACCGATTTTAACTTCTATTGCGTTGGTGGCATGACAAATGGCAGCTGCAGTAAACAGTTGGTGTTGTAACCACTTTTTTACCTTTAATGCCATCCTTAAACCTACGGAATAGAAGTCAAAATCGGTTGAACGGACTGAAAAAAGGTTTGTTTTTAATGTCTAATCTTATTTCAAATGGAGAATAGTAACCGTAAATAGCCTGGTAAAGTGGATACAAATAATATCTCAGTCCACCAAATGTACGCACAGGAGGACCATTGCAAGCTGTTCTAAGTGCAGACAAGATATGGGTAGCTTCACGGATATCGAGGTAATATGGCATGGAGGCGTGGCGCATGTCGCCTCCACGAGGTCACACTGACCACAATATACGCGCGATGGCGGTAAGCAAAGGAATGGGCACTTTCTAGTGCCCGCCCCTTTTTAGCATGTGTGCAGTGGGTGTGCGTCGAAAAACTCATCATTTATGCCGTATCTATTTCTTTTGTTTTTGTGTGAGTTTCAGGAGGGTGGAGACACTTGAACAAATATACAGGGTGTAAGGGACAGCCCTCCACAAACTCACAGGGTGCATTCAGCTCCTCATTTTGAATCATATTCCAACGGAAAATTTCTCAGCTACAAATTTACAAATCGCTGCAAATGAAGTTCATAATTGGGCACAAAAATAGAGAATCAAGTTGAATGAATCGAAGTCACTTCACATTGATTTCACGAACAGGAATTGTGATTACCACCCAATCTTCATAAATGGTTAACAAGTGCCATATGCAAATACAGCCAAGCATATCTTGGCATAAGCTAGATTGTAATGAATTATTAAGAACCCTGGTTCTTTTTAATAAAGGATAAAAAAAAAGTTACATTTTCTTTATTTCAATGTAAAATTACATTTTGTGTTCGCAGCACCTCATCTATGTAAAAAAAACAGCAAAAAAAAACCAGCAACGGATGTTGAAATACTCTAACAAACAACGAGTGAAATCAGCTGTTCACTCTCTGTCTAGCTACAGAGTTCATCGAATTCACCGCATACCTATTACCTACCCCTCCCAACCAGTAACTGTCACTCCGATTTGTGCACAAAAACACAAACAAATCAGGTTTATTGGATTCCCATAACTTTCCTGAAATAATTTCATGTACCGGTCATCTTAGTATGATATACTGAATTCACCCCATCAGTCTGCGGAGGGCTGTCCCTTACACCCTGTGGAGTGAAGGCATATCTCTGGATATCTATGGGTAGTTTGGACCCAGCCAAGATCCGAATACCTATATAACATAGCATATTGCAGCCCTGTCTGCGAAATAACCGCAATCGCTAGACAAGGGCTATGAATCGTATGTGATACACAGGAAAAGGTAAGTGTTAAGATAGATACAGAAATTTTGGAATTGGGATGGTTTGTGAGACTAACAATCCGACGAACCAACTTATTTTTAAAGTTCCTGTGGATTGGTTGGATTTTTTCTCTATCCATGCAAGGGGTTGGGGATATTCTCTCTTTCTTGGTCAAATTAAATTAGCTATGTGACTACCAGCGGTTGATGCAACAAAAGAAGCATCATCAAATTAATTTATTTTTTGTTTTATCATGATTAGATATTATTACCCATAACGTCTGCGGAGTTTCTCTAGCTAATTTAATTTGACCGTGTATAGCTAATGATGACTTATGAGTACTTAGCCGACATTCGCACGGATTTCAACGCTGTACTGAGCGCCGAGAGTAGAAAATCCAACAGTGTATTTTTTCGATGCACTGGGATGCACTCTGTTCTACTCTGTTGTATTCTCGAGGCTCGGTTCAACACCTAGAGTTGAAAATCCAGTGCACGATATTTTAACGTCCGCGTGAACGTCGGCTTATGAGGTTACTTTATTCTACAATAAATAAATTGGTTTCTCACTTATGCTCTCACCTTTAACGCCGTCAATCTTCCTGGGGGTGCGCTGTACCTCAGGCTCCACCCCAGCCACCTCTTCCAGCCTGACCGGGGGCGCCGAGTTGCTACTCTCGCTCATTTCACTGCTTTCGCTCGCTAAGCGTTTGCGAGCAATAGGTGTGCTCTTGGTTTTTACACCTAGAATAAGGAATTGGAATGAACTAAGTATTTAAAAAAAAAATTTTTTTTTTTAGTCGGGAGTCTGGGACCAGATTCCATTAATCGAGCACAAACGCGATTGGGTTGCGTCGTTTTATTACTGAGTTCCCATGGCCACCTTCCGGATTCATCATCCGATCAGCTCCATGTCATAATAATATTGCATTGTCATCCGATTTACATATTATTCATTTAAAATTTCAGCTCAATCGGTAACCGTGAAGTGGGTAAAAACTTGTAAGATTAGATGATTACAGACAGACAAACAGACACCGGGACAGGTGAAACTATGCTCGGACTTTTAATTAGCTGCAGTAAATTGACACTTCTTATCTGTCATTTCGTTGAAAAATGTTCCCATTTGAAAGCGAAATGACAGAAAAAATGACATTAGAAGTGTCATTTTACTGCAGCTAATTAAAAGCCCAGCCATAAATAAATGCTTATAATATTATAATACACTTCTATCTTTTTCGTGTGGTTAGTGACTAACCTAGTTTTTATGCCGCCGATTTGCCTCTGACTTGGCTTCACATGCCGTCGAGAAATATTTCTGAGACATTCCGGATTCCTCACGATGTTTTCCTTCATCATTTTTTAAGCAAGTGATAATCATACAATACGCACATGAATCCGAAATGTCAGAGGTGCGGCTTGGGTTTGAACTTTGATCTATGACTTGGTAGTCCGACGGTCACACCACCTAGGCTATTATTAGCTTTGAATTACAACAACAAAAAAAAATCTACAATAGCCCGGCGCCAAAACGTCATAATCGGGAACTAAAAATTCATACAATAGTGATTCCGTCATGACGTCACTTTAGATCACGTGGCACCGCTTGATAGTGGACGAGAGCAAGCCGCTGTACAACGGGTTACGATAGAGACAGCTATAGAAAAAATGAGTCAGCGAGAACGAGTTGGAGCAACATTGCACACTTGATTTATTTTTCCCTGTTCAACTGTATTGTATTCGATTCTATACTAATTTTAGAATGATAGGACCTAATTTAGTTGAGTTTATTTCTCTATAACATTAAAGTTTTGTTGTGTAGTGATAGCATCTTTTTGGTTAGCTATTTGACGATAGATGGTGTTAAATTCAGTACAGAAAAAACGTTTATTTGTAAGTTATTCAATATCCTATTTAGAGAATAAATCATTTAATATAATTTCTGAATCATCAATTATTACATTTTAAATACTATTATTTTATAGAATATTCTGAAAAATACTACACCTAATGAGATAAATAAAATACCAAATATTAAAAAAGTAGCCGCCCGAACAGGGACTTGAACCCTGGACCCTTGGATTAAAAGTCCAATGCTCTACCGACTGAGCTATCCGGGCCGTAGCAAGCAAGCCGAAATAGCAGTCTTTATTGTACACAAAATAAATAAAGAAAAACTGAACTGTTTCGTGTGTTGTTGATCTAGTAGTTGCAAGCGCGACTGCCGAGCGTGGAGACCTGGGTTCAAAACCCAGGTTGGGCTGTTTTTTGTAGTTTTTTTTTTAATGGAATTTCTGGAAAGTAGCCCAGAATCTGTATTTATGCCCAGTTAGGGGCACCTCCTTTTATTTATTTATTTAACACTTCAAGCACAAATGTACAGAGGCGGACTTAATGCCATAGGCATTTTCTACCAGTCAACCTTTGGGTTATGCAGATACAAGCAGTGGCAGGTTCTTTCAGGCACCTTCTTTTACATGCTCTGTTTTAATAAAATGGGACTTAAATCTGCGAAAAGAGTGTACTTTCTGTTTTGTGCTTGTAATTATACAGGCTGCGGTGTACCAGAAAGATGTGGTCAAATTTAAGGGTGTGGTACAGACCATCAAACTGAACAACATTCTCCATGGGACCAACATTGTAATTGCAAAAAAATTATCAGCTGTCCCAAACATTTGGGCCGAGTATGTATTGAAGTTTAGTATGGGGCAGTTGATAATTTTTTCGCGATTACGATGTTGGTCTGATGGAGAGAGTTGTACAGTTTGATGGTCTGTACCTTTGTGGTACTCCCTATAGATCTGTTTTGTTTTAGGTATTAAGTATAATTTATCTTTTTAATAATTGCGTCTACAAAAATAGCTGTTTTTTTTTCGATTATTGCTTTTTGATGCAATTTTGATCCTTATTTCAATACACGCAAGCTGTAAAAACCAATAATAAAAAAACAGCGATTTTTGTAGGCGCAACGACGATATACACGTGTGTCTATGACAAATAAACCTAAGTATTTTTCTTTTACCCCTCTGTGTACGCAGGGCTACAGATCAAGCTATACATTTCCAGTATAAGCTGATCTCGCATTGTATAGGATTTCCTTACAATGAGAGGTCAGTGTAAACTGGAAATTTATATATTTATAAAGGCTTACCAATTAAACAAATACACAGCATTAACCCAGCGTCTTTGTCATAATATACAGGGTGTTAGGTTAAACGAGAGACATACTTTAACGGAGTGTAGTACTCATCATTATGAACAACTTTTACTATGGGGGCAAACCTGAAATCGCGGGAAAAATTATCAGCTGTTCAGTACATTTATGTTCGCATAATTCGTCAAAATGTACTGAACAGCTGATTTTTTTTTCGCGATTTCAGGTTTGCCCTCATAGTAAAAGTTGTTCATAATGATGAGTACTACACTCCGTTAAAGTATGTCCCTCGTTTAACCTAACACCCTGTAGATAGATCTCGCATGTATCTAAATTATAGGAAAGCACGGCATTATCAATTAGCGTACTAAAACATTAAACAGAAAATAAAAAATTAAACACTAAAACGAATTAAAACAATTAAAAATAATATGAATACATGATAATTTGGGTTTGTTTTAATACTAACACAATTTACATTTTATCAAAGATACTTTTCTTAAATAAGTATACATAATTTACCACCGAAAACATCAAGATCGCAATTGTGAAACAAGTCATTGCATCTTCTGAGGATATAAGAAAGGGAATGTATAGCCGTGCGGTGTTCATGTGTAGCCGTGTGTACCATTAATGTGTGATGTTACGTTATCTGTTTCGTTCTTTACCTGAAATACCAGATGTGGATGCTTTAGGACTCTTTGGTGAGGCGACACGTTTGCGCGCGCTCGAACTGCCCTTATCTCGGCTTCGAGCACTGCGGGGACCCTGTAACCAACCAAAATAATAATTTAATAGAGGTTAAAACTGTATCTAGATTAGTCGAAATTATCTTTATTGCTACCTCTCAAATCCATAAATAAACAAACAAAAATTATTTTATATTTTCGTTACTAGTAAGAAACCACGTTTTTATGCGCTCTAAAGAGTCATTGAGGTGTGAGCTACCCTGAAAGTTTCAACCAAATAGCTAATCGGGAAGTGCTCGAAATTTGAGTTGCAAGATTCCACCCGGAACAACAGACAGACAAACAAGAAAGTGACAATAAAAACATGGTAATAAAACAACTTCATCACTCTTTTACAGTCAACACCCTCTTAGATAACAGTCAACCTAGTCTAGCCTTTTCCCAACGATGTTGTGGTTGGCTTCCTTTCTCTGGATGCAGCTGAATACCAGTATTTTACATGGAGCGACTGCCTATCTGACTGCCACAAACCCAGTTACTGGGTATTACAATACCTCTTGGTAAGACTGGTCGTCAGATTCTCGGGCTTCTTACGATTGTCAAAGATCCACGAATGACAGCCGGGACCAACGGCTTAACGTGCTTTCCGAGTCACGGAGGTGTGTTAGTATGTGATGTTCACAAAATTTATGATTGTTTGTAACTCAGTATATTTACCTGTATAATATTATCGAGGTCCAGTTCTCTGTTGGCTCGGCGCCGTGGCGTGGAGGGCGCGGAGGGCGAGCGAGTGCGCGCGGACTCCTTGAGCGAGCGCGCTTGGTCTTCAGTTAGGTATAGCTCGCTAGCTGTTACCATTACTAGCGTGTCGCTGGAAGGAAAATAGGTTTTTATTATTAATTGGGCATATACATACATAGGACTCGTGGCTAAGTAATAACAACTGCTCGGGTCGATCGATCAGGTTAAGCTCCACTAGCCTGGCCGGGTGACCATCTTTACATACCAAGACCACTCCTTGCCTCGGAAAGCAAGCATGTCATGATGATACTGCTGTGGTTTTTTCCGGAAACAATTGGTCAGATGTAAAACTCAAAGCCGAAATGGGTATGGTCCAAATTGCCAATTGGCTCGGAGACAATTTACTGTCACTAAACACAACAAAAACGAACTATATATGTTTCTCAATCTCTAATCATTCTCAAGATGTAGCCTTTGACATTAAAGTACACTCATGCAATACAACCTCAGATAAAAATTGCAAGTGCCCTATAATTGACAAAGTTTCGCAGACAAAATACTTAGGCGTCATAATTGATCAAAAATTATCCTGGTATTCCCATACTGAGCATGTTGCTGCGAGAGTTAGGAAACTGGGTTGGATATTCAAATCTCTAAGACATATACTTCCAAAAAATACAAAACGAAACCCCGGGTCTCCTAGGAATCTCCTAAATGAAATCTATATATCACTTGCTCAATCTGTCATAGTTTACTGCATACCTATATGGGGTGGCGCGGCTAAAACAAAATTTATCAATCTAGAACGGGGACAGCGATCGTTAATAAAAACAATGTATTTTAAAAGGTTGAGATATCCTACTGAAAAGCTATACGAAATTAGTGATCTACTTTCAGTTAGGAAATTATATATAATATCCACTGTCCTAAAAAAACATAAAACTCTTTCATATGATCCAAAAGTAATGTCGAAAAGGCGAAATGACCTGATTGCACAAGTACCACCGACTAAAACGAAATTCGCGGCTATGCAATATCAACATCGATCTGCTCAACTGTATAATAGGGTTAACAAACAAATATACCCAACCAACCATATGACTGTAAAAAAAAACTAACAGACTGGATAAAGCCCTTTACATACACATATACTGAGTCACTCCTACAACACATGAACTAACACACACACACACCCCCACACCACTCACGGAGGTCAGTCACTTTCACATCACACCACTTCACTCACATCACATCACATCACATCACACCACTCTCACACTTACACCCCACACCTCTCCAACTTCACAAGCGAACATACCTACTATTTTTTGTAAAATGTTGTCTTAAGTGGTTTTTTGTTTTTTTTTTTTATCATCTTTTATCCTACCTAAGAAAGAGCGGCGTCTTCTAACACAGGCATTATCTGCTTAAAAGGAGACGCCATTCACCAACAAAATGTTAACAATTAATGGTAATGAAATAAACATTTTTGTATTTTTTTGTATGTCATTTGTGGATATTTGACAGTCATTACGGGTCAGAACCCTAAAAGTCTGACAACCAGTCTTACCAAGGGTTGTGGAGGTCAGATAAGCTGCTCCATGTAAAATACTTGCTATTCAGCTGCATCCCGTTAGACTGGGAGCCGACCTCAACAAAGTGGGGAAAGGTTCCCAACTTTTTTAGATTGGCTTCCTCTAACATAGGCACATGATGTTATATTTATATTTCTCTCAAACTTCATTAAAAAGGATAATCTACCGCGGGGAGAAAATAAAACGTAGAGGTAAAGTAACTCACCCATCAGTAGTACATTTGTAAGTCACAGTCCCACTATCATTTTCCTCAACGCCAAGCACCAATCCAGGTTCATAGTTCTGTTCCTCATCAACCATAGCATACACCGACTGACCCTCCAAAGGCAACGTCTTCATATCACCGAAAATTATGAAATCGTCCAACAACACCTTGCTTTGGCCATCGTCGAATTTGATCAAATATTTGTTTGGCTCAGTTATCTCCAACACTTTGCCCGAATAATACCGTTTGTCCACCCATTTGGCCAATACCACTGTTTCTGGGGCAAATCCTGGGTATTCGGTCTTTACGAGTACCTTTTCTACTGGAGTTGCTGGTCGTGGTGAAGTTGGTCGTCGTTTCGTTTTCAATTTGCTCACAGATTTTGGCGTAGCAACCAAAGAGGAAAGAGGTTTCTCGTCTTTTGGGGATTTCACTGGGGAATCTTTTCCATTTTCGCCGTTAGTTGGCACCATTTCTGGGGAGTTCATTCCTTGCATGTACTCTGGTTCTTCGGGCTGGGTTGGTAGCAAAGCTCGCTTAGTTTTCCCGGCTATATGCCGTCGACCACGCACGCGAGTCTTTTTCAACGAGCTCTTTGGCGTCGCCTTATCGCATTTGTTCACTTCCTCTGGACTAGCATTACCATTGCTCAAGGTACTATCATTAGAAACAGACGTTTGAATACCGACGGAAACTTTATCATCACTCAGACCCTCATCTACTGAAGAGTCTCGGATATGCGAGAATATGTCTTGTAGCTTCTTCATTAAGGCTTCATATCCCTTGACTGATGTTGTAGGGTTCGAGATCGATTTTCGCGGCGGTTGCGGTACAACGAATGCGCCGTCACTGGTTCGGTTGCTTGAAGTTGTTGACGTTGAACTGACTGTGGATGCGAAAGAGGTTCTATTGGGCAGGTTGATCATTCCGCCACTGGTAACACTTGACGGAGAATTGCTGACAGACACATCAGCCATATACGGATCTATCGTGAACCGTTTAGAAATCCTCTGGTATTCCCTACACATGTCCATACCAAGATCAATATCTGTTCGCACGACGTAAAGAGACAGAAATTCGTTCTCCTCGTTATGACTGATATGGACGTCAAACACTGGTATTTGTGGCGTGTTTATTGGCAAGGAATGGCCGTTCGCAAGCGGCGAAATCGTCGACGGAGTAGCATTGTTGCTGGACCGGAAAGACTCATTCTTTCCTCTCTTGCTCTTAATAGAGTTAAGTTTCGTCATATCGGGAGTACTATCACTGTCCTCAGTATTCATCTTGTCTTCCACAATCTCAGAAGGAGTAGATGAGTCTCCATTGGAAAGCTTCGAGATCAATTTGGATGCAACAGTTGGCATAATGTGGTCTGGGCTCTCCAAGTTCAGTGAACCAACACTGTCAGTGCTTTCCTGGTCTGTAGTCTTCTCTATATGACAATCCTTTGACCTCGGTTGCGAGAAGTTGCCTTGATCTGAGTATTTGTACCCTTCACTTCTAGTTTCACTTATTTTTCCAGGATTAAGTTCTTCGTTCCTATTCCTAACAAGCACTGGGTCGCTGTTGCTCGGAATTTTTGCTTTGTCGCCATTTTCTGCGCTGTCGGGAGTCGGCGACATTTCTAGATGAAAACCTTGGGAGTCGTCCAATTCCGAGTTTTCCTCGACAATTGTCGCTTGAACTTTAGGGGGTGGTATTTCTGCGACGAACTCTATGCTGGGTCGCGAGCTCGAACTGTCAGAGACAACTAGCACTTCTTTTGGCTCATCTTTGGCCGGTTCTATTTGTACTTTGCGCGGTGTTTTTCTGGACTTGGTGATGTCGACGCTGGCTGGTCGAGATTTCGGTGTCTTTGGCGTTTTAGGTTTGGATATTTCAGCGCTGTTGGATCTTTTAAGTCTCCTTGGGCTTGACCGGACGGGAGTACGAACACGGGAGCTTGACGGAAGCTCCAAATCTTCGAGCTTTTGTTTGGTTGCGCTTGTGATCTCGGAGACTTCATTGTCCAGCGATTGGGTTGATACGGCGAATTCATCGTCCGTCAGTGCTAGCTTTTGGATCTTCGCGCTGCTGTTTGAAGAGTCGTCGGAGAGTTTTCTTTTAGATTGGATGGTTGGCTCTTCTGTAATTTATATTTTTGTTTAGTATTTATTTCATTACTTATGTGAAAGTGTTTTGTTTTGGGCAATTTTTTTTTTAAACATACCTTTTGTATCTGATGAAATAACGTTGATGTCGTCAGTTCCACTGCTAACAGTCTGAAAATGTAGAAATACACCCAATAAAACAAAATATTACATTTAAGCTACATGGTGGCAACAGGTGTTTTGTACACCACAAAAATTATAAAACAGACAGTTGATTTATATAGAAATTCTTATTTAAAGGCACATTATTATAACGCATACACATTAAGGCTGCGTTTCCACTGACGCGGAGTGGAGAGGAGCGGACCAGTTTTGGCATACTGGAGATAGAAAAACCTACATATCTATGGTTTTAACGTCCCAAGTCCCAATAATCTAAGACAGATAAAACAAAAGAACGCGATCGGACGAAAGTGACGCAAGGACAGATAGAATTATATTGTCTATCACATCACCAGTTAGCGATCTGTCTTTTACTGACAAGAGAGTCCTAATGCGATTAAACTTTACTAGGTATAAATTGTTTTTAAAAAGAAAACGAAAACAAACCACAATATCATCATCAGGCTCGTAAACAGGACTATCAGGGAATAGATTTTGAGAATCGTCCTTATTTTCTTTAGTCCCCAAACTGTCTCCTGCGGCATCCACGAGAGGCACTTGAGGGGTCAGTTCTGAAAAATAATCAATTTTCAAAATTATTTAATATCATAATATATACTTTTAATAAATCAACCCATCTTTAGCAATAATAAAAAAACTTTCATGATTTCATAAAATCGCTAGATTTGAGGTAAATGCTAACTTGTGTGAAATGTCCAAGGATATTTATTTATTTATTTTATGGAGTTGTATTGCTGATTCTAATGATTATAATTCTGTAAAGCCATATTAGCTACGGCCGCGAATCATATTTTAAGGTTGATGCGCCAGGGTAGCCTGCGAAATTCAAAATTTCTTACGTTTTTTGCAAGTCGTTTTTATTAAAGATAATAAATAAATATCCTTGGACATTTCACACAACGCCATCTAGTCCCAAGCTAAGCAACCTAATGCTTGTGTTATGGTAACGAGATGGCTGATAAACTACTTATATACATTTTTTTTTTTTTTTTTTGTAAATACATACATATTATAGATAGAAAAACACCCAGACTCGGAACAAATACTTGTAGGCCGTACAAATATTTGTTCCGTGCGGGAATCGAACCCGCGACATGCTGCGCAGCAGTCAATCGCTAAACCACTGCGCCAACCGTGTCGTCAAATATGTTATGTTTACTTTGTCGAGCTAGGGGAAGGAATGTTATACAATAGTTCATGATTTGATCTATAGTTTTGATAATCTGTCATCTAGACTTGTAAAAATAAACGTCAGTGTACACACGGCTACGCATCAAGCTATACATTTCCAGTTTACACTGACCTCTCACTGTAAGGAAATCCTATATAATAACGCGAGATCAGCTTATACTGGAAATGTATAGCTTGATCTGTAGCCGTGCATACTACAGCTATCCGTCACCTCATTTCTCCTTCCTATGTCGTAAATTCAAATTCAAATCGTAGGCCTTCGCCCTTCTCGATATCCGCATACTTATCACAAACTCAACAACTACCAATGCATTCATGTAGTTAAAAAAATATTTTATAATTTATAAATAAAGCGCTCTTTCATATGATACCCCACATGCCCTAATAGCCCACTTAGAATTTTTAAGACCCCTTACGTCCATTGCAAAAAGAAAAAAATCTTTCTTATTTGCAAAATAGTTGGGCAAAGGTCATCTAAAACTGTTCCAAATTTCAAGTTGATAGCATTAGTAGTTCTTGACAGACAGACAGACTGAGTCGCAACATAAGGGTTCCTTTTTACCATTTTGGCACAGAACCCTAAAAAGGAAACGGTTGTATAGAAAAAAAGTTTAAGTGGTTTACAAGACTCGCTCATCACTATCAAGGATACAGAACTCAAGAGGCCCATATTTTTAGAAGTTTTTCAACATAACTCTTGTATAAACTAGTTCCTATGTGAACATGTTGCAACTTGTCTGAAATGGCCCCAATGGAACCGTGTTATGTCAGGTGGTCTACAGTCAAGGTCTTTGTTAATTAGTTTTTTGAGTTTATGTTTTGTGATGGACAAATGATTTAGTATTTCAATATACAGGGTGTTATACAGGATGTTATATAATTATATACAGGGTGTTTCTTTTAAGGTGTCAAGCCAGTGCAAGCTGATAGCAGAGTACCATACCAATTGATTGAACCCCCATGTATGTTCTAAAATTTTTTGTAGCTTTCGAGTTATAATTTTTTTTTCAATATTTTTCTTGATTTAGGGAGATGATGGCTTTAAAAAATTATATATTTTTTTTGGGTCATCTTTGAACAAGAATGTACTAAATACTAAATAGGGCATTATTTGCTGAAATCAGTTGTTGAAAGTGGTGTATCTGAAATCTTGTGATTTTCATATTTTATAATTAACTAGCTGTTGCCCGCGGCAGAAATACTGGGTTTTCCTTACAAACTTTCATCCCCTATGGGATGAAAGTTTGTAAGGAAAACCCAGTATTTCTTAAGTTAGGGATATGCCCTATGTTTTCCACATGAACGTTCCCATGGGATATTTTCCGACATCTACGCGGGCGAAGCCGCGGGCAACAGCTAGTTAAGTATAAAATATGAAAATCACAAGATTTCAGATACACCACTTTCAACAACTGATTTCAGCAAATAATGCCAATAATGATTTCAAAAACAATACTACAGGGGGTGATATAGATCACCCCCTGTAGTATTGTTTTTGAAAGTATCCTATGTCCTTTCCCAGGATGCTATATAAAGCCTTGCCAAATTTTGTCGAAATCCGTGCAGTTTTGTAAATTTTAAAATCAACCCCGATTTTACCCCCTTAGGGGATGATTTGTCAAAAACGCTGAACTGCATATTTCTTTATTTCCTATCCAAAGCATACATTTTAATTTTCACATTCCTAACTTAAGAAATACTAAGTTTCTCATACAAACTTTCATCCCCTATATCACCCCCCGTAGGATTATTTTTAAGACCAAAAGTAGCCTGTGTCCTTCCCCAGGATGCTATATAAAGCCTTGCCAAATTTCATCGAAATCCGTACAGTTTTGTAAATTTTAAAGTCAACCCCTATTACACGGCCTTAGGGGATGATTTTTCAAAAATGCTGAACCGCATATTTCTTAATTTCCTACCAATAAAATAAATTTGTTATCCATAACTTAAGAAATACTGGGTTTCCCTTACAAACTTTCATCCCCTATATCACCCCCTGTAGTATTGTTTTTGAAAGAATCCTATGTCCTTTCCCAGGATGCTATATAAAGTCTTGCCAAATTTTGTCGAAATCCGTGCAGTTTTGTAAATTTTAAAATCAACCCCGATTTTACCCCCTTAGGGGATGATTTTTCAAAAACGCTGAACCGCATATTTCTTTATTTCTTATCAAAAGCATACATTTTAATTTTCACATCCCTAACTTAAGAAATACTGAGTTCCCATACAAACTTTCATCCCCTATATCACCCCCTGTAGGATTATTTTTGAAAAAAAAAAGTAGCCTATGTCCGTCTCCAGGACACCATCTATAGCCTTGCTAAATTTTATCGAAATCCGTGCAGTTTTGTAAATTTTAAAATCAACCCCTATTTTACGCCCTTATGGGATGATTTTTCAAAAACGCTGAACCACATATTTCTTAATTTCCTACCAATAGCATAAATTTGTTATCCCTAACTTAAGAAATACTGGGTTTCCCTTACAAACTTTCATCCCCTATATCACCCCCTGTAGTATTATTTTTGAAAAAAATAGTATCCTATGGCCTTCCCCAGGATGCTATATAAAGCCTTGCCAAATTTTGTCGAAATCCATGCAGTTTTGTAAATTTTAAAATCAACCCCTATTTTACCCCCTTAGGGGATGATTTTTCAAAAACGCTGAACCGCATATTTCTTAATTTCCTATCAAAAGCATACATTTTAATTTTCACATCCCTAAATCACCCCCTTTAGGATTATTTTTGAAAAAAAAAAGTAGCCTATGTCCGTCCCCAGGATACCATCTATAGCCTTGCCAAATTTTATCGAAATCCGTTCAGTGGTTTAGGCGTGAAAAGGTAACAGATAGACAGACAGACAGACAGACAGACAGACAGAGTTACTTTCGAATTTATAATATTAGTGTTTTTGAAAGTATCCTATGTCCTTTCCCAGAATGCTCTATAAAGCCTTGCCAAATTTTGTCAAAATCCGTGCAGTTTTGTAAATTTTAAAATCAACCCCGATTTTACCCCCCTTAGGGGATGATTTTTCAAAAACGCTGAACCGCATATTTCTTTATTTCTTATCAAAAGCATACATTTTAATTTTCACATCCCTAACTTAAGAAATACTGAGTTTCCCATACAAACTTTCATCCCCTATATCACCCCCTGTAGGATTATTTTTGAAAAAAAAAAGTAGCCTATGTCCGTCTCCAGGACACCATCTATAGCCTTGCTAAATTTTATCGAAATCCGTGCAGTTTTGTAAATTTTAAAATCAACCCCTATTTTACGCCCTTATGGGATGATTTTTCAAAAACGCTGAACCACATATTTCTTAATTTCCTACCAATAGCATAAATTTGTTATCCCTAACTTAAGAAATACTGGGTTTCCCTTACAAACTTTCATCCCCTATATCACCCCCTGTAGTATTATTTTTGAAAAAAATAGTATCCTATGGCCTTCCCCAGGATGCTATATAAAGCCTTGCCAAATTTTGTCGAAATCCATGCAGTTTTGTAAATTTTAAAATCAACCCCTATTTTACCCCCTTAGGGGATGATTTTTCAAAAACGCTGAACCGCATATTTCTTAATTTCCTATCAAAAGCATACATTTTAATTTTCACATCCCTAACTTAAGAAATACTGAGTTTCCCATACAAACTTTCATCCCCTATATCACCCCCCGTAGGATTATTTTTGAAAAAAAAAGTAGCCTATGTCCGTCCCCAGGATACCATCTATAGCCTTGCCAAATTTTATCGAAATCCGTTCAGTGGTTTAGGCGTGAAAAGGTAACAGACAGACAGACAGACAGAGTTACTTTCGAATTTATAATATTAGTATGGATTTATTATTATCTTTGCATATTTTTGTCAATCCAGATATTTACTATTCCTCTATGTTTAAGCAGAGCTAAGTTGATAGTAAAAAAATACATTTTATACCTACCACTATCCTTAACCACTACCATTGATATGAAATCAGGGATCCAAAATAACTCGAAAACTACAAATAATCGTAGAACATACATGGGGGTTAAATCGATAGGCATGGTACTCTGCCATCAGCTCGCACTGGCTTGACACCTTAAAAGAAACACCCTGTATATATATATTTAATTTTAAAATTATAATTATATTCAGAGCAGTGGTGGCCCATTGGTAATGGCCCTGTCTTACGACTTGTAGATTGTGGGTTCGGACCCAAGCAGATGCTTTAATTTGTGTAAATAATTTCATCACCACTGGCCAGGCGCACTCCGCATTTTAGGTAGGTATTGAAGCTACAAGAATGTGGCGGGATCCCTTGTAGGGCTAATTCATTGTGGACTGTAGCACGACGGCCGGGGCGCACGTTCGTTCGATACCCACTCACGCGCAGCTTCGTAAAAGAAGAAAACCCTAACAAGTCAAAAGGTATAAGAGTTACGCTATAGAAAAAGAGACAACTTCTAGGTGAATATAACTGAAGGTAATTAACGCTGTGCGACCTGAATTGCATATTATTGTCGCTATTTATTTAGATGATGTTAAGGAGTGACTGCTCTCAAAACGGTAAAGGAAAACATCGTAAGGAAACCTCCTAACCTAATGTCCTATTACAGAATCAAAAATTCACATGTGACATCTACCAGCCCGCACTGGCCCGCATGGTGGATTATGGACTACTCCCTCTCGAAGAGAGGAGGCCTGTGTCCCAGCAGTGAAAACATTAGGTATACGCTGATTATACTATGATGTTCATTTTACAGAAAGTACATTCAAACATTGCAATTTAGGGAACATTCTATAAATATACTCAATTTTAAAACAGCATAAGTTAATCCCAACTTTTTAAAAGTATCAAACCACAAAAATATATTAGTACCTAGTAATTTGTAATTTACATTTAATAATATTAATTATTTATGTGTAACATTTGTGTTTTTAGTAGCAAGATGTTGAAAGGATGCTAGTGTTCTACCATCACTAAATATGATACCTATGGTATCTATGTATGTGGGTTACCGCACAAATATATAAAATATTATTATGAGTGAAAGCCTTCTATGCTTTTCCGATAAACAATAACAATTGTATGCAAAAATACAAAACATTATTGTTATTCCCTATTTATATAAAAAGCTTTTCACAAAACAAAACCCAAATCTATGATACAGAACTGGCACAATGAGTCCAACTTTCATTATAACCTAAAAAAAGAAGATAAACCACAAATAAAATTGGTTTACATATACGCTTAACATCTCGAAACTTTCAAGTGACCAAGAGATATCTACTGCCATTTCGTAGAAGAAACAACAAAAGCGACGATAAACGGATATGTATTTGTAACTCAAAAATAGATGCAAAACCTTATTGATGTTTGGATTATAACCCGACTAAGAAAAATAGGTCGACACTAGGGCAAGTAATATTATGTTAGTCTAATAGTTTTGCTAATTTTATGAATATCCGCGGTTACAGAATAAGAGACTCTATCAAAAATATAATATTGGTATATAAATTTCATTTACAGTCGATAGTAACTGCGAAAATATACGAAAGCACTTAATAAATTGAAAGTTACATGACGGCATTTTAATTTCGGTCGGATTATACGAACGAACGTCAAACATGAGTGTGAAAATAATAGGCAATTACTAAATGAATACTACCGTTACCTGACTCTTGTAGGTTACACTCCATTTCAACGATGGTATCCTTGTTTTCTTCCATATTTTATTCAATCAAAAACAAGTAATTGATCCAAAAGTGGCGCGAGTTAACACCGTAACATCTGTCACTTAGATTACGTTGAATCTCCAAACATTTCTAAGTAGATAAATAAATATAGATCTAACACAATGGAATAACTGGAACTAATACACGTGAAGATTTTAACAAAACGCGGGAAACTACGTGGAAAATTATATTTCTGTAAATTTTGCGAACAAACCGACTGCAGACCGCTCGCTTGTTGATCCGGCCTGAGTTGCCAGTCTGCGGTGTCATAATTTCTACCAAAACAATTAAATAAATAATTTGCGTTCGTTCCATAGGCAGAATAGAAAGTAAAAATAATATAAAAAGAATAGGTAGGTTTTATTTGAAAATAAGTTTTTTATTTGTTGTAATTATTTGCATGTTGTTACCAATAAAAGTTAAAATTCCTACATCAAATCACATCTACATAGTTAGAACAGTAGCAACACCAAAATTTTCGATTTGGAAAGATATAAAAGAGCGCGAAAACGCAAATGGTTTACATTTTCGCTTAATTTTTGAAGTGCTTACAATAATGGCATCGAGCGGCAGGGCTACTCGTCTTCTAAAAGCAATGGATCTTCTAGCGAAGAAGACTACTTTTGACTATGGTACTGTTCTCAGCAAGGTAGGTACGATATTTTTATTTTATTTATTCTTTAACTTTCAATAGACTAAAGCTACCTACATACTAAAACTGACGGTGTCCTATACGAACCATGTTTTTATAAATGAAATTAAATGTTTCGATGCACGTTATTGATTAGGTTTTATGTTATAATTTATACCACAACTTTCCACTATACATTTTTTTTAAGTCTTGAGAAATTGTGATTGTCACCATAATATTTCTTTCTTAAATATTTCTGTTGAGCATAGCCTTGGGATTGGTGGGATAGGAATTCCTCATTTCTAGAGTCTGTCAAGCGAGTCGTGTCCACGACCATTTAGCTGATTTCTTATAATGGTAATACTATTATCTATCAAACGGATTGTCACAACTACTGTTCTACTAAGCTACAGCATTTTGATACTTTTAGCTCAATTATTTAATTTGTATAAATGGAAATTTAAAGACGAATGTAAAAGAAATATATTTAATGGATAAATGCACAGATCACACTAAGAATTCATGTAGAAAACAAAGGATAACCGATACGGAGTCGGAACCCTTCATCATTTTTGTGCGTCATGATACTGACAGTGATTTCTCTTTTGAAGGCATTGAATTTCTATAATAGATTCTGATTTTAGTTCTAATTGTGACTAATAAATACCTACATTGAAATGCACTTTTTTAAGAAATTTTTATCTACAAAAATTCAAGTATCAAAAATGTTTTCAGAGTAATATATCAGTGTTGACACATGCAAGATTTTTATTTTTGGCTTCCTTTTTCATTGGACACGACTCGCTTGACAGACTCTATCTATGTATACATGACACTTATTATCTAAGTTTAAGACGAAAGCTCCAGGTAGCCCGCGAAATTCAATGTCTGTACTGTATTTATTTTAGTAGTTGTTTTTTTATTAGCCTATTTATTTTCGATTCAGGAGTGTTTGATAGTGTAGTGTAGTTGATTACGAGGTAGTTACCGTAAAAAATGCTCGATTCTTTTTCGTACCTATCCATTTCGATGCAATAGGCTATCAAGATTGAGAAAACGACCTATTTTGCAAAAAAAAAACAGCACGTTTAATCAATAAAAGTACACACGGCTACACATCAAGCTATACATTTCCAGTTTACACTGACCTCTCATTGTAACGAAATCCTGTACAATGCGAGATCAGCTTATACTAGAAATGTATACCTTGATCTGTAGCCGTGCGTACATAAAATAATATTTCTTGTTGTTTACAATTGCGCCAGCACGTAGGTACGTAGAATGTCAATTATAAAAATAGGATGATTTATGAGACAAAATAATGTATTTTGATAATACCTACTTACTCATTATTATGTTACCTAAAAATACCAAGATACTTAGGTACCTACTTCGAGCATCGTTACGTTTTGATCTGATGGCATTGTTTGTTTACTTCTGAATTGGAATTTAATGACACTGATACTGATCATAAAATGATGCTATTTAGACAACTACCCAACTATTTTGGGATCTTACAATATTTACAATGTACAATATCAGCATTTACAGCATTAGCGTAAGATTTGTCATGAAGAGCGCTGTATGATAATTTCAGCATAGCTTTTACCACTCTCGCGACTGTTACCTCTCGAAATGAGTTAAGAAAGTAATATTATTTTTACAGTAATTTTAATTAATCACAGCAACATGATATTGAGGTATTAATAATAATTTGTGGTTAGCTGGTTATCAGAAACTGAAATTCAGTGTAGGTATACAATGTTTAACTGAAATTAATGCACATTATGAAAGTGGTTTGTTCAGAATCGTTTACTGAAGCGATTTCTGTCATTTTAAAACAATTAAAATAATTAAAACTATGAAAATTACAGTCACACTTCCGCAGTACAGTCAAAACAAACCAAAATGGACGAAGCACCTACTACACTAGACCTTAGACGTGTAAGATTGTGTGCATAACTAATATACTAAATAATCAATGCTTTAGTCTTATTAGTACGTAGGTAAACATTCAGTACCTATGTATTGTGATTTTAACATAATATTCTAATTGGGCGTTTGGTGGTGTGCTTAGAGTGTATAAATACCCTAAGGCAGTGTGCGTTAATTCCGGGACATGTTGTACCTATAATGCGACTGCGAGGTTTTGTTGAAAGTAAAAAATATAAATTATATTTATTCAATCAAGAATTTATGCGTAAGTTACTTATAAACAAAGATTCTTTAATGATGGCAATTTATTTTGAAGGACAACATGAGGTATTTTTTTTGATCAATAATAAAATTTTACATTAAGAAGTTTGTTATTAAAAATAATGCTTATTTTGTCTAGACAGGCTTGCAATTACCAGTTATGTCTAGACTGGCTAGCAATTACCAGTTGGGTAGGTACCTACTGATGTTAGTTGTAATAGATGACGCTGTAATAGATGACGTTGGATCGACGATGCATCTACATGGTCCTCACATGATTTGACCAAGATGTCAGGACTTTAAAAGATACTTTGACCTGACTTTGTTTCACCATTTCTTCTCAGGGTAGTCAGATAGGAAATGTCGACTTCATTAGCTTTTTTTTTTTAGTATGACGTCTAAAAATGATTCCGATATCCTATTTACAGAATAAACAATTTCATTTAATTTCATTGTATAAAAAATACAGCGTATACAACGTGTAACGTTAAATGCGCAAAACCTCTTAAGGGGTCATTGTACTCATCATTATGAACAACTTTTACTATGGGACCAAAACTGCAATCGCGAAAAAATAAACCGGTCAAGAGCGAGTCGGACTCGCGCACCGAGGGTTCCGTTCAGATTTCTGAAAAAGTGTGCTATTTAGAGACATCGTTTTATTTTTCATGTAATCTTAACATAAACTTCTATCACATAGAATAATTTCAGATTTTTCTCTTTACAAACTTCGGAGATAAGGGGGGGGGGGAACGGTATTTTTTTTTACATTTTTCATCAGAAGTCGAAAAAAAAAAAAAAAAATATTGTTTGAGAATGTGCAAACAGCGTTCTTTCATATGATACCCCACATGCCCTAGTAACCCCACTTCGATTTTCTAAGACCCCCTTTCAGTCCCTGTTGCAAAAAAAACATATACATTTTTATTTCTTTCTTATTTGCAAAATAGTTGGGTCAACGTCATCTAAAACTATTCTAAATTTCAAGTTGATAGCATTAGTAGTTTTTGAGATATCCAGCTGTGACAGACAGACAGACAGACTGAGTGACACCATAAGGGTTCCTTTTTTACTATTTTGGTACGGAACCCTAAAAATCAGCTGTTCAGTAAATTTCTGTTCGCACAATTCGTCAAAATGTACTGAACAGCTGATTTTTTTTTCGCGATTTCAGGTTTGGTCCCATACTAAAAGTTGTTAACAATGACCCCTTATGAGGTTTTGCGCATTCAACGTTACACGTTGTATGTAATTAATTACCTATGCTATATTAACCCATTATTCCATTGGTCCCCAAAGTGAAATTATAACAAAATACAGAACTTAGATCCACTTGCATTCCAGGCAGTTGATTGATACAATTTTAATTTTTAGGTAAAATTGCAAGCTGTTTCAAATGGGTCGTTCCAAGGCACATTTACTGTGGACAAAACTATGTGCAACATGGGAGGATCACTGCATGGCGGATACATTGCGTCTGTGACCGACGTGTTGTCGTTTTACACACAGCTCAGCAACACTGATGGCAGGTTGTCTTGGACCACCGGTATGATTGTCAAGTAAGTGGTTGTAGGTACTTCGTATACTTACTAATTTTTGTTTCTAACAATGAGATCTAAGACTAAACTTTTATCTCGTTTTTTCGTAAAAAAAGTAGAAAACCTACAACTGAATCTATTTGTGGAGAGTCCCCCTTTTTTTGTACCTATCGTTATTAATTTTGGTTGATCAGAAAAAATCTGAGAAATTGGCATCAAATTTTCTCTCCAACTTTACCTGATACTTAATTTTTAATCAGGATAATATTTTAGAGCTGGCTTGTATTGATGTCCGTATTGTATTAATTATTTTTTTTATCAACAGTTACGTCAGATTTGCTGGTGATGGTGAAACAGTGAATGTGGAAACCAAATCATTGAAAAGCGGCAATTCTTCAGTTATAGAAACGTATTTCACCAATGTACAAGGAAAGATTTTGGCAAAAGGCACCACGTCGTTCCTGAATGGGAGTGATGAACACCAAAGAAGATTTAAAGAACTTTTACATTTTGATGTATACGAAAACTAAAAAAAAGACAATTGTTAGTGCAATTTATCACGTTTACAATAAATATAATAAGTTAGGTAAGCTTGTAAAAAGTGAATTAGTAATAATGGTGAATTTCATTAACTACCATTCTAAAATTATTTATGGGAACGGCAACCTTCAGTACTAGTAAGTAAGGTACTTTTGGCGCGTGGCCAAAGTTGGAACTAACGCCGCCATCTTGTTTTTTAAAACATTACAGCCAGCCGCCTTCCATGAGGTTCAATGTCTTTGATTTTATCCCATAGTTGAAAGGCGGCTTTAATTGCACAAATGGGAAATGTTTATGTACAGACGCCAGCAGGTCAAGCTTCCCGAAACTGTCAAATTCTCCGAATCAACCTTGAATAGAAAAACAGATTGTGGTACTATTTCCTCGCAAAACTTCACCAAAATCGTAGATTTTTGCCGTCTTTGGCGTGACGCGACGCGCTTGATGTGCTGGCGTCTGTACCAACTACCAACAGCACCGCCCAGTCAACGTCATTCAAGAGCGCGAAATCCGAATTAGACGCTCCATCAATATTTTGCGTTCCGATTTAGATATCACGTTTATGACAGCTGAGAGCTGTCAACAATTGATAATGGTCGGCGTCATCGCAAGATGGCGCATGTCTTGACGTCATCTATGACTTTCACGGGACATCTTTAACTAGAATTCTCTGTTCACGCTAACTCGGAACGCGTTTAAGCGCGCTCAAATCGATTACAGTGCAACTCGGAACGCACCCTATGTAACAGTTTCCATTGTTCCATTTTTTAGGGTTCCGTACCAAAATGGTAAAAAAAGGAACCTTATGGTGTGACTCAGTCTGTCTGTCTGTCACAGCTGTATATCTCAAGAACTACTAATGCTATCAACTTGGAATTTGGAACAGTTTTAGATGACGTTTACCCAACTATTTTGCAAATAAGAAAGAAGTAAAAATATTTATATTTTTTTGTAACAGGGACTGAAAGGGGTCTTAAAAATTCAAAGTGTGGCTAGTAGGTCATGTGGGGTATCATATGAAAGAACGCTGCTTGCACATTCTCAAACATTTTTTTACTTTTTTTTAGGCAGCATAGTTTTCGACTTTTGATGAAAAATGTAAAAAAAAATACCGTTCCCCCCCTTATCTCCGAAGTTTGCAAAGATAAAAATCTGAAATTATTCTATGTGATAGAAGTTTATGTAAAGATTACAGGAAAAATAAAACGATGTCTCTAAATAGCACACTTTTTCAGAAATCGGAACGGAACCCTCGGTGCGCGAGTCCGACTCGCTCTTGACCGGTTTTTTTAGTGGGTTGATCGACAAAGCGATACTTGAGGCGATACTTACGTATCTTAACTTTTAATGTAAGTATCTTGGCTATCATGTTCAATGAAATCAATTTATTTATTTTGTTAATGTTAGAAATAAACAGATAAGAACGAGAAAATTTTACACTTTATTTATACCTAAGTTTCTAACCAGAATTTCATTGCCAAAATAAAGCACTGACCTGACCTAAACTGAATTAGCTCGACAAGTCGAGCCCGCCGCGTACTTGTAGATTCATACCTAAAATGCGGAGTGCACCTGGCCTGCCCTAGGTAATACTAACTTAGGTATTTAAAATTGAAAAGGCACATAGGTTTATTTTCCTATTTTCTAGCCGGGCAAAATATGCTGAGCGCACTGTGCCTCAGACAAGCGTGACCAACTTGAACCAACGCCACAGACTACTAATCAGCCTATTCTATAATCTTCTCATTGCTGGGATAAACACAGGCCTCTCATCGAGAGACCGTGTATAAAAAGGCAGGTGTTTATTTTGATCGATTTATTATAGGTACCCTACCCACAAACGTTATTTTAGAATTTTCAAAATTACCCACATAATTCATATAGGTAATTTATTTGTAACTTCTCGACAATGTACAGCGGTGGTATTTTCGTTTTTGGCTCTAAAATATTTTACAAAGAAACGATGCGGGATGCCATTTCTGCTTTGCCACTGGAGATGTCTTGGAAAATATTTAAGTGAGTTACTGACGACGAAGGTCGTATTTTATATGTTAACTTTTTTGCGTTGTATTTTTTTGGATGCATTTGTTTTCTTTTAGTCCTGCGTAAGTTAAAATTAACATAGGTCATAGTGACTCATAGTGCTGCCTCCCTTGGTTCGTTATCACAAACGTGACTGCCGACTCTGAGCAGAGTTCGATTCCAGGATCATAGCGTCATTGGTTGTTTTCTATCAGGTTATTTAGATTTATGACCAGCTGTACAGTCAAAACGCACATCAGTGATAACATTTGCACCCTTAGGCCTAGCACTAAGGCCTCATTTACGGAGACGCGGTGCGTCGCGCGGCGCGGTACGCGGGGCGGGCTGCGGGCCGTTAAGTGTAAGAAATCTTAAACGCTTCTCCGTAAACGCTCTCATAGAACGCCCTATGTTTAGGGTTGCCATACGTCCCGTATATACGGGACTGTCACCGTATTTGACCATCCCGTCCCGTATTGCTACACGTCCCGTAATTGTCCCGTATTTCAATAATTTCGACAAAATTCGGAAATGGCTATAAATAACTGTTACATATTTACAAACAAAACAACTAAATATTGGAAATGCAGAGACCCTCTATAACCAGTTTGTTTACTTAGAATATTAGACAAATAATAAAAATAATAAGTAAGTAGGTAAGTACTACAATAAAAGCATTGAGTAGGTATGGAAGAAAAATAACTGATTTTTTTTGCAGATACAGAGCATTCTGAGCAGAAGTCATGCTTAAAACTCTGTAAATACATAATTTACAATTTTTGCCCACAATGCAAAAAATATATTTTCGTTGATGACGACTCAACGGAACAGGGGGCCTACTCCCTAAGTCCGTCGTCCCTTCCTCCGTCCGTCCGACATAATGATCCATCAAAGCAAGTTAGTGTAAAATTTAAATTTTTCGGACGGGCGAAAACACCTCTGGAGTAGGGACAACTGTCAAATCGTGTTGTCATTCATACTTTGTTCGGGCCCCGAACCAATAGGTCCGTAGGTGATACGGAGTAGGAAACACCCGTATCGAAGGCCGAAGCTACGGACTTCGTGCTTAGGGACTAGACCCCTGGTTGTCGATAGAGACCATTGAATCCATGTTGATTTGTCATTATAATTTTAAAATGACATGCACCCAGTTCTATGACTATATTAAAAGAGAAAACGAGATCATTACAAAAGTAAAATCAAGCTGAAAATATGACTGGGACAAAACATAAACGTGTTAATTTAAGTTAAAAATTGTTTGTACTTGTAATACTCGTAATTGTTATTCGAATAAAAACTAGAATTTCGACTTTTTTATTTGATTTGTTTGAAACGTCCCGTATTGGTCCTTGAAAATTATGGCAAGCCTACCTATGTTTGAATTTAGTGCGGGCCGCGACACAAAACGCGACGCGCGACGCCCCGCGTCTCCGTAAATGAGGCCTTAGTGCTACGACATAAAGACGGCATCAATGTCAAGTTTTTACCACTGATGTGCGGTTGATTATACATTCGAGTAACATTAGGTAACTGTCGAAATGTGATGACAGAATACGGTTTATCATGACTAGACATTAGACAGCTGCTCGCATTGTGTAGGTACACACGGCTACACATCAAGCTATACTATTCCAGTTTACACTGACCTCTCATTGTAAGGAAATCCTATACAATGCAAGATCAGCTTATACTGGAAATGTATAGCTTGATCTGTAAGTAGCCGTGCCTTACAATGAGAGGTTAGTGTAAACTGGAAATATATAGCTTGATGTGTAGCCGTGTGTACATACTCGTATGTCAGTAGCTCGGCTTGCCTTGGCTGTAAAAATGCACTCGTCAACCTACGTCCTACAGGATCCTCTTGTAACTGACTGGCGAGTTACTGCTGAAAGCGTCCGAACTATGCGAGTGATGTGCGAGCTGCTGTCATGCGAGTGATGAGGAAGGCGAGCACGGGAGTGAAAACAAAACATTTTGAAGTTACTCGGATGCGAGCTACTGTTAAGTACTAAGTACTGTTAACTCGCAAGTGCGAGTAACTCGTATGATACGTCCACATTGTGCGAGTTTTACGCTAGCTCGAGTAGTTCGCACCATGCAAACTAGCGATAAATTAAATTATTTTCTTGCACAGTTATTTGGACGATACATCACTTCAAACTGCAGCCCGCACGCACAAAACATGGGCGCGGATTATATTATCGCACAAAAAACTAAGGAGTCGACTCAACAAATTCGAACTGGCAATTAAATTGGGCTCTGAAAGCTTAGCAAAGTTTTACAGGAAAAATAAAAGAAAACTGCGTAAGAAAAAGAGAAAAAATTATTTGCCGCTCGACAAAACTATCGGTAATACAATTTTTTTCGCTATTAAAATACGATTTGTCCGTTACATAAGTACCTTTTAACGGTTTGTTTTTTTATTTAATGGTCTGCAAAAAAAGCAAGGTATTGTAGAGTTACCAGCATTTTGGATGTTTATAGGTAGATACTTAGTTATAATTGTTTTATCTCACGAAAGCGGGCGAGCCATACTTGTATGTGTAAATGTTACATGCCCATTGTCTTTGTGTGCGTAAGCTCGGGATCGCGCTAGATACCTGCAGGTACGCACACAAGAGCGCGTGTCTATAAGCATTACATCTACAAGTATGGCTCACCCGCTTTCGTGAGATAAAACAACTGTACAGTCCGCGAGGTTTAAAGCTGTACTTTGCATTTGTGTGAGTGCACATAGCGTAAGTGTGACGTCCGACATTGAGCGCGATTCGTCCTTTGCTTGGTTTAAAACCGGTTTATACTGCTTTTTGGCAATCGGCTTTTGTTCTTTTAGTACGAGAGGCCATGACCAAAACCATGTCGCATCGTTGCAAAACGTAACGTAACGTAGATTTTGTCTTACGTAAAACGATAAGACAAACATTTTGCTCATGGGCTCTCGTACCATTTTGGTGATCACTCACACAAATGCAAAGCTCAGCTTACGCCTCGCGGACTGTACCACCTACCTATTTATAGAGCACTATTATTTATTATGTGGTAGTACTGCCGCGTCGTTTCATAAGTATTTTTTTGTTTTTTTTTTTCAGTTTGCTCTACAGAGAAAACAATACTTAAATCCAAAAGAGGAGGAGAAGAATTTGCTGTGTACACAAAAAGATTCAAACTTTTCTGACCAATACCTACCTACATTATCATAATGAAATTTCCTTATTAAACAAACAAACAAAGGAATATAATTTTGCACATTTTTTTTTGGCTACGTTTTAGCAGTTAAAAATATATTATTTCCTTATTACTGTGGTCCATTACCAGGATAGTCATAGAAATTATATGAGTAGTTACTCCTTATCACCTTGAGGTGAGCTATAAGAGTGTTCCCTTTGATTTTATTAAACAAATACCTAGGTACTTCATAAGTTCATTTGACTCATTCATTTTTCATTTGATTTTTCTCTTCTCTGTTATTTAATTTGCTAAAAAATGTTCACATTGAAATCCAAAAGTAATCTTTAAATCGAATCTGAACATTAAACCGATAAGATCATACTATCAAAATGTAGGTAGGTACTTACGAAAATACATTATCTTAAATATTTATCTCAGACTTTGAATTACGACCTTTTAGCTGAGAGCCGAGATAAAACCGAACTGCAGTAGTAAGTACAGTTAAGAGCAAAAATATTATGCACTTAGTGAAATTCTTAAGGCCACGATAACCGATATAGAGTGACTTTAAACTGAAGATCACGTCTAAACGAGTACCTAGTGTTAATGATTTGAAAAAAATATATGTTAAATTAGAGCATTTTGTAAATAACTGATTATGTGAATATTTAAAATTACGTTTATGTTATACATAATTTGTAAAGTTATGTCTAACGCGTATAAAAACTGTGAATCACGCAGAAACTATCAAGCAAAATTATCTTTAAAATGGTTAAGGTTTCCTAAAAATATAGGAAACCTTAACCATTTTAAAGATAATTTAATTATTTATTTATCTTTTAGTAGGATACGTGTTTAAATATTTGCTTTATGTATAATAAATTAATAATAAAGGTGTCTAATTTGGGACAGCGCTCCTTGATGGGCGAGTCCTATTACTAGCTGAATATACGACGCGTGAGCTCAGCACAGAATATACAAGCTAACCACTCAAGGCCATTTTCATATATCATGCTGTTGTGTATACCATCTTCGCTAACATACTTTTCCGATAGATACTCTATGAGACACTCGCTTTAGAATTTTCCTAAGTGTTTACATATTTTAGCCCCTTACTGTACATGTACAGCGATACGATCCATACATTATCATGTGAAGTAAATTGTAAAACATTTCATGTGTGAACCGACCCGACGTGATATACGAGTATAGGCGACGATGCTTGCGTTTCCACGCACGTTACATGGTGTGGAAATGTACCGAAATTTACATCAAAATACTTTATTTATGAATGGGATACTTTTGGAAGTGAGAGCTGCATATAAACTCATCATCTGCCTAGCCTTTTCCCGACTATGTTGGGGTCAGCTTTCAGTCTAACCGGATGCAGCTGAAGATTTTACATTGAGCGACTGCCTATCTAACCTCTGCAACCCAGTTACTGGGTAAAGGCTCTTACAGACAGAGGCGATATCGCGAGCGATATTGCGATATTATCGCGTCGCAATACCGCTAAGCGACACGTCGCGACGCGATATCGCCTCTGTCTGTAAGAGCCTTAATACGTACGATACCTCTTGGTAAAGACTGGTTGTCAGACTTTCTGGCTTCTGACGACCCGTAACAACTGTAAAAGATACACGAATGACAGCCGGGACCAAGGGGTCTTGGTATGTAAAGACGGTCACACATCCAAGGACCAATTGCGGCAAGTGTAGCTTAACCTAATCGATCGACCCGAGCGGTTGTTATTACTTAAAGAAAAGAGAAAGAGCTTTTTTGTTATGTAGGAAGATAAAATTTAGGTAGGTAGGTACAGTCCGCGAGGCGTAAGCTGAGCTTTGCATTTGTGTGAGTGATCACCAAAATGGTACGAGAGACCATGACCAAAATTTGTGTCTTATCGATTTACGTTTTACAACGATGCGACATTGGTTTTGGTCAGGGCCTATCGTACTAAAAGAACAAAAGCCGATTGCCGAAAAACAGTATAAACCGGTTTTAAACCAAACAAAGAACGCGTCGCGCTCTATGTTGGACGTCCCACCTAGACTATCTATGTGCACTCACACAAATGCAAAGTTCAGCTTAGATCTCGCGGACTGTACCTACCTAGATTTTTTTGTTGAATTGAAGGGGCTTTAGGTAACAACATCGTCTCAGGCCTCATTTACGGAGACGCGGGGCGTCCAGCGGCGCGTCCCGCACTAAATTCAAACATAGGGCGTTCTATGAGAGTGTTTTCGGAGAAGCGTTTAAGATTTCTTACACTTGACGGCCCGCAACCCGCCCCGCACAACGCGACGCGCGACGCCCCGCGTCTCCGTCAATGAGGCCTTAGGGAAACGATCTGTGGTCAATTGAAGCCTGGCCCTTGTCTGTTTGAAAAGATGCCTTTGCCCTGCAATAGGACAATAATATACCGATATTCCTTTAAAAAGAAATCGGCATGACTTAGAACCAAAAATTTGACATGTACATGTCAAATTTTTGGTTCTAAGTCATGCCGATTTCTTCTGCGAGCGTGGTCATATTGCCCGCTCCCTCTCAGCGAGAGGAGGCCATGTCCCAGCAGTGGGAACGTTATAGGCTGATTATGCTATTATGCTTACCTATGAATGCATACGGTGAGTAAGTCGGCGTTCGCACGAGCGTAATAAAATCGCGGCGGGATTTTGTCGCGCACTGGATTTTCAACTCTCGCTGTTGAGCCGAGCGTTGAGAATCCAACCTAACAAAAACAGAGTGCATCCCAGCGCGACGAAAAACACACTGTTGGATTTTCAACTCTCGGCGTTAAGCAGAGAGTTGAAAATCCAGTGCGCGATAAAATCCCGCCGCGAATTTATTACGCTCGTGCGAACGCCGACTAAAGGTGAACGTCCACTGGACCGCGCCGGCCGCACCGCACGCACGGCACGCAACGGATTTTGGTTTGCTTTGTATGAATTCCTATAGCACTGCGTCCAACATCGGTACCGCCCGCATTTTCATTTCATTCAAATTCATTTAAATTCATTCAAATTCATTTATTCATTAAATATAAGCTTACAGTTTACACCAAATCGCTTATATCTATGCTAATTATTACACTAATATTAAATTACACTATTACACCAATATCAAATTACATTATAATGTCAATAATAAAAAATAATAAAAATTATAATAATAATAAAAATAAATAAAAAACTTATAATTTCAAAAAACGAAGTAAGACAAAAAAAAATTTCAAACAGGTAGAACCTTACATCAACTTAGGAACAACAACAACACACAACTACTTACAACTACAATTACTACAACTACAATTACTACAATTACTTTTGACATTCAGGTAAATATAAATATGTTTGGCAATTGTACTTTGCGAGTCAAAAAATATATCTGCATCTGGAATACACTTAAGGAACTCATTAATAAGTGCAACTGCTCTAGCAGTGGGGCTGTTGCCAGCTCGGGGAGAGCGCCATATAGGCGGATAGCACAGGAGCCTATGCTGCCGTCTTCCAACGCCACGGATATATTGATCGGGAACATAAAAATGCATTGATTCCCGTACAACAGGGCTATCTACCTTATCCGCTAGTATTAAATAATAACTAATTATAAGTGTGGATTCCCGCCTGAGTTGGAGTGTATCTAAACCTACCATTCCTGACACAAACATAGAAGGATAGAGAAAGGGGTAGTATCCATATTGACGTTTGTATAGGTATCTACAGAACTTACGTTGAATTTTTTCCAACATAATAGTATATAATGACTCTTGAGGACTCCAAACTATTGCATTATATTCCAATTTACTACGGACATAGGCATTGTATATTTGTTTTATAACTTGAGTGTTCTTAAACTGTGATGATATTCTAATAATGAAACCCAGACATTTATGAGCGTCTTTACAAGCTTTAATAATATGGTCATGAAAATTCAATTTGCTATCCATTATTACTCCCAAATCCCTGATTGAAACAACACGTTCCATTGGTGCGCCAGCAAGATTATAATTATTTGTAATTGGATTACGGGATCGAGAAAAAGTTATAGCTTTACACTTAGAATTATTAAATGATAATTTGTTTCTTATACTCCATTCAACCACAGCGTCAATATCATGTTGCAACGCTGCACAATCTTCAGGCTTGGTTACAGTAAGGTACAGTTTTAAATCATCGGCAAACATAAGGCATTTTGCGTTAGAGACAACAGTAGGCAAATCATTGATCACTATCAAAAATTGCGTAGGACCTACAGTACTTCCTTGACTAACCCCTGATCGAGTATAATACTCTTCCGATTTATACCCATCTACCTTAACAAACTGTTTACGATCCTTTAAGTAGTGGGCCATAAATTTTAAGAGAGAATTTGAGAATCCTAGAACAGCAAATTTATTTAAAAGCACATCATTATCTACAAGGTCGAAGGCTTTCTTAAAGTCAAAGTATGCTGCGTCTACTTGACAGCCAGACTTGACTCTAGTACTTATATAATCCACAAATTCTATATGATTTGTCAACGTGGAACGCCCAGGACGAAACCCATGCTGGCAATCACTTAGTTGTCTTTCGATTTGTTTATAAATGCCGCTATTAAGAATGGATTCAAATATCTTTCCAAACACACACAATATAGCAATAGGTCTATAGTTTATTATATCTGTGGACGATCCACACTTAGGTATTGGCGTCACCCTGGACACTTTCCACACGCTAGGGTATATACATTGTCTAAGGGAAAGATTATAAACATGAAGCAAAGGTACTTCTAAAGCCGACAAGCAATCTTTTACTAAAAAGCCCGGTATGTTGTCGGGACCACACGCCGTTAAAGCTTTCAACCGGCGCACTGCACATCTAAGTTCGGTAAGTGTAACTTGCTCAATGGTGACTGTAGATAGGCATCCCAAACGATTAGCCTCTTCCTCAGCAACCCTCACGTCTAACGACGGAGAAGTATCATGGAACACTGAACTAAAATGTTCAGCAAACGAGTCAACAGCGTCCTGTCCTTCCACAGCTTCCCCGTTATAAGTGTACATTTTTTTATGAGTTCTATTTTTACGCTTTTCCTTTACATATTGCCAAAAACTTGAGGGGTCTGAACTTATATTGTTTTCAACGTGTAATATATATTTTTTAAGTGCTGTCATCATACAAACAAACCAAAATCCGTTGCGTGCCGTGCGTGCGGTGCGGCCGGCGCGGACCGGTGGACGCTCAGCTTAAGACCTATATATAATCCCAAAAACATTGTAGAAATAGTCAAAAAAAGGCACCATAATCCTGCATTGCTTACCTAATGAATATTATAACCAATATTTAAAGGTAGGTAAGTTAAAAAGCAGTTACCCTCACATGAACCTCATACCTTATTCGAGGCCTGAGACTCCAAGGTGCTGTAAGGAAGTCACGTAAAAAATTAAATAAAACTTCGCTCGACTGAATATTAGTACGTGCAAAAAGAGATTACTCCAAACTTCGCTGGAGTGTCTTTATTTGCGTACCTAACTTTTTTATTGCTTATGGCTGTTTTATTTTGACTATTTTATTCAAAGCCACAAATTCATGGAAACTTGTATGATGTGCAGTTGTAACGGAAACTGCATTTTGCACTTGGCTGGTCTTTAGAAAACAGTTCTTTCTAGAGGAGCGCTGAACATTTTCGGTTTATACAGCTGGTGTAATTTTAATCTCCGTTAGGAGTCATTGTCCTCATCATTATGAACAACTTTACTATGGAACCAAATCAGAAATCGTGAAAAAAAATTCGGCTGTTCCCTACATTAATATGTATGTTCGTATATTACTCGTCAAAATGAAGGGAATAGCTGATTATTTTTCGCGATTTCAGGTTTGGTACCGTAGTAGAAGTTGTTCATAATGATGAGTACCTACAATGACTCCCTATGAGGATAACGGTAAATAAAATTAACTACACTCAGTATATGCTTACTTTTTTCTGATGATGCAATTATGTTAGTATGTATTTAATAGTTAGGTAAACACAATACACATCAGTACTATGCGTATTTTGTTCCGCAATACTCGCGTGCGTACTAATTTGACAGCTATCGTGTATTTGAGAGCTATCGGCAGTAGTATTGACAGCTATCGTGTATTTGAGAGCTATCGGCGGTAGTATTGACAGCTATCGTGTATTTGAGAGCTATCAAATTCATTTATTCATTTAAATAATGCATATTTACAATATTAAGGCTTAAACTAAAATGGTAGGTATATAATAATGGGATTAACCTGAACTAGGATAAACCTGTATCTCAGGTATCATAAGTGCAAATTAGTTTAGATAAATATTTCCTAAGATTGATGATAATACATAAAATGAATAACATAACAGACTAATGAAATGGAAACATTGAATTAAAAATAACATTTAACTTAAAACAAGCAGTAACTTTTCTGTGTCATCATAAGACAATTTTTGTAACCAAGTTTTAATTACATTTTTGCAATGAACCGTGTTTAATGCAGACATAGACAAAATTGCGTTTACTTTATTATAAAGAAATATCGGCAGTAGTATCGACATATCGTGTATTTGAGAGCTATCGGCAGTAGTATTGACAGCTATCGTGTATTTGAGAGCTATCGGCAGTAGTATTGACAGCTATCGTGTATTTGAGAGCTATCGGCAGTAGTATTGACAGCTATCGTGTATTTGAGAGCTATCGGCAGTAGTATTGACAGCTATCGTGTATTTGAGAGCTATCGGCAGTAGTATTGACAGCTATCGTGTATTTGAGAGCTATCGGCAGTAGTATTGACAGCTATCGTGTATTTGAGAGCTATCGGCAGTAGTATTGACAGCTATCGTGTATTTGAGAGCTATCGGCAGTAGTATTGACAGCTATCGTGTATTTGAGAGCTATCGGCAGTAGTATTGACAGCTATCGTTTATTTGAGAGCTATCGGCAGTAGTATTGACAGCTATCGTGTATTTGAGAGCTATCGGCAGTAGTATTGACAGCTATCGTGTATTTGAGAGCTATCGGCAGTAGTATTGACAGCTATCGTGTATTTGAGAGCTATCGGCAGTAGTATTGACAGCTATCGTGTATTTGAGAGCTATCGGCAGTAGTATTGACAGCTATCGTGTATTTGAGAGCTATCGGCAGTAGTACTGACAGCTATCGTGTATTTGAGAGCTATCGGCAGTAGTATTGACAGCTATCGTTTATTTGAGAGCTATCGGCAGTAGTATTGACAGCTATCGTTTATTTGAGAGCTATCGGCAGTAGTATTGACAGCTATCGTTTATTTGAGAGTTATCGGCAGTAGTATTGACAGCTATCGTTTATTTGAGAGCTATCGGCAGTAGTATTGACAGCTATCGTTTATTTGAGAGCTATCGGCAGTAGTATTGACAGTTATCGTGTGAAGCTGTCAATACTATACTGCTGTGATATCGTGCCTGCACGAGAGGCTTGGTGTGGTGATGAGCCAGTGTAGTGATTTATTCAGCTTAAATACGGGATCGACGGAGGATTCTACAATATTAAGTTACCTAGTTAGGCAGCCGAAGACAGTCCCACAAGGTTGCAGATTTTATCCTGTCAAGATGGGACTTGCAGGTAGCCAGGTAAATAAATGGTCTGAAATCACCATCTGAGATGCAACAGTAGGTACTTATTACCTGAGCAGGCCTGTTGATTACCTAATTCGCGATCCTTCTAATCACTAGCACAGAATAAATAATAGTACAGTGGTACCCAACTAATAAGGCGCGTCGTGAATATTCGTTCGCACAGAAAAGAAAGTATGGCCCCGAAGATTAACGAGAATGCTTAAAACTTCCAATCAACCTTAGATCACTACAATAATGTTCATAATACACTGCAGCTGTTAGTTCTGTTTCACTCGCAAGTATGGCGGCTGACTAACATCATGGCGGCAGTTGCCGACCAGTAGCGGTACAGGAAAAAGAAGCACGTGGCGTGGAGCGTGCCGATTGGTCAATAGCATTTCCCGCGCTTTGAAAATTCATCTTCTGGGCAGGTACCTCGGTAAGCCATATCAGTTGGGTACTACTGTACCCACCTACTATGTTACTAGTAAGTAGAGGGCCTCTGGCCTAAAGTAGTGGTGCATCTTACTTAACACTTAATCCCCAAATAAAATTCAAATTCAAAACGGACTCAATGTGTAAAGATGCGGCTAAGTAATTAGTTTGCTTGTCATACCCCTATCAATATTTGGAGGACAAATGTCCAGGAACCAACAAATTCAGTGTGTACACCTCTCCGTGATAAATGGTTGCACACTTCATTAGTGAATGAGCTATAATGGCGATAACTTGTACACAGACTATAAAGTAAATCGATTATTCATTTATCGAATAGATAGTGTTGTTCTCTTGTATACAATGGGCAATGTAGGTCTATTCACTGTGTTGGTTTAAATTGATAGATTGTATGACATGTATAGGTATAATTACGTATCGATGTGTAAGATAGAGTAATGTACCTATGTCGCAGCCAATCAATCTGCCTAGCCTTTTCCCAACTATGTTGGTGTCGGCTTCCAGTCTAACCGGATGCAGCTGAATACCAGTATTTTACATGGAGCAACTGCCTATCTGACCTCCACAACCCAGTAACTGGGTAATACGATACCCCTTGGTAAGACTGGTTGTCAGACTTTCGGGCTTTTGACGACCCGTAACGACTGTCAAAGATCCACGAGTGACAGCCGGGACCAACGGCTTAACGTGCTTTCTGAGGCACGGAGGAGTCTCGGTGTAAAAAGATGGTCACCCATCCACGGACCAACCCCGGCAAGCGTAGCTTACCCTGATGGATCGACCCGTGTGGCTATTATTACTTAGCCACGAGCTCCTCCTTAGCCACGAGCTTTACCTTTGTGTCGCAGCCAACGGGTTTAATTAGCCGTTTGGTCAAAATAGCCATTTCACTAAACTTCATTCAATCAACGGTCTGAATGATAATATATTCAGCCACTAATTCTATGTTCAGCCATTCAATAAACGCTTCGTTCCCACTAGTTCTATTAACAGTTCCATAATGGAACTAGTGATTTTTTTTGCCACGTGTTCCATTTTGAATGAATCTGAAAATACTTAATGGAACTCATTTTATTTAATTTTCAAATATCTTTATTTAATCAAAATAACACAAAACCAAATGCACTTATGAAACACTTTATTAAGGTAACGATTCGCCTTTGAAAGTTTTACAAGACTTGATCCTAAAAAACTGTTTATAACATAAACTCGACACTCAATCATTAGTACTTACCTACAATGGGAACATGATTTTAACAATGCAAATTATTTAGTAAATTATAATTTTGGTACCTGCATGTATGGAATGGAGCTCGTGGTTATAACAGCCGCACGAGTCCATCCATCAGGTAAAGCGACGCTTGCCGGGGTTGGTCAGTGGATGGGTGACCATCTTTACATACCGAGACTCCTCCGTGCCTCGGCAAGCACGTTAAGCCGTTGGTCCCGGCTGTCACTCGTGGTTGTGGAGGTCAGATAGGCAGTCGCTCCATGTAAAATACTGGTATTCAGCTGCATTCGGTTAGACTGGAAGCCGACCCCAACATAGGTAGTTGAGAAAAGGCTAGGCAGATTGATATGTATGGAATGGAACTAATGTTGATTATGTTATCACAAGTGGAATGGAATGGAACTTGTGAATTTTTTTATGGGTGAAAACACTTACGTTTTGAAATAATAATATTCTATACTAGTTTCTGCCCGCGACTTTGTACGCGTGAAATTTCTTGTTCTTTAATAGGTATGATGTAGTGATAGTGATCGAATAGAATCGGCAAACATTTATTTTTTGCGAATGAATTACTTAGCCAGTCACATATATAGGCAATGATTTCAAAAGTCGATATTATAATAAACGAATTATAATAGATAATTCGTTTATTATAATATCGATTTTTTTTCCTTATCGGGAGGTAGTTAGGATTTGTATTGTGTTTGCAAGCAAGTTGTTATGAATGAGTATTTACTCGGACGCCATAAACTCTTTAAGACATATAGCGACTGTTTCCGCTACAAAGGGCGTAAAGACCATTTTGGGCCAAATTAACTTTTTGATGCAGTCTTACTTAGTTGACTGATACCTATAAGACTGCATCAAAAAGTGAATTTGGCCCAAAATGGTCTTTACGCCCTTTGTAGCGGAAAGAGTCGATAGGTACTATATGTAGGTACTCTATAAAACTAAAACCGTCATGACACTTTGTCAACATCAATGATATAGAAATTATCAGAATATATTTTGTTGACTGAGTTGAAATGTAGTCCATTCAACAAATTACCAAAAAGGGGGTGTAGAATGCGTGAGCTGGGTCGTAAGCGATTTCTTCAGAAAGTTGTTCAGGGTGCTTAGGGAGTAAACATACTGAAAGTCCCCGCGTCTAGTGGGTGCGCCAGAGTGGTGGGGGATAGAAGTTCCCACTTTTGAGTTTTTCGCTAATATCTTTAAAACGGTGCGTCGTAGAGAAAAATATTTTCTATGTAATGAAAGCTCATAAAGTTTGTCACAACTTTTACCTCATATACTTTTTCGAAGTCTTACCCATTTTCGAACAACACGTTCCGGAAAAGTGAAAATTGTCGAAGAAACGACTTTTATCAAACACTAGCCGTTGCCTGTTCTTCGTTCGCGTTATTTTGGGATAAAAAGTAGCATATAATTGTTAATCCAGGTCCTAATCTACCTACCTACCAAATTTCATCCAAATCCATTCAGCCGTTGAGTTATCGAAACTTTTATCTATGTAATATATCGCCCACGTGGATATCGAATATTATTCCACGGGAACCTACTACCGGGATAAAAGTTTCTTATGTGTTAATCCAGGTTATAAACTATATGTGTGCCAAATTTCATCCAAATCCGTGCAGCCGTTTTTGCGTGAACAAACATCCAAACATCTTCACAAACTTTCACATTTATATTTATGTACATACATAAGTAGGATTATACCATTTAAGTCTTCATCCGTTTAGGCCGTGAAGAAGTCTGAAAACCAGCACCTTCAGCATGAACCCTCCACTGAGGATGATAGTGCCTTGGAAAAAGAACCCTTTTCAGGACCTTCACGACCAAAACGGATGAAGACTTAAATGGTATAATGCTACTAATATTAAAATGTGAAAGTTTGTGAAGATGTTTGTTTTTCAATCACGCAAAAACGGCTGCACGGAAACTAAGGCGTTGTAGACTTGTAGAGTGCGTGACTCCACAACCCCTTTGTTGAGTGGACTAATGAGTGACTGTGAAATTAAAACAATTAAAAGGGGAAGGGGAAAGTACTGCTATCATCAGAATGGCAGTACTACAAACATGTCTCTAGCTGTAAGTGTAAGTATTATACAAGTGACGCCATGTTCGTCCGTCTATAATATTATTATAGACGGACCTTTGTGAGTAATGGACTGACGGAATGTGACTGACGGATCTCTGGTGACTAAAAAACGACATAGAGACGCAAAAGTCATCGATTTTGCCTGTCTTGACAGACCTACTTATGTCTGTGATTGTTGAATTATCTACGGTCTAATAGGGGTCCCCGAAACGATAATTTGCAATTGATAAATTGCCATCAATTTCTACTGAAGCAATATTGTCAATCGCTTCAGTTGCACTTGGTAGACGATTAATTTGCGCGTCAATATGTATCAATAACATGAAATGTAACACCCGTTGAAACAAATTCGCCTAGATGTTGTGTTACATTACATGTTGCATTACACAAATTAGGACGGCTAATTTGTGTTACATTTCACCAATCTGTACCCGGCTTTTTTTTTTTTTTTTTTGAGGGTGGGAAATCATCAAATAACTTCTCCCGCTCTGGGTGGAGCGGAAGGGCGTGTCAGACTTTTACTGACTAAAACCCACCCGTGTTCCTTCAGTTGCCTATGCCAGGGCCGCGGTAACCTCTTCAGACAACCCGCGACCCCAGCGGCGTCGGCCCTATTGGATCCCGTCACTTGCTGACATCTCTTTGAGGCGCGCGTGGAACACAACGCGCCGTCGACTCGGGCCTGGTCCTTACCGGACGGCGAGCTACCCGCTGCTCACCGTCCGCACGCCCGCGCCTACGGTGGCCGGAAATCGCCCCGCGATTCCCGCCGCCCAGGGCGTCTCCTGCGGCGACTGAGGGCGTGAGGCTGCCTCTCCCTCACGCGTTCCGCCTCCTCCTTCGCGAGCATCACTGCTTCGCAGAAGGAGGTGACAGCCTCCCATGCACTCTCGCTCCGCACCATGGCCTGGACCAGGCTCGGACGCGAGAGATCGCCGCCGCCGATCGCCTCCGTGAGAACACGGCGGTGCTCTGCCCAAGCCGGGCAGACCTCCACTGTATGCTCCACCGTGTCCTCCGGGCGATCCACACAATGGTAACAGCGAAACAGGAAACAGAATGCGAAACAGGAACCTCCCGAAACAACCGTGTTCGGTGAGGACCTGCGTCAGGCGGAAGGTGAGGACGCCGTGGCGCCTCTCTAACCACTCCTCAAAGAGGGGACTTATCGCCGCAATTGTGGCGTGCCCAGCGCTGGGTTGCGACAGTCGCGCTCTCCATGCCGCCATGAGATCCCGCCGGAGCTCTGTCCGCTGTACCGTGATTTCTCGCGGCAGCGGAGTTACGCCCCGGCGCTTCGCCTCCTCGCGCCACTCCCACACGTGCGCGAGGACCTTTGCCTCCAGATCCCACGGCGGCAATCCGGCAAGGAGGCTCGCCGCCTCCCGGGAGACCGTGCGGTATCCCCGGACTAGCCGGATGGCCATGACCCTCTGGGACGCGTTCAACCTGCCGGCTGGTCCCAGCCTTAGGGAACGCGCCCACACCGGTGCTCCGTAAAGGGCCATGGACCGCACGACCCCCGCGTAGAGCCTCCGGCAGGAGGCGTTTGGACCCCCCAGATTGGGCAGGAGCCGCCTCAAGGCAGCCCCAGCCCGTGCCAGTCTGGGAGCCAAACGTCGGAAATGCTCCACGAAGTTCCACCGGCTGTCGAGGACGAGTCCCAGGTACTTCATCGTCGACCCGACTCCGATGTGAACCCCTCCCACCGTTATTTCGGAACCCGACGGTGGCGCATTCCGAGGACCATGAAAACACATGGCCTCGGACTTGTGCAGGGCCACCTCGAGTCCCAACTGCCGGATCCTCTCCACGACTATCGCAACCCCGCGTGTCGCTAAGTCAGCCGCCGCCTGGTGCGACCTCCCTTGCGCCAGGACCAGCGTGTCGTCAGCGTAACATACTACGCTGACGCCGCTAGGGAGGTCGGCGCGCAGCACCCAGTCGTAACCGATGTCCCACAAATGCGGCCCCAGGACCGATCCCTGTGGGACACCGCACGACATCTCTCGCCGGTTCCACTCTCCCTGATGACCGGGGTAGATGACGGCCCTGTCCGTCAGATAGGCCTCGACCACTCGACAGAGGTAGGTCGGCATCCGGTGATACCGGAATGCCTCCCTGATGCAACTCCAGGGCAGGGTATTAAAGGCGTTGGCGATGTCTAGGGACACCGCCAAGACCACCCCACCCCGGGCCACTGCATCCCCCGTCGTGAGGGCTCGCACGCGCATGATGGCGTCCACCGTAGAGCGCCCCTTGCGGAAACCAAACTGGCTCTCCGCCAAATCCGGCCCCTCCTGCACCAGCCACCCCACGAGGCGGTCTGCAATAACTCTTTCAAAGAGCTTGCCCACCTCGTCGAGCAGCACGATGGGTCGGTAAGCGGACGGAGAGTCCGCAGGGCGCCCCGGCTTCTTAATGAGGACCAGTTTCCCCGTCTTCCAGCGAAGTGGGAACTGGCCCCTCTCCAAGCATGCGCTTAGGAGCCCCCCTAGTCGAGGCCCGAGAGCCCCAAAGGCCAGAACCCAGGCTCTTCCAGGTAAGCCGTCGGGTCCTGGGGCGGTATTTTTGGCACTGAGCCTACGTACCGCCGCTCTCAACTCTACCTCGGTCACTTCCGGAGCATCATCGTCGTCGTCGGTGTCATGGTCCGCAGCGGGCACCGCATGAGGCGGAGCCATAGGCGGGGGAGTATGTTCCCCTCGAGAAGGGAACAGAGCGCTCACCACGTCCTCCACGAGCTCGGGCCGGAGACTCTGCGTCAACGGGGGCGCCCATGGGCGGAGTTTCTCCCGCACCATCTTATAGGGGCGCCCCCATGGGTCTCTGTTCAGAGTCTCCAGCGACTCCTCGCGGCCCAGATCCCTGGACCGCAAGATCTCCGCTCGGAGGGCGGTCTTCGCCGCTCTGTACCCCTCGTACAGCTCCGCCTGAATGGCTTCCGTATCCGGAGGTCGGATACGGAGCCTGCGGTGCCTGGTGTACAGGCGTCGCGCGGCGACGCACGCCTCGCGCAGAGCCGTAAGCTCCGGCGACCACCAATACACCTGGCGAAAGGCGCGACCGGGCTGGACCCGGGGCATTGCCACGTCACACACTTCGGACATGACCTCCCGGAACCACTCCGCCTCGTCGTTGATGTCGGCAGGCCTGTCCGGTGGTGACACCCAGGCCTGCACGATCGAGGCTTCCAGGAGGAGCTCCCGGTCCAGCTTGTTCAGCGCCCACCGCGGACCACTCGGGGTCTGTCGGACCGGCGCGCTCGAGGTATGGGCGGAGACATCAAACCGGATATACCGGTGATCGGAATAGGTCTCCACCCCCTCCATGACGCGCCAGTCAACCACGTGTGGCAACAGAGCGGGGCTGGCGAACGAGATGTCCACCACCGATTCGCACCGCATCCGCACACACGTGGGGACAGAACCCCGGTTTAGGACGACCAGGCCTGTCTCCAGGCCCAGTCCTCCACCATCCTGCCCCGTGTGTCCGTATACCGGGAACCCCAAGCCACATTCTTGGCGTTGAAGTCCCCGAGGACAAGCACGGGAAGGGAACAAAACCCGACGACGACGGTTTTAACTCCGCAAGGGAGTTGTGGAACTCGGCGAGAGTTCGGGTTCGGGGAGAAGTATGTCCCCACCACGACAATCCCCCCGAACCATGCTGCAACGCAACCCTGTCCCTTCTTGACGGCTTCAAGGGACAGGGTACCGGCGGCGGCCGACGAAATGAGGGTCACTGAGCCACTCAGGTCCTCCACCCAGTAATCACTGGGCGGGACAAAGTACGGCTCAGCGACCACGGCGATGTTAATCGACCACTGCGCCATGCTCTGGAGCAACAGATCCTGAGCGGCGGCGCAGTGGTTGATGTTCGCCTGGAGGAGGCGTAATGGGGCCACTACTGGCATTCCATTTGAGCCCCCTCCTGAGCCCCCTGTGAGGGCTCCGCCGCAGTGGGTACGGCGGCGACGGCAGTGAGGGCGGTTGCGACGGCGCCTGTGGCGACGGCTGCGGCGGTGACGGCGGTAGAGGGGGCGGAGGGCTTGCCCTTGCCCCGGGCTTTCGTGGGTGGACCACAGCCCTTGCTTCCAGCCCGGTGATCGGCCGGCTTGCCAGCTGCCGCACATAGGTAGCAGTGCGGCGTGGCATTGCACGAGCCGGCCTTGTGACCGGGCTGACCACAACGGAAGCAATTACTGCTGCGGTCCACCTCCGAGGTGCATTTAGCTCCCACGTGGTTGCCGCCCTTGCCGCCTTGCAAGGGCAAGGCGGCAAGGGCGGCCAAGCGGAAGGAGAGGCGGCGTCGGCGCAAGGAGCGAAGCGTCGCGGCGAGGTTGCGCGCCCCAAAGTCCGCAGCTGTAGTGATCACACTACAGCCGGAAGCGGAGAAGAAGGGCGTGTCCTACCGCGACGTGCTCACCAAGGCGCGGGCGGCGGTGAACCTGGAGGAGATCGGGGTCACTAAGGGCATGCGTATTAGGGTCACGGCGACTGGGGCTCGTATGCTCGAGATCCCCGGTGCGGCCAGTGGCCCGACCGCTGACGCTCTGGCCGAAAGGCTTAGGGCGTCCTTAAATGCGGACGAAGCCCGAGTGTCCAGACCCGCCAAGTGCGCTGACATGCGCATCCTGGGTCTGGACGACTCCGTGACGGAGGGGGAAGTTGTGGCCGCCGTGGTCAAGACTGGGGGGTGCGCCTTCGAGCAGGTGAAGGTAGGCACCATCCGTCCAGACTCCACGGGGTTGCGAGCCGTTACGGTGAGCTGCCCCGTATCGGCGGCCAACAAAATCGTTGGGGAGGGCCCAAGATTCCAGGTGGGCTGGGATTCCACGCGGGTAAAACTGCTGGAACCCAGACCTCTGAGGTGCTTCCGTTGCCAAGTGGGCAACCACGTGGGAGCTAAATGCACCTCGGAGGTGGACCGCAGCAGTAATTGCTTCCGTTGTGGTCAGCCCGGTCACAAGGCCGGCTCGTGCAATGCCACGCCGCACTGCTACCTATGTGCGGCAGCTGGCAAGCCGGCCGATCACCGGGCTGGAAGCAAGGGCTGTGGTCCACCCACGAAAGCCCGGGGCAAGGGCAAGCCCTCCGCCCCCTCTACCGCCGTCACCGCCGCAGCCGTCGCCACAGGCGCCGTCGCAACCGCCCTCACTGCCGTCGCCGCCGTACCCACTGCGGCGGAGCCCTCACAGGGGGCTCAGGAGGGGGCTCAAATGGAATGCCAGTAGTGGCCCCATTACGCCTCCTCCAGGCGAACATCAACCACTGCGCCGCCGCTCAGGATCTGTTGCTCCAGAGCATGGCGCAGTGGTCGATTAACATCGCCGTGGTCGCTGAGCCGTACTTTGTCCCGCCCAGTGATTACTGGGTGGAGGACCTGAGTGGCTCAGTGACCCTCATTTCGTCGGCCGCCGCCGGTACCCTGTCCCTTGAAGCCGTCAAGAAGGGACAGGGTTGCGTTGCAGCATGGTTCGGGGGGATTGTCGTGGTGGGGACATACTTCTCCCCGAACCCGAACTCTCGCCGAGTTCCACAACTCCCTTGCGGAGTTAAAACCGTCGTCGTCGGGTTTTGTTCCCTTCCCGTGCTTGTCCTCGGGGACTTCAACGCCAAGAATGTGGCTTGGGGTTCCCGGTATACGGACACACGGGGCAGGATGGTGGAGGACTGGGCCTGGAGACAGGCCTGGTCGTCCTAAACCGGGGTTCTGTCCCCACGTGTGTGCGGATGCGGGGCGAATCGGTGGTGGACATCTCGTTCGCCAGCCCCGCTCTGTTGCCACACGTGGTTGACTGGCGCGTCATGGAGGGGGTGGAGACCTATTCCGATCACCGGTATATCCGGTTTGATGTCTCCGCCCATACCTCGAGCGCGCTGGTCCAACAGACCCCGAGTGGTCCGCGGTGGGCGCTGAACAAGCTGGACCGGGAGCTCCTCCTGGAAGCCTCGATCGTGCAGGCCTGGGTGTCACCACCGGACAGGCCTGCCGACATCAACGACGAGGTGGAGTGGTTCCGGGAGGCCATGTCCGAAGTGTGTGACGTGGCAATGCCCCGGGTCCAGCCCGGTCGCGCCTTTCGCCAGGTGTATTGGTGGTCGCCGGAGCTTACGGCTCTGCGCGAGGCGTGCGTCGCCGCGCGACGCCTGTACACCAGGCACCGCAGGCTCCGTATCCGACCTCCGGATACGGAAGCCATTCAGGCGGAGCTGTACGAGGGCTACAGAGCGGCGAAGACCGCCCTCCGAGCGGAGATCTTGCGGTCCAGGGATCTGGGCCGCGAGGAGTCGCTGGAGACTCTGAACAGAGACCCATGGGGGCGCCCCTATAAGATGGTGCGGGAGAAACTCCGCCCATGGGCGCCCCCGCTGACGCAGAGTCTCCGGCCCGAGCTCGTGGAGGACGTGGTGAGCGCTCTGTTCCCTTCGCGAGGGGAACATACTCCCCCGCCTATGGCTCCGCCTCATGCGGTGCCCGCTGCGGACCATGACACCGACGACGACGATGATGCTCCGGAAGTGACCGAGGTAGAGTTGAGAGCGGCGGTACGTAGGCTCAGTGCCAAAAATACCGCCCCAGGACCCGACGGCTTACCTGGAAGAGCCTGGGTTCTGGCCTTTGGGGCTCTCGGGCCTCGACTAGGGGGGCTCCTAAGCGCATGCTTGGAGAGGGGCCAGTTCCCACTTCGCTGGAAGACGGGGAAACTGGTCCTCATTAAGAAGCCGGGGCGCCCTGCGGACTCTCCGTCCGCTTACCGACCCATCGTGCTGCTCGACGAGGTGGGCAAGCTCTTTGAAAGAGTTATTGCAGACCGCCTCGTCGGGTGGCTGGTGCAGGAGGGGCCGGATTTGGCGGAGAGCCAGTTTGGTTTCCGCAAGGGGCGCTCTACGGTGGACGCCATCATGCGCGTGCGAGCCCTCACGACGGGGGATGCAGTGGCCCGGGGTGGGGTGGTCTTGGCGGTGTCCCTAGACATCGCCAACGCCTTTAATACCCTGCCCTGGAGTTGCATCAGGGAGGCATTCCGGTATCACCGGATGCCGACCTACCTCTGTCGAGTGGTCGAGGCCTATCTGACGGACAGGGCCGTCATCAACCCCGGTCATCAGGGAGAGTGGAACCGGCGAGAGATGTCGTGCGGTGTCCCACAGGGATCGGTCCTGGGGCCGCATTTGTGGGACATCGGTTACGACTGGGTGCTGCGCGCCGACCTCCCTAGCGGCGTCAGCGTAGTATGTTACGCTGACGACACGCTGGTCCTGGCGCAAGGGAGGTCGCACCAGGCGGCGGCTGACTTAGCGACACGCGGGGTTGCGATAGTCGTGGAGAGGATCCGGCAGTTGGGACTCGAGGTGGCCCTGCACAAGTCCGAGGCCATGTGTTTTCATGGTCCTCGGAATGCGCCACCGTCGGGTTCCGAAATAACGGTGGGAGGGGTTCACATCGGAGTCGGGTCGACGATGAAGTACCTGGGACTCGTCCTCGACAGCCGGTGGAACTTCGTGGAGCATTTCCGACGTTTGGCTCCCAGACTGGCACGGGCTGGGGCTGCCTTGAGGCGGCTCCTGCCCAATCTGGGGGGTCCAAACGCCTCCTGCCGGAGGCTCTACGCGGGGGTCGTGCGGTCCATGGCCCTTTACGGAGCACCGGTGTGGGCGCGTTCCCTAAGGCTGGGACCAGCCGGCAGGTTGACCGCGTCCCAGAGGGTCATGGCCATCCGGCTAGTCCGGGGATACCGCACGGTCTCCCGGGAGGCGGCGAGCCTCCTTGCCGGATTGCCGCCGTGGGATCTGGAGGCAAAGGTCCTCGCGCACGTGTGGGAGTGGCGCGAGGAGGCGAAGCGCCGGGGCGTAACTCCGCTGCCGCGAGAAATCACGGTACAGCGGACAGAGCTCCGGCGGGATCTCATGGCGGCATGGAGAGCGTGACTGTCGCAACCGAGCGCTGGGCACGCCACAATTGCGGCGATAAGTCCCCTCTTTGAGGAGTGGTTAGAGAGGCGCCACGGCGTCCTCACCTTCCGCCTGACGCAGGTCCTCACCGAACACGGTTGTTTCGGGAGGTTCCTGTTTCGCATAAGGCGGGAGGAAACGCCCGGGTGTTACCATTGTGTGGATCGCCCGGAGGACACGGTGGAGCATACAGTGGAGGTCTGCCCGGCTTGGGCAGAGCACCGCCGTGTTCTCACGGAGGCGATCGGCGGCGGCGATCTCTCGCGTCCGAGCCTGGTCCAGGCCATGGTGCGGAGCGAGAGTGCATGGGAGGCTGTCACCTCCTTCTGCGAAGCAGTGATGCTCGCGAAGGAGGAGGCGGAACGCGTGAGGGAGAGGCAGCCTCACGCCCTCAGTCGCCGCAGGAGACGCCCTGGGCGGCGGGAATCGCGGGGCGATTTCCGGCCACCGTAGGCGCGGGCGTGCGGACGGTGAGCAGCGGGTAGCTCGCCGTCCGGTAAGGACCAGGCCCGAGTCGACGGCGCGTTGTGTTCCACGCGCGCCTCAAAGAGATGTCAGCAAGTGACGGGATCCAATAGGGCCGACGCCGCTGGGGTCGCGGGTTGTCTGAAGAGATTACCGCGGCCCTGGCATAGGCAACTGAAGGAACACGGGTGGGTTTTAGTCAGTAAAAGTCTGACACGCCCTTCCGCTCCACCCAGAGCGGGAGAAGTTATTTGATGATTTCCCACCCTCAAAAAAAAAAAAAAAAAGCCGGGTACAGATTGGTGAAATGTAACACAAATTAGCCGTCCTAATTTGTGTAATGCAACATGTAATGTAACACAACATCTAGGCGAATTTGTTTCAACGTGTGTTACATTTCATGTTATTGATACATATTGACGCGCAAATTAATCGTCTACCAAGTGCAACTGAAGCGATTGACAATATTGCTTCAGTAGAAATTGATGGTAATTTATCAATTGCAAATTATCGTTTCGGGGACCCCTATTAGACCGTAGATAATTCAACAATCACAGACATAAGTAGGTCTGTCAAGACAGGCAAAATCGATGACTTTTGCGTCTCTATGTCGTTTTTTAGTCACCAGAGATCCGTCAGTCACATTCCGTCAGTCCATTACTCACAAAGGTCCGTCTATAATAATATTATAGACGGACGAACATGGCGTCACTTGTATAATACTTACACTTACAGCTAGAGACATGTTTGTAGTACTGCCATTCTGATGATAGCAGTACTTTCCCCTTCCCCTTTTAATTGTTTTAATTTCACAGTCACTCATTAGTCCACTCAACAAAGGGGTTGTGGAGTCACGCACTCTACAAGTCTACAACGCCTTAGTTTCCGTGCAGCCGTTTTTGCGTGATTTGAAATGGCGTACGGTGTAGGCAAATACTAATTTTTAATTTATCAAATTTAATTTTCATAGTCAAAACGGGACGCACAGTAATGGCGGCTCGAGTGATGTCATCATCTATAGAGGTCTGTGTTCACCAACTATCAAACCTTCGGTTAGGTATTTAAACAGTTGCTTTGAGTAAAATTTCCTAACGAAAGAACCGACTTTTAAAACGGCTGTTTAGTTAATCAGTAACTAAACAGCCGTTTTAAAAGTCGGTGAACTCCGCCCTTAGTCGTAAAATCTGTGACAGATTGTCTGCTGTCAAACAAGTAAAATCTTACCCACGCAATTACCGACGTGGTGATATAGTAATGGATAGAGGAACCGTGGAGTTTCTTGCCAGCTCTTTCTCCATAGGAAACGACCAATTGGAACTGTGCAAGCTTCTGACGTTTCTTATGTACCAATAAAGGTTTATTAAAAATTAAAATTTTGAATTTTAGTTGATTAATAGTTATTTATGCAACTGACGTATAATAAGGGGTCTTAAAACACGATTGTGGGAGTGTGTGTTCTGAAACAGTTTTTTGCAATACTAATACTCGTATCGAACATGGCGGCCGGCGTCATAGTATACGACGTGAATTCGAATAAGTTATTTTTTTATTCGTTTATTTCACAGGGTATCCTGGCGTACGACCTGACGCACTCCGGCGCATCAGCTAACGTGACGCGAGGCGGCCTCGGCTACAACTTCGTGAACCTTCGCATGAAGAGCGATCGTGCCAAAGAGTTGCACTACGATGTTTATATTTATGCCTGATTATGTACTTTATTGTACTTACTGAAATATATACTTATTGTGATATACTGATATACCTACCTCAATTGAAAGTAGACCCAAAAATCTAAATCGAATTCAAGTCATTTATTTAAATTCCGCACTTTTCGAACGTCAAAATAAGACACTAAAGTCAACGGAATACAAAAGTATTGCGTTGAATTAGAAGCTTCATTTTTTTAGAACTCCAAGGGACCATAGACCTACGTATTTGATATTAATTTCAACTTGATAACTCTACGCGTTCCTAAGAAAAAGGAACTTGACAGACAGACAGACAGACGGACAACGAAGTGATCCTATAAGGGTTCCGTTTTTTCCTTTTGAGGTATGGAACCCTAAAAACGACAGAGAGACGCAAGTCATCGATTTTGCCTATCATTACAGACCTAGGTACTTATATGAATGATTGTTGAATTACCTACAGTCTATTAGGGGTCTCCGAAACGGTCATTCGCAATTGATCAATTGCCATCAGTTTCTACAGTAGTAAATTGTCAATTGGTCTTGTTGTATTGTCAAGTTGCACTTGGTAGGTAGACGACTAATTTGCGCGTCAATGTGTATCAATCACGTAAAAATTGACAATTGCAATTGATCGTTTCTAAGACCCTTTAGGATGAAACAAAACTGATTTTTTTATGACTTATCTACACTAAACTTTTACCGCAAACATGTTTTATTTCCTTTTCATAAAAGTGAACTCGGCACCAAATCGCATAATATGCATCATTTCTCTTTCCACAAAACTTATAAGGTCCCATAACAAGTTCACTGTCCAGCCAAATTTCCAAAATTAGCTTTCACGTCCAATTTACTTTTTCGTTCCTATGTACTGAGGTACTTGCCTACGTGTCACTTCAGGTCCATAAAGGCTTTAAAAATTGCCCCTCCCCCAATTTCTTTAACTCCCATTTTCAGAATGACCCACATATATGTCACGGACGTACAACCTAACAATTCAGTGACCCACTCATATGTCATGGACGTAGGAGGTGAATAATTATGAAAAAGTGCATTATCTGTGGATAAAAAGGATTTATAGCCAGCTCATTAGCACCTGATAAAATTCGAAAGGCAGCTGAACGGCAAAATCTATAGAAAAAGGTGCGCTGGTTGCTACAAAAAACTGACAGTTCAGTTGCTGATGCACGTAGAAAATCAAAAAAAAAACTGACACACAATGCGATCTCTGCAAAAAAAACCTCTGTGTCTTGCATGTTTCAATGAATCTCACTATAATAATATTATTCATGATTCATTATTTCTATGTTCAATTTTCAAAGTTATGTAAATCCTAAATAAATAAAAAAATCGATGGCTCATTGGTTTTTTATTTTACCTATACAATCACTCATACGTCCACTTACAATTGTAGTAAGTTTCTGTAACGTCCACGAAGTAAGAGCCAATTATGTTTGAAGGGAGCAGTGACCCACATGTATGGCACGGACGTCTCGTTCAAACCCAAAATTACCCACATGTAGGTCATGGACAGTGAACGTGTTAAAGACCGTTTAGTCCACGGTTTAGTCCACTAGCACAGTTAACTATTGACATACCGTGGTACGCCATTCACTGGCTGATAACACGACCATTAGGGAAACTAATGCATTTGTTATTGCTAGTGCAGTTAACATAATTAATAGCGGGTAAGGTCGAGTTAAAATTGGCAAATACGGTTCTATACATTTATTTATTTAATACTTCAAACACATACAGGGTGGACTTAATGTCATCGACATTTACTATAGTTTGACCGAAACCGCAGCACCACGCTTTAGGTAAGTGCGCGGCAAGACGGGGGCAGCCGCAGGTCGCTCATTCGTCAACACTCACGGCGTCCCGTCCCCCGCCTCGCCGCGCATTCCTAAGGCGCGGTACAGCGATTTCGGTCAAACTAATACCAGTCAACTTTTACATCTCCTGTCATTTTCTATACATCTTCGTAGAAAGTAGAAAATGCCAACATGAAGAATCTTTGGGCCGTAAATGGATACTAAGTTGTTTCCCCAGCTTCGATGAAAAGAAAAACTTACCATTAGGTGTCAGAATAGTCCTGTCCTGTCTTTTGCTGATTATGCTTTCTCAAAATGCACTACGAAACCTTTTACATCTTAGTGCGAGTTTTTATACTTACTCGATCACGTTAACGTAAACTTCAATTTGTACTGAAACTGAATAAGTGCCTTCTAGTAGATAAGGGAAACACAATCATTCCATACTAGCTTTTGCCAGCGGCTTCGCTCGCGTGGATGTCGGAAATTATCGCACAGGAACCGTACATTTTTCCAGGATAAAAAAGTAGCATATGTTGTGCTATTCCAGACTATAATCTATCTAGAACCAGAGTAACCGACATAGCCTGCAGAATAAGCAAACTGAAGTGCCAGTGGGCTGGCCATGTTTGTCGAAGGACCGATGGCCGGTGGAGCAGACGAGTCCTGGAGTGGAGACCGCGGATCGGTAAGCGTAGTGTGGGACGCCCCCCAGCTAGATGGACCGACGACTTGAAGAAAGTGGCTGGGACACACTAGATGTGGAAGGCGGAGGACAGGGTGTTGTGGTGCAGTCTGGGAGAGGCCTATGTCCAGCAGTGGACTGCGATAGGCTGAGTTAATTGAATCTATATCTGTGCCAAATTTCATCTAGTTCAACCGTTCTGGCGTGATTGAGTAACAAACATACATCCATCCAAACTTTCGCATTGATAATAGTAGTAAGATTCCATATAAATTAACGTAAGTTAGCATTAACGTAAACGCGATCGAGTATAAAAACTCGCACTAAGCCTTTGAAGTCAAAACAAAGGGCATTCCAAAAACAAATGAAACGATGTATAATTAATTAGTTATGTCTCCACTTTCTCTATGAGGACGCTAACAGTAACTTGTTCGCGGAAATGACAAAACTTATTAATAATCGTCAAATAACAATAATAAACGATAAGTAGGTATCCCTAATTACAGCTTCTAATGATGTAAAATTAGACGATAACAGGTACCAATATAACCGCGCACTGAGCAACCTCATATATAATGTACTCTGTGCTTGCAACCATCATTCGTGAAACCGACCTCACACTGTCAACCAAAAAAAAATCAAGTCTTCAAAATTTTCCCAAAATGAAGGTTTATACTGTAGTACTTTTGCTTGCTGTTGTAGTCTTTGTAGAATGTGGTCACACATTTATGGGGACCAGCGTCTTCCGGCCTCTAGAGTATCACAAGGAGGTTCGGTACTCATCGAGGAGTTTCCAGAAGAGGATAGAATATTTTAACTTCACGCTGCCCGCTGTCCGTGGCTATTCAAGGAGTATTCAGGTAAAGTGTTGGTGACCTTCTTTTAGTTCACTTAAAGGAAGCTAGTTGACAGTTTTTAGGAAACCAATTAAAATGTTCCTCGTGTTACATTTTCCTTACAACATGAATATTTCATCAAAGTATTAACATTAAGGCCCAGGTTCCAAGATTGGTTTAGCTCGGTGTGTAAGTGAAATTGCGTTATGGCTGTCTAGTTTGACGCACGAGATAGAAGATTCTCACGCGCACCGGAATTCTGTCGTAAAAATGCAAATAAAATCGTATAAAATTAGAAATTAACTATTTAATAAAAAGTAATCCATCACTGGATGCAGTTTGGAATTTGACATTTCATGGTATATTTTTAATTATAATTGTAATTGTTAATGAAGGGATAAACTGCTTTTAAAGATTATTAGGAGGTATGTTTAAAGATTTTTTTGGTGCATTAAAATATGTATAATTATGTTTTGGCTTCCATCACTGTATGCGAAAAAGACTTGAAAATATCATATTTTTTTTACATGTCAAAATTATTTACGGTTTATGAGATACACTGCTTTAAAAAACCACCTTTTTGATCGTTTTCAGGAAATCTGGGCCTTAAGAGCGTTTACGCAGTACGGCATTTCATACTAACTTTCAAGTCCTTGTTTTTCGAAATTAATGAACCGATTTTAATGAAACTTCATAAGAATAAGCAGGGTAGGTACATAGACATAAAAAGTTAGTTACTAGCATTTTCAAAATGTTTTATTTAAAAAAAGATAATTGGAAATCTCTGTAGGTATAAATAAATATTTAAAATCGGTCGAATTTAACTCTAACAGTATTTCGAAAATGTGCTCAACTAACTTTTTAGACTTATGTATCCTGCTTATGTGTATGAAATTTAATTAAAATCGGTTATATTCATTTCGAAAAACAAGTACTTAAAAGTTTGTACGAAATGCCGTGCGGCGTAAACGCTCTAAGAGCGAGCGCGCACTGCGGTGCGTTTCCGGTAGTTCTGCCGCACTGGGCGGGGCCTACAGTAACAAAACGCATGACCGCAGTGCGCGCACTTCAAAGACATTCCATACTTCACAGATTATGCGGTAGAAAAACGCACCGCAATGCGCGCTCGCCCTTAGGGCGCCGTTTTTCTACCGCATAATTTGTGAAGTATGGAATGTCTTTGAAGTGCGCGCACTGCGGTCATGCGTTTTGTTACCGTAGGCCCCGCCCAGTGCGGCAGAACTACCGGAAACGCACCGCAGTGCGCGCTCGCTCTTAAAGCTGCTCCTTCCTAAAATACGGCGAAACTAAGTAACTTTGTAACCATCTTTTACAGTAAATATAGCATCTTTCTGATAGGAAAAAATACACACTACAATAATAAGAAGTGATTTCATGTGTCCTGAAATCTATTTTAGTTAGTAGAACTAAGGAAAAAAAAACCTAAATCCAGGTCTATTTCGGTCTATTTTTTCTAGTTGTTACCTTATTACTCCTACAGTTTTCATTAAAAGTGTTTATAAATTTATACAGTTCTTTACAAGCTAATAAGGAAATCAACGGTTTAATCAACAGATTTTTTGTAAATCGATAATTACTTCATATTTTGCAAGCGTTGCGTCATCGCGCTTTCTCTTTCTTTTCTATGCAGTCCAACAGTGACCGCGCTTTTTGCGACGGACAAGCCTTAGCAATAGGTACCTACTAATTTTTCATTTATCAAACTCAATTTACCTACTTTTCATAATCAAAACGGGGCGCAAAATAATGGCGGCTCGAGTGATGTCATCATTTTTATAGGCCTGTGTTCACAAAGTTTCAAACCTTCGGTTAGGTATTTAAACAGATTGGTTTGTGTCAAATTTCCTAACGAAAGAACCGACTTTTAAAACGGCTGTTTAGTTAATAAGTAACTAGAGTCTGTGAAGCAAGTCGTGTCCACGACCATTTAGCTGATTTCTTATAATGGCAATACTATTATCTGTCAAACGGATTGTCACAACTACTGTTCTACTAAGCTACAGCATTTTGATACTTTTAGCTCAATTATTTATTTGGAAATTTAAAGAAGAATGGAAAAGAAATATATTTAATGGATAAATGCACAGATCACACTATTCATGTAGAAAACAAGGATAACCTATACGGAGTTGGAACCCTTCATCATTTTTGTGCGTCATGAATTCATGATACTGACAGTAATTTCTCTTATGAAGGCATTGAATTTCTAGATTCTGATTTTAGTTCTAATTGTGACTAATAAATACCTACATTGAAATGCACTTTTTTAGGAATTTTTTTATGTACAAAAATTCAAGCATCAAACATGTTTTCAGCGTACTATATCAGTGTTGACACATGTAAGATTTTTATTTTTGGCCTCCTTTTTCATTGGACACGACTCGCTTGATAGACTCTAAACAGACATTTTAAAAGTTGGTGAACCCGGCCTTAGTCGTCAAATCTGTGACAGATTGTCTTCTGTCAAACAATTGTAAAACCTTACTTACCATCGATGTGGTGATATAATAATCGATAGAGGAACCTTGGAGTTTCTTGGCAGCTCTTCTCCATAGGAAACGATCAACTGGAGCTTCTGACGACAATACAAATAAAGGTTTATTTGAAATTAAAATTTTGAATTTTAATTGATTAAAAGTTATTTAAGTACCCAGATATCACATTATGCCAAAAATCGTTTGTTTTTATATTAGATTTGATACATTATCATCATCGTTGATAACGTATCTATTAATTTTTAATTAATATACATTAAAAAAATGTATTTATTCGTTTATTTCACAGGGTATCCTGGCGTACGACATGACGCACTCCGGCGCATCAGCTAACGTGACGCAGGGTGGCATCGGCTACAACTTCGTGAACCTTCGGATGAAGAGCGATCGTGCCAAAGAGTTGCACTACGATGTTTATATTTATGCTTGATTATGTAATTTATTGTACTGAAATATATATTTTCATATGAATTTACTGATATACCTACCTTAAGTTGAAAGTAGACCCAAAAATCTAAATCAAATTCAAAAGTCATTTACTTAAATTCCGCACTTTTCGAACGCCAAAATAAGACAGTCCTGCAAAACTCCCGCCCTTCACCATTTCCTAGTGCTGGCTGGGAGGAAGGTGCGCCACAAACTTTCCAGCATCTCAGACACGAAAACGATATCAGTACAGAAATTATTAAAAAGTAACAAAAATAATAATTACCTTAGGTGAGATTCGAACCGCTCGCCATATTCGCACTTGCCAGAGCACGTTATCCACTAAACCAGCATGCCTTATATTATGTTGGTTGAAATTATGAGCTAATTTCAGGTCCAGACAAAGTGAATGCCTGTTCGTGTCAATAGTAGAAACCACTAGAAACCACTTAAAGAAGAAGGTCGTATGTCCAACCAAAGCGTCAATCTATTGCTTTGTGAGATTGCTAATGGACTTATGAACGCTACTGTACCTATTTATTTCTTTAAAATGTGTTTAGGCTCCCACAGACAGTCGCGACGCGACTCCGGTAAGTTTTCATAGAAATTGTTCCACCAGAGTCGCGTCACGCCGCCGCCGCGCCGGCGCCGTCGCGTTGCGCCTGTGTGTGGGAGCCTTTAAACATAGGTAGCTAGATAAGTACAACATCTTCTAGCTGATGATTTCCAAAATCCACACTAAATCATAAACAGAGAACATAGTCTTCTATAGCTCAAAAACCGGTCAAGAGCGAGTCAGACTCGCGCACCGAGGGTTCCGTTCCGATTTCTGAAAAAGTGTGCTATTTAGAGACATCGTTTTTTTTTTCCTGTAATCTTTTCATAAACTTCTATCATATAGAATAATTTCAGATTTTACGCTTTGCAAACTTCGGAGATAAGGGGGGGGGGGGGGGGGAACGGTATTTTTTTTTTAATTTTTCATCAAAAGTCGAAAACTATGCGGCCTAAAAAACAATAAAAAATTGTTCAACAATGTGCAAACAGCGCTCTTTTATATTATACCCCACATGCCCTATAGTAGCCCCATTTTGAATTTTTAAGACACCTTTCAGCACCTGTTACAAAAAACATATAAATATTTCTATTTCTCTCTTATTTGCAAAATAGTTGGGTAAACGTCATCTAAAACTGTTCCAAATTTCAAGTTGATAGCATTAGTAGTTCTTGAGATATCCAGCTGTGACAGACAGACAGACAGACTGAGTCACACCATATGGGTTCCTTTTTTACCATTTTGGTACGGAACCCTAAAAACAAAGGTAATCTGAGTGTTACAATGATTTTTTTTTAACAAAAGTCCCGAGACAACCCTGTCAACATACACTAGAGGAAAAACGCCAGCAAATAAATGTGGGGAAAACTCCACTTCTATGTAAAGGCGGCCGCCCACCGTCGCGTCTGTCGGTCTGTCACACGCTATCAGGTGAGGTCGGTTTTTTACCATTTTGTTATTTCTAAGCCAATCCGAGCCTAAGCATCAGCCAGCAGGTTCATTAAATGTTGTATTAGTCGGCGTTCCCACGAGCGTAATAAAGTCGCGGCGGGATTTTATCGCGCACTGGATTTTCAACTCTCGTTGTTGAGCCAAGCTGAGAATCCAACCTAACAAAAACAGAGTGCATCCCAGCGCGACGAAAAACACACTGTTGGATTTTCAACTCCCGGCTTTAGAGCCGGGAGTTGAAAATCCAACAGTGTGTTTTCAGAGAGTTAAAAATCCAGGGCGCGATAAAATCCCACCGCGATTTTATTACGCTCGTGGAAACGCTGACTTTGACGTATCGGCTGAATATAATTCAGGCCGTCGTTGATTGAATGGCAGCGTTTAGTGAAATGGCTAGGCGGTTGATCAAACGGCTAATTTAACCAGATGGCTGCGACCTATGCACAATAGCTTTTGTATGTGGTTTAAGCGTCGATTGGCTATTTATGATATTCAGATAGGTAATTATTCTCCGAAAAATACTACTACTATCAACTATGCCAACTAGGTATACCGCTGAAATTCCTCCATCAAAATTAAAACTAATTCCTACTGAGGACCTTCCTTTAATAAAATTTTACACATAAAATACTTCACAGTATCCCTAAGATCTAGGTCAAGTTCCACAAAAGTAGATTTCAAATCCCACACATCCCGAAGTCAACGAGATTCCAAGATGGCTCCCGGCTTCAAATTGACACATCCGGCGGGCGCTTTGACGCGGGCCCTCGCCGGAAGCACACTTACAGCCTCCTGATATCCACTCCAGTGAAGACCGTCTTCCTGCTAAAGTGTCGCCCTCTGACGACTTGTGTGTCGATCTTTGTAAGTGAGATCTATTTTGTTGTCCTTTGCCTCAACGAGGATAAGATCTAAGAAACTTTTTTTGGCGCGGGAAAATATGTTGGTTGTTCTTTTTTTTGTAATTTTTGAACGTTTGGTGAGCCGATATCATAGATTGGTACTGCCTGTAGGAAATACTAAAGTAGCTATTATAATTTTGGCTGCTATGAAGAGTAAAATTTTTGCAAGAGAAGAACTATTGAAATGAGTGTAAGTACCTAACTACGAACGACAAGCAACATGCACCGCGTGTGATTGCGCGCAAAAATAGTTCAGGCGTACCATAACTAAAATTCTGTTCATTTTATTTATGCCCGTTTTCACTAAGCATAAGTGACACTTAAATTAATTCCTAAATAAAAGTGCACTGTTGGATTTTCAACGTCAGCCTTAACAGCGCCGAAAGTTGAAATCCAACAGTGCAAGAGATTCATTTAAGTGTCAAGGGTTGGTGCAAAAAGGCATTAGATTCCAAAATGATAGAAAACATCCAATACATTTGCCTAGTCTTTTCCCAACTCCAGTCTAACTGGATACAGCTGAATACCAGTATTTTACATGGAGTGACTGCTTGTCTGACCTCCACAACCCAGTTACTGGGTAACATGATACCCCTTGGTAAGACTGGTTGTCAGACTTTTAGGCTTCTGACCCGTAACGAATGAACATATTTAATACATATTTAATCAGTTTTTATTTTGAATTGAGTTTTTGTGTTAAATATGGGTCAATGACCTGAAATAAATGAATTTTAATTTTAATTTAATTTAATTTAATGTCAAAGATCTACGAATGACTGACGAATGTAAATCTAAGAACGATAGAAAACATCCGCTGGGCTGAGCATATTATTATGAAGCTGCTTTTCGAACATTACGAAGCAATGGATTAGCAATTTGATTCAAAATGATTCAGATTCCGATTGATAGGATGCTGTTTTCACATAAGAATAATAAAATTATAATATTATTAGCTGACCCGACAGACGTTGTCCTGTCCCAATTTCAATATTCCCATATAAAATCCACTTTCAGTTTTCCAGAATTTTCTAATTTTCCCGGCAACTTTTCCAATTTTCCTCATCGTTCAAACCTTCTCTGGAATACGTCAAACATTTCAAAACCAAAATCAGCTAAATCGGCCCAGCCGTTCTTGAGTAAATTACCTACAACGAAAAGTGGCATTGATTTTTATAGATATAGATATAGGAAATAACAATGAAAACTTGCCCAGTTTCACCAAGTTGTACCTAACCAAGAACTAAACTAAACTAAACTAAACTTTATAATGTTTATGTAAATGTAACAAAAAAGAGCTCGTGGCTAAGTAATAACAGCCGCACGGGTCGATCCGTCAGGTTAAGCTACGCTTGCCGGGGTTGGTCAGTGGATGGGTGACCATCTTTAGATACCGAGATTCCTCCGTGCCTCGGAAAGCACGTTAAGCCGTTGGTCCCGGCTGTTATTCGTGAATCTTTGACAGTCGTTACGGGTCGTCAGAAGCCCGAAAGTCTGACAACCAGTCTTACCAAGGGGTATCGTATTACCCAGTAACTGGGTTGTGGAGGTCAGATAGGCAGTCGCTCTATGTAAAATACTTTTATTCAGCTGTATCCGGTTAGACTGGAAGCCGACCCCAACATAGTTGGGAAAAGGCTAGGCAGATTGATATGTAAATGTAACAAACATAACCCGATTAGCTATAGCTAACCTTGTGTTTGTTTAGGTCAGGTAGGTAAACACAGCAGCAGGTCAAGTTAGGTACCACAAACTGTCAAATTGTTCGCAAACACCTTAAGGCGCGGTGTTAGCTCAATAATCACAAAAAATGGTTTCTTGGATTGTCGAGTATGACGTAACGCAATGCAACTATTCGACGCAAAAAATACAGCGGACACAGAAAAGTTTAAAGAAAAATGTTAACCGAATAGAATAGTAAAAAAAAGTTTGATATTCCCAATAAAAATTTTGGAAATAGCTCAACAGTAAAAACTTTTTTACAAAAAACAAAACTGACTTCCAAAAAAAACACTACCTACATTACACTACTACAAAAAAATACTACCTACAAAGTGAAAAATAACTTTAATTTCGGAAGTCAGTGTCATTGGATCTGTATTTTAGGTTTTTGCCACCGACTTCCGAAATTAAAGTTAATTTTCACTTTGTAGTGTTTTTTTTGGAAGTCGGTTTTGTTTTTTGTAAAAAAGTTTTTATTTTCCACTTTTTAGTGGGTCAGTTTGTAATTTATCTAAGTTACAATAACCCAATGTCAACTGCTCATCCCGTTTTACAAAATGTTGCTTTTCCCGATGCAGGGACGTTAATTGTTGAGGAGTTCTCCTAGTAAGAACCAGGAGAAATGGAGCTCATGGTGAAGTCACCATCACCATTATGCATTTTGACGAGCATAAACCATATTAAAGTAATTGAATCGCAACCTGTGATATACTTAGATATAATTGAGTATTTCCGATGGCCATCTGTGGTCTTCATCATCAGTTCCAGTTCACCAAAAGGTACTTTCCGAGAGAAAATGCACGAGTTACTATAAAAAATACCGAAATCGATATAAGTGTGCCCATAAAATTTGAGGGTTTCCCTCGATTTCCATGGGATCCCATCATCAGATCCTGACTTGATGATCATGGGACCACTTGGAAAGTATACCCTTTCGAACAAAAAAAGAAAAATCCAAATCGGTCCAGCCATTTTCGAGTAATCGGGGAAAATACATGACGAATTGAGAACCTCCTCCTTTTTGAAGTCGGTTAAAAATAAGCTTTGGCGTTGAACATCTCTGTATTTTCAGGGATAACGACATTCATTTTATTAAGAATTTAATAGAATTAGCATTTTCTAAAAACTTTAACCGGATAATTATTTAATTTATTGTGTATATTCTTAATAATATAAAGAAAACTGCGAAAATAAATGCAAATTCGCAGCTTAGTCACATGTCGGCAACACAAATATTATTTTAAATTTTCAACCTTCTTTCAAGCCAGCTAATGGTGACAATAGATTACGCGGTTGTGTGCCGTTTAAAATCGTAGTCAGTCCGCGTTTTAACCAGAACAAGAACGCATTCTTTTGTCGATATTCTTGACATTTTAGTAGGGATATACCAACGAAGAAATGTTCTATCCCTGTTTACAAAAAAAGAATTTGGTAGAGTGGGGATAGAATGTGCATTCGCTCGTTTGGTCTAAATCGACCTTACAATAGAGATATGCCTCTGTAACTTTGGCATTCCAAGACGTCACCCTTCACAAGCAAGGGACGTTAAGACAGCCGTGTTCCACTGTTCCAGCATGGATATTCCATTCCAGATTTGTACAATTTAGCTTCTGGAACTCCTTCTCGAAACGAAGCACAGCATACTTTATAAGTTCACCCTGGATGTTGTCCCCGCCTGCTGCTTTGTTGTTTTTTTTGCGGCCTGCTCCAAAGTATCTTTGATAAATAACCCTTTATAATCTAGTATGAAACAGCAGCAGTGCGATTCTGTAACCATCTCACCGTGAAAACTTAGGTGAAGTGAGCGTGGAGAGAGCTGTCAATAGTGTCAATTCCTAGCAAAAACAAACTCACTTCACCTAAGTTTTCACGGTGAGATTTTTACAGAATCGACCGGCAGGTACCTACAGTCTCACAGCACATTTGCGGCATATTTCACTAAAATGAAATATGACTACGCGAGATCTGGCCGAGAGGAATTCATATTAGCTTCCAATGGTTGGGCAATTGGAAAATATCTCTACTACGTGGGAATGTTCTAGTATCGGTTACGCAGTTTTACACTCGTATTTATAGTCAAGTAAAAGTAATTACTTCAGTACAAGTAATTGCTCAAGTAATGATTTTCATTCTATAGTTTAGTAATTGCTTGAAGTTAGAACTGTCAAAGCTTAGAATTTTTAGCCAACAGTCACCATTTTCTTTACTTAAGAATTCTACCCTCAAGTAATGACTTCATTAAGAAATTACTGTTACCAAGTAATTACTCAAGTACTTGATTATTTATACGAGCCAAAAAGTAAAAGTAATTACTTCAGTACAAGTAATTGCTCAAGTAATGATTTTCATTCTATATTTTACTAATTGCTTGAAGTTAGAACTGTCAAAGCTTAGAATTCTTAGCCAAGTAATAGTCACCATTTTCTTTACTTAAGAATTGTACCCTCAAGTAATGACTTCATTAAGAAATTACTATTAGCAAGTTTAATTACTTGAGTAAAGTAATTAACAAGTACTTTTTTAATACATTTCCTCGAAAACTGGTTCATATCGCACTACGATTAGGTTCACAATGCAATGTATGTCGCACGCGTGCGATTTTTCATTTTGCCATCCGTGTGCGGGAATAAAAATTGCCACAGATAACTTATACCCTTATACCTATACTTAGTCCAAATTGGTTCAATGCCTCTATTCACAACTCTCTATTCGGGGTGAATGTTTTTTTTTAATCTCGGCAAAGAGATATGCGTCTTTAAGGCGTTGATATTTTTTGAATATTTAAATAATGTTTCTATATAGAATATTATCAAAAACCATGATTATTACAATAAAAAAAAACGTTTATGAACAAATTAACATTTATTTGTGTTCTAAACTCAAAAATATTTGAATTTTCTATTTTTCATATTAGGCTGTTTATCGGCTTTATACCTTTGCTTCTCTTTCAACCTGGCGAAAGCAAAGCGCGAAAATTTAAATCACAGTTTCCTATTAATTCATGACAAAAATATATTCCGTCATTTTATTTTATTTCTTCAAAAGTGTATTGAAAAACTTCGTTTGATACACGTGGACATTTGTTATTGCAGTTCTCGGCTCAAAAACAACCTCGCCTCCGGCTCGGGTGTTTTAATTCCGCCTCGAATGCAATAACAAACGTTCTCCACTTGTACTATTACTTGACTGTAAATACGAGTGTAAGTCTTCCGTGATCTCTATAAGAATCCTCCTGTATACAAATGTACTCTGTGATAACAAATCATAACGATCACGACTGATATTATTCCGGAGAGGTTAGTAGAAGTTGTCACAGACGAAGGTTTAGGTTATATTCATTCTTTGACAGAATAGTAGAATAGAAAAGAATACCTTCTCTTTATTATGTCTACTTGGGCGAAAAGACACTTGCGCGAATGGACAGTTGCGCGAAAAATTGTAAAAAAAAAATTGAACTTCGCGGGCTACCACAGCGCATTCCCCATAGATATCCGGAGATATGCCTTCATTGCGGAATAATAAGGAGTCCTAGTGCCGCCGCTTATCTCCCACCCAAATAATCACAACATTAACAAATAGTGTACTTACGACACACACTTAAAATTTGAACTCGCACATTAAGAAGAAAGCAGCTACACTAAATCAATTTCTAATAGCACACACAACGCACGATATCCGTGGCATTCCCCTTAAGATTTTTTATTATTTGTTGTTATAGCGGCAATATAGAAATACACAATCTGTGAAAATTTCAACTGTCTACCTATCATGGTTCATGAGATACAGCCCGCTGACAGTCAGACGGATGGACGGACGGACAGCGGAGGCTTAGTAATAGGGTTCGGTTTGGCACCCTTTGGCTACGGAACCCTAAAAATGAGAAAAAATATTATTTTTCCACCGTATGATGGGTTCAATAAGATAAGTCTTGCAAATAAGATTAGCGTAATAAATTGTCTATTAGCTTACCTTTGCTTTCGTAACAATCACATAACATGTATTTTTTTACCGACTTCACAAAAAGGAGGAGGTACTATGTTCGGCCGATTGTATGTTTTTTTTTGTATGTTTGTTCATCGAATACTCCGCCAATTGTCGACGGATTTTCAAAATTATTTTTTTGTTTGAAAGGGTATACTTTCGAGGTGGTCCCATTGTCACCAAATCAGAATCTGATGAGGGGATCCCATGGAAATCCAGGGGAACCCTCAAATTTTATAGGCACAACTATAACGATTTGGGTACTTTTTATAGTAAGAAAGAAAAGAAAGAAAGAAAATAGATTTATTTAGCACAGACTAAAAGGCACACACCATAATAGGTATAACAATAGGTACCTACTTAATAAAAAAAAATAATAATAAAAAAATAAAACAAAATAACAGAGCGATGAGTGTGTGTGTGTGTGTGAGTGTGTGTAGTAACTTGTGCATTTGCTCTCGGAAAATACCATTTGGTGAAGTGGAACTGATGATGAAGACCACAGATGGCCATCGGAACTACTCAATTTATAAGTATTTCACGGGTTGCGATTCGATTACTTTAATATGGTTGCTAAGTAATTTATGCTCGTCAAAATGCATAATGGTGATGATGACTTCACCATGAGCTCCAGTTCTCCTGGTTCTTACTAGGAGAACTCCTCAACAATTAACGCGCCTGCATCGGCAAAAGCAATATTTTGTAAAAAGTGATGTTGCCATTGGGCTATTGTAACTTAGATAAATTACAAACTGACCCACTAAAAAGTGAAAAATAAAAACTTTTTTACAAAAAAAAAAACAACCGACTTCCAAAAAAAAACACTACAAAGAGAAAAATAACTTTTATACCATTCCCCCTCTAAAAAGCTTATTTTATTCACTGAAAACAGTGAATAAAAAGCACTTTTACTCACTGTTTTGATGTTTGAAAATGGAACACACCAATGTATTCGACCACAGATTTAAAGAACCTATGCTAGATGCGGCACGTTATTAGATTGTATGAAAACCGAACGTGTCATCTTTTTTATACCTACGATAACTTCACCCCAGCCATTTAGTGATGTGCTCAGAGTAAACAGAATTGTTTCAATCACTAAGCGTCACTGAGCTAACAGACTTTTTTTAGTACGAACAGTCGAACATGCAGGGCACGCTTGGTCGTGGCTTGCCGTATCTAGTGTAAGTGTAATCTGTGTATTCGACCTACATTGATGTGTTCTAAATTCAATTTGATTGGTCGACATTTTCGACAAGGAGTTTAGCATTAGAATAAAAACTGTTTTGTGTTCTTTGCTGTCCTTAGTAAATTGGCGCTATTTGGAATACTGTAAGTTGTACGAACACAAAGTTTAGTGTTACTTTAATCTTTAATTTTGTGTTTGTTTAGTGTTGTTCTAATCGATTAAAAATGCATTCTAGTGATGAAAATGTGTTAACATCTGAGTTTGTGAAAGAGAGGGCGGCCGATATAGTGGAAAGGTGGAAAGCTTGCTACCCAAAAAATCACGGCTGGTTTACATCAAATCCAATTTAACTTTACTTTTTCTTCATTATATGTATATTTTCACTTAAATCTTTCTTTTTCTCGTAGTCATGGTATAAAGTATAGTATGCAACTCTTGAATAAAACGGATTTATATCGAGGGCCATGAATCGCTCGCGTCGCTCAGGATTCTAACACTTGAATCACTCGCTACGCTCGTGATTCAATCATCATGAATCACTCCCTAGTTAGAATCCTTCACTAGCTCGTGATTCATCTATGGCCCTCGCTTTAAATCCGTCCTTTATTCACTAATTGCATAATATACTATTATACCATTCCCCCTCTAAAAAGCTTATTTTATTCACTGAAAACAGTGAATAAAAAGCACTTTTACTCACTGTTTTGATGTTTGAAAATGGAACACACCCAATGTGTTCGACCACAGATTTAGAGTACCTAGGCTAGATACGGCATGTTATTAGATAGTATGAAAACCGAACGTGTCATCTTTTTTAAACCTACGGTAACTTCACCCCAGCCATTTAGTGATGTGCTCAACTTAAACAAAATTGTTTCAATCGCTAAGCGTCACTGAGCTAACAGACTTTTTTTAGTACGAACAGTCGAACATGCAGGGCACGCTTGGTCGTGGCTTGCCGTATCTAGTGTAAGTGTAATCTGTGTATTCGACCTATATTGATGTGTTCTAAATTCAATTTGATTGGTCGACATTTTCAACAAGGAGTTTAGCTGAGTTTAGCATTAGAATAAAAACTGTTTTATGTTCTTTGCTGTCCTTAGTAAATTGGCGTTATTTTGAATACCTACTGTAAGTTGTACGAACACAAAGTTTAGTGTTACTTTAATCTTTAATTTTGTGTTTGTTTAGTGTTGTTCTACTCGATTAAAAATGCATTCTAGTGATGAATATGTGTTAACACCTGTGTTTATGAAAGAGAGGGCGGCCGATATAGTGGAAAACTTGCTTGTTGGTTTAAATCAAAGCCAATTTAACTTTCCTTTTTCTTCATTATATGTCTATTTTCACTTAAATCTTTCTTTTTCTCGTAGTCATGGTATAAAGTATAGTATGCAACTCTTGAATAAAACGGATTTATATCGAGGGCCATGAATCACTCGCGTCGCTCAGGATTCTAACACTTGAATCACTCGCTACGCTCGTGATTCAATCATCATGAATCACTCCCTACGGTCGTGATTCAATCGTTAGAATCCTTCACTAGCTCTTGATTCATCTATGGCCCTCGCTTTAAATCCGTCCTTTATTCACTAATTGCATAATATACTATAATTTTGGAAGTCGGTGGCAAAAAACTAAAATGAAGATCCAAAAAACACCGAATTCCAAAATTAAAGTTATTTTTCACTTTGTAGTGTTTTTTTTGGAAGTCGGTTGTTTTTTTTGTAAATAAGTTTTTTTAATATCGTATGCCTCAAATATGTGGATAAGACTTGACCAGTCATATTGATCGTCAACTTTACAGATTCATTTACACGATTATATTGCAGTATTTACGAAGTAGTAATGTGTTTTTATAACACATTTGCTCGTAAAGGGTCTCTTATTTCACCAATTTCAATATCGTAATGTATGTCATTACGTACTTGTGCGTTATCGTAAAGTACGTAATGTATGTCATTACGTACTTGTGCGTTATCGTAAAGTAAAACGTACGAGTTTCTTTGTACCTACGGTTTATCATGATGATGCTCCGTCTAAAACGAACGGTACTTTTTTAAATCTTAGCAAAGAGTTTTTATGTCAGAAAAGTGGTCAACATTTTATGAATAAAATTAACTTTGGGATAAAATAAAATTAAAGAATTAAATGTTGAACATTTAATTCTTTAATTTAATTAATTTTGACAAAAGCAATATTTTGTAACATGTGATGAGCACTTGACATTAGACTATTGTAACTTATACAAATTATAAACCGACCCACTAAAAAGAGAGAAATAAAAACTTTTTAACAAAAAAAAACCGACTTCCAAAAATCACTACAAAGTGAAAAATTACGTTGATTTCGGAAGTCGGTGTCTTTCGTTTTTTATTTACTTTCTTTTTTTTTGCCACCGACTTCCGAAATCAAAGTTATTTTTCACTTTGTACTGATTTTTGGAAGTCGGTTTTTGTTTTGTTAAAAAGTTTTTATTTCTCGCTTTTTAGTGGGTCTGTTTATAATTTGTATAAGTTACAATAGTCTAATGTCAAGTGCTCATCACATGTTACAAAATATTGCTTTTCCCGATGCTGGGACGTTAATTGTTGAGGAGTTCTGCTGGTAAGACCCAGGAGAACTCCTCAACAACCACTCACCACACGCATTGTGTGACGAGCGGAAATTGCTTAGCAACCATATTAAAGTAATCCAATCGCAACCCGTAAAATATTTATCATGGAGTAGTTCCGGTAGCCATCTGTGGTCTTCATCATCAGTTCCACTTCACCAAGTGGTGCTTACCCAGAGCAAATGCACGAGCTACTATAAAAAATACCCATATCGCTATAGGTGTGCCTATAATATTTGAAGAGTTCCTTCGATTTCTCCAGGATCCCCTCATCAGAACTGGATTTTGACAATGGGACAACAAATGGGACCATTTGGGAAGTATACCCTTGAATGAATGAATGAATGAATTGCACCGACCCCAGCGTGGTTTAACCAGACTCGATTTCTCGAATGAACCCATAGATTCACACTAGCCCCTGTTGCCTCATGTTACATGGTGCAACAGAGACCATTGTATATCTGTGAGTAGACCGGGGGGCGCGGTAATGGTAGGGAAGACATGCCCTTAGGATATGGAGGGGATAAAGCGCCTACCCAGTATGCACCGTATAGCAAGCCTTGGAATAGTGGAGAGACGGGTGATATAATATGGATGGGCTTTTTTACGACGTTGCTGCCATGTTTCTTCAACGTCAGCTTTCCCGGCGAATCTTTTGGGGGCTAAGCTAAGTTTTTGACTCTTTATGCCACTGCTATTCAGTATTAGTTGTTATTTACAAATTCATCGTTTGAGGTCTCGCTGCTATCTGTTTCCTGATACTTGTATATCTCGCTAGCGGCCTTCTTGTTGTATCATTCTCATTATTCAGCCGTGTCTCCCGAAAAGTTGATTTCCTTATTGGCAAGTACGAGTATTAACATGTTATTTAAAGTCCAGCTTCGGCGGTGAATCTTTTGGCGGGGTCAGACTGCGTTCTCGACATCATTTATGTCACTGCTATGCTGTGTTATCCGTTGCTGTTTCCAGTATCTTCGTCTGAGGTCTCGCTGCCATCCGTTTCAGTTTACCTGTAGATCCCGTTAACAGCGTTGTTGATATTATCTCTTTATACAGCCGTGTCCACCGGAAAGTTCCTTATTGACGTCAATCTTGTCCTGTGGTAATTGGGGTTGGTGATTTATAACCGGAGTTCCTGTTCCACTCATCTGTTGTACAGGCTAATTAGGTTTACTATTTGTTGTGGTGTATTGGTGTTAGATAATTTCTGCGTTAGTTTGGTGGCTACTAATGTACTGATCGCTGTCGATCGCGATCCAGCTATCATGGTGCTTAGGTTTATTATTAGGTTGTCTGTTTTTGTAGAAATCTTAGGCTTCGGCCTCACCCGGGCGATCAAAGGGTCTGTGGAGCGGGGGTGACCGCGCCGGCGGCGCGGCGGCGGGTAGTAGTAGTATGTTGTTTAAAGTCCAGCTTCGGCGGAGAATCTTCTGGCGGGGTTAGACTGCATTCTCGACACCATTTATGTCGCTATATTTATGTTGTATATCTCGCTAGCAGCCTTCTTGTTGTATCTCATTATTCAGCCGTGTCTCCCAAAAAGTTGATTTACTTATTGGCAAGTCTAAAGTCGAGCTTCGGCGGTGAATCTTTTGGCGGGGTTAGACTGCGTTCTCGGCATCATTTATGTCACTGCTATTCTGTATTATCCGTTGCTGTTTCCAGTATCTTCGTCTGAGGTCTCGCTGCTATCCGTTTCAGTTTTCCTGTAGATCCCGATAACAGCGTTGTTGATATTATCTCTTTATTCAGCCGTGTCCACCGAAAAGTTCCTTATTGACGTCAATCTTGTCCTGTGGTAATTAGGGTTGGTGATTTGGAACCGGAGTTCTGATTGTTCCTGCTCCACTCGTATGTTGAACGCACAGCTACAGATCAAGCCATACACCACCAGCATAAGCTGATCTCGCATTGCATAGGAGTTCCTTGCAACTAGAGGTCAGTGTAAACCGGAAATGTACAGCTTGATGTGCACTTAGGTTTACTGTATTGGTGTTAGAAAATTTCTGCGTTAGAGTTTGTTGGCTACTGATGACCCAGCTATCATCGTGCTTAGGTTTATTATTATTTGGCCATAAATTTGGTTGTCTGTTTTTGTAGAAATCTTAGGCTTCTGCCACACCCGAGCGACCAAAGCGTCTGTGGAGCGGTGGCGACGCCGCCGCCCATTCTATCGTGTGGCGCCTTCCACACCTGCGCGACTGCGACGCGTGAAGACCGCGTTTGCAAGACGTGTGTAGAGCTTGTTTACTCTGACTTAGAATGACTCCAGATTGTTTAGCGTCTGATCGTGTCATGTAGTGTATGTGTTACGGTAAGCGCGATCAACCCAAAACTCTATAACCGCCCACTACTACCAAAAACTACCGAAAATCGAGGTAAAAGTGAAAAATTAATGAAAAATTAATCACATTTACCTGTTATTATCAATAATGTAACCTTAGTACCGATAATTGTAATAATTATCAAAGTTTATTTAGTATTTTAGTTCAGTACCTGTAAGTATTGTATGTACTAACAAAAGACGGAAAGACATAGTTCGTCCTCGGATAGTGGAAACGAGACGTGCATTTTCGTACAAATTTTTGTTTTCCTTGGTCCGCTAATCTCCAATAGAATAAATGCAGCAGCGAACATCTATCCTCGAAATTACATGAATTGTGAGAAAACTCTCCATGAGGCTCTCCAAAATCTGATACAGAAAAATTATTAACCGTCGTGAGATAATTACTGTTTTATACTTTTACTAGCTGACCCGACAGACGCTGTCTCGTCCTAGCCATGAATATCCTAATGTAAACGCGCGAGGCTCCCGAAGGCGCAAGCCTGAACACTCTGAATTGTGTAGGAAACCCAATTTACGCTTTAAAAAGCGAACTACGATCTTTTGCCGAAAAGCAAAGTACCGGAACAATTCAAAGTAAAAGGTCAACATTATGAAAGAGACTTAGTTTAAACAACATACATTTCCGAACGCACGCACAAATATTTGTCAACCAATATACAGGGTGCTTGGCGCATGGACCGACACAACCCCTTGGGGGACCGGGGGGGCCACTCGCTAGGCTTCACCCAAAGACCTCCACGTCCCAAGCGTGACGGCAACTGAGATATGTTCCTTTCCGTTCCTTCCCCGAATCACCCAAAATCTCGCCCCCGAACCGATACACTTCCTCCGCTTATGGCTTCAATAGAACAAAATAAATTCCATAATAGTCCGCAACGTATTTTCATTCTAAATAAATTATTATTTGATGTAATTGATCAGTAGAAAATGATTTACGTGCTTCCAAAGTCTTAAAAATGTTTAAATGTATGAAAAGTTACTACTCTTAAATTCATTTTTTTTTTAAATAAAGCCATTTTGACCTTATTTTTATCTCAAAAAGTTCTTTAGCTTGTACCCTTTCTAAGGGTATGCTACACGCTATGAAAAACAATTCAAATGTAGTCAAAATACTAGTTAGAGAGTCAGTTATGGAGTGTTTTAAGAAAAGACTTATTACGGTTACTATATTTTTTTATTTTATTTAGAATAAGAACACATTGCAGACCATAATAAAAATCATTTTGTTCCTTTACAACCATAAACAAAAAAAATATATCGATTCAAAGGCGAGACCCTGGGCAACTCAAAGAAAGAACAAAAAAAAAAAATAAAACTATCACCGTCACACCCAGGACATGGAGGTCCCCAGGCGAAACCCAGCAAATGACCCCCCCAATCCCCCAAAAAACTGTGCCGGTCCACGCGCCAAACACCCTGTATATGTCAATCCTTTTTATGGTTCCGCACCAAAACGGCAAAAAGAACCCCTATGGCGCGACCCCGTCCGTCTGTCTGTCTGTCCGTCCGTCTGTCACAGCTGGATATCCCAAGGACGACCAACGCCATCAACCAGAAACCATGAGCAGTTCCAGGTGACGCTTACTCAACCATCCCGCAGTTACGAAAAAGAGATAAATATATATATAGGTATTCTTCCCGCAACAGGGACTGAACGGGGGTCCATGTGATAGAAGTTTATGCAATGATTACAGGAAAAACAAAACGACGTCTCTAAACAGCACTCCTTCTCATAAATAGGAACGGAACCCCCGCTGCGCGAGTCCGACTCGCACTTGATCGGTTTATATTCTACATTTTTAAAATCCAAAACACGCCACCATCCGAAGATTGTGGATATATCCTGTCGATGCGAAACCTTTACTTAAACACGTTCCCTAATTTGAGGGAAGAGTCCAACGAGGGGATGAACATAATATGGCCGACAGTTACGAAACCCATGAACACTTTGTATTGGAAAACCTTTCCCTTATTTTATTATTTCGTCAATTTTCCATTGTTTTTAACAGTTACTCCGCCATTCGGGATGGAGCCAGAAACCAGGAAAGTCGGTCCAGCCGCTCCGATGTTATAAGTGTTCGAACAAACCCGACCCTGTTCTATTTATAGATTGAGTAGGTATTAATGGTACTATCAAAAGCCTCTGCGCCTCACCCCTTTCAGAACCCTTTCGGTTGCACGTTAAAATCGTAGTTTGCAACGCCCTTTTTAGGGTTCCGTACCTCAAAAGGAAAAATCGGAACCCTAATAAGATCAATCGTGTGTCTGTCTGTCTGTCTGCCCGTCTGTCCGTCTGTCACAGCCAATTTGCTCCGAATGTAATGAACCGATTAAGCCGAAATTTGGTACACATATGAATTTTGGTGACCCAAACACAGACGTGTAACGTAAATAAATGGAGAATATGGCGGCCCTTTTTGGGGGCAAGTAAGTAAAAATTAAAAAAAAAAAAAAAGTTTTGTAAAAAGTTTTGTAAACTGTACCGCGTGACATATCAAATAAAAGGGCCACTGTGAGGGTCTCAAATAATTTTTTAAATTTACAATAAATTGTTTTGAAGTTATTTAAGAAAATATACGAAATTTACCATTCCCCCCCTATCTCCGAAACTACTGAGCCAAAACTTTTCTAAAAAATACAAAAATAGTTCTTTACTTATGAATTGTCTCTTTTAGACCATTTTAGTACGAGCTCTATCGCAACAATTACAAATTAGGAATTTGAAACTTCTGTAATATCATGTACCATATTATTATACTGTATTTAATCAACAAATACTAAAAAGGGCGATTCAAAGGTACCTCGTTTAAACATGGACGATTTTCTGCAACTGCAAAAAACAACCCTGTAATTCACAGTATCATTATGAAATACAAAGTTATCTTTTCAATTGTTTAACGTATATGGTACGGAACCCTTCGTGTGCGAGTCCCGATTTTTTAAATGGACCAATGAATGAAGGATGAGCCTTTTTTAAAGTTATTTTTTGTTTGACCAATGACCCTAAAATATACAATGTCCATTTTCTTAAACGTTTCGTAAAAAAAAAAAAAAAATATTTGTAACGTTTTTTATGATGTGTGCCGAAGCGCTATTGGTGGACGAGAAGAATGTAGTCCATTAGCCACTGGCCCGTGCATACGAAAAACACTCTTATAGGGGTGACGGACAAAAGTCGTTGACTGTACACTCAACAAATTCGCATGAAATGTATGTCTCTCTTTTCGTGTTTGCCAACTATACATTTCTATTTTATTGTAAATTTTAAATCGTGATTATTTTATATACTTAAAGCTTAGCCCATATTGCCTGAAACATATAGGTTTACCTAGTTCAGGCACATTGATTTTACAATAAATACCTATTGAACAAAGAAATAGAAGATTTTGATTTTTTACGTTGATTTTACGGAGTCTATGATTGTACTTCAATCAATCTGCCTAGCCTTCCCCCAACCCTGCCGGGGTCGGCCTTCAGTCCATCCGGATGCAGCCGAACGAACGCCAGCAATTTAAATGGATCGACTGCACATCCGATCTCCACAAACAAGCGACTGTGCAACACGACAGCCCCCGGCAAGACCGGCTGCCAGACCCTCAGGCCCCAGCGACCCAACCTGCCCTCCGAGGCACGGAGGAGCCCGGCATGCAAAGATGGGCACCCATCCACCGACAAGCCCGGCAAGCGCAGCTCAACCCGATAGATCGATCCGCGTAGCTGCTATTTCATGTGTGGTGTGTGATTGAGTGTCAGTGATTATTTCTATCATAGGTAGTGAGTTTGTAACGGTCTGCTGAAAGTAAGAGAGGCTGATTGGCTGACGAAGGATCCCGTTTCCCAAGCGACAAGCTGGGTGACATCTTTTCATGTCTTTCAGGAATATGCTTCTCTCTGCAAAGCACACACCTCTACATTCAAATTAAGTAGGTATATCGCGAGTTTGTCAATTATAATAATATTATGTGCAGTGTATAGTGTTACTGTGTCCCAAAATTGGAGTGTTTTTTTGCGTGAAGGCGATGAAATTCTGAGACGACCCGAGAAGTAAACTCAAGTACCTACAGATGGTGCGTGGCGCCGCGAGGAGGTCCGGATTTTGGACGGTCTCTTGTTACGCAACGTCGTTGCGATGTTGCTATAACTTCAGCTTCCCCGGTGAATCTTTTGGTGATTATACTGCGTTTTCGACTCATTTCTTGTCACTGCTATGCCACGTTGTTGTTTATCTTCGTCTGAGGTCTTTGTGCTATCCGTTTCAAGTTTCTTGTAAATCTCGTTAGCTGCTTTCTTGATTTTATCTCTTTCTTCGGCCGTGTCCACCCAAAACTTGATAATTATCCTTATTGCCGGTAGGTAGGTACGTACGTACACCAGTGTGTTCTCGTTATTTGTGTGAACATGTACATTTACGAGGCAGAATTCGGAGGCAGCGATTAAAATATCTTTGCCACCCCACATAACATCTCGTTAAACTGCGCGGTAGTGTATTTTCTGTCTGTTGTTCCTGAGAGATATTGTTGTTAGGAAAAAATCCGGACTGGATATTAGTCAATTAAAGTAAATTAATTAACTAAATAATCTAAGTAAATTCTGTCGTCGTTACGATTAGCCGATACATAACTTGCTAGGTCTCTGCGAGCAGACACGTGGTCGCATGGCAGTCCCATTAAATTGTTTATTAATTTGACATGCTAGAGCTCTAAATAGACAATTTCGGTCCCTTTTCATTGGTACCATCGAAGCCATTGTTTTGGTATGTTTTTGTCAGAATGCTAACGAAATTGGTTAGAATGACCGACTCGTGTTTTAAAATAAAGACCTTAGTTCTAAGCTTTACCGAAGTTTTTGTGTGAACATAGAATTTAACTTGCCGTAAGTCGACATTCAACAAAAAAAGGATCCATTTTTTGCAGTGGTTTTTGTTGGTTTGCACTTATTAAGGGCCCATACTACCTCAAATGGCTTAGCATGATCCTCGGCTATGTCGAACACACTGCAGCTTTAATTTTAAAATAAATAGGTACCTATAATCTAAAGTTGAGGATTTATATTAGGTACATAGGTACTATGTTAGATTTATATTAGGTACATACTATGTTATACGAAAACACGATTCCATAAAATTTTCTCGATAGAAAAAGATCCGAAAATTACCTCCAAGCCGGACAAAAAGCCGCTGGTATTCAAAAAGTAAATCATTAGGTCATGAAACTTTGCATACTAACTGAATCAACTATAAAGCAGGTCATATGTTACCTATTTGTTTATTTATTTTTATAATTACCATTATTTTCACAGTAAAAGGCAATTACCTAAACTATCGGCGCCTAGCACCACACTCAGTCTCGCTCTCACTTAGTCTGCAAGTGGTATCTTGCGAGCGAGACAAAAGCCTGAGGCATTATGGGCTCTTAAGAAGTAGGTAAACTGTTTGTTTAACTTTATCTCCTAAGAATTTGGATTGATGCTATAATTTTATAAACATGCATTACTTTAGACTAAGAAATATAAGGAACGCCCTCACCAAATTTGCTTGCTGGGAGAAGTCACGATCCTAAGGCGGGACATCAGTTCCACGCTTGGAACGTGTCGTTTGTTTCAGGTCACATATCAGGTGCACCGGTTAATTTACGCTCGAAACGCTAAATTAATTTTTATGACCGATGCGCTGCTCGATTCGCAAACCACTTATTTCTCGCGACGGGGATTTTTTATTTTTGTCGGAGCGACACGACCGCACTCGACGACAGATGGCAAAAGATCCCCCCATTTGGGAAGTATACCCTTTCCAACAAAAAAATATTTTTTCAAATCGGTTGGCAAGCGACGGAGTTATGCGCGAACAAACATAAAAAAAAAAAAAAATACAAACATCCGAATTGAGAACCTCCTCCTTTTTTAGAAGTCGGTTAAAAACAAAAAATATTAATTTACTTTAATAATACTGTCTGTTTTTGTGCCTTTGCCTTAAAAAATAAAGCGCTGATGCGTGCGCATCGCTAATTTGTGAACAAGTAAAAATTATTCCGCGCGCTTTTTCTTTTCGCTGTATTTTTTTATTTGCAAATGTCGTCAACTAATGATGAATTTATTCATTCGACACCGCCAGAAGTCTCAGAGGCAGCGAAAAAGGCTACTTAAGCCTCTTGCCCGAAAAATCGACCGATAGATACTTACAAGCGTATCAAAATTTCATCGTATGGAAAACAAGCAAAGATGCAAATTCATTTTCAGAAAGTGTGTTTTTAACGATTTATTCGTTTAAGAAAGTCCGAGTTTTATTTATTTCCTCGCAAATATGTTATAAAACGTCGTATGACATACGTGCGCTTTGATAATTACAGCCTCTGCTTTCTTGTAGCAAATATCGCCTCGGCTGTAATTTTCAACTTACCGCACTTATATCATAATGTACTATTAAAGTTACATTATTATCTATCTATCTATCTATTAACTCCTCAGATGTCTGAGTAGGATTGGTGCTCAAATGGGAACAACTTGGGTGCTCAAAAAATCGGTGCTCAGAAAATAGGTGCTCAAACGAGAATGCTTCTAATTTTAGACCCAAAACCCCAGTGAGTGGGAGGGTTTGGGGGTTAGTTGCGAACCCTATAGGTTCACAACTACTGATGATGGTATCTTTTCCATTGGATGATGTTTTTTTACGTTTTTAGATATGTGATATAAGCTTGTATACCTACTGTGTAAAGTTTTGTCCTTTTGCACACATGGGGTGCATTTGACACGCGGGGGGGGGGGAAGGGGTGGTTAGGGGGGGGTTAGTTGCGAACTCCATAGGTTCACAACTACTGATGATGATTGGTTTTCCATCGGATGATGTTTTTTTACGTTTATATATATGTGATATAAGCTTATATACCTATTATGTAAAGGGTTTTCCTAATTCACACATGGGGTGCATTCGACACTCTTGAGGGGGTTAAATAAAAAGAGAAGTCCTGACTGACTGATTGACTGACTCATCAACGCCCAGCCCAAACCCTTGGACCTAGAAAGCTGAAACTTTGCACAGAGATTCCCTTTGTACGTAGACAAGGAATAAGAAAGGATTTTTATTCCCGTGGCATATTTTCCGACATCCACGCGGGCGAAACCGCGGGCAAAAGTTAGTACATAAGTATTTCAGTTAAAACTTAAAGAAAAAAAATCGGCCAAGTGCGAGACGGACTCGCACACAAAGGGTTCCGTACCATATTATAATGTTTAACAATCGCAAAGATAACTTTGTATTTCATAATGATACTGTGAATTACAAGGTTATTTTTTGCAGTTGCAGAAAATCGACCATATTTAAAAAAAATACCTTATGAATCGCCGTTTTTAGTATTTGTTGATTAAATACCGTATAAGGTACATTATAATAGAGCTCGTACAAAAATGGTATAAAATTGACAAATTTTACGGCCCCCTATTTCTTCATTTTAGAAGATAAAAAAATTAAAGTATCTTTGTACTCTACTCGATGGGTTCTAGACAATAACACCCCACACACAGGTTATTTTTTTTTCAAATGAAAAGTTTTGTATGGGGACCGCCCCCTTTAATTTTAACTTTACCTACTTTATTTTTATTATTTATTGTTATAGTCGTAATAGAAATACACAATCTGTGAAAATTTCAACTCTCTACCTATTAAGGTTCGTGAGATACAGCCCTGTGACAGACGGACGGACGGACAGCGGAGGCTTAGTAAGTTTGTACGCACAATATTGACATACTAGCTAGACTACCCGCGGCTTCGCCCGCGTGGATGTCTGATTTCATGGGTTTTAATTTTCTTATAATTGTTTATTTTACATCAAAAGTATAAATACTGAGTTTCAAGTTAATCGGACTGCGCTTTAAAATTCTTGCATACAAACTTTAACATCCCTAAACCCCATTTGAGGGGTAGTTTTGAAAAACTAATAATGACAAACTTTATTACTTACATAAGCAATTATTTGTGCTAAGTTTTAAGTTTATTAACCAAATTAATAAGATTTTTCATGTAAACTGTATCCCTGTTTCCACGCCCACAGGGGTAGAATTTCAAAAATCGTCTGGGATGTTTCCATAGCTTGTCTCAAACATTATTTACACCAATTTTCAAGTTAATCAATCCCCAATAAAATCCTCCGCTGCAAAATTTACTACCACTTTTCACCCCTTAGGGGTAGATTTTTGGAAAACCCTGATACACGTTAGTTAGTCTTCATTTTTGGTCTCAAGTACAAAATCTGAGTTTTGAGTAAATCGGACCGCGGGTTTCAAAATTCCTCTATAAAAACTTTGACACCCACCAATACCGTCTTCTGGGGTCGCGGGATGTTCGAAAGAGATACCATGGCCCTGCCATAGGCAACTGAAGGAACACGGGTGGGTTTTAGTTCGTAAAAGTATGACACGCCCTTCCGCTCCACCCAGAGAACGAGAAGTCATTTGATGATTTCCCATCCACAAAAAGGGGGTAGTTTAGCAAAATGAATATTCGTGCTAAGTTTCAAGTCTAATAACTCAAGAGATAAGATTTTTCATACAAACTTTCATCCCCTATTTTATTCCCTTAGGGATGGAATTTCCAAAAATTCTTCCTTAAGGTTGAAGCGCCAGGGTAGCCCGCGAAATTCAAAATTTCTTACGTTTTTTGCAATTTGTAGGTCCGTGTGAGCTTGTATGTTGATTAAAATATGATTCGCGGCCGTAGCTAATATGGCTTTACAGAATTATAATCATTAGAAACAGCAATACAACTCCATAAGTTAGCATTTACCTCAAATCTAGCGATTTCATGAAATCATGATGTTTGAGGTAAATGCTAACTTATGGAGATGTATTGCTGATTCTAATGATTATAATTCTGTAAAGCCATATTAGCTACGCCCGCGAATCATATTTTAATCAACATACAAGCTCACACTGACCTACAAATTGCAAAAAACGTAAGAAATTTTGAATTTCGCGGGTTACCCTTGCGCTTTCGCCTTAATGGATGTTTACACTATATAAGGTACATATGTTCAAAATTTCATGTCTCTAGGTCCGGTGGTTTGGACTGTGCGTTAATTATTATCGGTCAATGAGTCAGTCAGGACTTTTAATTTTATATATATAGATTTACAAGACCATAAACTTCTTATAGTTTTTCCTGTAATCTATAGGTATAGAACTATTTTCTGTATTTTTTTTCAAAATTTTAGGCTCAGTAGTTTCGGAGATAAGGGGGGGGGGAATGGTCAATTTTCGTCTATTTTCTTAAATAACTGCAAAACAAATTTATTTTAAAATGATTAAAAAAATATATTTGAGACCCTCACAGTAAGACCTTTCATTTGATATGTCACACGGTGCAGTTTGCAAAACTTTTTTTTAAATTGTACTTATTTTCCCCCCAAAAGGGACCCCTATATTCAAAATTAATTTATTTACGTTACATGTCCGTGTTTGGGTTACCAAAATACATATGTGTACCAAGTTTCAACTTAATCGGTTCATTAGATTCGGAGCAAATTGGCTGTGACAGACGGACAGACACACGAGTGATCCTTTAGGGGTTCCGTTTTTTCCTTTTGAGGTACGGAACCCTAACAAGAAAAAACTGTCACAAATATAATATGGCAATACGAATTCCTTTATTCTGTAAATAATTATCGAGTTTTATGCGTGAATATAGACGTCGAAGTGTATCTTCTCTCCGCGGGCGCTCTTCATCCGAAGGTTCACGAAGTTAAACCCGAGGCCGCCCTGCGTCACGTTGGCGGTCGCACTTGAGTGTGTCATGTCGAACGCCAGAATACCCTGAAATTGGACAATGTTTGTTCAAGTGTGCGGTACGGAAATAACTGTAATTGTGTCGTTTTTGAATAAAGAATATGACTAGGCAACCATGATGCACACGCTAAACCTGTGGCTGAATTTGAATTTGGCGCAGCCTTGAGACACACACACACACAACTGTTGGACAGTACGACAACGTCGAAAGGTTCCATCGTTTATCTTCGGAAAAACCGAACTCAGCCGAATTAAATGTGACTGGTGGTCCAAATAATCGTTACCAGGTTGATGATTATTATTATTACTGTTCATTGAAAGAGAGTAGGTACATTACATACACTAGGAGCACGAGAAAAATACTACTACAATTCTTTGACATAATATAGCGTTTCATTGCGATGCGATGCGATTTAGTAGGCAAATAATTAATTATAGTAGTAGTTTTCTCGTGCTCCTAGTAGTATGTAATGTACCTACTCTCTTCCAATAAACAGTAATAATAATAATCAACCTGGGAACTTTCATCATGCGCCGCAATTTCGAAAAAAAATCAAAATGGCGGCGGGTCGATATGCCAGATTGGTTCTATCCCCTTTGGAATGTAGATAGCTTATACCCTGGATTAATACATAGGCTACCTACTTTTTATCAAGGTCTACGCAGGTGAATCCGCGGGGCGTAGCTAGTGGGTAAGAAAGAGTCCAAAATAAGTTTATTTGTGACAGAAACACATCTACACAAAAAGTTTAGAATAATCAGAAAATTAAAACAAAATAGATCTACATAAATTACATAATAGGTACAAGTCTTATGGCACAACCTCTTGTGGGGTCATTATACTCATCATTATAAACAAGTCTAAATTACTTATTTAATTACTTTTACATTGAGATAAAAACCCCAATTAAATCAATAAAGATAAAAAAACCGGGCAAGAGCGAGTCGGACTCGCGCACCGAGGGTTCCGTTCCGATTTCTGAAAAAGTGTGCTATTTAGAGACATCGTTTTATTTTTCCTGTAATCTTTACATAAACTTCTATCACTTAGAATATTTTCAGATTTTTCTCTTTGCAAACTTCAGAGATAAGGGGGGGAACGGTATTTTTTTTACATTTTTGATCAAAAGTCGAACACTGTGCGGCCTAAAAAAAAATGAAAATATGTTTGAGAATGTGCAAACAGCGTTCTTTTATATGATACCCCACATGACCTAGTAGCTCCTCTAGCAAAAAAAATACATATATTTTAATTTCTTTCTTATTTGCAAAATAGTTGCGTAAACGTCATCTAAAACTGTTCCAAATTTCAAGTTGATAGCACTAGTAGTTCTTGAGATATCCAGCTGTGACAGACAGACAGACAGACTGAGTCACACCATAAGGGTTCCTTTTTTACCATTTTGGTACGGAACCCTAAAAACTATGGAACCAAAATTGAAATCGCAAAAAATAATCAGCGCTTCCCTACATTTCACGAGCTATGCGAACATAAATTTAGGGAGCAGCTGTTTTTTTAAAATAAAATAAATAAATAAATATATCCTTGGACATTTCACACAACGCCATCTACTCCCAAGCTAAGCAACCTAATGCTTGTGCTAAGGTAACGATTTTCTTAATTACACCTTGTATAAACAGAAATAGTCGACAGCTGCACGTTCTGACTGTGACAAGAAGGTTTCCACTCAGCATGATGCTTGCTAGGGGACCTACAGCACGGCGCTGATTTTCAGTGGTTACCCGAAAACCTCAAAAAATGGAGTCCCTTTGGTCCGAAGTGTGATCCACTATCATATAGGTAAATTATACGGGACTTTCGCAGAACCATTATGTCAGTAAAAGATTTATCTATCTAAATACCGATAACCTATTGCCTTGTATAAAAATGTTCTATGATTATCTCAGAAGTAAAACAAAAGTAACACATTCACCCACATCAAGTGACGAAGCGACGATAAGGCACTGATTACGGCTTTTCGCGGTTTCTCCCGCATACACCGGTATAAAGAGTAGCCTATGTGTAAATCCAGCTTTCTACATACCAAATTTCGTCCATTTCGGTTTAGCCGTTTGACGGATGTGTGGTGTTACTCGAATGGATAGAATAAGAAATGAATACAATAATATATGAGGATCTTTGAAAGTGGCACCGGTGACTGAAAAGTTGTGCGGAAATCGGTTGTCATAGTATGGGCATGTAATGCGGAGGAATGAGGAGAATGTCATGAGGAAAGTTTTGAGGAAACTTTCTCCAGGACGTCTTTATTTGATAATGAAAAAGTTGTTTGTAAAATCTCGGGTTTCTTGGGGATCACCTATGCGATGGCACGACGTCGGTCGAGAACTCATTTTTTTTTTAAACAATACATTAAATGCGTGCCAATACAGTGACTTTTGCTTTCGTAATTTTCTCATTAACTTGTCCTACTAACTTCCGTAAAACTTAATTTTTAAATGAGAAACGCAAAAATCCAAGAGTCTCACCTCACATATAATATGTGTCTCCACAAAGCATATAAAAGAGAACCTCTTTTGTGTGCGTCTTGGATCTTTGCTTATCTAAGAAACCAACCAGTTAGTTTAGAACCATAGATCACACATAAAAAAGGTATTAATTATTAAGAACCGGTTTATTGAGTGAGCGATTGTTAATAATAATAATTATTTGGTATTGGTTTGTAATTTAGAGATACTCTATAAGTGCTTGGAAATCTGTATTATTAATATACCTACGTGATACTTGTTTTTGAACTACAGAATCACAATATACACATTTTCACAATTTCATTTTAAAATTTTTTACCTGTGATTCTTAAAAATGTTGCCATTTAGGCAGTACTTAGTCATTAATATGGTAGTTTTAACATTAAAAAAATAAAATTAATATTAAATAAATTCGGCACACCAGAACTTTTTACCCTAACTGTACTTTAAGTGTGTTCAGGAACGTTATATCTACTAACATAACCAATTTACAAATGTAGCGTTACCAATCGGGTGCGTTAGGTACGAGTCGGGCGCGACCCAAATAATTGCCGGCAATTATTTGAATAGGCCAAGTCACATGTTCAAATCGATGTTGTTTTCAAAGAACATGTACTTAATAATAATTTACGAAAAATTCAATGACTATCTATTTAGGTAAATATTATCGAAATACATACACACACGAAGTAAATAAATTGACAAAAAGATACATAAGTAGGTTAATAAATAAAATGAATTACATATAAAAGTTCAATCTGCCTAGCCTTTTCCCAACTATTTTCGGGTTGGCTTCCAGTCTACTTGGAGCCACTGCCTATCTGACCTCCACAACCCAGTTGCTGGGTAACATGGTAGCCAATTCCCAAAAACCTCACCTGAATAGAACGTCCAAAATTAGAAGGTACAGCTGGCAATGCGAAGTACAGATTCTCTACCCTCTTTCTGAAGACCTTGGAACTGTACTCAGCATTATGATGGTATACCATCGGCCTCAACACATTAGTACCCAGGAACGTATGTTCACACTCCACAAATACTATAGCTGCCAGCAAAAAGGCTAAAGCACACAGCTTCATTTTTATAAAAAAGTAAAAAACACTTTTGAATTTCGAATCAGACGTCTGAACGACTCGACGTACCGAACGTGGATGAATACTGAATTTGTGTTTCTAGGTATGTTTCTACATTTTTATCTCTATAATGATAAACTGGGTGTCATTATTTGTTATTATTCACAGTTAAGTATAATTTCATATAACTAACTTATCTTTATGACTTTGGTCAAGTAATCGCAAGCTTGGTCGTGACCGCGAATTTCGATTTTGATTGTTTACTTTGAAATACGAGTATTGTCACCATTTGGTTCCCGGAAAGTGGATAACTCGTGGCTAAACAGTAACAGCCACACGGGATCGGCCCGTGCGGCTGAAGTTATGCTACGCTTGCCGAGATCGGCCCGTGGTTGGAGACCATCTCTTACACGTCGAGAGCCCTCCGTGCTTCGTTGGTCCCAGCTATCATTTGTAGATCTTTGACAGTAGTTACATGTAGTCAGAAGACAGTGACAACTAGTCATACCAAGGGGTATCGTATTACTCATCATTAACTGGGTTTTGTATCCGTACCATGTAAAATACTGGTATTCAGCTATATCCGGGTACACTGAAAGTCGACCCAAACATAGTTTAGAAAGGGTTACGCAGATGATGATGGTTGATTTGGTTACCGGAAAATAAAGTTATTCAGTTCTATCGATGTTACGATACTCTTCACCGGTAGTAAATTTATACCGTGTGTAAAAAGACACTTGCAGAAGCCGAAAGCCACTTATAGCCATTATTTGGATCGTTTTTCTCCACTAGACCATACCTGGGAATCCATTGGTTCTGGGGATATTAAAGGTCAAAGTCGCATTTTTTTTTACTAAAACGTATTCCAAGTGTTATTTACTAAACTTTTTCCGACAAGTACCTCTACGCCTACCGTAGAGCGAAGGGGCGGGGCTTAACTCCGTTTGTCTGGGTTCGCGTTACATTGCGCGTAATAAAAAAATTGCTTTAAAAGTCGTTTCCCAGCAATAATTTTTGCGCAAAGTAATTAGTTAGATGTACAATATGCACAGTTGACGGCTTTGTAATGTGTATTTTTATACCTTGTACAAGATGATTATATAAACACACACACAGTGATCATCAATCTGCTTTCATTAACTGTTAGTAGGGATATGTTACCTAAATTTTTGTTTTGTAGTCCGGTCAAAATAGACATTTCAATTAACAAAAATTCCGACAGAGCTAAATTTTGGTGTAGACCTTGGGTACACCATTAGAAATAAAGTGTCAAAAGTCCCCATCGATCCCATGTGTGCTAAAAATGTTATTGGGGGTCAAATGTCAAAATTTGAGGATTTTTGGATTTTTCTCGTAAACGGTAAGTTATATCAAAAAAATATGTGAGACAAAATCGAAGATCATAAAATTGTCTTCAAAAATTGTTTGTAAACTTTTTTTCTAAGAATCACCGTTTCTGAGATATCGCGATTCTAAAAGTTGAAGGAAGCACGTTGTACATGATATGCACACATTTCCACACCACCTGGAGGAAGTGTACTTTGGCGCGTTTTTTTTAAAGTGGTTTCCTTGGTAGGCCTACTCCACGAACTATTATGACGGAATTTACAGGGACAAAAAACCTCAAATTTTGACATTTGACCCCCAATAAGTTTTTTAGCACACATGGGATCGATGGGGACTTTTGACACTTTATTTCTAATGTTATACCCAAGGTCTCCACCAAAATTTAGCTGTGTCGGAATTTGTGTTAATTGACCACTACTTTTATGTCTATTTTGACCGGACTATTGTCTGTCATATTGGATTAAAAAATATTGGTATTAATATTACATATTTTTTCTTTTATTACGTAATCAAAAGTTTACGGCGATACATTGAGTTAAAATGTGGCATGACGTCACTCCTTGCAAGATTTTATACGTAGTTTGTTATAGTTGTGAAGTAGCGAGCCCCCTTTATTTAAGTACTTTTTTATTCCTATGATAAAGCAAAAAACATTTGTGTCTAATATTTTTTTATGACTGACTGACGGACTCAATACTCAATACTCAATATAATTTCTTTTTTTTTACCCAAGAAACATCCCTGTTATGGCAATATTTTCTTCAAATCATTAATCTAATTGGAAACCTGAAGGGGGATGTACTAAGGTAGGCCAAGAAATTCAAATTTTCTTAAGTTTTTTTTGCAATTTACAGGTCAGTGTCAGGTTGTATGTTGATTAAAATATGATTCACAGCCGTCACTAATAATAATATGAATCAGCAATACAACTCTCTGAGTTCATATAACCCTATTGAATGACTCTTTTATGAAATCATGAGATTTGAGGCCAATTCTAACATAAGGAGTTGTATTGCTGATTCTAATGATTATAATTCTGTAAAGCCATATTTGTTACGGCCGCGAACAATGTATACATAACCTGACACTGACTTGCAAATTGCAAAAAAACGAAAGAAAATTTGAATTTCGTGGACTAGGGCTACCCTATCGCATCCCCAATAAAAACAACATCCCGGTACAATAATGAAAAAATCCCTGCCATTCTAAATCTTCTTTATTAACAAATGAATAGCAGAAATAAAAGTTAAAATATAAAATAAATTCTGATGTCCCTTCAGTTCAGTTTTACCGAGGGTTTCGGTCCGAATCTCTGCGGCTCGGATTGGCTTGGAAATAACAAAATAGTAAAAAACCGACTTCACCTGATAGCGTGTGACAGACCGACAGACGCGACGGTGGGCGGCCGCCTTTACATAGAAGTGGAGTTTTCCCCACATTTATTTGCTGGCGTTTTTCCTCTAGTGTATGTTGACAGGCTTTTCCCGGGACTTTTGTTAAAAATAATCATTGTAACACTCAGATTACCTTTGGTTTTTGGGCTATAAAAGACTATGTTGTCTGTTTATGATTCAATGTGGATTTTGTTAATCATCAGCTAGAAGACGTTGTACATATCTAGCTACCTACGTTTAAAGGCTCCCACACACAGGCGCAACGTGACGCGACTCTGGTGGAACAGTTTCTATGAAAACGTACCGGAGTCGCGTCGCGACTGTCTGTGGGAGCCTAAACACATTTTAAATAAATAAATAGATACAGTAGCGTTCATAAGTCCATTAGCAATCTCACAAAGCAATACATTGACGCTTCGGTTGGACTTACGATAAGTTGTTTCTATATTATAGACACGCACACACACTCACTTAGTCTGAAACTGATAGTACCAACCGACTTAGTTTATGGCATGCTGTCTTAGTGGTTATCGTGCTCTGGCAAGTGCGAATATGGCGAGTGCGGTTCGAATCTCACCGGCAGTAATTATTGTTTTAGTTAATTTTGAATAATTACTGTACCAATATCGTTTTCGTTTGTGTCTGAGATCCTGGAGAGTTTGTTGCGCACCTTCCTCCCAGCCAAAGCACTAGGAAGTGGTGAAGGGCGGGAGTTTTGGGGAAAGTCTTATTTTGACGGTCGAAAAGTGCGGAATTTAAATAAATTACTTGAATTTGATTTAGATTTTTGGGTCAACTTTCAACTTAGGTATACTAGTAAATTCATGTAACAATATATATTTCAGTATAATAAATAACATAATCAGGCATAAATATAAATATTGTAGCGCATCTCTTTGCCACGATCGCTCTTCATGCGAAGGTTCACGAAGTTGAAGCCGATGCCACCCTCCGTCACGTTAGCTGATGCGCCGGAGTGCGTCAGGTCGTACGCCAGGATACCCTGTGAAATAAACAAATATAAAAATAAATTGAAAATTAATAGACACGTTATCAACGATGATAAACAAAGCTAAGGCACAAACGAACGATGTTTGGCATAATGTGATATCTGGGTACTTAAATAACTTTTAATCAACTAAAATTCAAAATTTTAATTTCGAATAAACCTTTATTGGTACATAAGAAACGTCAGAAGCTTGCACAGTTCCAATTGGTCGTTTCCTATGGAGAAGAGCTGGCAAGAAACTCCACGGTTCCTCTATCACACACACGCAGACGACAGGTTGATGACACGATTGGCGCAGTGGTTGAGCGTTTGACTGCTGCGCAGCATGTCGCGGGTTCGATTCCCGCACGGAACAAATATTTGTACGACCTACAAGTATTTGTTCCGAGTCTGGGTGTTTTTCTATCTATAATATGTATGTATTTACAAAAAATAAATAAAAATGTATATAAGTAGTTTATCAGCCATCTCGTTACCATAATAAGGTTGCTTTGCTTGGGACTAGATGCCGTTGTGTGAAATGTCCAAGGATATTAAGGATATTATTATTTATCCATTATTATATCACCACGTGTCGTTAATTTCGTGGGTAAGGTTTTACTTGTTTGACAGCAGACAATCTGTCACAGATTTGACGACTAAGGTCGGGTTCACCGACTTTTAAAACGGCTGTTTAGTTACTGATGAACTAAACAGCCGTTTTAAAAGTCGGTTCTTTCGTTAGGAAATTTGACACAAACCAACTGTTTTTGTTGTTTTGTTTGAAAATGTGAACACAGGCCTATAAAGATGATGACATCACTCGAGCCGCTAATAATGTGTGCCCGGTTTTGATTATGAAAATTAAATTCAGTTTGATAAATGAAAAATTAGTATTGTTAAGAGCGTTTACGCCGCACGGCATTTCATACAAATTTTGAAGTCCTTGTTTTTCGAAATGAATGAACCGATGTTAATGAAATTTCATACGCATAAGCAAGATATTTACATAAGTCTGAAAAGTTAGTTAAGCATAGTGTTACAGCTAAATTCGACGACAGAGATAAATATTCCCTACAAATTACCAATTACCAAGAGATTCTAATTATCTTTTTTTAAATAAGACATTTTGAAAATGTTCTTAACGAACTTTTTAGATCTATAAATCTTGCAGCGTATGAAGTTTCATTAAAATCGGTTCATTAATTTCGAAAAACATGAAAGTTTGTATGCCGTACGGCGTAAACGCTCTAATATTTTGATGAAATGTTCATGTTGTAAGGAAAACGGACCACAAGGAAAATTTTTAATCGGTTTCCTAAAAACTGTAAACTAGCCTATTCCATAAAGTGAACGAACAAAAAGGTCACCAACACTTTACCTTAATACTCCTCCCATTTGAATAGTAACGGCCAGCGGGCAGCATGAAGTGAAAATATTCTATCCTCTTCTGGAAAATCTTCGATGAGTACCGAACCTCCTTGTGATACACAAGAGGCCGCATGAAGTTGGTCCCCATAAATGTGTGACCACATTCTACAAAGACAACAACAGCAAGCAAAAGTACTACAGTATAAACCTTCATTTTGGGAAAATTTTGAAGACTTGTTTTTTTTTTGGTTGACAGTGTGAGGTCGGTTTCACGAATGATGGTTGCAAACACAGAGTACATTATATATGAGGTTGCTCAGTGCGCGGTTATATTTTTATCTGTTATCGTCGAACTTTACACCATTAGAAGCTGTAATTAGGGATACTTACCGTGTATTATTGTCCTGTTAATATTGATTGACAATTATTAATGATGTTTGTCCATAAATCATTTCCGCGAACAAGTTACTGTTTGTGTCCTCATAGAGAAAGTGGAGACATAACTCTTTAAACATATGTTATATGTATAGTGGCCAATCTTTGAGAATGTGGTAAATGTGTTCAATAACTCATTAAAGCTCTTTTTTAAGACTTAACAATGATAAACAAAACACTGAAAGAACTTTGTAAAGGTAAATATATGTTGTAGATATATGACAGCATAGCTTATTTACCTTTACGAAGTTCTTTCAGTATTTTGTTTTTATTGCTTGCGCTTTGATGAGTTATTGAACACATTTACCACATTTTCTAAGATTGGACATTTTGGGAGTTGGACATTTTGGGAATTGGACATTTTGACAATTGTACATTTTGGGATTTGGACATTTTGACACCGCTGGACATTTTGAGAATTGGACATTTTGCCCCTGAATGATCGTTTCATTTATTTTGGAATGCCCTTTGTTTTGACTTCAAAGTTGTGGCGAGTGAGAGTTTATAGACTCGATCGCGTTTACGTTAATGTTAACTTACGTCAATTTGTATGGAATCTTACTACTAATACAAATGCGAAAGTTTGGATGGATGGGTGTTTGTTTCTCAATCACGCCAGAACGGTTGAACGGATCTAGATGAAATTTGGCACAGAGGTAGATTATAGTCTGGAATAGCGCATATGCTACTTTTTATCCTAGAAAAATGTACGGTTCCTGTGGGATAATTTCCGACATCCACGCGGGCGAAGCCGCTGGCAAAAGCTAGTATGGAATAATTGTGTTTCCTTTACAGTCACCAGGAGGCGCTTATTCAGTTTCAGTACAAATTGAAGTTTACGTTAACGCGATCGAGTAAGTATAAAAACTCGCACTAAAGACCCTGGATGCAGGCAGGTTTCGTAGTGAATTTTGAGAAAGCATAATCAGTAAAAGGCATGTGCTATTCTGATACCTAATGGTAAGTTTTTCTTTTCATCAATGCTGGGGAAACAACTTAGTATTCATTTATGACCAAAGGATTCTTCAAGTTGGTATTTTCTACTTTATACGCAGATGTACACGTACACAGGAGATGTAAAAGTTGACTGGTAAGTTTGAATGAAATCGCTGTACCGCGCCTTAGGAATGCGCGGCGAGGCGGGGGAAGGGACGCCGCGACGTGAGTCCTGCGACCCTGCAGCCCTGCCCTACTGCTGCTGTCCTGTGGTGCTGTGTGTGTGTGACCTGCGGAGCGGCCTGCGGCTGCCCCCGTCTCCCCGCGAACTTACCTAAGGCGTGGTACGGTGAGCAACAGAAGTCGGTTAACACTGCTACTTTTTGACATCATCTAAATTAACACAAAATTACAAGTTTTAATTTTTCTTTGAAATTCACGGGTCACTCCCGACTCGTAACGCTCCCGACTCGACTGGTAACGCTACATATAATTACCTATAGCGGTGCGCGCGTGCACCAGGTACAGTCAGTACGTTAAGTCTAATTTATAAGGAATGTTTTGTTTGAAATTAAATAAGTAATTTAAGATTTTTGTAGTGTATATTTATTAATATGTTTAAAATAAAATAAAAATAAAAAAGCCTTTTATTTCATGCATTAAACACTATTTTCATATTACTATTAGGTACGTACATAATTATGTTATAAAGTAATAGGTTTCTTACTTATATTTAATTTAATTAATTTTGTTACCCACTTAGATTTTTTTTTTTTTTTATAATTAATATGTTTAAGTATATAAAAATATATTTAAGTGGAGCTCGGTATAAGTAATAACAGCCGCACGGGTCGATCCATCAGGTTAAGCTACGCTTGCCGGGGTTGGTCAGTGCATGGGTGACCATCTTTACATACCGAGACTCACCAGAAAGCACGTTAAACCGTTGGTCCCGGCTGTCTTTCGTGGATTTTTGACAGTCGTTACGGGTCGTCAGAAGCCCGAAAGTCTGACAACCAGTCTTACTAAGGCGTATCGTATTACCCAGTTACTGGGTTGTGGAGGTAAGGTGCATCCGGATAGACTGGAAGCCGACCCTAATATAGTTGGGAAAAGGCTAGGCAGATTGATTGATAAAAATATATTTAATTATTATAAACTAAACAATGATAAATCAACAACATGCAATAGGTAAACTTTGTTTATTAATTCCAAAATACCTGATCGACGGAGCTCTGCTCGGGTAAAAATAGAGAAAATGAATTTTTCATATTTGTATTTATTAAATTTTCCCAGATGTGAGACCTAGCTAGATCGATCTTTTTTTGCCCCCGAAAACCCCTATATTGCAAGTTTCATCGAAATCGTTAGAGCCGTTTTCGAGAACGTGATTACAAATATATATATATATCCTATATTGTATAAGGTCCCATTAAAATAGGTGGACAAATTTTCACAGGGTGTTCTACCCATGAATATGAACAACTTTCAATATAGGACTCTGAAATCGCGAAAAAAAATCAGCCGTTCAGTACATTTATCTACTTACATAAATCTTAATTATTGATAAAAATACTTTTATTAATAATTAAGATTTAGAAAACTCAAGTGTTAATCGACTTTTGCTGCTGACTGTACAGCGGTTTCGGTCAAACTATAGTAAAGTCTATGATATTAAGTGCGCCCGGGTTTGAAGTATTAAATAAATAAATGTAAAAACCGTGTTTACCAATTTAACTCAACCTTAATGATGTTAACTTCATTAAAAATAACAAATGCATTAGTTTCCCTAATGGTCGTGTTATCAGCCAGTGAATGGCGTACCACTGTATGTCAATAGTTTACTATGCTAGTGGAAAATACAAAAGAAAAAAAAAAAAAAAAAACAAAACAAAGAAAAAAGATAGACAAAAAAAAACAAAAAGAAAGAGAGAAAAGACAAAAGATGCATATTTATGCAATTTGGTGCCGAGTTCACTTTTATGAAAAGGAAATAAAACATGTTTGCGGTAAAGGTATTCAGTGTGGATAAGTCATAAAAAAAAACAGTTTTGTTTCATCATAAAGGGTCTTAGAAACTATCAATTGCAATTGTCAATTTTTACGTGATTGATACACATTCATGCGCAAATTAGTCGTCTACCTACCAAGTGCAACTGAAGCGATTGACAATATTACTACAGTAGAAATTGATGGCAATTGATCAATTGCGAATGATCGTTTCGGAGACCTCTAATAGAATGTAGGTAATTCAACAATCACTCATATAAGTAGGTCTGTTAATGATAGGCGAAATCGATGACTTTTGCGTTTCTGTCGTTTTTCAGTCAACAAGGAAGCCTTATTTATAGTTTCGCCATGTTCATTCATAGTCAAGTAAAAGTAATTGCTCAAGTAATGATTTTCATTCTATAGTTTAGTAATTGCTTGAAGTTAGAACTGTCAAAGCTTAGAATTCTTAGCCAAGTCATAGTCACCATTTTCTTTACTTATGAATTCTACCCTCAAGTAATGACTTCATTACGAAATTACTATTAGCAAGTAATTACTCAAGTAATTACTTGATTATATATACGAGCCTTTGTACTAGAAAGCTGTAATTTGATAAGGGTACCTACATATTTATCACGACGACAAGTGGTAAAATAAAATCTCTCTAAATTCTAATAATCATCATTCTCCATTTGAATAATGAAGGATTTACAAAAACAAAAAAAAAACTTTTTATTTAAGTAGGTACACACACAATTTTTAGGATACAGTTCGGTGTAACAGTCATCCAGTTGTTTTGTAAAAAAATCTCACGGACTCGTTTGCCGGGAGGTATCAAAATATTTTGCCAAAAATAGATTTGTGAGCTTCGTAGAATGCGATACCACAGTTTGATTGGTGACGTGTTATTTATGAATATTTTCTGACATTCGTATAAACGCTAAAGCATGTTTTAGGTCTATTTAGATTTTGGCTTTTCTATTTTTGCCGTAAAAAATAATTAAATAACATTTTTGAAGCATTTAATTCCATTCATTTACTTGTCATTCGGTATTTCGGTACTTATTGTTTGAAAATTGTTTAATTTTCTAAAGACAGAAGATTTATTTCCGTTCCAATTTCTGAAAAAGTGTGCTATTTAGAGACATCGTTTTATTTTTCCTGTAATCTTTACATAAACTTCTATCATATAGAATATTTTCAGATTTTTCTCTTTGCAAACTTCGGAGATAAGGGGGGGGGAACGGTATTTTTTTTACATTTTTCATCGAAACTCGAAAACTATGCGGCCTAAAAAAAAGAAAAAAAAATTGAGAATGTGCAAGCAGCGTTCTTTCATATGATACCCCACATGCCCTTTGAATTTTTTTTAAGACCACCTGTCAGTACCTGTTACAAAATAAGCATAAATATTTTTATTTCTTTCCTATTTGCAAAATAGTTGGGTAAACGTCATATAAAACTGTTCCTTTCAAGTTGATAGCATTAGTAGTTCTTGAGATATCCAGCTGTGACAGACAGACAGACAGACAGACAGACTGAGTGACACCATAAGGGTTCCTTTTTTACCATTTTGGTACGGAACCCTAAAACCGGCCAAGTGCATGTTGGACCACGCATAATGAAGGGTTCCGTAGTTGGGATAACTTCTTCCCAACATTGTAGTTGAAAAACATGTTACACTACATCGATATAGTCACGGTTAATTCTCCAACTGCAAATGTAAGTTTGTAATTGCAAAAAAATGTGAGAAAACTACAAATTAACGATTTTAGGACTTTTTCCTTTGCTTATGCTGTAACCTTGCTTCTTGCTAAATTACATGATTGTAGGTCAACTGGAAGTACCTACCTAAAGGTTTTGATTTATTTGCGAGTATCAAAATAATAAATGGCCGATTTTTTTATTGCGTTGACTTAGAAGCTCAAGTTTTTTAGAGCTCCAAGGGACCGTACCTATATAATAGACCTACGTGTTTGATATAAATTTTAACTTGATAACTTCACGCGTTCTTGAGAAAAATAATCTTGACAGACTGACAGACAAACGGACAACAAAGTGATCCTGTAAGGGTTCCGTTTTCTTCCTATTGAGGTACGAAACCCTAAAAGCTCTCGTGACACTACGAAAGCAAGTAGGTATCATGTGGCTGATGTAGGCGCATACATTTTGGAGTTAAAATAATAATTAAACTATCGGACTGTCCTTAGTTTGATAAAATTATATCAATATTTGTACGGAGAGTTAAAACATCGTTTTTTAGTATTAAAATAACAAATTGTCGTTATCGTTCTACACAACGAAGTTTAACCACTTTAGTGCTAGATAGGTTTTGTTAAAGTATTTTCCTCCTTTCTAACATCTAACCATGACTCTCCCTGTCTACTTTCTAACATCTAACCATGACTCTCCCTGTCTACTTTCTAACATCTAACCATGACTCTCCCTGTCTACTTTCTAACATCTAACCATGACTCTCCCTGTCTACTTTCTAACATCTAACCATGACTCTCCCTGTCTACTTTCTAACATCTAACCATGACTCTCCCTGTCTACTTCACCAATTTGCTGCATAACAATACGCTGTCCGTGAAAGGACATGCAAGCAGAGGTGTAGTGGTGTTCCGTAGTCAACAAGGAAGGAATAGTTTCGCTATGTCCGTCCGTAGCAGCTTAGCTCAGAGACTTTTAGTACTAGAAAGCTATAATTTGGCATGGATATACATATTCATCACGCCGACAAAGTGGTAAAATAAAATCATGAACAAAAATTTTTTTTAGGGTACCTTCTGTACACGTAAAGTGGTGATGTTTTTAGGGTTCTGTACCTCAAAAGGAAAAAATGGAACCCTTATAAGATCACTTTGTTGTCCGTCTGTCTGTCTGTCAGTCTGTCAAGACCCTTTTTCTCAGGAACGCGTGGAGGTATCAATTTGAAATTAATATAAAATACGTAAGTTTATAGTCCCTTGGAGTCCTAAAAAACTCAAGCTTCTAAGTCAACGCTATAAAAAGATTCAGCCATTTATGCGACATATTTTGATTCTCGCAAGTAAATCAAAACCTATAGAGTACTTGCCGTTGTCCTAGAATCATGAAATTTGGCTAGAAACAAGGTCTTATAGCACAAATAAAGGAAAAAGTCCGAAAATTGTTAATTTGTCATTCTATCACATAAAAAATATTGTCTAGTCTGTCAGTCTGTCAAGACCGTTTTTCTCAAGAACGCGTAAAGGTATCAAGTTGAAATTAATACCAAATACGTAGGTCTGTGGTTTCTTGGAGATCTAAAAAAGTCAAGCTTCTACGTCAATGCAATAAAAAAATACGGCCATTTAAGCGACAAGTTTTGATAGTTTGATACTCGCAAGTAAATCAAAACCTAAAGGGTACTTCCCGTTGACCTAGAATAATGAAATTTGGCAAGCAGCAAGGTCTTACAGTATAAGTAAAGGAAAAAGTCTGAAAATTGGTAATTTATAATTTGATCAAATAAAAAAAATATTTTTGGTATTTTAATGCTAAGTTTGTTTTTGGGATAAATTCTTTTCAACTACGGAACCCTTCATTGTGCGTGATCCGACACGCACTTGGCAGGATTTTTTTTTCTCGTCTACCCCATGGTGTGGGGTGTGTTGTTGCCGTTGTTGGGTGGGTCCTTCAAAAATATTGCGGGTTTGTGTACACAATTTTTCGATATAAGAGAGTTAAAGTGTAACTCTTTTGAACGGCTTAATTTAAGCCGTTTAAAAGGGTTACCCACATCGTATGGGTTTTTGTTTAACTGAGAAAATCCTCATCGAAAACCCTTTTAATGGATAACCAAAATTGTCCCTTAAAGCCATTCAAAAGGGTTACCTACATCGTATGGGTTTTTGATTAACTGCTTAGAAAACCCCTATCGAAAATCGGTAACCGGGTAACCGAAATTAAATAGAAGTTCTAAAACAGTACAGAGTTTACACTGAACGATACAGATTTTCCCAGAACATTCCTATCAAAGCTTCCCATTGTTATCAACGTTATCAGCCCACTTTCCATACAAATAGCTTCACAATACGCGATAAAAACTTCCAACAACATTGTTCAAGCGTTTGGGTGCTCAATTTGTTCGCTTTAGCTAAGACAGGAAATGTTCAACAATGGCCACAAGTCTCGAGCAGGTATGGCTAAACTTGTATAAATTAAGTTGCCAACTTAAATTGACTCTGCTATCACTACCCGGGGTAAAGGTGGAGACACACAAGATAATTTGTAGATTAATGTTTTGACTATGCTTATGTTGTGTGTTGATAACTCGTTTTTAGGGTTCCGTACTAAAATGGTAAAAAGGAACCCTTATGGTGCGACTCAGTCTTTCTGTCTGTAAGTCACAGCTTGATATCTCAAGAACTTGAAATTTGGAACAGTTTTAGATGACGTTTACACAACTATTTTGGAAAGAAGAAAGAAATAAAAATATATATTTATTTTTTGCAACAGGGGCTGAAAGGGGGTCCTAAAAATTCAAACTGGGGCTACTAGGGCATGTCATAATTATGAAAGAGCGCTGTTTGCATATTTTCAAATATTTTTTTTCTTTTTTCTGGCCGCATAGTTTTTGACTTTTGATGAAAAATGCAAAAAAAAAATACCGTTCCCCCTTATCACCGAAGTTTGAATTGAGAAAAATCTGAAATTATTCTATGTGATAGAAGATTATGTATAGATCACAGGAAAAATAAAACGATGTCTCTAAATAGCACAGTTTTTCAGAAATCATCAACAAAAATTATGTATAAATGATGGTACGGAACCCTTGGTGCGCGAGTTTGACCCGCTCTTGACCGGTTTCTTTTGTATGTTGATAACTCGTTTTTCTTTGGAAGTTGAGTTTTAAATGTATTTTTTTTGTTATCTTTGCAAACATTTTGTTGGTATCTCACACGAGTTTTTGATTATTTTTAAAAGTTTTTAATGGTTATTCATTTAGAATATCTACTAGGTACATATAGACGGATAGCTAAAAATTAATATGTTATACTACTATTAATAACAGTTTAGAGGGGCTTGCGGCTAAGTAATAACAGCCGCACGGGTCGATCGATCAGGTTAAGCTACGCTTGCCGCGGTTGGTCCGTGAATGGGTGACCATCTTGACATACTAAGACCCCTTCGTGGCTCAGAAAGCACGTCAAGCTGTTGGTCCCGGCTGTAATTCGTGGATCTTTGACAGTCGTTACGGGTCGTCAGAAGCCCGAAAGTCTAACAATCAGTCCTAACAAGGGCTATCGTATTACCCAGTAACTAGGTTGTAGAGGTCAGATAGGCAGTCGCTCAATGTAAAATAGTGGTATTCAGCTGCGACCGGTTAGACTGGAAGCCGACCCTAATATAGTTGGGAAAAGGCTAGGCAGATGATATTAATAACAGTTTAGGGAAGGAATACTAATGTCACTGACTCGACCATCATTATTTCGTCTTCATATATATCAATCTGCCTAGCCTTTTCCCAACTATGTTGGGGTCGGCTTCTAATACCAGTATTTTACATGGAATGACTGCCTATCTGACCTTCACAACCCAGTAACTACAGTAAATTTATTTACATGAAGAATGCAAGAAAATCATTAGGTATTATTAAAAATAAAAATATACATAGAAAATCATGGGAACTATGTATTATTTCTTCTAAACAAAGTAATTTAATATTTAATGACACAGCTGCAATGGATGCTTTTTTAGCCCACATAAGTATTCACTGTGTAATCGACTTTGGGTTTTTTGCCGATACAAACATGATATTTTTGAGCATTTTCCATACTTTTTTCATTTATTTTTTAGAACTATAACTACTTTCTATTTCTTCTAAATAAAGTAATTTAATATTTAATGACACAGCTGCAATGGATGCTTTTTTAGCCCACATAAGTATTCACTGTGTAATCGACTTTGGGTTTTTTGCCGATACAAACATGATATTTTTGAGCATTTTCCATACTTTTTTCATTTATTTTTTTTATTTTTTAGAACTATAACTACTTTCTATTTCTTCTAAATAAAGTAATTTAATAATTAATGATACAGCTGCATTTGATGCTTTTTTAGCCCACATAAGTATTCACTGTGTAATCGACTTTGGGTTTTTTGCCGATACAAACATGATATTTTTGAGCATTTTCCATACTTTTTTCATTTCCTTTCAGTTTTAGGCGTCAAATACCCGCGCCCTCAGTGTGCACCCAACTTATACCACCTTAGTCAAAGTTCGATATTGTGCGGAACCAACATTGTTCTATAGTTGACTTGAATAATTGTTAGTTGCCTGTATCCTTCTTGATACATTGTTGAGGAAGACGAATCGATGTAAATGATGCTGGAGAGGCGATAAGTTGGTGTTAGGTTTTGTAAGTACTTGGGAAAGAATATAGGATCCACATAAAAGTGTAGAAATCGTAAAAAAACCGGCCAAGTGGGTGTCAGACCACGCACAATGAAGGGTTCCGTAGTTGAAAAGAATTTATCCCAAAAACAAACATATGAGGCCGTACCATTGATAAATATATGTCAATGGGCCGTACACATTTTTTTTTATTTCGGCTACTTATATAACTCTCGTTCATAAAATTAAAACAACAGGAATATACTTCAGTTCAAAATCAATCCATTTCATAAAACAAAAAAATACAAAAATTAAGAACATTTGGCATTAAAAAATCTTTTAAAACAACCTAATTCTCGCATTATAAACTCGACGCAAAATAAAATAGTAGCTCATTCATTAGATCATAATAATTAAAATGGTCTTTCATCTTGAATATATTTTAACTGTTTAAGAGTAAACGTGGGTGCTCTTTTCTCCATACAAAAAGATACAAACGCTCTCGCCTGTTTTCTTTCTGGTTAATGACCATAAAGCAATGATTTTTTACAGAAATATAAATATCAGTTAATTGTATGCCCCTATGTTTTCCTTTTTGATGATATATTATTTTTATAGGAACTAGAACCCTCCAAAAATGCTCAAAATTGCCTATTCAGACCGCTGTCAACAGACGCCTAGTGTACCAATTTGACAACTATTAACGAAAAAAGAAAAACATAGGGGCATAGTATATATCCTTCTTATTCAGTTTATGAAATATCTTTTAAATTGGTCCAATATTGGAGGAGGAAATAGGCGAGAGCCAAACCTCGAAATGTGACTTTTTACATAGGCTATTTACTCGGATCTGCAGTTGTCCTTATCGCACGAATTCGAGGGCGGAGCGCTCGCAGAGCGACAGCAATACCTTCTTAAAATACCTAACTGGCCACCCGCCTTTCCTCTTAATTACGTCTGTAAAATCACGTAAATCAGCGAAATCGGCAAAATTACTTATACGGCCTCTTAACATTGTATTCCCAAAATAAGTTTTTTATGTGATAAAATTACAAATTAACCATTTTCGCAATTTTTCCTCTGTTTGTGCTTTTAGACCTTGCTTCTTGCCAAACATTATTCAGGTCAACAGCAAGTACCCCATAGGTTTTGATTTCATTGCGAGTATCGCATAAATGGCCGTATTTTTTTATTGCGTTGACTTAGAAGCTTGATTTTATTAGAACTGTATAAGACCATAGAACTACGTATTTATTATTATTTTCAACTTGATACGTATTTATTATTATTTTCAAATTGATGACAGACTGACAACCTTGAAATTTTTTTTAATGTGATAGAATTACACACAATACAATACAACACACAACAACAATTTATGGACTTTTACCTTTACTTATGTTGTAAGACTTTGCTTCTTGCCAAATTTCATGATTCCAGGACGATGGGAAGTACCCTCTAAGTTTCATTTACTTGCGAGTATCAAAAAATCCGTATTTTTTTATTGCGTTGACTTAGAAGATTGATCTTTTTTCAAATTGATACCTTCACGCGTTCCTGAGAAAAGGGTCTTGACAGACAGACCGACAAACAAGTGATCCTATAAGGGTTCCAGTTTTTCCTTTTAATGTACGGAACCCTATAAATTAAAAACATTATTTATTGTAGTTTTATTGTAAATACCATTTCAGACACCAAATTACATGGTCTTCACATGTTCTCGGGGCCTAAAAGCAATTCCTCTAAACCAAAGACACCGACTTCCGAAATTAAAGTTATTTTTCACTTTGTAGTGTTTTTTTGGGAGTCGGTTGTTTTTTTTTTTTGTAAAAAGTTTTGTTTGTTACGCTTTAACGCTAAAACAGCCGAACGGATTTGGATGAAATTTCGCACATGGATAGACTCTGACCTGGATTAGGCTACAGGATACCATTTATTTCCGTATGATAGTATGTTCCCGTGGGATAATTTCTGACATCCACGCGAGCGAAGCCGCTGGCAAAACCGAGTTGCCTATATCTCCATGTTCATAAAAAAACTAAAACGCTCTATAAACCTATTTTAGTTATACAGGGTGATTGGAAGATGGGTGCAAAGCTTTAAGGCGAAGATAGTTCAAACAATTTAGTACCATTTTAGCCATGGTTGTCTTAGTCGAAGTCTTACCATTTTATCGAAAATTCCCAAAATTTTAACTAAACTACTTATTTATGGCCAAATTGAATGATAAATGGTCAATTTTCGTCTATTTTCTTAAATAAGTTAAAAAAAATTAAATTATAAAAAAATATATTTGAGACCCTCTCAGTAAGACCTTTTATTTGGTATTTCAGACGGTACAATTTACAAAACTTGTTTTTAATTGTACTTATTTCCCCCCAAAAGGGACCCCCATATTCAAAATTCATTTATTTACGTTACACGTCCGTGTTTGGGTCACAGAAATTCGTATGTGTACCAAATTTCAACTTAATGGGTTCATTAGATTCGGAGCAAATTTGCTGAGACAGACGGACAGACAGACACACGAGTGATCCTCCTATAAGGGTTCCGTTTTTCCTTTTGAGGTACGGAACCCTAAAAAACAATAAAATTGAGCATAGAAAACAAATTAAATTCATTTCTCTCGTCTTTTAATTAAACAAAAATCAATACACACAACAATACATACAAACGAATAAGTAAATACAACATAAATACAACATGAACACACAAATTGGACAATTCAAATTCTAAATCAATCTTATTTAACTCATAGTCTCTTACGAGCGACACTACGAGTAGGATAAATATAACTTGTCTGTGACAGAAGTGTCGCACTTATGGACAGTCCAACCCTCAGAAGAACAACAAGCATAGAAGTAGTGCTTAAATAGCAACTGAACTCAATATATTTGTTTCATTTTGACTTATGGAGCCGTTATGATGTAAAAGAAGGACACGTATACAGAAGCCGTTTCGAAATTTTGTAGGTTGTCATTCATTTTATTCTGACTAGTGATGTACCCACTAAATTTCAACGTCGATAGAATTTACAATGAAATTCTTTCTTATACTGCCAAGAATAATAACCGTAGGTACACCCGGCTACACATCAAACTATACATTTCCAGTTTACACTGACCACTCATTGTAAGGAAATCCTATACAATGCGAGATCAGCTTATACTGGAAATGTATAACTGGATCTGTAGCCGTGCGTACCTAAAATTTTGAATTAACTAAGCATCCTTATGATCCCAATACTTAATATATTCGTTCAAAATGAATCAATACTTTAAGTATGAACTAAATAGTTCGTCATCATCATCACCAAAGTCTTCCTTGGTTCCCGACAGCTCTTCATGTATTAAATCTGACCCGGCTAAACCAGAATGTATTTAAATGCCATAATAACTGATGAGTTTATTGAAAACAAGTGGGAGACATTCGGTTTTGCAAATGTTTTTAGCAACTTACTTTCTCATATTTATTTGAATTTTAGATTACATCATAGACTACTCAACAAAGTCTAGGGAACAAGGGTATTCAAAGTACCTAATAATTTTTATTTTAATACTTTTTCATTATGTATTATTTTAAATCAGTGAAGCGTAATTTAATAGAGATTTGAATTATTTGATTAAATAAAATGGTTGTTAGTGAAAAAATAAAATTTATTATGAAAATTCAAAATGGTATCAAAGCGACAAAAACTTTTTGTACATAAAAAAATAAATAACGACCAGATAATATTTAAAATAAAAAAATAAAATGCCTGGCAACTTTAATAATCTGTTAGGTGAATTCCAGCCCACACCATAATCATTCCGCCCTGGTACGAATGAACTTCCTGAGGATTCTGGAGTCGGCTCTGTCGACCAGGAACTCGCCAAAAGCGCAGTCTTCTTGAATCGGGATGGAATCCAATTATTTCTGAATTTGTTATTGTCATCTGTGTCAAGGATTCCTAAAACAAACAGTTCTCAATAAAATTTATGTAAGATTTTTTATCAACATTTTTATTTAGGTAAATAGTTTTATTTGTATGTCTTACCTGACTGATGTGAGATGATTTCACGAGATGTCAAGATCAGTGGCGATTCATTAATCTGTACCGATGTACTAGGTCCTGTTTCAACTTCCATTGCTACGGGATCCTACAATTACGTATTTTTTATTAAAAATAAATAAATAAATTTGCACACGATTATATTTCCGACTGGGATAATTAGAAGAATGATATCGCATCAATGATATTTTTAATATAATATCATTGTATCGCATATATCAAGTGAACATATTTCTGAAATGTTATACCTGTCTTCATGTTAGATTGCTGTTGATGGTGAGCGGTTCTTTTAATTTGCAGTACTGCGCTATGTCCTTCTTCACAGACTTCCATAAGTATTTCCTGGAATGTAATAAATCAAGTTTTAATTTGAACGGGATACTATTTATTGCCAATAAAATACCTTAATTATATCATAATACTGGATGAATTTTTTATCATGCACCAAATCGAAATGGGAGATTGTACTCATCATTATGAACAACTTTTACTATGGGAACAAACCTGAAATCGCGAAAAAAAAATCAGCTGTTCAGTACATTTATCTACATCAAACTCGTCAAAATGTACTGAACAGAACAGCTGATTTTTTTTCGCGATTACAGGTTTGGTCCCATAGTAAAAGTTGTTCATAATGATGAGTACAATCTCCCATTTCAATTTGGTGCATGATAAAAAAATCATCCTGTATATCAGACCATTTCATCTGTTCTATCCATAACAAATAATGTAGGAACAGCATGTTCTCTAAGTGACAACTTAAAGAACATGCTACATCCATTTCATAGGTTCATTACCAAATGAATACAAAGTAAAATGCTTGGAGCATATTATGTGGCTGTGCTTTTTGGAGTTCAATTTCGTCTACCAATACAATTTATCCATTTTTTTTTCACATCGTCTAGGAAATCTGTAAAAGAAAAGTATCGACAACATTATTTACGTCACTATGGCTGATCAAGATAACCCCAAAACAATTTCCGAATATTCGCTAATAACTTCTATTGGAATAAATATTACGACTGGTTTCAGCTATATAGTGACACAGCAATATTTGTTATGTATTTATATTCGTTTATCAGATCATATGCAACAAGAAATTGAGCAAAAACTTACCGATGGAAGGTCAATATTTATTGTTCATTTTATTTTCGCTATAAATGGGACTTGCAGCCCCCAACCACACAAGAAATTGCTCCACAGCGTCCACACACTCACTATTTGTAGTTAAACAAAGAATTCATGCAATCTAACAGTAGAAATATTATTAAAACATCGCAAAACCATGGAAGATTACGACAAACACGTAAACAATGAACACGCGAATAAGTCAGGTAGTTCAATGAACGAACTGTCAGGCATTGAAACAAAGTACTATCAAATTTGGCCGCGTCATACTATAACTTTTTTAACCAAATGACAATTGATCTTGTGACCATGCCAAGAAAGTAAAACAAAGAGTAAAACATTTATCTCTTTCCCACATCCTTTATCGTACCTTTAGCGTACCTAATAATAGAACGGGAATAAAGGTAGTTACAGAATTCTGTTTTTAGCCTTCCTTCTATGCTTTGTTATTGTTCTGAGGTCCAACCTATTTGCTATCGCCTACCTTTCACATCTAAACGAGCGCAATAATATTCAATTGGAGCATGTTACTCTGCCAAGATGACTGTAGTAAGGAAATTAAGTTTAAAACTGTGTGAATTTGGCACATGCAGCCGTTGATAAGGTCGGTAGCCATCTTTGATGACCTTCTTCTGGTTGCATACTTGTATCTTACAGTTTTGATACTGTGCTATGATTGGAAAATGCACTTACATAATGATTTGTTTTTGTAGTTTGGTAGATTGATTACACATTACTTTAATAAAATAAAATAAAATTGAATTTATTTATCATTCAATTTGGCCATAAATAAGCAGTTTAGTTAAAATTTTGGGAATTTTCGATAAAATGGTAAGACTTCGTCTAAGACAACCATGGCTTTAATGGTTCTAAATTGTTTTATTGTACTATCTTCGCCTTAAAGCTTTGCACCCATCTTCCAATCACCCTGTATAACTAAAATAGGTTTATAGAGCGTTTTAGTTTTTTTATGAACATGGAGATATAGGCAACTCGGTTTTGCCCGCGGCTTCGCTCGCGTGGATGTCAGAAATTATCCCACGGGAACATTCTCCGGAATAAATTGTATACTGTGTCCTAATCCATGCTATCCATGTGCCAAATTTCATCCAAATCCGTTCAGCTGTTTTAGCGTTAAAGCGTAACAAACAAAACCACTCGCTTTCGCATTTATAATATTAGTTAGGATTTGGCAAAGGGCTTTTATGGTGCTTTTCCACCAGAGATGTGCTATGCTAGAGATAAACTACGATGACATGGCGCGCCCCTCCAAATTACTGTTTCAATGTGTGTAGTGACGTGACTAGTCGAGCAACAAATCCGTGGATTTGTTTTTGTTTGACGGCCGTCTCATTACGCACACATGCGTTGTGAATCTTGGTGTTGCATTGTAAATACTTTCACAAATACTTTCAAACGTTTTGAATTTTGGAGGGGCGCGCCATGTTATCGTAGTTTATGTCTACGTTGCTATGGATGCGTTTGATATCCACCAATCATATTCATTGGTCCACATAGTATAGCACTGCTGGAAACTGATTCAACTAAGCTATGGTTTTTATATGGAAGGATGCGTGCTATGGATGGTAACTACAGATGGTCGCGAGTGGTGTAGCTTCCAGAAGATATTGTCTAGAAGGTATTGTCGATACGTCGGCGTCGCATAGCTCGAGCTGCGCATCTTCCTCGCACAGATACCTCGCGGAACGCGGCAGCGCGTTTTCGTAGCACATCTTACTCGCTCCGCTAAACAGCTTAGCATCTCAGTGGAAACGGTCACATAGTTTCATAGCTTAGCTTCTGCTGCATAGCCCATCTCTGGTGGAAAAGCACCCTAATGATAATGAAATTGTATTTTGTAGAAAGGTCACATTCTCATAATATATAATAGCGTGCCTCCACCTACCGCAAGATAGATAGCCCTGATAATACTCTAAATCCAAGTTCCAAAACTGAAAACTTCAAGCAAGAAAACTTCCAGAAACTTCGAATGAAAGTAGATTCCCGCTGTTAATATTAAAATCGATAAGAAGGGACGCTGTGGAACTCGTGAAGGAGCGGAGAAAACTGATTTTGAAGTTGTGTTAATTTTGTTTCAGCCGATTATCGAGTCGGTAACTTCTGTAAGGTCTGTTAATTGCTGATAACTGCTCAGGAGTTGGCAATGTTGATTGTTTCAAGCTACATTGCTCAATGGCAACTCGTTTGAGTTTCGCTTGTGGAATTTCGAAGTATTATTGCCTGTGATTCTCGGAATAAAATGTATTTAAGTTTATTACTTTGATGGTGGTTATGATCGTGAAGGAGCTCGTGGCTAAGTAATAACAGCCGCTCGAGTCGATCCATCAGGTTAAGCTACGCTAGCTAGGTTTGGTCGGTGGATGGGTGATCATCTTTACATACCGACACTCCTCCGTGCCTTGGAAAACATGGTAAGCAGTTGGTTTCGGCTGTCATTCGTGGATTTTTGACAGTCGTTACGGGGTGTCAGAAGCCCGAAAGTCTGACAACTAGTCTACTTACTAGTCTTAGTCTGTACTAAGTTGTGGAGGTCAGATAGGCAGTCGCTCCATGTAAAATACTGGTATTCAGCTGCATCTGGTTAGACTGGAAGCCAACCCCAACATACTTGGGAAAAGGCTAGGCAGATGATGATGGATATGGTCGTGGGTGTTTTAGTTATGACTAGCTGCGCCCTGCGGCCTCACCCGCGTAGACCGGTGTAAAAAGTAGCCTATGTGTTAATCCAGAGTATATAAGCTATCTACATAAGTACCAAATTTCGGTCTAGCCTTTTGAGCGTGAAGAAGTAACAAACATACACTGTATCTATGCCACTGTACCATAAACAATGTACCTATATTCTTGCAAATAAAACATTCATTCATTCATAACACACACACACACTCACAAACTTTCGCCATATCTTTTCTGTGAGTGTGATTTTTTGGTAAAGGTAGGTGAAATTTAAAATAGTTTTTCGTTTAGGACACCCAATTTATTTTAGACTATCTAAGAAGATTAAAAGGTTTACGAAAGTAATGACGTAAAATAATTAATTACTTGTGCTTTATATAATAAGGCAGCTAACTAGGTACATATTTAATCATAACAAGTATATAAGTTGTGTGTTTGTGTAAATAAATTATTATTCTTAATATTATTCTTCTTATTACATATATTTTTAGGGTTCCGTACCTCAAAAGGGAATAACGGAACCCTTATAGGATCACTTCGTTGTCCGTCTGTCTGTCTGTCTGTCTGTCAGTCTGTCAAGACCCTTTTTCTCAGGGACGCGTGGAGTTATCAAGTTGAAATTAATATCAAATACGTAAGTCTATGGACCCTTGGAGCTCTAAAAAAATCAAGCTTCTAAGTCGACGCAATAAAAAATACGGCCATTTATGCGCAATATTTTGATACTCGCAAATAAATCAAAACCTATAGGGTACTTCCCGTTGTCCTAGAATCATGAAATTTGGCAAGAAAAAAGGTCTTACAGCACAAATAAAGGAAAAAGTCCGAAAATTGTTAATTTGTAATTTTTTCACACAAAAAAATATTTTCAAATCTGTCAGCTTGTAAGACCCTTTTTCTCAGCAAGTTGAAATACATATCAAATACGTAAGTCTATTTGTCCTTGCAGCTCTAAAAAAGTCAAGCTTCTAAGTCATCGAGATAAAAAAATACGGCCATATAAACGACACATTTTGATACTCGCAAATAAATCAAAACCTACAGAGTATCCCGTTGACCTAGAATCATGAAAGGCAAGAAGCAAGGTCTCAGAGCACAAGTAAAGGAAAAAGTCCGAAAATTATTAATTTGGTAGTTTAATCCTATGTTTTTTTTTTTGGCGGTAACAATGTTAAATTTGATTTTGGGATAAATTCTTTTCAAGTACGGAACCCTTCATTGTGCGTGGTCCGACATGCACTTGGCCGGTTGTTTCAAACAAGCTTAGTCTTAAGCTTAGTCAACAATTATTAGTCTGGATAATACTAGGACCAAGACAAATCAAACGAGTCCAAACTCGATACGAAAAAAATATTGCATTGTAATCCAATTTACATAAATGTATTTAACATTTCAGCTCAATTGGAAACCGGGAAGTGGGTCAAATTTAACTTGAAATATTAGTTTACAGACAGACAGACACCGGAACAGGTGAAACGAAAAAAAAAATCTTGTGAAAAATAATTCGGTACGTGAATGTATATTCCAAAAATCCACTTTTAAAATAAACATTTAGCTGATTAGATCAGACCAGTAAGCTTCATACGACGATAATGCTAAAGAGTTTGTATTGAGTTAACAAAATCAGCATATCTTATAAATATACAGATTCTATACAACCATTTTCTAAATAAAAGATGTTATCTATGCACTTGGGAAGAAGCGGAGCATCAAAACTAATCTCAGAATAGATAAAGAAAGAGGAAAAAAATATAAAATTAAATTTTTATTTTTTAAACTCCATTTTCAATATTAGACTAAAAAATATTAAATTGCGGGCGTCGTTACGTTCAGAAATAAACATTACCGTAAAATGAAACGGACTGGCGAAGATACCAACCGGAAAAGTTGGTTCCAACATAATTTTTAACGTAATTAAAACTGTTATTGCTTCGGGGACCTTTCTCTTTCTATTATGGTTAGCTCTGTTTTTCGCTTTTAGATTTTTAGCACTAAATGTGACCTAATTGGTCTTTCGAGATGTTATCTCGTTAGATTAGCTGAAAAGATACCTACTATTGCGGCTTCTTCCATTTTTAGGGTTCCGAACCTATAAGGAAAAATCAGAACCCTTAAAGGATCATTTTAGTTGTCCGTCTGTCTGTCAGACCCTTTTTCTCAGGAACGCGTGGAGTTATCAAGTTGAAATTAATATCATCTAGGAAGTCTATGATCTCTTGATGCCCTAAAAAATTCAAAGATGTAAGTCGACACAATAAGAAAATACAAAATAAAGTAGCCCAGAATCAGTATTCCAACATTTTCGGGGAAATATACGGAATGGCCGACTTTCCGAGACTTGTTTGTATCGGCAATACATAAAAATAGCAGTATTGATAATGTCCAAAAGTTACACTATTTAAAAGGTTATTTGAGTGGGGAAGCCGAGCAGCTCTTACGTCATATACCAATCTCGGAATCAAATTATGACAGATGCTGGGCTCAATTGGAGACTAGGTATAACAATAAAAAATATTTGTCTCACTGTATTTTGAAAAGATTACTTAGTCAAAAGAACATAGTACAGGAGTCAGCTAGTGCTTTAAAGGAATTAATGGATACAACATCAGATTGCCTAAATGCACTTGCTAATTTAGATATTGATGTAACTTCATGGGATATTTTGATAATTCATATTATAACGTTAAAACTAGATTCAGACACTAGAAAGGATTGGGAACTAAAGGTAACTAGCAACACTGATTCAGATAAGCTGCCTACGTTTGAACAGTTCAAAGAATTTTTAACAAACCGTTATAGGGCATTTGAATTCTTAGAAACTAAGCCAAATAAAAATAATGTAAATGTTAATAAGGCAAAGGTTTTTCACACGGCAACCAATGCGGCCATGGTTTGTCCGCTTTGTAGTAATGAGCATAAATTAAGAAATTGCAAGCAATTCGTTAGCCAGGATGTGGATACTCGACGTAAGTTTGTGCAAGATCACAAGTTATGTTTTAATTGTTTGGGGCACAACCACTCTGCCAGGTTTTGTAAGTGTACAGCCTGTTGTCAGGTATGTAAGAGGAGACATCACTCCTTGTTGCACGCTAAAGGTGAGCAGGAGTCTGAGAAGGGAAATTCGTCTGGCGAGAGTGTTTCGCAGACGAAAGAACAAACACACAAGGTGGGAGTAGAAGCCGAAAACAAGGTAGTAGCTTGTTTTTCGAAAGGTACAGCAAATAACCAAGTCCTGTTAGCCACGGCTCTAGTGAGGGCTGTATCGAAAAATGGGGCTAGTTACACAATCAGGGGTTTGTTAGACCAAGGCTCACAGGCGTCTTTTGTTACAGAATATACTGTCCAGAGCTTGGGGTTACAGAAAAAACCAGCTAAAGGTTTAATAACTGGTATAGATGCTAGTAACAAATTATTCATAAATTCGGTTGTTGAGGTTAAAATTCAGTCTAGGGTCGATCCATCGTTTGAACTTGTAGTCAAAGCATACGTTCTCAAATCGATTACGTCATTATTACCTGGTAGGGAAACGGTATATTTAGATTGGGCACAAGCTAACGATATACAATTAGCGGATCCTAGATATAATACACCGGATAAAGTGGATATGTTATTAGGAGCAGATATCTATAGTCAGGTTTTACAAAACGGTTTAAAGAAAGCTCCTGGTGGTAGCATTGTAGCTCAGTGTACCTCATTGGGATGGATTTTATCAGGAACGGTAGCTGCCGCTGCTCAGAGTACCTTGAATATTGCAGTGATGCATGCTCAACTTGGTGATGATGAAGTCCTGAAAAAATTATGGGAATTAGAAAGGGAATCACAAAATAAGAAGCGTATACTTACCGAAGAAGAAACAAGATGCGAAGAGATATTTAAGGCTACAACTGTAAGAGACAATGACGGTCGTTACGTAGTTAACTTACCATTTAGAAGTCAAGATCCGAGCTGTAAATATGGTGAAGCAAGAAAAGTAGCAATTAACAGATTTTACGCATTAGAAGCTAAACTTAGTAAAAACACGGATTTAAAAACAAAATATGAGGAAGTTATCAACGAATATTTGCAGCTGGGACACATGAGGCCAATAACCAAGGTAGAAGAAAAAAATCAATATGCGGTGTACTTGCCTCATCATGCGGTTATACGCAACGATAAAGACACAACTAAGGTTCGTGTTGTCTTTGATGCTTCCTGCAAGGGAAAAAATGGAATATCGCTCAACGATGACCTAATGATCGGTCCAGGGCTGCAACCAGATTTGCGACATTTACTGATTCGTTGGAGAACTCACCGCATTTGTCTAGTTTCAGACATTATCAAAATGTACCGAATGGTGCACGTGGCCGATCATCATACAGATTTTCAACGCATTGTGTGGAGAGACAACAAACAATCTTCAATTAAGGATTATAAATTACTTACTGTTACTTTTGGTACCTCTTCAGCGCCCTATTTAGCAGTTCGATCGATGCAGCAAGTAGCGTACGATGAAGGAGTCAACTATCCACTGGCGGCTGAAAGGGTATTTAAAGATTATTACATGGATGATCTTATGACTGGTTGTGACTCGATAGAAGAAGGCATACAGATCTATAGCCAAATAAATCAGTTATTAGCAAAAGCAGGATTCAGTTTACAGAAATGGTCAAGCAACAGCAGTGAATTATTAGAAAAGATCATTGTTGAGGGGCACTCGTACAAAGGACAAGATGGTGTAGAAAGGGAGATTAACATAAAACATGATGAGATATTTAAAACGTTGGGACTTACCTGGAACCGAAGCTGCGACACCTTCCAGTATTCTGTTCAGTTGCCTCTGCTGCAGGAACCTGTAACTAAAAGGAAAATGTTATCAGATATAGCAAGACTATTTGATCCTTTGGGATGGGCCGCTCCTGTGATCGTATTAGCTAAAATTTTAATTCAAAAATTGTGGATTTCTGGAATTGGCTGGGATGAGGAAATTCCAGATGAAATAAAAAAGGAATGGTTTACTTACCGGCAGGAGTTGAAAGGTTTAACGGAATTCTCAATACCTCGATGGTTGAACATGAAACCCGGTGGCAGGCAGGTGGACTTACATGGATTTTGCGACGCGTCAAAATTAGCATACGCGGCGGTAGTTTATGTACGGGTAGTCGATACTGACGGTAGCGTTTATGTAACTTTGCTCACCGCGAAAACTAATGTTGCACCAATAAAAACGGTATCAGTGCCTCGGTTAGAGTTGTGCGGTGCAGTCCTCCTAGCAAAGCTGCTTTCTGAAGTCTCCGAAGTGATGGGAATCGGTAAATCTAATTTGTATTACTGGACCGATTCAGAGATAGTGTTAGCGTGGTTAAATAGTCATCCGAGTAAATGGAAGACATTCGTGGCAAATCGCGTTTCTGAAATTTTGAGCATCAGTGAACCTCAGCAATGGAATCATGTTCAGTCGAAAAGCAATCCTGCTGATTGCGCATCACGTGGTTTATATACGTCGGAATTTGTAAATTTTAAGTTGTGGGTAGAAGGTCCTGGGTTTCTGAAGGATAAAAATAATCTATTTGGCAAACGCAAAGTGGTATCCACCAATGTAGAAGAAATAAAGGTACACGTAGTAACAGACGATAATTTTATTTGGGATAAATATTCAACACTTACCCAACTAGTTAGAATGGTAGCATATTTAAGACGTCCTTTAGAGTTGAGAAAACCGAAAGCTGAAAGAAGAAGTCATAAAATTATAACTGCAGAAGAATTGAGATTATCGTTGGAGACATGCATTAGGGTATGTCAAGGTCAAAGGTTCGATGCGGTAATTCTGGATCTGCAAATGGAAAGGCCTAAAAGAAAGATGTTCAAGTCTTTAAATCTTTACCTCGATTCCGTTAATATCCTGAGGGTGGGCGGTAGATTGGAACGTTCAGATCTTGACATGGATCGTAAAAATCCAATGTTAATTCCAAGTGATACTAATTTTACCAATCTTCTAATCGCCGACGCACATCATAGGAATCTTCATGGCGGTCCGCAACTAATGCTGAACTACTTAAGCACGAAGTATTTTATTCAGGGAGCTAAGCGGTTGGTTACTGCATACGTGCGAAAATGTGTAACTTGTTTATGTTATGCAGCATCTACAAACCCTCAATTAATGGGTCAGTAACCACCTGCACGGGTTACCCCAAATAGGCCATTTAGGAGCAGTGGGGTAGATTATGCTGGTCCTATTCAGATAAGGACATCAAAGGGTAGAGGTCACCATGCGTATAAAGGATACATTTGTTTATTTGTATGCATGGCGACTAAAGCTGTCCACATTGAGGTCGTAAGCGACCTAACAACAATGGGTTTTCTTGCCGCCTTTAAAAGGTTTGTGGCAAGACGTGGTCAATGTAGGGATGTATGGAGTGATAACGGAACAAATTTTCAGGGAGCTTCTAGGGAACTAGACACATTACTTCGTTCAGAAAATTCAGGTATAGCTAAGGAAATTGCTGCGGCTTTAGCTACTGAGGGTACCACATGGCATTTTATTCCACCACATGCTCCGAACTTTGGCGGATTATGGGAGGCTGGAATAAAATCCTGTAAGAAACATTTAAACAGGGTAATAGGTAGCTCTACTTTGACTTTTGAAGAGATCTCCACTTTATTAAGCCAAGTAGAGGCTTGCTTGAACTCACGTCCCCTGTGTAGACTGACCAATTCGAACACCTTTGACGCATTAACGCGGGGGCATTTTCTTGTGGGCGAACCACTTGTAAACGCGCCTGACCATAACTATGAAGAGGCGAAAATTTCTAGCTTGAAGAGGTGGCATTTAGTCCAACAGAAGACACAACATTTCTGGCGTCGATGGTCTGACGAATACTTGACCACACTGCTCCATCGTTATAAATGGTCTAAGCAAAGTCCTGAACCAAACGTAGGGGATATAGTTCTAATAAAAGAGGACAACTTACCTCCTTGTCGGTGGCTTCTTGGCAGGGTGGTTGAAAAACATCCGGGGTCCGACAATCTTACACGAGTGGTCACCCTTCGCACTAAAGATTCCATATTTAAAAGACCAACGTCAAAACTGTGTGTCTTGCCTATTGCCTAAGAATGTTGTTAGTATTTTTTTTTAAGTGATAACTTTAAGCATTGTTTGTTTAGACATGTAAGTAATGTTAATGTTTAAGGTTAGATATTGTTGGTATATTGTAAGGTTAATTGAAACTGTTTGATTAGCAAAATATAAATAGCTTTGTAAAATTTACCATTGGAAGGACATAATGTTGCACAAAATGTCCTTGGTGGGCGGAATGTTTAGCCACACAGAGACAAGATCTGAAATCGCCGCGATATAGAAATGATTTGTTAAAAATTGTTTACTTACTCTTCCCTAGATGGCGTTGTACCATTTCGTTCGATTTCTACATCGCGGTGTTAAGAGTCTCCGACGATATAGTATAAGGTTTAGGATTAAGAATGCTTGTTAACAACTACCACTACTGATATTCTAAGGTGTAACCACTACATCCACGAATAAATCAGACTTGAGGTCGTGTCGGTAATACTGGTCAGCTTCGCCGCACACCCAAGTAAAAATTCAATACTTTTTTGAATCCCAACCCCCAGTTACTAACCCCACGAAGTCGAGGGTTATTCAGTCATTTATGCGACATGTTTCGATACTCGCAAGTAAATCAAAACTTATAGGGCACTTCCCGTTGACTTAGAATCATGAAATTTGGCAAGAAGAAAGGTCTTACAGCGAAAATTGTTATTTGTAGTTTTAACACATATTTTTTTTGCAATGACAAACTAAAATATTCTGTAGTTGGAGAATTGACCGTGACGTATATTTTGGGATAAATTCTTTTAACGACGGAACCCTTTATTGTGCGTGGTCCGACACGCACTTGTCCTGTTTTTACTAGCGAAATCACCCTTTGTTTAAGGATGATGTAATTTTAATGGTTTATTCTTAAGTTTTTAGGGTAACGGGTTTCTTGTGTTTTGATTATTTAACCAAACGGTCTGCGAACTTAAAACTGTTTTGTTTTTCTTTTAAATTGAATGAACAGTTGAATGATTCAAATGTCAGATGAATTAAATATCTAAACTTGGACTTTTAATCGTATTCAGTAACTTGACGGTTGGATAACAATTCCTGACAAAAAACGGAAATGAAGTGGAAAAACTAATGAGCGAAACTACCTTGATGTGCTTACAGTTTTAATTAAAACACGTTATATGTATTCGTTTATTACCATAATATAAACGATAAGTAATGACGATTATAAAGTATGGTAATATTATTTTACTTCGAACTGTCAAGTTAGGTAGGTATACTATTAAAAGTCCAAGTCCCTACAGTTACAAGTTTTTTTTTTTACAGTATACGAATATTGCAAACTAGCTATTGCCCGCGGCTTCGCCCGCGTGGATGTCGGAAAATATCCCACGGGAACGTACTACCGGAAAATCCTTCCTTATTCCTTGTCTACATTATAAAGGGAAGCTCTGTGCAAAATTTTCTAGGTCCAAGGGCTTGGGCTGGGTGTTGCTGAGTCAGTCAATCAGTCAGTCAGACAGTCAGTCAGTCAGTCAGGACTTCTCTTTTAATTTATATAGATTAGCCGTTTTCATTTGCTAGATAAATTTGACCCACTTCCCGGTGTTCGATTGAGCTGAAATTTGGCATACGTATGTAAAATCTGTGATAAACCAATATTTTGGTACCATAGAGCTGATGTGGTGATGGAACCGGAAGGTGGCCACAGGAATTCAGTAAAAAATGATGCAATTATCGAGTTTGGACTCGTTTGATTCGTCTTGACAAGGATTCTCGTCCTAGATGATATTATCCAAACTGATAAAACTTGTTCTAAGTTTAAAAAAACCGGTCAAGAGCGAGTCGGACTCGCGCACCGAGGGTTCCGTTCAGATTTCTGAAAAAGTGTGGTATTTAGAAACATCGTTTTATTTTTCCTGTAATCTTTACATAAACTTCTATCGCATAGAATAATTTCAGATTTTTAACTTTGCAAACATCGGAGATAAGGGGGTGGGGAACGGTATTTTTTTTTACATTTTTTATTAAAAGTCGAAAACCATGGGCCTAAAAAAAATAAAAAATGTTTAAGAATGTGCAAATAGCGCTCTTTCATTTGATACCCCACATGCCTTAGTAGCCCCACTTTGAATTTCTCAGTCCCTGTTACAAAAAAATATATAAATATTTATACTTCTTTCTTATTTGCAAAATAGTTGGGTAAACGTCATCTAAAAATGTTCCAAATTTCAAGTTGATAGCATTAGTAGTTCTTGAGATAGCCAGCTGTGACAGACAGACAGACAGACAGACTGAGTCACACCATAAGGGTTCCTTTTTTACCATTTTGGTACGGAACCCTAAAAATAGAATAAATACACTTGTTTTATTCTGAATTGTTACCAAAAACGGCTTTTTAAAATGGGACTAACTGTATGGATTTTTCTACCTAGTTAATAAGTCTTATAGCTCTCGATAATTATAAAGTAAGTACATACAAATTGGAAATCTCATTTAAACATAATTCCATTAGCCATAAACCACACAATTTACTATTCATGTGTCTAAAATTCTAACGAAAACGTGGTTTTAACTGTTGTTGAGAAAATTAGTTTTCAGTGCGACATAATATAATGTTATCAGTAATCCCTTTTAGAGATTTATTTACTACTAGCTTTTGCCCGCGACTTCGTCCGCGTTTCCGTCGTTTTTCGTAAAAAAGTACCATTATGTCCTTCCTCACGGTTCAGTGGTTTTGATGTAACAGACAAATAAACTTTGATTTTTTTTTTTGATTAACTTTCGGAAATATAATATGTCAATCCACAATACTGTTGAAAAGTGTCGCAATAAGGAACCACAGAATATTATTATTAATAGCTGTGCCCGCGACTCCGTCAGCGTGTAACTCCTTGTATGTTATTAAGTTAACGTATTGGACTGCTAAGCTATCGGGAGTTACACGTGTTATTGTGAGTCAACCATAAAAGATAGACATATGCTGTTGTGGGATATTTTTTAGATAATTTTATGTAGAACATTTCCGTCATAAATGATTTCTATGTAGCTTTAACCATTAAGGCTGCACACGCGACGGAAGCTTAAAAAATGTAGCAACTTCTCCCGTTTTCCCAACATTTCCCTTCACTGCTCTGCTCCTATTGATTGTAGCGTGATGAAAAGTATACTATAACCTCCCCAGGAGTATGAAGAATAATTGTACCAAGTTTCGTTAAAATCCGTCGAGTAGTTTTTGTTTCTATAAGGAACATACAGACAGACACACAGACAGACAGACAGACAGACAAAAATTTTACTGATTGCATTTTTGGCATCAGTATCGATCACTTATTACCCCCTGATAGTTATTTTGAAAATATATATAATGTACAGAATTGACCTCTCTACAGATTTACTATAAGTATAGATAAAACCGATTTATGTGAGTGTTTGTGTATTTTTGCGGCGAGAATGGCGGATAAAGATTTTCATAATATGATATTTATTTCGTGAATAGGTTGTTTTTGAGACTGTCGAGTGACTTTGCTAGCTGGTTCGAGCTTTTCCTAAATAAAGTGTACTTGGTTGTGAAAATGGTAACTGAACATCATCTATCAATACCAATAAATAAAATTTAAGTATCTGTTTGTAATGTCAAAATAACAGCTTTTTACTATAAATGTTTATGAAAGTATATACTGTACTTTACGTTCCTTTTGAGGTACGGAACCCTACAAACCCATGAAATTGTGAACAAAATTCGATACAAATAATGAAGTACCATCATACCAGGCAACATGAATATATTTAAATGTCATATTTTTAGATAGTATAAGATGAATGGGCTTTTGGCTAAGTAATAACAGACGCACGGGGTACGCTTGCCGGGGTTAGTCCTTGGATGGGTAACCATCTTTACATACCGAGACTCCTCCGTGCCTCGGAAAGCACGTTAAGCCGTTGGTCCTGGCTGTAATTTTTACATCTTTGACAGTCGTTGGGTACTCAGAAGCCTAAAAGTCTGACAACCATCTTACCAAAAGGTATCGTGTTACCCAGTAACTGGGTTGTAGAGGTCAGATAGGCAGTCGTGACATGTAAAATACCGGTATTCAGCTGCATCCGGTTAGACTGTAAGCCGACCCCAACATAATTGGGAAAAGGCTAGGCAGATTGATTGGCCTTTGAAACAGATGTGTAGTGTGATGTGTGGTGTGATGTGATGTTATCAAACTCAAACTCAAAGCATTTATTTCAATTAAACCAATTACAGGCACTTTTGAATTGTCAAAGAGTCGGTCAGTAGGTAAGTCAGAAAGTTGAAGCTAGTTGCCCATTCCAAAACATAGATCTATGGAGGAGAACGGGCAAGAAACTCCACGGACACTGTTTTAAATCAAAAATATGTATCTACATCAGTAAATTGACGGATTTTTCTGACAGCATAAGCTGCTGAACTTAGCCGTCCTGCAAGTGATATTAAATGAGGACCCCATTGTAGCCTTGAGTCGAGCGTAATCCCCAGGAAAACGGTTTTATCGACGAATTCTAGTTTCTCTTGATTCAATACTATCTCACAATCACTACTTTTGACATTTGGTAAAGAAAATCTGATGCACTTAGTTTTTTTCCCATTTAATACTAAATTATTAGCAGTGAACCAATTTTGGATCTGCAGTAGGGCGTTATTAACGTCGTTAAAATTTGTAGCACGTCTATCTACCTTAAAAATTAATGAAGTATCATGAGCAAATAGGGTGCTATTTGCTCATGATACTTCATTCATTTTTGGTTGATTTTTTAATAAATGGAGTAAATCATTAATATACACTAAAAAGAGGAAAGGACGCAATATCGATCGATCGATTATCTGTGTGATATGTGCGTGTGATGTACTGACTGATGTACTACAACCACGGCTATATTCTACCCCCTTAGTATGTCTCTCTAACGCAGTGTTCTTTCTGGATATAAGGGTATGGGTACTGTAATTTATGCGCGGGCGCATTGGTGTGGCATTACAAGTGGCGACGAGGATAAAAGTGAATACACGCTAATACAAAAAAAAATAAGGAAAGAAAAAGTAGGTAATTATTGTTTATTGCCTATCAGTTGTTTGCATGCAGCTTCGTTCCAAATAGCCTATCAAAAATTCTTGGTATTATAATACAATATAAATATTTTTTTAAGCAAACGAACATACAATAAACAATTAGTAATGTAACCTAAACCTAAATCACTTACGAACCGAGTAAATACGTAAAAAAATGTTAGGTACTGATAAGCAAATTGTCAGGTACTGATAAGCAAATTCATAACACTATCCTTCATTGCTAATGGCCATGCATCGTATCGGATAGAAAAAAAATAAGACCACGCAAAACTATGGTTTTAAGCATACACTATATACCGGATGACTTTTTTTACCGTCTCGAAAAAAATTGGGTATGTTAGGTGAACGGAGTAGAAGCCTATGGCATACCTAGTTTTTTTTTTTAATAGCTTAGACAGAAAAAAATATCAAAGTACCAATAAATACTACAAATTCGATGTAAACTTTTTATTTTTGTACCATAAAAACAGAAATTTTGAAAAAAATAAATAAATCGTTTACAGATATCGAAATTCAAATCATATGCAACATGCATATGATTAGAATTTTTGATTTTTTTTTGAAAAAAAAAAAAAAAGTTAGGTATGCCATAGGCTTCTACTCCGTTCACCTAATATACCTACCCAAATTTTTTCGAGACGGTAAAAAAAGTCATCTGGTATATAGCGACACTATACTATACATATATTTATATATATGCTCTAAGTTATATAGCGACATAATAAACTAGTACAGTTGCGCACGCCCGCAGAGTCCGAGGTCTATAATAATAATATTTAAAACATTTGATTAGTTAACCGCCATATTGTAGAAGTTTAAGTTAGAATATTAATTACTTACTTTAATTTTATTGTATTTTTGAAACATTTCAATTCAATAAAAATAAAGAAGAGATGTAGTGTATGCGCGGGCGCATTGGTGTGGCAGTCGCTTACCAGCCGTACCAGCTGTTAGGCGAGTTCGCACGTGTACCTGAGTGTCTAAAAGTGTGTGTTTTATTGGCTCAAGAGACATTACAGGTACCTATAAATAAAAGTCACAGAGCCTTCTATGAAGATTTACGATTGGTTTATGTAACACCCTTCCTGGATGAATGTGGCCTACGAAACAAATGAAGTTCTCTATATAACATGTGTGGTCTTTAAAGAAATGGTACAGACCATCAAACGGAGCAACATTCTCCGTGGGACCAACATCGAAATCGCGAAAAAATAATCAGCCGTCCATCATTTTGGGTCGAGTCGGTATTGAAAATATTTTTTTCGCAATTTCGATGTTGGCCCGATGGAGAAAGTTGTTCAGTTTGATATCCTTAAATTGGATCACACCCTTCTGATACATCCACAGACCTCCACAACCCAGTTACTGGGTAATAAGATCTGTACGGTTCACGTACAGAAAAATCGCTAACGCCGCGACCTACTTTTCGCTACTCGTTTTATTTACTTTTATATTGATAATTATTTAGTCGACCAACAGCTACTAATAGCAAGTAAACCGCGGATTAGCATCCAACATAACTTTGTGTAACTTTCCAATAAACTTGGGATCGTGAAGTCTGTGGTTTTCGTCAACTCACCATCTACTACTCTGAGCCGTACAAGATACCCCCCCCCCCCCGGTTGTCAGATTTATACCTATATATCCTATTCGCGCGGTAAACTCTAATTGCGCGATGCAGGATTTTGCGTGACGTCAGTGTGATGCATAGTTCACATATGGCGATGTAGATGCCGCCACCTAAATAGGTAAACCGTGATTGTTAATGTTTAATAACTTGGTCCTACGGGACGGTCTGTTGGCACATTATCAAATATTCTAATCTGACACATATTGACGGTAACAAGCAACGGTTATTTTGTGAATTAGTATAGATTTTCTATTACCAGGAAATTTGTATTGTTTGTGTTGCAAACACATATAAAATCAACATGGTGGGGTGATCTATACATTATGATATGATTACACCACACGAATATACAGGGTGTAAGTGTAAACAGTGGCAATATTTTAAGGGGTCATTGTACTCATCATTATGAACAACTTAAACTTTAACTTTACTATGGGACCAAAACCTGAAATTGCGAAAAAAAATCAGCTGTTCCTACATATTCGTGATTTTTTTCAGCGATTCAGGTTTGGTCCCATAGTAAAAGTTGTTCATAATGATGAGTACAATGACCCCTTAAAAGATTGCCGCTGTTTACACTTACATCCTGTATAAAATCAACATGGTGAGGTGATTGATTATAATATAATTAGACCACACGAATATAAATCTATCATCATCATATAGGAGAGTAAGAAAATACGGATCACCTTAACGAAATATAAAACCACCATGTGAGATACCCCATGCACTCTCGCTCCGTACGATGGCCTGGACCACGTTCGGACGCGAGAGATCGCCGCTGCCGATCGCCTCCGCAAGGACACGGCGGTGCTCCACCCAAGCCGGGCTATGCTCCACCGTGTCCTCCGGGCGATCCGCACAATGGTGACACCCCGGCGTTTCCTCGCGCCTTATCCGGAACAGGTACCTCCCGAAACAACCGTGTGCGGTGAGGTCCTGCGTCAGGCGGAAACTCACTCCTCAAAGAGAGGACTTATCGCCGCAGTTGAGGTGTGCCCAGATCAAAATAGAACCTAATACTGACTTGGAAATTGCAGAAAAAGTAAGAAAATTTGAATTTTACGGGCTACCCTGGCGCTTTCGCCTTAGAGACTGAGACGTCAAGATAATGGTCACATCCTCTTGACATAACCACTCATCCTGGCACGATATCCATAGGCAGAGGTCACAAAAATGACCTCATCGACCTTCGAAAGGGCAACAATGATACGACGCACCGAAAAAACCCTTAGTACGTGTACCAAACAGCGATACAGTATTATTGCTAACAACAACTATAAAATTGTTTTATCGTACCAATATCGTGCGTTTTATTTGTCGCTGATATTCGCCGGGTTAGCTCTGTGCTGCCAGATTTGGAAGCTGTTTTTGTAGGAAAAATAAGAGGAAATGTAGAAATAGATTGTCCTTTCAAGGTTGATTCTAGTATTCAATCATTAAATACCAACCAACCAACCAACATGTTGTGTTGGATTGGTTAAAGGAAATAAAAGTCCCTTGAAACGAGACTGAACTTTGAACGAAAAATAATATAATAATATCGGGTGCAACTTTCTTAAAAATAAAATCTACTGGACAAAACAATAGTTCCTTGCAAGGAAAGTACTTGGTAGAAAGCAGCGCCAAATACCTATTAGGAATAAGAAGTATTTATTTACTCTTGAAAAGGCATATGGATTACCGAGTTTTAGCATATTTCAGGAGATTTTTGTATCTTAATCTGGCAACACCAGCTTAACCATACAAAACGCTCGCGCTCGCGACATTTATAGCTGTAATTATGACTGATTTAGTGACTGACCAGCCTGCCTCAGTGTTGCCCGTTTATCGGAAATGAGCGAAAGCGGTATTTATTATAGCCCTGTATGTTATTGTCTTTTAGAATGTGTTCGGTCCAATATTACGCCACATAATTCTGAATTGTTGACGTGTCGTTAAAAGCTATGCTTGAAATGAAAGTGAAGCAAACGGTTGTATATGACCTCAGTATTGAAACCGATATTTTTAAGCCAATATTTGTTTCGTAAACGAAATAGGTAGCTCTTTATTCAGTTTTGGATGTTGCCTGCTTTACTTTAAAGCAGGTCATATACTTATTATATACCATGTATTTATATACCATGGTATTTATTATACCATGACACTACCTGAGTAATTAAATCTTAGATATTAATAAATGTTCTTTGGACACAATATAGAATAATTACCTATAAACCTAAATTAAATAAAACCGAAATATCAGTAGTAAAAGGATTTGAGAAATAAAAAAAAATAAGTTCTTTTAAGGATTGATAATAATGAACGGAATAAGTGAGAGAAATGAAATTAAATTAAATATAAGAAGTAAAAGGATTTAAATAAATATAAATAAATAAATAAATAAATATCCTTGGATATTTCACACAACGCCATCTAGTCCCAAGCTAAGCAACCCAATGCTTGTGTTATGGTAACGAGATGGCTGATAAACTACTTATATACATTTTTGTTTTGTAAATACATACATATTATAGATAGAAAAACACCCAGACTCGGAACAAATACTTGTAGGTCCTGCAAATATTTGTTCCGTGCGGGAATCAAACCCGCGACATGCTGCACAGCAGTCAATCGTTCAATCACTGTGCCAACCGTGTCGTCAATTTGAGAAATAAAAAATATTAAAACTTTATTGCAAAAAAAAAAAAAACCGACTACCAAAACAAAACACGACAAAGTGAAAAATAACTGTAATTTTGGAAGTCGGTGTCTTTGGATCTGTAGTTTAGTTTTTTGCCACCGACAAAAAATACCCAAATCGCTATAGGTGGGCCTATAAAATTTGAGGGTTTCCCTGGATTTCCATGGGATCCCCTCATCAGATTCTGACTTGCTGACAATGGGACCACCTCGAGAGTATACTCTTTCAAACAAAAAAAGAATTTTGCAAATCCGTCTATATGTGACGAAAATTATGCCCGAACATACATAAAAAAAAAAGATCCGAATTGATAACCTGCTCCTTTTTTCAGAAGTCGGTAAAAAATAAGGAAAAAAGGAAAAAAAAATAGATTAAAGATTTTTTAAATAAAGGATTTGAGCTTTAAATGTTGTTTCTCTTTTCAGGTACTAAGATGTGCCTAGTTATAAGGTTTAAAATAAGGTAAAAGGTTTGTGATTTCTGTTAAATAATAAAAATCAACCCTCCTTTTAGAGCATCGGCATCGCAATTCAGTTTTATTTAAATAATAGGTCTTTACCTATGAAATTGCCGTTTTGTATGAAAAAATTTAAACGAATTTTTTTCATGTATTTTTTATTTGTATTAATCGAAGTAATCACCCATGCAATCAATGCATCTTTGCCAACGCAGTGGCAGTTTATTGATGCCCTTCTTAAAGAAATCAGCTGGTCGGGAGGCAACAAATTCTTCAAAGGCATTTTGTACTACCTCTCGGGTATTGAATTTTTTTCCCGCCAAGAAGTTATCCAAATTCTGGAAAAAGTAGTAGTCTGTAGGCGCAAGGTCTGGTGAGTAGGGCGGATGACGGAGAGCTTCCAACCCCAGTTCTTGCAACTTGGAGACCGTCTGCTGTGCAGTATGAGGTCGCGCGTTGTCGTGCAGGAGCAGCGGAGACGAGCGATTGACCAATGCTGGTTGGAGATGTGCCAGCTTCTCCATCATTGTGTTCAGTTCTTCACAGTACACATCTGCAGTAATGCTCACCCCGTTTGGTAAGAAGCTGAGATGAATCACACCGGCGCTAGACCACCAAACAGTGACCATCACTTTTCTAGGGGTAAGTTTTCGTTTAGGGCATTGTTTAGGTGCTGAACCAGGATCCAACCAACTTGCTGAGCGCTTGCGGTTATCAAACAGAATAAATTTTTCATCGCAGGTAACAATGCGGTTCAAAATTCCTTCATTTGTGTGTCTGTTGAGCAGTGCAAGGCACGTCTCGACGCGTACTTCGCGGTGGCGATCATTGAGTTCGTGGGGCACCCATTTGTCAAGCTTTTTTACCTTGCCAATTTGACGCAAATGGACCAATATTGTTTTGACGCTAACGTCGAAAGCTGCTGCTAATTCAGCCGTAGATTGTGTATCATCAGCTTCCACAATCGCCTTTAATTCGTAATTGTCGACCAAAGTCTTCGGACGACCGCGAGGTTCATTTTTCAGGTCGAAATTTCCAGAACGGAAGCGAGCAAACCAATAACAGGTGGTGCGTTGGTTTGTAGTGTTAGCTCCGTAAACGTCGTTGATGTTGTGTGCCGCTTGTGCCGCGTTGCTGCCACGACGGTACTCATATTCCATAATTACTCGAATTTTTAACGTATCCATGATGACGAAAAAGATTGAAATGCGATGAAAATGTAACACTAACTAATAAACAAATGACTACTTTTGGAAAAAAAATCCATGTTTTTAAAATAAAATTAATTTGAAATTAGAATTCTTAGCCAAACAAAAATTATTTTGATTTGAAATGGCCAGTACTGCAGAACGGCAATTTCATAGGTAAAGACCTAATATTTACTGGACAAGCTTCTGAACGCGATTCCGTCCACTTGGAAGCCGACTATACCATAAAACATTATATACTAGCTTTTGCCCGCGGCTTCGCCCGCGTGGATGTCGGAAAATATCCCATGGGAACGTACATGTGGAAAACATAGGGCCGTCCGATATAACTGTGCAAACTCAAATCGCTACGATATATCGTTACCGTGTATAGTAGGCATAAAGCTACCAGTCGTCATGATTTTTTCCGATATCTTCAACAGTCGTCGTCATATATCAGCCAATTTACACAAAACCATGATGAATTACACTGATTCACTCCAGAAACTTTACAGAAAATCCGTTCGGTACTTTTTGACATTATCGCATTCAAACAGACACACTTACGCGGCGGGGGGACTTTGTTAATTACTTAAAATTTATTATGCCAGTCACGCTCTAATAAATAACAAATAACTTTTGTCCGTGTGTCCACTCGTTCAAATAATTTCCTCGTAAAAACGTCGAATGAAATAAAGACTAAATGTTACCTCAAGATTCCAACTATGACTACATTTCCAATCCCTTAAATCTCTTAAAAAGAGGTAGGTACACAAACATTTGTCAACCACTATTGTACCCCCTCAAAAACGCTGTAAGTACCACATATTTCTTTATTTCCTACCAAAAGCATAAATTTGAATTTTCATATCCCTAACTTAAGAAATGCTGGGTTTCCCATCTTTCTCCCTTATATCACCCCTTGTAGCATTATTTTTGAAAGTATCCTATGTCCTTTCCCAAGATGCTATATAAAGCTTTGCCAAATTTTGATTTTAAAATCAACCCCTATTTTACCCCTCAGGGGATGATTTTTCAAAAACGCTGAACCGCAAATATTTCTTTATTTCCTATCAAAAGCATACATTTTAATTTTTACATCCCTAAATGAAGAAATACTGAGTTTCCCATACAAACTTTCATCCCCTATATCACCCCTGTAGGATTATTTTTATGACAAAAAGTAGCCTATGTCCTTTCCCAGGATGCTTTATAAAGCCTTGCCAAATTTTATCGACATCCGTACAGTTTTGTAAATTTTAAAATCAACCCCTATTTTACTGCTTTGGGGTATAATTTTTCAAAAACGCTGAGCCGCATATTTCTTAATTTCCTACCAATAGTATCCCTAACTTAGGAAATACTGGGTTTCCTTTACAAACTTTCATCCCCTATATCACCCCCTGTAGTATTGTTTTTGAAAGTATCCTATGTCCTTTCCCAGGATGCTATATAAGCCTTGCCAAATTTTGTCGAAATCCGTGCAGTTTTGTAAATTTTAAAATCAACCCCTATTTTACCCCCTTAGGGGATGATTTTTCAAAAACGCTGAACCGCATATTTCTTTATTTCCTATCAAAAGCATACATTTTAATTTTCACATCCCTAACTTAAGAAATACTGAGTTTCCCATACAAACTTTCATCCCCTATATCACCCCCTGTAAGATTATTTTTTAAGACAAAAAGTAGCCTATGTCCTTCCCCAGGATGCTATATAAAGCCTTGCCAAATTTTATCGAAATCCGTGCAGTTTTGTAAATTTTAAAATCAACCCCTATTTTAACCCCTTAGGGGATGATTTTTCAAAAACGCTGAACCGCATATTTCTTCATTTCCTACCAATATCATAAATTTGTTATCCCTAACTTAAGAAATACTGGGTTTCCCTTACAAACTTTCATCCCCTATATCACCCCCTGTAGTATTATTTTTGAAAAAAAATAGTATCCTATGTCCTTCCCCAGGATGCTATATAAAGCCTTGCCAAATTTTGTCGAGATCCGTGGAGTTTTGTAAATTTTAAAATCAACCCCTATTTTACTATATTTTACCCCCTTAGGGGATGATTTTTCAAAAACGCTGAACCGCATATTTCTTTATTTCCTATCAAAAGCATACATTTTTATTTTCACATCCCTAACTTAAGAAATACTGAGTTTCCCATACAAACTTTCATCCCCAATATCACCCCCTGTAGGATTATTTTTTCAGACAAAAAGTAGCCTATGTCCGTCCCCAGGATACCATCTATAACCTTGCCAAATTTTATCGAAATCCGTTCAGTGGTTTAGGCGTGAAAAGGTAACAGACAGACAGACAGACAGACAGACAGACAGACAGACAGACAGACAGACAGACAGACAGACAGAGTTACTTTCGAATTTATAATATTAGTATGGATACTACTGGCTTTTGCCCGCGGCTTCACCCGTGTGGACGTCGACAATCAAATCCGTGCAGCCGTTTTAGCGTGAAAGAGTAAGGGCGAGCGCGCACTGCGGTGCGTTCCGTTAGTTCTGCCGCACTGGGCGGGGCCTACAGTAACAAAACGCATGACCACAGTGCGCGCACTTCAAAGACATTCCATACTTCACAGATTATGCGTCAGAAAAACGCACCGCAGTGCGCGCTCGGCCTAGCAAGCAAACAAACAAATAAACAAACACTTTCACTTTTATAATATAGCGTTGACTTAGAAGCTTGATTTTTTAGATCTCCAAGGGACCGTAGACCTACGTATTTGATATTACTTTCAACTTGATACCTCCACGCGTTCCTGAGATAAAAGGTTTTGACAGACTGACAACGAAGTGATCCTATAAGTGTTCCGTTTTTTCTTTTGAGGTACGGAACCCTTAAAACAGGCTGGTAAGTAATTTCTCTGTGACGTGAAAAAAAAGCAGGCTGCAGATATTACAAGAGAAAATTCGTCTAAACTTTATAATTATTAAGATGGATACGCAGTCCCTTAAGAGGTGATTACACTATAATTACTGCCTAAACAACATTAAAAGTAAAAACCCAAAATGAGTAAACCCAGAAGGACCAAATTTTCAAACGATTTGATACTCATGCCGTCTCTTTCACTTCGAGATGTATTGTAGCGACAAAAAGACTTTTAAGAAAGCCTTAAAGTGAAGTGCCGGTTCAAAATTCAAAGGCTTTGTACTAACGCTCCTTCCTTCTCAGAATAAGGAGAGACCTTTGATCTGTGTCGGTACAGCAGTGGGAATGATATATATTCCAGTCTTACCAAATGATAATATTTACATAGCGCACTTTCACTTTTACTTGTTTTTTTTTAACAATTTAAACATATTTATTTACTTAAACAATATGACATAAGTATGGTTGTAATGTGCTCGTCAAGACCTTTCTTTTGATACCAAACATGTCTTGATTATCTCAATTTAATTTTTTTCGAGGTCAGAAATTTACGTGTAAAGTCGACCATATTAAATTTAGGGACAATTTATATATAGCCTATGTCACCCGGACCATTATTTCGAATCTACTGATACCTCATTCATCAAAATAGGTTCAGTAATTTAGGCGCTACGGTGGAACACACGTAAATACATACATACATAGACTGCTAAAATCATAACCCTTCCTTTTGGCTTTGCCGTAGTCGGGTAAAAACTAGATGAAGTCGGCATTTCCTATCCGACTAGAAGAAAGGCCGAAACAAATTCAAAGATCACAGTCTCTTTTAAAGTCCAGACATAATATTGATCAGATCATGTGAAGACTGTTGTCTGCAGTGGTCTTTTGAGATTGAGTGGACCACTGTCCAGTCAGTGCACGCATTTTTCAATAATCCTCCTCAACGAATCGGCATCAATCGGGTGATGTACGCCATCCCGAACTCTGAACTAATAGCATTCAACGCCAACCAAGACTCGTTCATACCCCTCGAACAATCTGACGTGCAAGAATGCCAAAAGATCCAGGACAAAACCTTAATGTGCAAACTCAACCACCCTATCTATAGCACCGGTGACCGACGCAAGTCAATTTGCAATGTACAGCTGATCAGAGACAACGAAGAACATAGTGTGTACTGTCACACTGAAATAAAGGAATGCGCTGACAAGTGGGTCAAATTACACAAACAAAACACATGGTTTTATTATTGTTGTGGCACGTGCGAAGTACAATTAGTTTGCGGCGCTCTAATGACATCGGAGACGTTACATCACTCGGGTCTGATTACACTTAAACGAGGATGTAACCTGCAGGGTGACTCATTCATATTGTAGCATCCTGTAGCTCAACTCCGAACTGAAGGAGCTCAATGATTCGACGACCAATACCAATATACTCAAAGATTTGTTCACAGTGGACATTCTGACATATTTGTTGAACAATTACAAGCTACAGTTACTTAGTACGTAGTAAGCACTAGAAAGTTGTACCCCAGGGTTGCGTAACAGTTTTGGATGTTGCAACTTGGAAACTTTAAGCACTAGTTATGTTGCCAACATAAACATAACTAACAATATGGTAAATTGTGCGGCTAATCGATATTAGTTGGTATTTCAGTTGGGATCATCCTGAAACTAATACTGAATTGTTTAGAATAGGTACCTACCATCTGGATGGATGAAGCTGGAGCGGCTGCCTATCGGACCTCCACAACCCAGTTACTGGGTAATACGATATTACCCCTTGGTAAAACTGGTTGTCAGACTTTTGGGCTTCTGACGACCCGTCGTGTCAAAGATACACGAATGACAGCTGGGACCAACAGCTTAACATGCTTTCCGAGGCACGAAGGGGTCTTGGTATGTAAAGTTGGTCACCCACTACTAGCTTAACCTGATCGATCGATCCGTGCGGCTGTTATTACTTAGCTTCAGGTCCCTCGGATGGACGAAGCTATACAGACTAATATGCTATGAGCTAGTCATTCTAATAAATGCTCTAGTAAATTTTTAACAACTTTATTAATTGTGAACAACTTCCAACAAAAATACAATATTTTTATTCTATTCTATTATAGTTGGGACAAATTTAGGTACATTTCTTGATACCGACTAATTATTTCTGCCTTTGTATGATTATGATAATTATGTGTGCCCAAATAGCGCAGAACTGGTGCCCTGAGACAGTGGGGCGAGGTCGATGCAGGCAGGGTCAGGCAATTCCATCAAAACTGGAAAGAAGACGTATGGGGCTCGCGAAAGATGGAAGGAGAGGAGGGAGGCGGAGGTCTTTGCCCAGGAGTGACACAACGCAGGCTAGTAAAAAACAAAAACCGGTCAAGAGCAAGTCGCACTCGCACACCGAGGGTTCCGTTCCGATTCCTGAAAAAGTGTACTATTTAGAGACATCGTTTTATTTTTCCTGTAATCTTTACATAAACTTCTGTCACATAGAATAATTTCTGATTTTTATCTTTGTTAACTTCGGAGAAAGGGGGGGGGGGAACGGTATTTTTTTTACATTTTTCATCAATCAATCAATCAATTAACTCAGCCTATCGCAGCCCACTGCTGGACATAGGCCTCTCCCAGTCTGCGGCACAACACTCTGTCCTCCGCCTTCCGCATCCAGTCTGTCCCAGCCACTTTCTTCAGGTCGTCGGTCCATCTAGCTGGGGGGCGTCCCACACTACGCTTACCGATACGCGGTCTCCACTCCAGGACCCGTCTACATTTTTCATCAAAAGTCGAAAACTATGCGGTCTAAAAAAAAATAAAAAAATGTTTGAGAATTTGCAAGCTGCGCTCTTTCATATGATACCCCACATGCCCTAGTAGCCCCACTTTGAATTTTTAAGACCACCTTTCAGACCCTGTTACAAAAAAAAACTAAATATTTCTACTTTTTTGTTATTTGCAAAATAGTCGGGTAAACGTCATCTAAAACTGTTCCAAATTTGAAGTTGATAGCATTAGTAGTTCTTGAGATATCTAGCTGTGACAGACAGACAGACAGACAGACAGACTGAGTCACACCATAAGGATTCCTTTTTTACCATTTTGGTACGGAACCCTAAAAAGAAATTTTAAAATTAATGTTACTTTGCCATAATGAACAAGCAGTAAGCATGTTTTCCTAATATTACTCAGTTAGTCAAAGAGTTTTATGAAAACTAGAGTTTACTGCCCAGAATTTCATCATAATCAGCCTATAATGTTCCCACTGCTGGGACACAGGCCTTCTTTCGGTGAGAGGGAGTGGGCTGTAATCCACCACGCGGGCCCAGTGCGGGTTGGTAGACATCACATGTCTTCGAATTTTTGGTTCTAGGACATGCTGGTTTCCTCACACTGTTTTCCTACACCGTTTTGAGAGCAGAAAGTGATCACACTAATATTATAAAGTCGAAAGTTTGTGAGTGTGTGTGTGTGAGGATGTGTGTGTATGTTTGTTACTTCTTCACGCTCAAACGGCTAGACCGATTTGGATGAAATTTTATATGTATATAGCTTATACCCTGGATTAACACATGGGTTACTTTTTATCCCGGTCTAGCGGGTGAAACCGCGGGGCGCAGCTAGTGTAATAATAATTTACACAAAGTAAAGCGCCTGTCTGGGTTCGAACCTATGACCTACAACTTGTAAGTCGCGGCCGTTACCACTGCTCAGAATTTCATAACAAAACTAATTTAGTTTACAAATTCAATAAAGATAAAATATACGTTGTTCCCCTATTTCACTTCACCACGTTTACATCACAGTTCACCGGAACCCTTTTACACTGTCGACGCCATTTAAAAAACTTTCTTGAAATAAGACTTTCCTGGTACGTACACTTCATTTATTTTCCCCTTTTTGTTTATTAAACAATTAATCCACAAACAAGTTTCTTTTAAGATATAATTAACTGGATTCTGTTTTCATTGGAGATGCAAAATAGAAGCGGAGAAAAGTGAAGTAAAGGTAAAACCTGTTATTATCAACAGGGTGTACCACTAAGGGGTGGTCAAATTTAAGGGTGTAGTACAGACCATCAACTGAACAACTTTCTCCATGGGACCAACATCGTAATCGCGAAAAAACTGTCCCATAGAAAACTTTAATACCAACTCGATGATGGGACGGCTGATAATTCTATCGCGATTATGATGTTGGTCCCATGAAGAAAGTTGTTCAGTTCGAGGGTCTGTACCGTTTTTGACCACACCTTTCTGGTACATCCTGTATACATCTATACATATTATAAATACGAGGAGCTCGTGTCTAAGTAATAACAGCCGCACGGGTCGATCCATCAGGTTAAGCTAAGCTTGCCGGAGTTGGTCCGTGGATGGGTGACCATCCACGGATCCTCGGTTTTACAAACCGAGACTCCTCCGTGCCTCGGAAAGAACGTTAAGCTGTTGGCCCCGGCTGTCATTCGTGGATCTTTGACAGTCGTTACAGATCGTCAGAAGCCCGAAAGTCTGACAACCAGTCTTACCAAGCGGTATTACCCTAACTGGGTTGTGGAGGTCAGATAGGCAGTCGCTCCATGTAAAATACTGGTATTCAGCTGCATCCAGTTAGACTGGAAGCTGACCCCAACGTAGTTGGGAAAAGGCTAGACAGATGATGATGTCACGATCTACATGATCCGATTCATTGAGATTTTAAAAGCATTTTTCCTTTTATTTTAACCATTGCAATACCTTTTTTTTTAAACATGGTCAAAGGTAAATCTTTAAAGGCGTCCGGTAATTTGTTATATACCTTTACAGCATTTATGTAAGAGTTCCTTTTATACAATTCGAGCCTGCATTGCGGTACACAGTTCTCATGTTTAAATTTATTTTTATTTCTAGGAGCTACATTTCGTTTGGTTAGTATCTTTGTGTTTAGTAAAATATTCCGGATGTTATTGTACAAATAGGCATAATAGGGATTTTGAATAGAATTTTTTTTTATCCGTCATGTAGGTTACCTATTAAAAAATTTTTGGACACGTTTTTTTTTCTTTTTAGAGTTCCGTACCTCAAAAGGAAAAAAAGGAACCCTTATAGGATCACTTGGTTCTCTGTCTGTCAATACCCTTTTTCACAGGAACGCGTGAAAGTATCAAGTTGAAATTAAATCAAATACGTAGGTCTACAGTCGCAATAAAAAAAATACGGCCATTTATGCGACATATTTTGATACTCACAAGTAAATCAAAACTTAGGATCGGATACTTTCCGTTGACCTAAAATCATGCAATTTGGCAAGAAGCAAGTTCTCACAGAACAAGTAAAGGAAAAAGTCCGAAAATAGTTAATATGTAATTTTATCACCTATAACAATATTTTTTTGGGGTAATCCCAAAAACTTACATTTGCAGTTGAAGAATATTGATCGTGACGTATATCAATGTATATGGGTTTCTTTTTTCTTTGGCATTTGAAAGTAAACCACTACGAGTACACTCGTACAGGCCCATTTTTGTATGGTAGCAATGGGCATATAAAAAAAGTTACTACTAGTATACTGTTACTACGAGTATACTCGTTTGGCAGCCAACGTGTTAACAACTACGGAACCGTGGCGCGTGGCGCGAAGTCCTTCTTTTTTTTGTAGTCAAGGTAAGGTAATAAATAAGTGTCAAGATACAGTGTAAAAGAAACCGTATCAATAACAAGTTTCAAATATAGAACGAAACTCACAGTCTAATAAGATGAAACTTGGAAAAAAATCGATGATTTGAATTAAAAGCTATTTCTAAATAGATTGGATACATGTCATAAGTTAGAGCGATTTTTTACTGTTCTTTTATTTAAAATAAATCTATTGATTTATTTAAATAAAAGAACAGTCAAAAATCTACAGCGGTATTTACATTAGGGCCTGTTTCACCACCTACGATTATGTTCCTATTAACTTACTTGGCAGATAATTTCATACAAATTCTGATGGCCAATTCTCGTACCTAAAAACGTTCAAATTCAGGTCGTAATTTCATGCCAGCAACAATCAAATGTCAAAACTTTTGGTAAACACTATACAGTTTTTGACAGACTGAGACTGGGATGAGACTGTTCTATTTTTGAATTTATTGGGACATCGTGAAATAGGCCCTAATTGTATGCATACTAAAATTTATTTTACAAAACTAGTTTCAATACCGTGCAACTTGTTTTGTACAATAATTAGAGTCGTGAAATCTACAGTATCACCGAAATAATTATTTGACATTAGACATTATTTCGGTGATACTGTAGATTTAAAAGGCTTTATTTTGCAATGTACAATTTATTATCGTACAACTGTGCTTTTGTGACACTCGTTTCACATCGCATTTAATAGTGAAATTAATTACGCGAAATTACTTTTTATCAAAAATCGCGCATGTCGCGAAAGTATTTAGATTTCATGAAATTAATGCATGCATCATGAAATTAGAAGTTTACGTGTGAAGTAAGGGCGCATTTCACCAATGAAACTGAACTTATGGCTTTGTGCGAGTTTTTATACTTACTCGATCGCGTTTATGTTAACGGTACCTTACGTCAATTTGTATGTCATGTAATAGTTGTAATTCCCATTATAGTCACCAGACGGCGCTTCTTCAGTTTCAGTACAAATTTGACTTTTACGTTAAGTCATCGAGTAAGTATAACAACTCGCACTAAGGCCTCTGCTGTTCAAGATATGTCAGTGTCATCATTGTTGTGGAAATTAACAGTGACAGTTCTTGAACGCAGTTTAAATGTGCTTCTCGTGTTCAGTTTCATTGGTGAAATTCGACCTTATAAGTAGGTGAATAATCTCCTGAGGCGCGTTCTTATGTCCAACTATGTTACAGCAAAAGAAAGTCCATTTATTACGTATTAAAATTTGATATTCTACCATTACACTAAAACTTCTGAAGCAATTTAAACAAATGTATCGACAAAGAAACAATATAGGTCACCGTAGAATTGTGAACTTCGTTAGTTTATAATCTATCGGTGTTACTTCTGTTAGATTATAAGCTGTCAAAAAATTGTAAACTGCAACTATCCTGCAATTTACAATTTAACGCATTATTTTTCGATAGTTATCTATCCATGACAAACGAAAAACTTGTGAACTGCGGTATCAATACTTGCATGTGACGAGCGCACCTTGCGCTAATCTATATAAATAAAAAGACAAGTCCTGACTGACTGACTGACTGACTCATCAACGCCCAGCCCGCTTGGACCTAGAAAGCTGAAATTTTGCACAGAGGGTCCCTTTATAATGTAGACAAGGTATAAGGAAGGACTTCCCGGTAGCATGTTCCCGTGGGATATTTTCCGACATCCACGCGGGCGAAGCCGCGGGCAAAAGCTAGTATATTATAAACAACGGAAAATCAATGCGTTAAATTTTAACAGTTCACAATTTTTCGACAGCGCCACAAAACACCATTACGCGCCCAATACGCCCAATAAACTATGTCATCAAAAATGTAAGACCGCATTGATGCGAAAAAGTTTTTTTTGGTATGGCACCTAAAGTGTTTAGTAAAATTGCTGATGACATTAAAAACATGACATTATATAAGTTTAAAAAAGATCTTAATAAATTATTAATTGACAAATGTTATAATAATAATAATGTTGTTGACTATTTATTGATTTTATTGTATTTTCTTTTCATGTATTTAATTAATTTAAAATTTTATTTTTTCTAAGTTACATTCTAATGACAGCCAATGTGTCACTTATAAATTTTGTATGTCTTAATTATGACAAAACATAGCGCACCTATTTATATAAACACCTATGCATGTAAATACCTATGTTTCACATATAAACTGATTGATTGATTGATTGACAGTTTATAATCTACATTATATAGTATTTTATTTTTATTATTATATAAATTACTAGTTTTTGCCCACGGCTTCGCCCACGTGGATGTCGGAAACTATCCCACGGGAATGAAAATCCTTTCTTATTCCTTGTCTACTTATAAAGGGAACCATTGTGAAAAATTTCAGCTTCCTAAGTCTAATGGTTTGGGTTGGGCGTTGATGAGCCAGTCAGTCAGTCAGGACTTCTTTTTTTATTTATATAGAAGATAGATAAACTGTAGAAAAATTGTGAACTGTGTTACAATTTAGACAGTTATAATCCAACTAGATAGATTATAAACTAACTGTGCTCACAATTTTACGGAAACATCGACATTTTACGTTAATCGCTTATCTCTCTTCCCTCAAACCTTTTACTAGTTTGAATATCAGTGGAGATTAAAAGCGAGCGTTCTGTAAATTTATTAAACGTTTCTGTGGTCCACGATAGCGTCAGTCCAATACTGTTTGTGTAGTACTTTGATAATTTTGCTGTTAATTATAGAATGTTAATAATTTGTCTTCGCTTCGGCGAAGAGATTTATTTGTCTTGTGGAGTAATGTAAAAGTTTTTCTTAGTTTTTCAGTTGTTTGCTTAGGAAAATTAAGTTTTGAAAGATATATCATAATCTAGTTTTATGCTTGTATAAAAGTATGGTTTGTTAAGGTCAGCATGTTGTCGGCTTTGAGCAAGAACGGTTTAATTATTTATTTTATTTAATGGCCAACTGACAATTGTTTACACTTTTACTGTATGTGTGTTTTTAATAATCTTTGACTAAAATCTAATAGTGTTGACCTGCAGTGAGATATGGCTAAAAATAAATAAAAAGGTTAGTGTATCAATTTCTTAAAGGTTAGAATCGCATGCACGCATACAGGTGTAACACACCAAACATTACAAACTACACTAAAATACTCAACAGGTATAAAACCAATTACAAGACCAACCATGAATTTATTATTATTTATGCGCGTAGCGCGTAGCAATCTCGTAGACGCGCTACGCTGGCTACGCTGCTGTAGCAGGTAATCCATACGCTACGAACTCGTAGGATGTCACAAGGGTCAGATTTGACAAAAAGTTCGTAACTCTATTTAAAATGCTGATTCACACACGATAATCTTTTTTGTAGTTGCATTCCAATAAAGAAAATGAGGAAGAAATAATACTGGCTAAAAATAATAAATGCTATACATACAAATCTGGAATTCCGCAGAATATCAAAAAGTTGCCATTGTGTTGTGTTGTAGTTAGCGAGTCGACAGAATGGCCGACGATGTGATTCGCTAAATAGGGATGTTTCCTGTGTAAAAAAAAAAACATATTAAGTCCGTCAGACAGATAATAAAAAAATATTAGACACGTATTTGTTGCTTTATCATATTAATAAAAAAATACTTTGAAAAAAACGTATTAAAGTTGGGGAGTGGGGGCTCGCTTCTTCATAAATTAACAAGCTGCGTATAAAATGTAATCACATTTTAACTCAATCTATCGCCGTAATATTTTGATGACGTAAAAAAAGAAGAAATACGTGTCCAATATTTTTTAATAATATACAGAACGGACAGGTACGGACAATAAAAAAATAGTCAACATCGCTTTTGATTGGCTGCCGCACTCTCAGGGTTGAAACATTGACTGCTTTGATAACAGGCTACAATGTTCTTTTGGCACGTTGCCAAATCTGAACTTAATCTATCAATCAATCTTATTTGTCAATAAAATTTCTATAACAATTTCACAAATGTTTACAATCCGTTCAGCCGTTTTTGCGCCAATCCAGAATATACATCCAGACAAACAGACAAACGGACAAAAATTAATTATAATGTAATATAGAAAAATACCTCAAATGCTGCAACCCTACCTCGTTATGATGAATTAAGCAAAAAAATCAAATAACGTCTCCATATAATATTACGGGAATAATTCAGCCTGTATAAACGTAATATTAATATTTACTGTATACATACAGAAACTGTCTACGCATTCCTATGAACGTTTAGGTACAGTCGAAAAAAAAGACAAGTAAGCAGGCAGCTAGAGCATTAGTGGCTCAGTGGTAACGGCCGTGACTTATGAGGTCGTAGGTTCGAGCCAAACAGGCGCTTTACTTTGTGTAAATTATTTCATCACCACTGCTCTCAAAACGGTGAAGGAAAATATGTTGAAGAAACCGGCATGTCCTAGAACCAAAAAATTCGAAGTCATGTGACATCTAACAACCCGCACTGGGTCCGCGTGGTAGATTACGGCCCACTACCTCTCACAGAGAGGAGGCCTGTGTCCCAACAGTGGGAATATTGTAGGCTGTTTATACAAGCAAGCAGCTTACTACAGCTAAAACTTATTTTTGTTGATCGCTTCTAAATGAGTTACGTCATACATCATAAGGCCTCGAGCTGGTCTCGAGTGATGCGACTTGTGTTAACCAACACGCGACCGCGTCACCTGTTTCCGTTCGTCGTCGGGCGTCGCGTCGGTCGCTCCGCATGTCGCGTCGTGTCTTGTCCAACTTCTTTCATTTGTTTTCTCCGTAGTCGCTGTCGCTTGAGCGTGTACTCGTAGCTCATGGCCACAGCTTATGACTCAAAATACCTAGCTACATCAAAAAGTCGTCCACCAACCGAGGTCTACTTACACCCTTTGGCATGTGCCTACATCGGGGTATCCTAGATGTCCGTAAACTTTATCACGCACGCAATTACATTAAGCCAAGATGTTTTTTTCACGCCTGCGTACCAAACTGTTTTGTTGGCAGTACATGTTGGTACCTATTTATATTTTGGTAAGTAATGGAAGCTTATTATTAAATGTTGCTGTTCGTTCAGGTCATGAATTATTTAGAGATATTCTCGTACATTTGTTAAGCATTTTTCTGGATGGGGGATGAAGAATTATCTTAAATGTCTTTGGTAGTTTTCGACGATATGAAAAGAGTGTGTAAGAAAATATATTCTTCTAAGTTAGCAATTGCAAGCTCTAAAAGAATTCATCACCTGTCAATCTGTTTCAGTAATTCTTCTTCTTCTCGAAATAATTTAACGAGTTCAACAGCAACATAAATAAAAAAAAAATTGATAGGATTTGAGTAGATTATTGAGAACTGAGAAAAACTAAATACTTAGAGCCTTCAGTAAATTATAGTACCTAACACTATATAACAATGTAGTGTTGCCGGAATATAGATCATAATATTTATTCTAAACGCAACAACATAATAAATACAATAAACAATGAATTACACAATACAATAAATACAATACAACAACAACAATAATACACAGCAATACAATAACAATTAATTTAAGACTGCTATATTTTTTCTCTGTAGCACGCCGGAGTCTGGATTTGTTCATGGCAGTAGGCTCAGCCCCCTATTACATGGGACTTAAATATAACTAGTGAAATGTGCGTGTACTCATCTCTGCTTAGCCTGTCGGGGAATACAAGCGTGATGTTATGACATGTTATATTTTAGAACACATTTTCTTTTTAAAGAAAATACAAAGAATTGAATTTTAATATAACTTTCAAATCTTTTGCGAATCTACCCATTCCTCCACAGATGTTTCAAACTTATGTCACAATAGTAAACGTGAATAAAATAATATTTCACATTAATGTAACGTTTCAAGCAATATTTACAATGTATTTGTGAAGCCTAAATAAATGTTTCGTAGAGACTTTGTTTAGTTTTGTAATTGTAAATCAGCTACTGTGTGTAAATATTTCATTTAATTTTGTTATTTTATTTTTTAGTCTGCTTCTGAAATTAAGCTTTTGTATAATTTGTCACTGTTTCATTTGTTTGACATTCATTAGTTGGTTTAAAAAAATGTAATATGATATAATATGACGGCGCCGGCGGCGCAGCAAGTGATGCCGTCTTGTTTTGTTTGCAAAAACACTCGCTCACTCACCCCCTCTCATACTCACACTATACATACACACACACTCACTCTTTTTCTCTGTCTCTTATCCGATCTCTTCGGTGGTTCCTTGAGTGACACTGGCTGATTATTGTCACATCGATGCGATGGTTGCGTGGCAGCTGTCATCTGATGAGAGAGATGATGTCAGGGGAGTTGCTGTCATACCACGTCCACGACGACCAGAAGGCCAATTCTCGTACCTAAAGGTACCTACACATTACACAGTCTGCCGGCAGGCGGTCAATCATAAAAAATGACAAAAACAATTTTTATGAATGACCGCCTGCCGGCGGACTGCCAGCGAACTATCAATGTGTGGGGGCCTTAAGAACGTTTAAATTCAAGTCGTAGTCTCATGCTAGCGACAATGAAATGTCAAAAATGTAGGTAAACGGTATATAATTTTTGACAGATTAAGACTGAGATAAGATTACGAACGTTGTTAAAAATATATATTCACTGCCCCTCTGCTATAGTCCAGCACAATCAAAGAGTAATTTAATGATATTGGATCAACCGACCCACCAATACGATGACTACTTGTGGTAAAAGCTATCCTGCGCCATTAAATATTTTAAAACATACCTGTAAGTAAATCATACCATAAAAACAACAATAAAATTAACCAGTCAACCTATCTTTAACGCTTGTTGCCAAGCAAGCGAATACCACATATCGTTTCTAAAATATTCCGAAAACCTTCCCAAAGATATTCAACCAGAAATTGTATTGTATTCCAACGTGTATCGCCCGGTTACATCTAGGGCTCGGATAAGCCAATTCGCGTTCATCTGACATGAGGTTTTTATAAAAAGGGTGTGAAAAGGGTCCCTCAACACATCTCGGCGGCGTCAAATTATTGTCAACGTCATTATTTTACGCGTAATTTCCTTCAGGTTTCAGGTAAGATGTGTTTTTTTTTGGAAATATAGGTATTATTTTGTTTGTTCACGATTTTGAAATATGTAACTTGTAGGTATTCTTATTTTGTTTTTATGATAATTTTGCTGACGTTGTAATGGAGTTATGTTGTCTTTCAGAGGATATGAACGATGTCGTTTGATCAAGATTTTTATTTTTCATCATAGCTATTTACACAAGGTACTAAGTGACTGTAAGTACAAATAAATACAAAAACAAAAGAACATTTAGGCATTAAAGTACTCGTGAAAAACGTGCCTAGAAGACTGGCAGCATTCCCGCGTTGAATGCTGCCATATAAAAATTGTTTTGATAGGCTCGTTCTTTTATTTGATTTTCAGATTTTCCAGCGTTGATGTCAAAATTACACTCAATACTGTCAAACAAGAAAAACCGGTCAAGTGCGTGTCAGACCACGCACAATGAAGGGTTCCGTAGTTGGCATGAATTTATTCCTAGAACAAACTTAACATTGTAACTGAAAAACATGTTTCCCCATACATTCCAACGCAACAATATTGACGATTGATTGTTTGAAAGCACAATAGTGAGTGTATTTATCATGTTATTTTAAGATCATAGACTTTTTATAAATTTTCCTGTAATCTTTAATTATAGAACTATTCTCTGTATTTTTTTTTCAAAATTTAAGGATCAGCAGTTTCGGAGCTAAGGGGGGAAGGTCAATTTTCATCAATTTTCTTTAATAACTTTAAAACTTTTGAAACATAAACATAAATATTTGAAATCCTCTTATTTCTCAAGTCCTTTCATTTGATATGTCACACGGTACAGTTTGCAAAACTTTTCTAAAAATTTTCGATTTTTTTCCCTATACAAAATTTATTTATTTACGTTACACCTTCGTGTTTGGATCACAGAAATTCATATGTGTACCAAATTTCAACTTAATTGGTCCAGTAGATTCAAAGAAAATTGGCTATGACAGACGGACAGCCAGACAGACAGGCAGGCACGAGACACGAGTGATCCTATAAGGGTTGCGTTTTTTCATTTGGACGTACGGAACCCTAAAAATACCGCATCTTTAAAATTAAGACCAACCCTGCAAGTAATCTAACATTTCAGAACCCTCAGCTACATTTGCAGAATAAGAAATTTTGACAAAATCTCTCATTATTATGACAAACTTCAAAGCCGACAAAATTAATTTCCAATGTTTCTTTTTCATCTCGTTCAAGTTTTTCATCAAGTGTCTTTGTCTGTTCTGAGATTACTTATTTCACAGCCAAATACCTACTTCTTTTTCCTGTTTTAATCTTGTTTTAATTTAAAAATAACGTCGAGTCGCTACCTGGCTGCGTCTGTCGTTAATTTGATTTTTGTTTTATGTTTAAAATTTTCCCGCGCGTCCGCCATGTTGTGCAGTAAATGATTATGTTTACTGACTCTGTTTTTGCTATTATTCAAAGTTGTATTTACAAATAAAATATTCTGTAGAGCGTGGAATAATGTTAGTCACGTTTTATACTACAGCAAGCAACATAATAAATACATTAAACAAGGCACTTTCATTCATTCTCACAACCGAAATAACCTAATATTCTGTTCCAGAAATACACACATTACAAAATTTCTACATTACGCTTCCCATTTACGAAAACAAGAAATAACAAGGATCAGCTAAAACGTCTACGAGTATAAACTTATTTCTCTCATAACCTAACAATTCCATTTCCCGCCAAGATGCGGCCGGCATCTAACGAACTGTCACATTTTCGCGCGAAAATGAGCGTCGCCATAATTAGGTTCAGGCCTCACTACCAAGATGTGGAACGATACGCAATATCGGGATAGTCAGTTTTATTGGATATCTTGTTAAGATATTTTTGGAATGGAGTCGGTTTTCCGTACCTTGTAAATATGTATGTCCATCTATTTCGCGGAAAAACCTTATTATACAGCTGCTGGAGTTGACGTTTTCATTAATAAGTATTAGGTAGGTATCAATGACGTATTATAAATAGACGCGTCATACCCGAACATTAGTGCACTCAAAAACAGAGTAAGCCATGAAGTAGCAACATACCAGTACATACAATCACACTGTCCGCGAAGAAAAGGAATGAATTATGCCAATACATGTTGTTACAAAGAGATGAACATACACATTTAGTTTCGTCACTAGCTGCTGCATGTTCGGCACGCGCGCGCGTGGTTCGCAGCAGTTCGCGGAAAAATGGCGGTATATGTACAAAACAAAAAACACTTTAAATGTTATAATATAAAAAATACAGTATTACGGACGAAATAAGACGTTTTTCTTTTCTCTCACAGTGAAATGCCTTCCTGAGTTTAAAGACAATGTAAAAATTATACAATTTTTACATTGTCTTTAAACTCAGGAAGGCATTTTCTTCACAAATAATTACTGGAAATTGCGAGTGACAGTGACGTGTCACCGCAACACTGGATAGTGCCCGACTAATTTCAAGCCGGGCAACTTAGAGTAATTAGACTAATTCTATGCCGGGCAATTACCTTCCATTTACTTTGCCATTATTGAGCGCGGGTAACGCATCTAAAGGTAATATATCATTGGTAGGTATAGATTTTCTAGTTGGAAACTTCTGAATATTTAATTTATATTTGCTTACAGTTCACAACTAATACTTGAATACTGATTGACCTTTCTATTCAGAAAAGAATAATAATTAAAAAAAATAGTAAACATAACTGTCATGCCAAAAAACGAACTAAAAGGTAAATAAAAAAACAAGTTGTATTTCCTGATTAAACTGATAAAATTAAAATATCATTGCGGTCGGGGGACCGTTCTGTGGAACAATTTTAAATCTAAGAGGTCCCCCGACCGCAATGACAATTTTATTTATCTGTTTAGTCAGGGAATATTATTTTTTACTTTTTAGTTCGTTTTTTGGCATGGCAGTCGTTTTTTTTATTTTTTTTATTACTTATTTCTTTTTATTTTATACATTTTAGTGGAAATTCAGACATTCGAAGTTTTACTGAAGTCTGTTTAAATCGTTTGCAACCAAAGATGAAATATTTGTTTTGCATGAATACCTTACCTATGTAACATTATATAGCTATTTTTGGAATGTGCTCATCAAGGCCTTGCATTTGATACCCATATTGTAATAATTGTAGATTTTTTTTCACATTTGAAAATGGAGTCGTCTGCTGCCATGTTAAATAAAAAAAAATATAACCAGTGGCACTCTGGATGATGTAAGGATTCTAATGATACCCCATATATCGAAATCTGGCCAGGTATTCAAAAGTTATGATGAAATAAAGAAACTCACAAACATACATGAACCCTGAAAAACATTACACTCCTTAGTCGTGTAAAAACATATGAATTTCAAAGAATATCTTTATTTTTCTCTGTATTTCTATCCCAAAAGTCTATTGTAATAAACCTAGCCACAATACCGTGGTACAGGGTCGTAAGATTTCCATAGTAAATATCAGGCTAGGCCGAAGGATAAATAAAGTTCATTAGATACATATGAAATTATTTAATTACCACTGCCTTTATTAGAACTCGCTGTTTCTGAGAATTTTCTTTGATTGCGTGACGCAATGTTTACTTGGTTTATGAATATGATTAGGAATTTCGTGATTGTGGTTCCCGTCTTGTTGAGCTATGTCCAATTAGGTACTGTTTTCTTAATATATTATCATTAAATTTAATAAACTTTCGTATCTTCGTCATTATCACAACTTATTCTTTAAAGCTTAATTTGGAGACTATAAGCATTTAAAGACTTTTACTTTGAGTACTTTTAGTAAAAGCCGCGGCGTGCGTATTATGTCTAGATGTATGAACGTAATCGATGTAAAAGGAGTATGTAAAGATGGTAGCCGGTGGCGTTCTATAGTTTCTGCCTATACGCCCATGGGAAAAAGACTTGAGTTTATATAGCCTTTCATTGTTATAAAGTAAAAACATTTCAGTAATCTTTTTGAACGCATTACAATTACGCAAAGCTACAGGGTGTAAGTGTAAAAAAATCAGCTGTTCTATAGGTACCTTTGTGTTCGCATAATTCGTGAAAATGTAGGGAACAGCTGATTTTTTTTCGAAATTTCAGGTTTGGTCCCATAGTAAAAGTTGTTCATAATGATGAGTATAATGACCCCATAAAAGATTGCCACTGTTTACACTATATATCCTGTATAAGAATATATGTTTCTGGTTAATCTTGATCCGATCTGATTCTGTTTATGGAACGTGTATAATGAAATGGGGCTCCATATATGCTTGAGTCCGTTTCTATTAACCGACTTTTTAAAAAGGAGGTTTTATTTTCATCTGTATGTATTTTTTTATGTATGTTCATCGATATTTTAATCAATGTTTTGGACCGATTTTGAAAATTCTTTTTCATTTGGTAGAGGAAGCTCGCGGGGTGGTCCCGTATGAATTTTATTAAGTTTGCTTTGGTTGTTTTTGAGTTAGCTTCAATAATACATGTATGTTGATTGTTATGAAACTTCCTTTCACTACTGTTTACTTAAGTAGTGGTATACGAATTTGTGTGAGGAAGGTAACGACAGCTATTGTGAAAAACCGACTTCCAAAAAATTACTTAAGTAATTAAAAAGGTTTTGTATTTTCGTTTTTTGCCACCGACTCCCGAAATTAAAGTTATTTTTTACTTTGTAGTCTGTTTTTGGAAGTCGTTGCTTTTTTTTTTTTTGTAAAAAAGTTTATAGTAGGACAGTAAGATTGTACTTAGTTTTCCAGCCTTACTTTCTTAGAAACTGAGACATATCAAGTCGAAGTTTTCAAAGAGTTTTTAAGGCACTTGAGACGAAGCATTTGGTTTTATGATTAGGTCTGGAGCTGATCTCGTGGGGATAACGATGTTCTGCAGACTATAGCCATTGATTTAACTACTCGACATTTCAAGTCCATTGCCCTTGCATTTTTATCTGTTAACGAAAATCCTAAAGACTCGAGTAGTCGGAATGTTAATAGCTATCCATTGCCAAAAATGAGCCATAAACTGCTACAGTCGGGCCGCGTCGAGAAAATACGTTCTTGATATCTGTCAGTTTCATACTTACGAATACGTGTTTTGCGAATTAGATCCTTGGTTATAATCTTTCCAATCATTTATTTTACTTCGTCTTCGAAGTATTGCATTTTTTCGTCTATGGTTGCCTGTAAATAAAAATTAAATAAAGAATTTTATAGGCATGCATAAGTCAAAAGTAAAATAAATGGTTGGAAAGAGTATAGTTGGGTATCAGAAACTGTCGAACTGACAGGTGTCAGAAACGCATACTCTTAACGGCCGGACTATAACAAGGATCTGATGATGACAGGGTGGCGCTGTTAGTAAACTTGAAATGTGTATAAGAATCGAGATGGCGGCATTAGTTCTGATTTTGGCCACGCGGCAAAAGATCCTTGTACACCTATACTTAATACCTACGAAATAGTCAAAGTTCATCATCGTCATCAAAATACCGTCATGTTCTTAGATCGCTGAAAAGGTTTACAGGGTAAAATTAAACTAGCTAGTGAAACTCATCGGTATCTAAACAGATTTTATCAACTTAGGGCAGATTATTCTATAGTTAGATAACTTTTATCTGAAGAATAAATATGACAGTTTGACATCCTACTTCCTACTAATATTATAAATGTGAAGATGTTTGGATGTTTGTTTCTCAATCACGCAAAAACGGCAGAACGGATTTGGATGAAATTTGACACACATATAGTTTATAACCTGGATGTTCACATGATACTTTCATGCCGGTAGTAGGTTCCCGTGGGATAATTTCCGACATCCACGCGGGTGAAGTCGCGGGCAACGGCTACTATTTTATATACAAAAGCAGTCAAACCGCCATATTTATTCCATAATTAAAAGTTAGCTGAAAAATTAACCCTTACACTTCAAGTAACACTACAAAAAATAAAAATCATCAAGTCTTTTTCGTATGTATAGATTGAATGAAAATAATTTTGCAGCTTACACAAAATTGTTGGTGAAAAGTGAATTGTATGAATTAGAAACCAATTCACTTTCCATAAAAGAAAATGCATTTCATATTCATTACAATAATCGCCCATCGCGCAAATCTATAGAAACAATCTTTGTTTTTATTTTACTAGCAGATGCTCCCTCAAATTAATTCTCCTTTCATTCTGTATGGAGCTAAATGTTGGAATCTTTTATTTTTCTATGATCTATTTCTGGGGGAGTGTCTGCCACTGATTACTGTCTCTGACTGATTTGGGGGCTTCTTTCATCCTATGAAAGGGGGCTATGTACTCGGGTAGTTGATAATTTTGTCTCTCTTTGTGATTGCACGGCTCTTTTGAGTTGACGTTCAGTAAGTGCGTTCTTCAAAAGGTTTTGATTACTTACAAAATTGTTTTGAGATTGGGGTGTAGAAATCATTGTGGCTAAGTAATAATAATCGCACGGGTCGATCGATAAGGTTAAGCTACAAGCGTAGCGGCTGTTCCGTGGATGGGTGACTATCTTTACACACCAAGACCACTCCGTGCCTCGGAAAGCACGTCAAGCTGTTGGTGCCGGCTGTCATTCGTGGTTCTTTGTTCGTTGTAGGTACCTATCTGACAACGAGTCTTATCGTATTTACCCCGTAACTTCGTTGTAGAAGTCAGATAGGCAGTCGCTCCATGTAAAATACTGGTATTCACCTGCATCCGGTGACTGGAAGCCGACCCTAACATAGTTGGGAAAAGGCTAAGTAGATATACAATAAGTGTACCTACTTATAAAAACCCCTTTTAATAACAAAGAATAAAAACAATAAAAAAAAAAGTGTACCTACCTATCTCTTTATTTTCGATGTACTAATATTTTTCTTACTTTCTGCATACACATTTTATATTTCGACTTAAGAACGTGTAGGTACTAGGTAGTTTAAAATTGTAATATTACAACTTTTATTTTAAAAAATATGGGTGCATCTACAGGAATTGTTTACCTATGAAATCTGTCGGAAATATCCATCGCAAAAGATAATCTAAATCTTCTACAAACTAGAGATTACGTCGTTTGCTTCCTACAAGAAATCCTTTACTTAGTAAGGGAAAGAAAGGGAAAGCATTCACTGCAAAAACACATCACACAACCAAGTTACTTGAGGCAATATACCAAATATTCCCCCAAATCTATTCTCTACACTACACCGACCAAAGAAGGTAAATAATAAAAAAAAACCTCAAAACACAAACAGGCCCGATAATGCGGGTATCTGATCTAGGGGGAGTTTTACCCCGAATGATGCCACGGGGTAAAAAGGAGAGATTTACCCCGGCCAAGACGCTTACAGACGAGCTGTGATTGATGACACGTGCTTCCTGCAGGCGTATGAGCAAATGCTGGTTGGAGTGATGTGGAAATAATTAGGATTTGTTGTTTGAAATTGCTAAGTCATTACAAGATAGCAAACTGCAACCAAAGGGTCTGTTCTCGTACTTCATCGATTTAATCTTTTAATAAACCAGTAATGAGTTTTATGTTGTAGTCTAGATGAGGCATTCACAAACTAAACATTGTTTTATTAATCACACTAATATTATAAAGGCAAAAGCGTGTGAGTGTGTGTGTGACCAAACGGCTGGACCGATTTGAATGAAATTTGGTATGTAAATAGGTATACCCTGAAATAACACATAGGTTACTTTTTATCCCGGTCTACGCGGGTGAAACCGCGGGGCACAGCTAGTATTCCTCTAATTTCACTTCATAAAGTTGGCTATCCAACTTCCAAGTTCTTCAGTTATAGTTATTGGTTAGGAATTATAGCTTGAAATTACTCTGAGAGTGGGTGATACTTATATGGTCATACAGCGCACCATGGGCCGTCAGCCCCACTAACACCTTTCTGACTAGCTAATATTTTTGAAAAATTATTTTTTTATTGACCGTCTCTGCGTCAAGTCTAGCAAAATTTGCTTTCGTCTGTCAGTTTGTTGCTACTCCTCTACAGGTCGTATTTTACAACTGATCTGGACGAAACTTGATATACAAGTTTTACATATGCGTGTGGTGTGAGGGCCACTTTATTGAAACTCTTTGAAAATATGCTTAGGATTTAGTGAACATTCCCAAACAATTGTGAAAGTTGGAATCAGATTTTGTGAAAGTCAACTTTGCGAGATATGGACTGTAAAGTGGGGCCCTCAGTTCTCACATAGAGGATTGAGGGCCCGCCTGTACCTGACAAACTATGGACACTACAGATAAAGTCTTTATGCCAAAATCTAAGCTTATACCAAACAAAATTTGTGAAAACAAGATATTATCGCAAAACACTGTCCTACTTGGTATATCTTCGTTCAAAATGGGCCCTCAATCCTCACACACGTAAAAGTTTATCACGCAAATACAATGAAACCATTAACTTATAGCTATTGTTTGTAATCCTATAAGATACTAAATAAATTGTGAAAATTTGTGAAAGCAAGAGCAGGTCACCATTTCTTGTTGTTTGAAAGTTATGACCTTGACAAAATCCGGGCCCTCAATCCTCCATTTATTTTGTTTTCCGTTTGAATGCGCTTATCGTATGAAAGATTAGACAAATACAAAATAGTCTCTTTTTGTGAAAAAAATTGTGCAACAAATTCGATACTAGAAAACAATTAAAAGACCCTTTATTGTAAATAAAAATCGAGTTTTATTTTTGTTCCCTGAATTAGGAAATAGGGTGACCACGATACGGTATTTTACTCTATATGAGAAAAAATCTTAAAATATATTATTTAGATAGATTAGGCAAAAAGCAGTCGGAAAATATTAGTTTTAGTTCAATAACAATATAAATTTTAAAATTAAATTCAAAGTTTTCAGGTTTTTTAAATGTTTTCTCAAACCATGAAATAGTAGCCGCCATTTTATGACGTCATTCGGCTGTGTGAATTAAAAAAGTGTCAACTATTAATTGATGAGTGTATCTCTTAGAGCAGGTATAGCTTTCACTTTAAAATCAAAATCTTTTATCTTTATCTTTATCTTTCTAATCCAAAACTCCTCGATTTTATGTGAAAATGTTTGGAACATAATAATCCTTAAATAAAATTAAATATCAACATTCACTACTCCAAGATAATTACCCATACAACTATGTGTATTATAATATACAGGGTGGAATTTTGTAATGACACCTGGAAGGAAGTACTCTTAATAATGCAGATAGAAAATTTTACTCAAAACATTCCTTTATTTTTGAATAGAAAGCAAACTGCATTCAAAGATTTTCGAAATTTCTCTTCTCCCACAACCGGGAATCGAACCGGCTAAAATCTGAAACAATTATACCCTGTACTTTTATTGCATCAATCGTTAGGGTCAATTATAAGGATGAAATCTCTCTAACAAACATGATAAATTAAATGAAAGGAAAACCAGGAAATCTTAAATTAATTTAATTTTTTACAAAAAATGGTAAACTAACTAATTAGTTGCTCGAAATGGGCTCCATTCTCTTGGATACACAAATTTATTCTTTTAACGAATTCATTTCTAGTAACCTTTAATAAAGTGTTGTGGTGAATATTATAAATCGTATTCTGAACTTCAACTCTCAACTCGTTGTCATTCGCATAAGATTTCATGTAAATTTGATTTTTTACATATTCCCACAAAAAAAAATCTAATGGGGTGAGATCTGGCGATCTCGCAGGCCATCTGATTGTGCCGTTTGTACCAATCCAGGTATTAAAATGAAAGTATTGTCACCCTACCCTGCTACACACTTCAAAAATAGTTGATTTCGGTATCTATTAAGATTTTTAGTTTAATCGTTATTCTTATTAGTAACAAATAACATCAATTTGTTGCACAATTTTTTTCACAAAAAGAGACTATTTTGTATTTGTCTAATCTTTCATACGATAAGCGTATTCAAACGGAAAACAAAATAAATGGAGGATTGAGGGCCCGGATTTTGTCAAGGTCATAACTTTCAAACAACAAGAAATGGTGACCTGCTCTTGCTTTCACAAATTTTCACAATTTATTTAGTATCTTATAGGATTACAAACAATAGCTATAAGTTAATGGTTTCATTGTATTTGCGTGATAAACTTTTACGTGTGTGAGGATTGAGGGCCCATTTTGAACGAAGATATACCAAGTAGGACAGTGTTTTGCGATAATATCTTGTTTTCACAAATTTTGTTTGGTATAAGCTTAGATTTTGGCATAAAGACTTTATCTGTAGTGTCCATAGTTTGTCAGGTACAGGCGGGCCCTCAATCCTCTATGTGAGAACTGAGGGCCCCACTTTACAGTCCATATCTCGCAAAGTTGACTTTCACAAAATCTGATTCCAACTTTCACAATTGTTTGGGAATGTTCACTAAATCCTAAGCATATTTTCAAAGAGTTTCAATAAAGTGGCCCTCACACCACACGCATATAGTTTTACGACTTATAGAATTTTTTGGTCGTCGGAGATTTTTGATTAGAGGGTCCTTCCTCCAAAAAGGGGGCTACTAGATATCTCCGCTTTATGTGATCCGATTTCGATGATTCTGTTTTTATTTGAAAGTTAGTAACGTAGTAACTTTAAATTGGTCTCATAAAAATTTGGTGAAGCTCTGATGAGGATCTTCGGCGTGATGCGCAGAATAGCTCCTCAAAATGCAGTAAATTGCTCACTTTTAGATTTCTACCAGTGGAATCGGTCCATTAACTACTAGGTAGGAATTTATGGAGCGTTCTTTAGTGCTACCTATATTAATTATTGCAAAAAAGTTTATGCTCGCGAGGTCTACTGTTCCCAGAACTAATAGTTTAACATAAAACGACCATTGTCCAATTACATTATTTAAAGATTAGCTATATTTATGAGCTTATCCTCTAAGATTCATGCCGATTCAAGAAGAGGTAGTTAGAAAAATTTCCCCTAAAAAACTGCCGATTTAAAACTCCTACCCGACTCCAGCGCAACACAAACCGTATTTCGTAACTACGCAACCCGAAGCCATGGCTGAAACGCGAAATGAAAGGGTTAGGTGGCTAAAACGCAATCAATCTGCTTGTCAGTCAGTCAATCTTTTTGTCTGGTGTGATATTAATTTCTATTGACGTTTGATTTTGATTTACATAATATTTTGGAGATGTCGATGACGTTACGCGAGGGAGTGGAGGAAATGAATTTATTGTAAGATATTGAGAAAGGTTTTGAGAATATTTCTTCAAGAATTCTATAAGTTCTTAGGTAAAAAGTAGGTAGGTTAGGTCGTAAGGAAAAGAAGAGTAAAAAAAAATAAAAAATAAAGAGTATTCTATCTATCTAAAGGTACATCCTGATTTTCTTTTCAGTCTATCTCTGAATCAGCTAAAAGCTTTGTTGACGTTAATTCACAAATGATCACAAATAAGCGACCAATCGTAAAACATTAATAGTTGTGGCAATAACTATACAGGGTGTAAGTGTAAACAGTGGCATCCTTTTAAGGGGTCATTGTACTCATCATTATGAACACTTTTACAATGGGACCAAACCTGAAATCACGAAAAAAAGTCAGCTGTTGCCTACATTTTGACGAATTATGTGAACCTGATTTTTTTTTCGCGATTTCAGATTTGGTCCCATAGTAAAAGTTGTTCATAATGATGAGTACAATTACCCCTTAAAATATTGCCACTGTTTACACTTACACCCTGTATAAAAGTAGCAAATACAATTATGAGAGCAGGGTTGACTATCCAGGGACTTGACTTACTCTTAAAGAACCCACCCATGGGGCTGTGAAAATTGTACCTAAACTAAAATGTACATAAACTTCTATCACATAGAATAATTTCAGATTTTTTTCTTTGCAAACTTGCCCTAAAAAAAAATAAAATAAATATATATATACCCCACATGCCCTAGTAGCCCCACATTGAATTTTTAAGACCCCTTTCAGGGCCTGTTGCAAAAAAATATATATTTTTATTTCTTTCTTATTTTCAAAATAGTTGGGTAAACGTCATCTAAAACTGTTCCAAATTTCAAGATGACAGCATTAGTAGTTCTTGAAATCCAGCTGTGACAGACAGACAGACAGACTGAGTCACACCATAAGGGTTCCTTTTTAGCATTTTTGTATGAAACCCTAATACACATGACTGCTTCGTTGGTGTAGTGGTAGCAAATGCTACTGATGAGCACGAGATCCTGGGTTCGACTCCCGGGTCGGGCAAAGTGTTATTGGGTTTTTCCATCAGGAATTTCTCAGAAGCAGAACAGCTCGGAGTCTGAATTGTGTTCGGTTGATGGCAATAGGCTCGCCCCTATCACATGGGACTTAAGATACCTAACTGGAAAAATGTGGGTGTAAGTTAGCTACACCTCTGCCCAACCCTTCGGGAATTACAGACAGGCGTGATGCTATTACACAGCAACCTACAACACTTTATCCATCAAACCACAGTTTTATTTTCCAAAGCTAACTCATCCTTACTCCCAGCAACAGAGTGTGAAGCTCCATAAACATGGCGCCGCCAACAGTTGCCAATACAAACGCTCTAAAACGTTCGTTGCGTACAATTGCAACAAAAACGAAACTCGTTCGTCCAGAAAGTGCCGTCACATTTTTTAGTTTTAAGCTTGGGGCTGTTAGAAGAGCGATTTATAGTTTTATGTATTTTATTTCTAAAGAAATCTGTTCTAGCATAACTGCGATAGGAAAGTAGAAGAAAGGCCGGAAAGAGAGAATGGGCTTATATGTCTTTTGTAGGCCGATTTTTTTAACAAATTGTTAACTTTTTAGGGTTTCGCACCTCAAAAGGGTTCCCAAACTTATTTTATCTACTGCCCACTTTGTCACCAGCTCAGTCGGTGTCTAAGAGTCTTCTTAGATGAAATTTAAAATCGCCCCCTAAGCCTCTATACAACAACCCCATTTTTTTCTGGGTCTCTTACTGCCCCCCTTTAGGCCTGTACGAAGTGATCCCATCATCCCAAGCCCATTTTGGGAAACACTACCTTATAGGATCACTTTGTTGTCCGTCTTTCTATCTGTCTGTCTGTCTGTCTATCTGTCTCTGCTGCTAAGTCAACGCAATAAAAAAATACGGTCATTTAGGCGACATATTTTGATACTCGCAAGTAAATCAAAACCTATAGGGTACTTCCCGTGGTCCTAGAGCCACGAAATTTGGCAAGAAGCAAGGCCTCATTACAGCACAAGTAAAGAAAAAGTCCGAAAATTATTAATTTGTAATTTTATCACACAAAAAACATTGGAATTATAACGTTAGGTTTGTTTATGGGATAACTTCTTTTCAACTACGGAACCCTTCATTGTGCGTAGTCCGACAAGCACTTGGCCGGTTTGTTTTATTAAAGAAGCTATACTTGTTCGTGGTCTTTCACAAGAAAATAGCTAAAGAAGGAATTTAATTGCAATAAAAATAACATTTTACCTATTAAAGTCGTTGTTGTGACACTAATATGAAAAAAAAAATCGGTGGGGACGAAAAATTGTATAGAAAGAAAAAAGGAAGTTAGTAAAACATTAAAAAGATGAAGAGAAGGAGGAAGAAGGAAGGAAGGAGGTGAAGTATTTGAATGATTTTCGGCAAAACTTTACAATATGTTTGGTCAAAACTGAGTAATTCTTTTGGTACAATCAACATTAGCTTATTTCAAATATTAGAAAACCATTTGTATTATTATGATTATAGGCAGCACATTTCGTGGCCTTGCGCAATAAAAACTGAAATGAACAGCATAAACAACAATGTCCTGTGCGGACCGCGAATGGACAACGGATTTATAATAGCTGGAACTGAAATAATAGGTTCCATTTTCAAATAAGAAGTGGGATAAACAAATGCTTTTCTGCAGTGTCTTTTGTTAACTTACTATGTGTTTAGTGTGTTGTAAAAGACCCCACGAATTATGATATTTTAGTAGTACTTTGAACAGTCAGCCTTGCTACCAGCATTCATAGCATGACCACCATAGAAACGAGTTTTATCGACGGAAGAATAGACAAAACAATACAGATTGTAGAAAGATTGCAACACAGTTTTTTTAAATTAACGAACACAAAAAAATTGTAACCTGTGTTTTGTACCAATAACATAAATATTTGATTTGATTTATAGCGTTTAGACGTTCGAAATCAAATCAAATACTTATTTTGCATGGTGATGTATCATTTTGTCTATTCTTCCGTCGAATGAAACGGTTCGATGCGTGCTGACGTGCTGTCTGCACCCTAAGCCAACGTTCGCACGGACGTAAAAATATCGCGGCGATTTTTTTTTCGCGCACTGGAGTTTCAGCGCTCTGCTTAGCGCCGAGAGTTGAAAATCCAACAGTGTGTTTTTTCAACTCGCTAGAATGCACTAAGGGCCCTCGCCCACGGCGACTTTTAGTAGCGATGCAGTAGCGATGCTGTCGCGCGTCCGCATCGATACAGTCGCAAAGCGGTCGCTAGCTGTGTGCCCTCGCCCACGGGCCCTGATTCAGTCGCGATGCAAACGCGATACTGGCGCGCTTCTGTCGCGATGCAAACGCGATTCAGTAACGGCACAAAAATACCTGCGATCGCTACAGTTGCAAGATGGACTCTGTTGAGGCAACATTAGTCACGTTGTCTTTGGTGCTGCTTTTACGTAAGCAGCCGAAGCGTAGGCAACGAAAGCTCGGTTCTCCACTCACGCGCCACTCTCCCTCTGTTCTCTCCCCGATGTCGTCCGATACGGTCGCGCGTTTGCATCGATACAGTCGCGATACTGTAGCGCGTTGGCATCGCTTCTGTAGCGCGTTGCAAATGTGACTAACGCGCGTTAGTAGCGATGCAGTCGCGCATTTCGTAAACGCGCGACAGCATCGCTACAAAAAGTCGCCGTGGGCGAGGGCCCTATGTTGTTAGGTTGGTGGTTCTCAATGCTCGGCTCAACACCGAGAGTTGAAAATCCAGTGCGCGATAAAATCCCGCCGCGATATTTTTACGTCCGTGCGAACGTCGGCTTATTGTGTCCTTAACACATTTTCAATCATAATCTAAATGATTTTGAACCATATTGCTAATTCATTGCTTCATAATATGTTCGAAAAATTTGTCTGCTCAACAACGTAAATGAAAACGAACGAACCAATCAATGTTGCAACGTGAATGAATGAATCAATGAATGTTGTTGGACAAAATTATTCTTATTATAAGAGTCCGTTTCCACTAGAGATGTGCAAGGATGCGTAGCGAAGAATGTGCGTAAAACTAACCAGTCAAAACAAAAAATGTAAAACAAAATATTATTTCACATAAACCTACATGGGCACTTGTGAAACGTCAGAATCTAGGTGCACTGTTCCAATAGGTAGAGCCGGCAAATAACTCCACGGTTACTCTTTTAAAAATAACTAGCTGCACCCCGCGGTTTCACCCGACCGAGGTAAAAAGTCTATGATTGTGTTAATCTAGGGTATAAGCTATATACATACCAAATTTCATCCAAATCGGTGTAGCCGTTTGAGCGCGAGGAAGTAAAAAACACACAAACACACAAACACACACACACACACACCCTCCCATACTCACAAACTTTATAATGGTAGTGTGATAAGTGTCTTTTACAATATTTAAACAACAACGTATTTTGTAACATTGTGGTTACAAAATACGTTGTTGTTTGAATATACAATATTTAAACAACAACGTATTTTGTATAACATTGTGGTTACAAAATACGTTGTTGTTTGAATATTGTAGCATATAGCTCAAACAACGAAATTTAAGTTGTTTCAAACACATCCCTCCTTAAGCATCCTCTCTCATCTCTGGCGTAAACGCAACCTAAGTCTTTATGAACATATTTTGTTTTTAAAAGTTAAATTTATAGACATACTAGCTGCGCTCCGCGGTTTCACCCGCGTAGACCGGGATAAAAAGTAACCTATATGTTAATTCAGGGTGTAAGCTATCTACATACCAAATTTCATCGAAACCAGTCCAGCCGTTTGAGCGTGAAGAAGTAACAAACATACAAGCACACACACACACTCACAAACTTTCGCCTTTATAATATTAGTGTGTGATAGTGTGATGTCAAGTAAGATGATAAACGATTTATTTATGGTGATTGCCACACTTCAAAATACGGCCCCCAAGGTGTTACAGGAAAATGTCTCTTCCAGTCCACCTCAACATCTAAGTCCATCGTAAACTTGTCAACATTACACTGTAACCACACTATTTTTCTTACGCTTTCAGGATTATTGTTCTCAAACTTTATTTATTCTTTGTTTGCCAATAAAATATGGTAATGACAGCTTTTCCCTATGCATTCTCCTTTCAAAGTTACATTGTATTTATTTAGTACTTATTTTCAGTGTAAAGAGGTTTTTAAGTTGAATTAATTAGAACAACAAATTTATTACAGCGATTTTTCCTCAATTTTTCAAGGACTGTGATTATTAATTTTCATAAAGCGTTTTCCTTGTTTATTTTTTGGGAAATTTTCTTTGCTTATTAACAAGCACAAGATAAGTTTCATCTTTCATTATAAGAACTATCTAAATTGTGATCACGGCTTCTCCCGCTGTTGTATTATTGAACGAGTATGATTTGCAGAAAATGAAAAATATGAAAAAGAGAAGTTAGTTCTAATCAAAGTCTGGACTATAGTATTACCGAAGTGGCGAAGTGTAGCCACGTAATCGAATATTGTCGCGACGAAACCCTTTGATGCGCGCCAGTTTACCGACAGTGCCCGAATGCCACGAACTGCTCGACCGCACTTATAGCGATAGCGCGAATATTCGCCATATTCCGCTAATGTAGCCACAGCATCAGACTGAGTTTTCAATAATACCGTCAACCGCACATAAGTGGTAACAATGTGACATTTACAATGGTTGTGGGTGTTTTTCTATCTATAATATGTATGTATTTACAAAAAAAAAAGTATATAAGTAGTTTAACAGCCATCTCGTTACCATAACATAAGCATTAGGTTGCTTAGCTTGGGACTAGATGGCGTTGTGTGAAATGTCCAAGGATATTTATTTATTTTTTATTTAATGCCTTTATGTCGTAGCAGTAAGGGTTTTGTAGTGCTGTGTTAGCACTGATGTGCGGTTGACTGTATAAAGTGTGGGATGCGGGCTATTGAGCGATTGCAGCGTTGAGTGATTAACGGTTGAGCTATATTGTATGATAAATTGATAATCCAGGATAATGTTTCTATACATTTTATGGACCTCCCACAATAATATCGTCAGTTTGGCAATTGTAAAAGTGTACATTTATTTATTTATTTATTTAAATCAGACAATTATTATCCATATTTTTGTTAGTAGATATACTTAAGAATTATGTTAGTAAATATAAATTCATTATAATATAATTAATTTAAAGTACTTCTGCATGATATATAGTGCCAGCATTGTATAGTGATATTGCCTGCAACAAGTATTGTAGTGACACTTCTTATGAAAATGTATACAAATGTATACATGAAAAGTTCTCTCTCTCTAAAGTATACATGAGAAGAGAACTTTCCGCTGCATTGGTAGGTATTATCGATAAAACGGACGCCTTTACACCTTAAAGTTGCTTTTTGTATACACGGATTCATTTAAAAAGCCCCGCCGTGTGATTCTGTAAGACTTCATTCTAAACTTCGATTATGCCGGTCGATTCTGTAAAAATCTCACCGTGAAAACTTAGGTGAAGGGGTTTTGTTTTTGCTAGGAATTGACAATTGACAGCTCACTCCACGCTCACTTCACCTAAGTTTTCACGGTGAGATGGTTACAGAATCGCACTGCTGAATCCGCTGTGAGTTTCTTGATTGTCATTCTAAAAACTCGGTTGATAATTCGAATTTACACTAGCGCTACCCTTGCGAGCGTGTCAGCGAGTTGAACTAAATTGATCGTGAGATTTTGAAAGATAAAGTATGAGATGACGTAAGAAGTGGCATTCAGTAAGGTAATTCCCTGTCACTTCTACGCTCACTTCGCACTCGAACGATTCAAAGTGTCAAATAAAAAACCAGTCAGAAGAAGTGATGCGAAGTGCGAGTGAATAGCGATGTGAGATGCGAGTTGTTGTTTGAATTTTACAGAATCGAGGTACTGCTCCTATGGTCCTTTGTTCTACTTTGTCATAAGTACAATTGCAACTTCCAAGCAAAATTGTTTCAAAATTGGAAAGGCCTAGCGTTTGTCGATGGTACAATAACACGCAATATTATAAGTTGATTATGCTATCAATGCACATGTTACCAAAATCGCTTACTACCTACAGCCCCCATGGGAGGCATGCTCAATCCCGATTCCCTAAAAACCCTATCAATAACAGTCTCACAATAAACCCATCGAGTACCATAACCCTAATTCAATAATCGATTCCGCAGCAATCGAATTATTTCTCGCATCGATTATAGCCGCTTATGTAACGATTTCCCAGCGCAGCAGCACAGAATATATAGATACAGAAGGCCGGGTCAAAGCCGGGCAATGAGCGACGTGGTGACTCTTGGCATGCTCTAAACTACTTCTTTCAATTGTTTTCTCTGGCTGTCGCTAGTCTTCAGCGACAGCCGGTGTTGACGTCATGACATGATGTCTTGATTGACTTATCAACAAGATTTAGTACTAGCTAATTCTACGATCTTGACGACGACACTGTTTCTTTTACCTATGTCTCATTCCTTCCCCATTTCTACAAACTCCTCAACACAATTGTTCTGATTTCAATGGCATTTGTTCGTCTGAACTTCGGCGCGCCCCAGTATCAGAGGGCCTAGACAAATGAGCGATTCTATTTCTACAATCTATCTATCTATTTCTTATTATGCAAAGCCGATGTCGACTATTCTGCCAATGTCAAAAGTGATAAGGAAAGCAAGTGAGCATTGAAGAAAAAAAAAAAAAAAACTACGACAATACAGTTGATCTTGTGGGGTTAGTACGGGACTGATTTCTACAATAGCTATTGCTTCAAAGTGACATTGACATGATTACGTGACATTTCGATAGCTTATGTCAATCCCATAAATTTTTAGGCTTTTCTTCTAGCGTCATCGCTAATCCAATGTTACTTCTTTCATTTGCCTTCTCCGCAGTCGCTATCTCAAGACGACAGTAATACTTGAGCGTGTAGCTTGTTGCCACGGGGATAGACGCTCACGTACGGCGATATCAAACAAACGCCGGTCGCTAGTGCGCTTGCACTCGCTGCACGTGAAGCATGTCTGTGTGTCCTTTTAGGCTCATTGCATAAAATCATCTAAATGACACGCGCACTTAGACACGTTTCACTCTCCATGGAGCCGGCCTTCTGTAACTATCTATTCTGTGGTCGCAGTATACAAAGCTGCTGGTATCTAAACGTTAACAAACGGGACGGGGAAATAAGCTCACATGTAGTGTCGCTAGCATTCCCCTGGGGAGTAAGCGAACGAGATAGTGTTGGGAAAAGATGCGTAATTAGCTGCAGCGGATTTTTATTCTTTTCGATTATCGCTTAGCTTGGCTTTTCTTTTTCCTATTTTCGTATTGACGGTACACATATCATTATCGCTTGGTGGCCCAGTAGCCGTCGTGAAATGTGGTATCTACGTGGCGTTGTTCAGAAATTATGTAGTTATGTTGTTTATTTTTTAATAAAAAACAATCAAATCTTTTTAACTTTCCGTACCTACCTTACTTATTATAATAAAAAATAAATATTTCAGATGTTTACGGTCATAAACTCATAAGGCTATAAAATTGAAAATCAATCTGCCTAGAATTTTCCCAACAATGTTGGGGTCGGCTTCCAGTCTAACCGGATGCAGCTGAATAGCAGTATTATACATGGACCGACTGGCTATTTGGCCCCCACAGCCCAGTAACTGGGTAATATAGTGTTAAGGGTCGTCAGAAGCCGGAAAGTCTGACCAGTAAAACTGTCCAAGATCCACGAATGACAGCCGCTTAACGTACTTTCTGAGGCACTCCTCCATGCCGTTCTCGGTATGTAAAGGTCACGCATTCACGGACCAACCCTCAACAATCGTAGCTTAACCTAATGGATCCTCGCTTGCCGGGTTTGGTCTGTAGATGGGTTTAAATTGAAATCGAACAAAAAATTGAGGTTTTAGTTACCTTGTAGATAAGTATTGCTTTTGCAAAGCTGCAGTTGTAGCTGTACTAGATTTGACGAAACACACATCGTCCCAGACTGAAAAAAAAAAAAAATAAAAAAAATTTGAAAACCAACACCTACTGGTTTAGGTACATTTAACGATAATATTTATAACAGTAGCGTCAGAAGTATCGATTTCTGTGAAATCATGATTCGATTTTTTCGATTAAAGCCTAAATCGTCCCATCCCTAATGTAAGTACAGATATGTACTGAGCCTGTGCACTTTAGGGAATACCTTTGCCGCGGTTTAAATACATAATTATGTAACTCTATTATGATACATCTAAATTTACCTAGTTTACATCGTGATGTTGAAGAGTTTGTGAGTAAAACGTTGAGGAAAAACATGTACCTAATTGCATGTTAAGGGGACGATAAGCGACTTTTAATGATTTTAAACTGGTGATCACGTCTAAACGAGTATTGTTAATGATTTGGAAATATATATATGTTAAATTAGAGCATTTTTTAATAACTTAAGGCGCGGTATTAGCTCAATAATCACAAATATTGGTTTCTTAGATTGTCGAGTACGACGTAACGCAATGCAACTATCCGACGCAAAAAATACAGTGGACAGAGAAGGGTTTAAAGAAAAAATTTAACCCATTAAGATAGTAAAAACAAATAGTTTGATATTCCCAATAAAAAACTTGGAAGTTGCTCCACAAAAATAAACTTTGGCGTCGAACATCTCTGTATTTTCAGCGATAATGAATTTTTTCAAAAAATTGGATAAAATTAGTATTTTTTTAAACTTTAACCGGACAATTATTTAATGTATTGTGTATATTCTGAATAATCTAAAGAAAACCCGGAAAATAAATGCACATTCGCAGATTAGTCACATCTCGCCAACACCAATATTATTTTAAATTTTCAACCTTATTTTAAGCCAGATAATAGTGACAATAGATTACGCGGTTTGTGTGCCGTTTAAAATTTTAGTCAGTCCACGCCTTAATCTATGAATATTTTAGATTATGTTTATATTATAAAGGGCCTATTTCACGATGTCCGAATAGCTACCTACTCACCGAATAAATTCAAAAATGTAACAGAATTTTTATGAAATTATATCCCAAGTAAGTTAGTAGGAACATAATTAATCGCGCGGATTAAAAAAAAATTGGTTCTTGGACCCTCCGGTTTCCTCAAGATGTTTTCCTTCACCGTTTTGAGAGCAGTGGTGATGAAAGAAATTACAATAAAGCACCTGCTTGGGTTCGAACCCACGAACCGACTCATAAGTCGGGGCCGATACCACTGGCCCACCAGCTCTCAACAACATCCGAACTGCATATTCTCTTTCTCATTTGCATTGCACAACAAACTCCTGAACACATTTGTTCCAATTTCAATTAATGACATTGATTCGTCCGAACTTTGGTTCGGCCCTACATCAGTTGCGACTAGATCAATCATTTAGTTCAACATAGCACTGTTTGAGATACATTGTAGATTTTTGGAGCGCCCGGATTTGGAACAATGTTTGTCTCTAGTTCCGAATGTTCCGATAGAGGATGTTTTCAATTTTGGTTTAGTTTTTTGCTAGCTTGATTGTAAAGTCAGTGATATGGTCTGAAATCAGAAGTTTAGCAAAAGCTTGTATCTTTAGAGGTGCTTTTTAAAGGTTTATTTGATGAGATTTCACGGTTAATTACTGGTGCAATACCAAGATTTTATAGCAAATGCCAATTTTACTTGCCCATGTAAGCGCACCATTATTATTTATGTTTTATGGATTCTTGAATTATTGGATTTTGATGGATTATTATTCAACTTTCTCTTGGTTTATCAACGATACTTTGTATACTCGTTCCGGTCCAATGACTATATATTTATTTGGTAAAGTTTATTTTATGCTACAGTCACATTGATGTATAAATTAGGAACTGGAAGATAAGGTTCGCGCTCATCGACGTGGTTCGCATAAATTGAGTTAACCGCACACAATTGCCCTTAGTCACAATCGAACTGTCGTTTGTGTAGCACGTTAAGTAAAATTATCGTAATCGTCTAAATAAGCAGCAACAATGCCTTCATGTGTTTTCAAAATGGGCACAAATAGTTCAAAAACCAAAAACAAGTTCCACGGGATTACTTTTCACTCGAAAGTACAGCCAAAAATGTTAATTTGTTGAAAATTATAATAATATTTAATGTTTGCTTCGCCATGTTTGTGAGAGTGAGATAGACATGCAATGTCATTCATAATCGTAAGCATTCGGCGGCTATCGCGATTTCGCTTGCACGGCAGCGCCAGCTCCTATGACTGTCCTTGTCTAATTGGTAACTGTAGGTTTGCGACTGTCATCGCAGATGTGCGAGTTTCGGTGCAAGTAGTCGTGCGCCGCGTCCAGGTTTAGTGATAGCGATATTAGCGCGTAACATATCTTCCTCTAATATATCAATGTACAGTCAGGATATTTTCCGCACGAGGGTAGTTTCATACATAATGATAACCTCAAGCTTGTGTATAAAAAAGTTTGTTTTAAAAAGATTAAAGGCTTTATTTTGAGTAACGCTTGTTTTCGTTATTATTAATGGATCTTCTTATTTCAATCACAGTATCAAGGACTTTAGTTACAAGAAGCCTTAAATATTTAAACACCGATTAACATCGTTTGCATCTTAAATACAACAAGAAAGAATTTCAAAGACACTGTTGATTTTCATGCCAACCCCAAAGGAGACATTTATGCTGATTTATTCACCCCCCATAGATCTATGGCTGTGTCTCACCGTAAACTTTCATTCACCATCAAGCATCCGCACTATGTAGTATTGAGATTTGTGTTCGGAAAATAAGGAAAAAAATAAAATGGTAAGGGAATTCTTCATACCTACTTAACAGAATAGAAAAAACCGGCCAAGTGCATGTCGGACTTCACACATTTAGGGTTCCGTACCAAATTTGATTTATCAATATATTGGTCTTTTTTAGTAAAATATAGGTAAATAAACACTATCACCAAACAAGTTTATAGGTCAATGGGACATTAAAAATTCTTCGAAACAAAATTTTATAAAAACTTTTTTACAAAAAAACTTTACTTTCGGAAGTCAGTGTCTTTGGATCTGTATTTTAGTTTTTTGCCACCGACTTCCGAAATTAAAGTTATTTTTCACTTTGTAGTGTTTTTTTGGAAGTCGGTTGTTTGTTTTTTTGTAAGTTCTTTTTGAAGTCGGTTAAAAATGGATTGTCGTAGAAATAAACCATTCTAAAAAAACCACACCACACCACACCACACGACACATCACCACAGCGGATAGGTAATACACATAGACGAAAACGTAATATACATAATTCGTCTTTGTCATTGGTTGCTCAGTCACCGGCGAGTACGGTCAACAACTAAACTAAATAAATACCTTACAGACTAACATACATAAAAACATACGTTCTTTTTAGGGTTCCGTACCAAAATGGTAAAAAAGGAACCCCTATGGTGTGACTCAGTCTGTCTGTCTGTCTGTCACAGCTGGATATCTCGAGAACTACTAATGCTATCAACTTGAAATTTAGAATAGTTATATATGACGTTTACCCAACTATTTTGGAAATAAGAAAGTAATAAAAATATTTATATTTTTTTAGCAACAGGGACTGAAAGGGGGTCTTAAAAATTCAAAGTGGGGCTACTAAGGCATGTGGGGTATCATATGAAAGAACGCTGTTTGCACATTCTCAAAAATTTTTTTAGGCCGCATAGTTTTCGAGTTTTGATGAAAAATGTAAAAAAAAAATACGGTTCCCCCCCCCCTTATCTCCGAAGTTTGCAAAGAGAAAAATCTGAAATTATTCTATGTGATAGAAGTTTATGTAAAGATTACAGGAAAAATAAAACGATGTCTCTAAATAGCACACTTTTTCAGAAATCGGAACGGAACCCTCGGTACGCGAGTCCGACTCGCTCTTGACCGGTTTTTTAGAATGGTTCACCTGTAGCTACCAATGTATCAAGCAAAAGACAAACTACGGTGTAAGTGCGTTAACATGAATAATTTTAATGTTAAAATGAAAATTGATCGCAATTTCTTTAATTTTGATAGTTCAGCCACGTTTATTGCGTTATTTTCGTTGCCAAGCAGACGACTTTGTTAAACCTATGAAGCAATGGATTAGAAACGTCCTTAAAAACTCTCGAATTGTGATTGAAAGTGTTTTAAGCAATGCTATGGTGCGGAACACTAACATAAAATTAGCGAAGCTTTACATCGAGCAATTATTACCTAAGTAATCACACTATAAAGAAGAAGACACAAAACCTAACCGCGACGCTTCTTACAAAGCCAATACACATTATAAAAAAAATAATAATTTAAAAACACCCATCAAATCCAATCAAATCAGAATATAAGTCCCGATACTCACTACAGTGTTTTCGTAACAACTTTCCGTCATAAAATAGATAGATATACAGAAGGCCGGCTCCATACAACCGGCGAAATAAGCCGCACGTACGTATAGACGCGTATGTTCGGCGATCTCAAACAAATGACTGTCGCGAGTGCGCTTGTACTCGCTGTAATTGAAGCGTGTCTATGTGTACTTGCGTGCATTTTCGCTCGATATGTACAAGGTGTTACAGAATATACGCAATGACCTGAAAGTAGTTTGTTCAGGCTCCTAAATCGATTTCCCGAAAAAATCTTTTATATAACTTAAAATTAGAACCACCGCGTCATGACAAGTTAACAAAATCTTGCAGTTACTTATTGCACGGCTGAATTTACGTTTTTATTACCGTTTTTGTTTTTTATTGGTGGTACTATGAAGATTGTTTTTTTTTTGGGTATTGAAAAAAACTAAGTCATCTATTGTTCTAACACAAAATTCGTAATCTAGCCTAGTCTATCCACTTCAAGAAACAGTAATTAGTTTCCTATCAGTTCATATAAATATTTTGCATAAAAGCCGTGTATAGGTGAGAATGCGCTCCGTTTCGCGCCGACAAAAAATGTTCAGGACAATCGAGCAAAAATCGCGGAGGGAACGCCCCCCTCGCGAATCGCGTGAGTGGTTGAATATTTTTATTTATAAATAAAAAATGACATGGTTTGTCTTATAATTTAATATTCTAATTGGGGTGTTCCTTTGGGGGGTTGGGTCTTACCTTTATACTTTTAAAAGTTGTCCAGATAATAATAAATGAACATAAAAGAGGCAAAAGAGTATGATGGTAGGAGGTGGCGTTCTGTAGTTCCTGCCTACCGCCATGGGAAGAAGGCGTGAGTTTATATATGTATGTACTACGTATACGTTGTAGAGCTAACTTTCTGTACTTATCTATGTTGTGGTATCGCTGGCGAGTGGAACTCTTTTCCCATGCAAATACGTCATTAGGTTCGAACGGTAACAATTTGCTGTGGAGCCGAATTTTAATGCATGATAATGCCTCCTTCGATAAACTTCGCGATGTTCCTTAAATCTTTATCGGAAATTTCGGTACTGTTTGCTTGGTGGATTGAATTGAGGTTTATTTGGTAGTAAGGTTTTTTGTTTTGGAAGCATTATTTAAGACTAGATTGGATGTGGAATGGAATTTGGAGAAAAGGTTATAAAAAAACTGATGCGATAATTTTGGCACGGGGCGTTTGAAATATCTGAAAAGAAAACATATTTTATTTTTACATATTGTTCATCGCCATTTATCAAAAATGTGTCCGAAATAAACAACTGAACACCATATGTACCATATTCTAGCAAACCAATATTTTGATTTGATTGATTTGATCTGATTTAAAATATCTGAAAAAGAAAACATATAAACTCCTTTGCAAAAAAAACGGGCACCTTACAGTCATTGGCTTTTCTATGGATAATATTAATATTTTTAGTATGTCATTAGCATAAATGACTAGAAATTTCTTATTATCATTGGGAATATAGTTTTTAACGCTTAAATCCTGGAATCGGTGTTTCAGTCAAGGTAAACAGAGAGTCGTGTTAAAATGGAAATTTTTAGGGTATAATTAAATTAAGACTACGAGTATTTTTATGGTATTTTAATTAAAAAAAGACGTTAAAAAATAAAAATTAATAATGAGTATGACCTCGCCTTGCAGCGATTCCGGCATGTAATCGTCTTGGCATGCTTTCCACCAGGCTTTTGATGGTGTCCTGTAGAATGTGTTCCCACTCAGCCGAAATCACACGTTTAAGCTCCATGATGTTTTGTAGAAGGGGTTGGACGAATCGTACTCGCCTTTTTAGGAGGTCCCAGACGTGCTCAATGGGGTTAAGGTCGGTGCTGCGCGCTAGCCAATCCAGAAGACGAATACCGACCTCTTGCATATAAGCATCTACGTCGCCAGAACGGTGGTCCCGAGCTTTATCGTCCATGTGAATGGCATCTTCACTAATTACAGTCAGTGCGGGCTGTGCATGTTGACAAATTATTCCTGTTATGTAACTTTGCGCATTTAGTGAGCCATTTTCAATGAACACTATCTCGGTACGATAGCTGGTAGTTACGCCCGCCCAAAACATAACGGACCTTCCACCATAAGAGGTGATTTCTTCAAAACACACGTGGGCATAGCGTTCCCCTGGTTTTCGTAACACTCGCCGACGTCGGTCCTCACCATTCACACAAATTCGAGCCTCATCGGAGAAGAGTACGCTACTCCAGTTACCTAGTGTCCAACATAGACAATTTCTAGTGAACGTCAGTCGAGCAATCCGGTGCTCACGGAGTAACTTTGGGGCCCGCGCTGGTCGTCGATTGCGTACATCAATCGCTTAAAGCCTCCTCCTCACTGTCCATAGGCTAACTTGTGCTCGTCGTACCTCTTCAAGGTTTCTTTTGAGGTCTATGTAACTGCATTTGCGGTTCCTCAGCGCCTGAGTCACTAAAACGCGGTCGTCTCGTGGTTGTGTGCAAAGTTTTCTCCCAGAACCTTGCCTTCTTTGAATAGAACCTGTCTCTTGGTATCGAGTCCAGGTTCTTTGGACGGTTGAACGACTCACGTTTAACCGCTATGAGCCGTAACATTGGCTACACCCCACTTCCAGCAGCGCTATAATTTTTCTAGCTCTTATTGCTTTTTTTGCCATTACAATCGACACAAAATATCTGTTTTAAGTCACAATAAGGCAGGATTATGCGACAAACATAAATTATTCTAATGAAAATAACGAGAACTTAGTTTTAGTTGCCTGATAACATTTTAACCGCAAACCCGCGAATAGTAAGTAAAAAGTCATAAACTGAAAAAGGGATTATTATTTTTAAAACAACAGTTTCGAATTTGAAATTAACTTATTTTTCATACCCAGACTCTTTATTAAGTGCCAGTAACATAGTTTGGCTATTAAAACCACTTTAGAACAAAATTGGCACCAATAATGTAGAAAAATCCAAACCGCCCGTTTTTTTTGCAAAGGAGTGTATAAGAAACCAGAACGGATTGGGACAAGAAAACGAGCAGCGTTACGTTACAGCTGTTTATTCTACACGGACCTAACTTTAAAATACACTGCCATGTGCTTATATAATTTTCTACATCTAAAAACTGCAAATAGGTGGCGTGCCAAGCAACTTCCGGAAATAAAATATTAAATATTATTCTAATTATTTTGCAATCGACTTCCGCTCTCTAACCGGAAACAGAATTTACAGCACCGGAAGTTGCTTGCAGAAAATCTCAAATAATTAAATAAACTAACAAATTGATCTGCACCCCATCAACAAGATTTAGTTGCTTACCTACATTAAAACAAAAAGCTAACATTCGGCCTTCCTGACATTAAGTTTGTCCTCAAACTATAAATTACACAATATAAGCACTTATGTTTAGCGTTAATTAATACTAAGTTTGTTCTTAAACTATAAATACACAATATAAGCACTTATGTTTAGCGTTAATTAATACGATACTTATCTAATTAAAGCATCAGCTATCGATATTCTCAGAAACTATGAAATAATAAGTTAATGACAATTTAGCCCAATAGCACAGGAACCGCTTAAAAGGTAAGATAAATCACAATCGTATTTTGTTAATTTATCATTTTCATTAACTCGTACTTTTCAATACTAATTTTCCTTCGCACATTGCACCGTAAGCTTCACTGATCAAGCACTCTCACCTGTCAGCCACTGTATGACTTCCAATGAGCGACTCATAATATCTCAACATCATATTCTGCACAAGCTCATCCATACTTTTCAATACTAATTTTCCTTCGTCACACATTGCACCGTAAGCTTCACTGATCAAGCACTCTCACCTGTCAGCCACTGTATGACTTCCAATGAGCGACTCATAATATCTCAACATCATATTCTGCACAAGCTCATCCATACTTTTCAATACTAATTTTCCTTCGTCACACATTGCACCGTAAGCTTCACTGATCAAGCACTCTCACCTGTCAGCCACTGTATGACTTCCAATGAGCGACTCATAATATCTCAACATCATATTCTGCACAAGCTCATCCATACTTTTCAATACTAATTTTCCTTCGTCACACATTGCACCGTAAGCTTCACTGATCAAGCACTCTCACCTGTCAGCCACTGTATGACTTCCAATGAGCGACTCATAATATCTCAACATCATATTCTGCACAAGCTCATCCATACTTTTCAATACTAATTTTCCTTCGTCACACATTGCACCGTAAGCTTCACTGATCAAGCACTCTCACCTGTCAGCCACTGTATGACTTCCAATGAGCGACTCATAATATCTCAACATCATATTCTGCACAAGCTCATCCATACTTTTCAATACTAATTTTCCTTCGTCACACATTGCACCGTAAGCTTCACTGATCAAGCACTCTCACCTGTCAGCCACTGTATGACTTCCAATGAGCGACTCATAATATCTCAACATCATATTCTGCACAAGCTCATCCATACTTTTCAATACTAATTTTCCTTCGTCACACATTGCACCGTAAGCTTCACTGATCAAGCACTCTCACCTGTCAGCCACTGTATGACTTCCAATGAGCGACTCATAATATCTCAACATCATATTCTGCACAAGCTCATCCATACTTTTCAATACTAATTTTCCTTCGTCACACATTGCATCGTAAGCTTCACTGATCAAGCACTCTCACCTGTCAGCCACTGTACGACTTCCAATGAGTGACATCACATTCTGCACATACCAAACATTGCACTGCAAGCTTCCTGGTCAAGCACTCTCACTTGCCAGCCCACTGTACGACTTGCAATGAATGGCCTATAATATCTCAACATCACATTCTGCACATGCCACACATTGCACCGCAAGCTTCACTGATCAAGCACTCTCACCTGTCAGCCACTGTACGACTTCCAATGAGTGACATCACATTCTGCACATACCAAACATTGCACCGCAAGCTTCCTGGTCAAGCACTCTCACTTGCCAGCCCACTGTACGACTTGCAATGAATGGCCTATAATATCTCAACATCACATTCTGCACATGCCACACATTGCACCGCAAGCTTCACTGATCAAGCACTCTCACCTGTCAGCCACTGTACGACTTCCAATGAGTGACATCACATTCTGCACATACCAAACATTGCACCGCAAGCTTCCTGGTCAAGCACTCTCACTTGCCAGCCCACTGTACGACTTGCAATGAATGGCCTATAATATCTCAACATCACATTCTGCACATGCCACACATTGCACCGCAAGCTTCACTGATCAAGCACTCTCACCTGTCAGCCACTGTACGACTTCCAATGAGTGACATCACATTCTGCACATACCAAACATTGCACCGCAAGCTTCCTGGTCAAGCACTCTCACTTGCCAGCCCACTGTACGACTTGCAATGAATGGCCTATAATATCTCAACATCACATTCTGCACATGCCACACATTGCACCGCAATGCTTCACTGATCAAGCACTCTCACCTGTCAGCCACTGTACGACTTCCAATGAGTGACATCACATTCTGCACATACCAAACATTGCACCGCAAGCTTCCTGGTCAAGCACTCTCACTTGCCAGCCCACTGTACGACTTGCAATGAATGGCCTATGCTTCATGTGGGAGATGCACCGTGGGACTTCATTAGTGGCTGACCACTCAACGTGAGCTTCATCAACACTTATCTATCAAGCCAATCACCCCACGACTTCCATCTCCTAATCATCTATTTTCTGGTAAGTACTTATGTATTTTTCATTTTTGCTTAACTAAAGTAAAAACCAAATGTTACCTTAATAATTTAAACGCATTTATCTTTATTTCTAACAAACTAACTTCTAACAAAACAAAATTATTTCACTTTCAAGCATTATATCAGTTATTTAAGTTCTTTCATTCTTAATTTTTATTTTTTTTTTCCTTTCAGGTCAGTCTGATCATTTATGAAGAAATGTAAATCAAACCTGTCAATTTTCTTAATGATTTAACAAAATATTCCGTTTTTTGTATAACCTATGATCAATTATATACTCCATAATTAATGTGTCTTTCATTTATTCACCTACCTAATCAACTTCATCATTCTTTTTCAGAATCTGGTCTTGAACAATACTTGTGCCAATCCACGGCTGTATATGATCCACAGCGGAAATATTACAATAAATAGGCATTGCTTTTTGCCAATTTTAGACCCTGATATGCTTGATACGTTTATAATATTATTTTATATTTCTATCAAACACACGTACAGTAGAATTATGTATATATAAAGATTATTCAATCAACCAATCAACTCACCCCATAGCACATATTATTAATAGAATCATTTTTGTAAAATTTGTTTTGTGAACTATCAAAATCAGTAGTAATGGTTATTAAACCCGTTTATCCTCATTTTGTTTTCTATTTTTGTTTGAAAAACAGGCTTCAGTTTTATGTCCATATTTGTGACAATTTTCGCATTTAACAATGGGTTTTGGGCATTGGGAAACTCCATGATCAGTTTGTTTACAATTAAGGCATACAGACGGAGTATTTTTTGATTGCCTGCATTGGTTCGCACGATGACCACTCTTACTACAAATATAACAAATTATGGTGGAATTATTTGGCAGAGAGGTTTCAGATTTGTTTTTAGGTATTAACTCTTTCTGATCACGGCACATATCTTTAAGATATTTTAACAAATCTTCAGGTTGATCAAAACGGGCTGAAGATGCTCCTGCTCTAATAGTGCGGTCCTCAAGACCGTAAATGATACAATCTACTGCCTTCTTGCCTGATATATCACATGCATTCAACAAAATCATTTTATCGTAATAGTAATCATCGAGAGAATCACCTAATTTATATTGCTTATCTAGCATTTCAAATAACAAAGCACCATAATTAGTGTCGGAAGGAAACGCACGTTTTAAATTATGTTGCCATTCTGACCACGTATATTTTATAGTTTTAAGCCCTTCATACCATTTTTTGGCATGACCTACTAATCGTGGCAAAGCATAATGGGCCGTTTGTGGAACAGACCAACCGTAGATATGAGCACATTCGTCGACTTTAGATAACCAAGTATCTATTCTTTGATTTTTAACGGACGGGTCAAATTCAGGAATTATGTTTTTATCACATTTTAATGAATATGAAGAATGATCAGGTTTCACACTAGAAGAAATAAAGCTCACTAAATCATGCAAATTAATTAGCAAATTAAAATTAAGTGGGTTACTTTCCAAACCTTCATCTGGAACTCGTGAAAATCCTGGTACTGCCTCTCGTCCAGTCTCCGCAACGTAGCTCCTATTTTCTTCCACGGGTCCAGGTTCAGGCGCATTACAGTATTCTTCCACCGCTATAGAAGCAACCTCGCCTCCTGGTTGCCCTGTTATTAGAGTTTCACATGACCTGCCATCATTCAAGGTTCTTCTATTCGGACTTCTGCTGGTCTTCCTGGTTCGGCGTGATCTTCTTGATTTTTGTTTTCTTTTGTGGATATGTGTACGACTGGTAGAATTTGAATGTCTTTTCTCCTTTCGTCGTCTTGAATGTCTCTCTGGTGTATACGAATATTCACTTGTTTCACTTGATGTAGAGTCACTACTCGCACCACGAGTGCGTTTAGGCATTATAAAGTTCACCACAGAAACACACCGTACCGTTTAAAGTTCACCACAGAAGCACACTGTTCAGTGTATAACAATGTCTATTTTATACGCTCACAAAGAGACGATAAAGAAAAAAAAAAAAAAAAGAAAAACTTAGTAGTTCAGTTCACTTGCTCTTTAGGTATTATCCCACTTCTGATATAAGAAACCAGAACGGATTGGGACAAGAAAACGAGCAGCGTTACGTTACAGCTGTTTATTCTACACGGACCTAACTTTAAAATACACTGCCATGTGCTTATATAATTTTCTACATCTAAAAACTGCAAATAGGTGGCGTGCCAAGCAACTTCCGGAAATAAAATATTAAATATTATTCTAATTATTTTGCAATCGACTTCCGCTCTCTAACCGGAAACAGAATTTACAGCACCGGAAGTTGCTTGCAGAAAATCTCAAATAATTAAATAAACTAACAAATTGATCTGCACCCCATCAACAAGATTTAGTTGCTTACCTACATTAAAACAAAAAGCTAACACATATTTTATTTTTACAAATTGTTCATCACCATTGCATCAAAAACGTGTCTCAATTTTAATCAATATTTTAGACTAGCACTCCCCGCGCAGCTTCGCCCGCGTAGATGTCGTAATTTATCCCACGGAAACTAAAATCCTTCCGTATATTCCTTGTCTACATTATAAAGGGAACCTCTGTGCAAAGTTAGAGCTTTCTAGGTCTAATGGTTTGGGCTAGGCATTGATGAGTCAGTCAGTCAGTCATTCAGTCAGGACTTTTCTTTTGAAGATTTGATGGGTGATGTTGATTTTAACGAAGTTTCATTGTCAAAGGTAACTTAAGCAGCCTAAAGTAATAAAGTAAGTAATTAGTATTAATCTAGGAACTCATCGATACACCTATATTAAAATCAATTGCCGTGCGTTAGTTTCGCAAAAACTCGAATATTGCTCGACCGATTTGAATTTTTTTTTTTTTGTTCTCCTCGGTTCTGGGGTGGTTTAGCGAATACTTAAGAAAATTAGAAAAAACCCAAAGGAACAGCTAATAACTCTAAATTTTGTCTCACTTGTTACGAAGTTCGGTCATATAGTAAATAAATATTTTATTTTGTCTAAAACAGACTGTATTTCTTTCAAATACCGTAAAATATCTTAAGTAGTTTTAACGGAAAGTTGAAATAAGTAATTGTTTTTTTCTAAACATTTTCTTACCCCTACAAAAAAATACTATTTTAACTTCGGCCGGAACCTTGTAAGGCTCTTTATATTTTTTTTAATCTAATTTGGGGATGGAATGCTAAGAGGGGCTTGTATTTTCGGGAAAGATTAGGTCAACGAACTTGTTAAGAGATTTCATTGTGTAGGCACTAATAAAATAATTTATAATTATAGGATTTATTATTATTTTATTAATTATCGTTATTAATATTCGTTTGTAAATAACTTTACACTCTAGAAGCTTCCCTAGAAACAAATGACGCGCAGCCTTATTTTTTTATCTGGATACCACGGGGGGATACTGCAGTTATGTGGGACTCTAACCCTCTAAAACTCCACGGTGTCCTCTCTGCTCTTACGGCGGGAACACGGGCACGCGTTAGCACTCATCCGTGAACCCGACGCGGCAATCCGTCACCGTACCTTCCTCCGGGGAGTACTCCCCATCACCGGCGCACCCAGTGCGATTCTGTAACCATCTCACCGTGAAAACTTAGGTGAAGTGAGCGTGGAGTGAGCTGTCAATAGTGTCAATTCCTAGCAAAAACAAACTCACTTCACCTAAGTTTTCACGGTGAGATTGTTACAGCAGTGCTATTCTGTACAAATCTCACCGTGAAAACTTAGGTGAAGTGAGTTATCAATCCACCTGATGACACTACTGACAGCTCACTTTAAGGTCACTTCACTTATGTTTTCACGGTGAGATATTTACAGAATAGCACAACAGAATCGACCGGCAGACACATTGCACGCCGTGACCACCCCAGGGAACGCGCAGCCCGCTCAGCCTTCTCGTTGACATTTTTAGCTGTCTGTCATTTGTCAACTGGACTGTGCACATCTTGGATAGTGTTTTTACCAAAGACATTACATATTACTTATATACGTCTTTGATTTTTAAAAAACTTTATCTTCGCCCCGAAACCTATTATTTTAATAAAGGACTACATCAGAAATATGTTTATTTTAAACTGGCGCAATTAAAAGTAGGTACCTAAAACTCATTTTGTACATAGGCACGAGTCGAATTGCAATGCTGGTCAATCAGCTGATACTGTAATATTGATTTAAAGGTCGTAGACACAATCTAGAAAAACGAATATAAATATTTCGCAAGCAAGAGCTGTTAAGTTGTTCTCTTTTTATCTTAAAGTTTTTCCTTATTCTATCTCATTTCTAATCGCTCCAGCGAAGCCACACAAAGTCCCTCTCAAACAAAACAAAACAACCCTCATATTCCAGACGTGGCTCTTTCAAAAAGACACATCACACAAGTCAACTCAAAAACCACACAAGCAAAGTGCAACTTTGAACTTGTTCATAAGAGCTGACGCGGACATCTCCACGAAATTTGACGACTTTTAACGAGAATATCCGAGTGAACTTTGAGCTGCGTACAGACATTGTGAGGCATGAGCTGCAAATGGTTTTTCCACGACTGCTACAAAGATCTTTTGGCGTCCAAATGACGTTGACAGAAACAATTGTGCAATTGTTTTGTGGAATGTCACTTGAATTTTTTTTTCGTTTTTTTTTGATATTTTAATTTTTAATTTTGAATTTGACTTTGTAATTATAAATTAAATATTGAAATTGTTATTAAAATTTCGACATTGTAATCTCTTTCTTTGCTTTTTTTTTGTATTTGTTTGTCTAGTCCGACTAATTTTTACGCTATAAATGGCAAAACATGTAGCTACCTCATATTAATTATAAGGCCTGTTATATCTATACTTTTACTCACGTTTTATAAAATAAATAAATTTTGTAATTGTATCTTGAAATAATTTATATTCAAAAAACAACATGGCGGCGTTAGTTCCGATTTTGGCCACGCGCCTTAACAACCTTGTAGTGCTACATACATTGATATATATACACTAGATTAGCAATTACCGCGCCAAGGCGATGCCACTGGACATACGGCCACGGCCGTATGCGTAGCTAACGTCAGGGGGCCTACTCCCTAAGTCCGTCCGTCCGTTCTTCCGTCCGTCTGACATTACGATCTATCAAAACAAGTGCAAAAGTTAAATTTTTTGGACGGGCAAAAACACGTCGAGAGTAGGGACAACTGGCAAATCATGTTGTCATTCATACTTCGTTCGGACCCCGAACCAATCATCCATCCGTAGGTGATATGGAGTAAGAAACGCCCGTAACGAAGGCCGAAACTACGGGCTTTGTGCTTAGGGAGTAGGCCCCCAGTTCAGTGCTCTGTATGACGGCAGCCGAAGTGAACCGAGTGACACGCGACAAAAAATATCGCCAAAACGGGTAAATGCGTAATGAAAGAATGCGATTCTAGATCACAAAAACTACCGGAATTACTTTTCACACGTAAGTTTATTGTTTCTGTGTTTATATCATCGTAAAAACGCTGTAAAATAAATAAAATGTAGATTTTTTTTTAATCATGATCAGTGTTACAACTAAAAACTATGTTTTAGTTTCCCACATTTGTGGGAGTTTTTAATTTATGGAATAAGCGATTTTAAATATTTTTTAATAATAATTAACAGTGTTCCAGAGTACCTAAAGATGCAATCAATTTCTCAATCAATAATCCGATTGCTGAGAAAAGAGACTGACTGGCTACCTACTAAATCTACTGACATTTGTTTGAAGCACTTCCGTGATCAAGATAAAATAGGCCCAAAAAGCGAATGTGGCCGTGTTAATTTGTCCAATCAAGCAATTGTAATGCTTATTGTAAGTAATGATTTTATGCGGCAATTAATATTATAAAATTATAGGTAATGCCAACAAAAAATGCCTTCTCATTGAACTACCACAGCAACAAATTAGTTTATATCGACTCAAACTACATTGTGTACTGAATGTTTTTTTCAACTTAGTTTTTAGATTGTAAAGAGCTGTTTTGCCTACAATAAATTGTATATTTTTCAGGACAACCGTTATTCTAAAGAGCAGGTGGAGCTTTCAGAAGAAGAAAATATGGATGTGGATGCTGTGGAAACCGACGAAGAGATAGTCGAAATAACTGAAACGCCCCGAAAGCCCAAAATGAGGAAAATAATTCACCGTTTGAAAAATTTATCGGCTAGAAGACTAAGAAAAGGAAAAACATATATCACAAAAAATAAAAGACTAGAAATAAAAAAAATAAACGATAGAAGAACTGAAAAAAAAACGTATGTTGAGCGAAGAAGACGAAATGCAGCCAAATGTAAATGATGAAACAGTGCAATTCATGGAAGAATTAAAAAAACCTTCAAAAAGGAAAGGACTTATAGAAAACTGACTCTTTGGGGAAACCGAAGGTATTGTCTTTGCGATTATGGACGAAGTTATGATGACGAACAACTACCGGAAATATATTGTGAAGGACGGCACGGTTGACATCTGTCGGGCATTCCACCGTCCGGGGGAATCAATCCGTCACATTATTTCTGACTGGTCTCGTCTGGCTAACGGAGACTACTTGCATAGGCACAAACTTGTAGCCAGGATTATCCACCAGCAACTTGCTCTGAAATACAGTCTTGTGGAATTGGAAGTACCGTACTGTAGGTATGTGCCCGACCCAGTTCTCGAAAATGGCAATATTACGTTGCATTGGGATCGATCTATCATCACTGACAGGACTATTGTTGCTGTCGCCGCCACGTCATCCGCGGCACCAGAACGCACGAGCTGGCCAGCCTCGCCGTCCCGGCCCAGACAGACAACGTAGCGACGAGATTTTATATGTGTGTTTTGTGGGTGTTTCATGATATCTGTACCTGGGTTTTATTCCGAGAAGAATCTTCAATATTTTGGGAGGTTTGCTTCGCATAAATCGGTTTTTAGTTCTTACTGGCTCGCCCCATGGTTCAGCTCGCCATCTGTAGTTTAAATTAAATTGATTCCCACCGTTCTATACATGATATACATACATTAACGTTTCTGGTGTCTTAGGTTTGAAGTCATAGCACAGAAGTGTAACACACAATCTGCCTATGACTAATTCGGTTACATGCTCTACGACGCATCGTAGTTGTCGGGTATTATAGAAGCAACCGCACGTCTGCCAATTAACTTCTCGCTTTAGCTATGTTCAACACAGAACTTTACGTCTTCACGTCTTTTATTAGGTATACCTGAGTTGTATGTACATAATACCCTCTCTTAGTACATACAACAATTGTCTTGGGGAGACTTCGTATTACAGCACCGACTCTCTCCCCACTTAAAACGGACTAATCATGGCCTTCCGCCTGTCCAACTCTCACGAGGTTTTCGCATTGCCGTATCGAAATACCTCTTAATGTAACCGACTTCTAAGAGCATCAGAAACATCTTATTATTGCGTACTAATTTGCTCTTCTATAGGAAATCTAGAATCTAAGCATTTAGGCTGGGAACCACTACACTATTCTCTAGTGCTACCACTTAGCTTATATTTCTCTCTGATGAGCTGCCACTCCATCAAACACAAATCACTTTTAATTTGCACTAGATAATGAATTTAATTATGTTACAATTTGGTGTTTTCAAATGCGCGCCATTGTCCTTGTCTATGGTGATCTCTCTATGAGTTCGGTGTTTGGTGTTACCAGCCAGCATCACCTTATGCTATTAGGACTCGTTTGTTACACGTTTCGCCCTACTAAAATTAATTTGACTCGTTTACCTTTTTACTTCGCGACCTACACGTCGCGACACTCCCGCCCGAATAGACTTAGAGCAGGGTTAGTAAGTTACGCGTCCACTCTGCAATTTTCTCCAGAGCTCTGGTGGCCGCGCCTCTTCTTTGTTTAACCTCGTTGTTTACCTGAACTGAATTTTCAGGTTCATTCAATTTCTGACTCAATATTTTTTCTCTGTCCGTGCTCTCTGATACATTATCAAAGTCTTCCAACATACAGTTTTCCGCTGGTATTATTATCGACTCTCTATTTTCTTTCTCTTTTTCTAAACTATCTGATATGTCTTTTGTATTTATGACTTCCTCTTCCATTGGTATAAATTTGTGTACAGTTATATTCTGTGGTACCTCACTTTCTCTTTCTAATGCGTTCTCGTCGTATTCTATTTCTTCATTGTCGTCCATTTCCAATGGATATAAATGAGTTAAAGATCTTACAAACTCCTTACTTCCAACTTCGACCTTCGCAACTCTGCTAAGTCCGTCAGAACTTTTGACCAATGAAGTAATTTTTCCAACCTTCCATTCTTCTCGATTTTTACTTTCTCCTTTAATCTGCACGATTTGTCCTACCTTTGGGATTAATTTTGCCGTGATTCTAGGTTCTTTGACAGAATGTCTATATCGTTCACGCAGACTTAGTAAATATCGATTTGTGAACGTATCCTTAAATTCATTAAGTATAACTAAACCTCTTTTCCAAGCCTTGATAAGGTCGGATTTCGTCGTAGTGCCTTGTACTAAAAAGTCTTCGGTTGAACCTTCCATCGTTATGCATTTTCCCATAGTTAAGAAATCAGAAGGTTTTAAAATATGTACCAATTCAGAATCAACACAAGTTAATGGTCTTGTATTGACAGTTGCTTCAATTTCTTTTACTAATGTAACCAATTGACTATCCGTCAGCATGTGCTTCTCTAATGTTCTTCTCATACAATTCTTCACTATTCCAATTAATCGTTCATAAAACCCCCCGAACCAGGGAGCTAGTTGGGGTATGAACCTCCAACGAATTTCGTGTTTAATACAATAAGAATTTGATAGTATTTCTGACATAAGCTTAAAATTTGTAGCATTATCTGATGTGATTATTTGTGGCACACCTCTTGTCGATATCATTCGCCTCAAAGCATGAAGTCCTTCTTCTGCTGTGAGATCTTGAACAACCTCTAAATGCACCGCCCTGACTGCTAGGCAAGTGAAAAGTGCTATCCAACGTTTACTTGTTTCATTTTTATGTTTAACTAATACAGGGCCCATGTAATCCAGGCCTGTAAATGTGAATGGTGACGTGTAATTCACTCTTTCAGTGGGTAACGCAGGGGTTGGTGGTAGCTTGAACGGTCCCCCTTGTGTTTCTTACATCTACGACATTTCCTTATAACTTTCTGGACTTGGCGTTTTCCATGTGGAATCCAAATGGTTTGACGAATTATAGCGAGTGTATGGTTAACACCTACATGATGATTGTCGATGTGAGTTTGAGTGATAATCTTGTTAGTGTAATCACAATCCTTTGGAATAAGTATTGGATAACGTTGGTCCTACGACCAATCCATGTTCTTTAAACGTCCTTTGCAACGTAAAACCCCTTAGACGTCCAGAAATAGTACAAGATTATTTTTTATGCTTGTTTCTTTCCCTTCTAATTCTCTTGGAAAGTGTTCGGCTTGTAGCTTCTTAAGCTGCTTAATTTTGTCATCCTTTTCTTCACTTAGGTCCACATTAATTTTAGTTTGGTTACTTGTACTATCTATATCTTGGTTTTCCACATCAAGTGTATTTTCTGTATCTATTGTATATTCTTGTGACTCTTTCGGGAGACCCTCCCCCGCACAAAGAGAAGAAATTTCTGTGATTCCTGACGGGCAGGAATCTGGATGTTGTAATATAAATTGGGGACCAGTCAGCCATCTTACTCTATCTTCTTTAGAGCTGAATGGTCTTGTGGCAACGTCCGCTGGATTTAGATCTGATGGAACATGTTGTATTATTAGGTTTTTATTATTTTTAATTTCTTCAACTCTCCTGGCCACGAACGGTGTGAGAGAGAGAGACGGAGCTATATACGACCTATAGCACCATCGTTTTTCTCAACGGATCCATGATATTTTTTCACATCATAGTACGGCCCCCCAGGCCAGGATACGGAGTACCTGTTATCTATACATTCACTAGTTTCATTGAACTTTTTTACAGCCTCATCTTCTCTATCTTCGCTTGGAGAATCGGTTATGTAGGTATACAATGTATATACATTAAAAAGTTAACTGGTATGGGTTCTATGTAGATAACAGTTACAGGTGCACACGACATTCACATAAAACAAAACAACCTTCGTAAATTATATAAAATTAAAAAGAATAATTATTGAATTTTAATTTTAATGAATTATTAATTAATTATTATCCTTGTTTTCAGTTGAGAATTTAACAGGGCATAAAGCACGATTATGACCTATTTTCTGGCAATGAAAGCATTCCCTTTTATTTCTACATTCTGCATAAGAATGTCCTATTCCAAGGCAACCGTAGCATCTGTTCTTTAATAGGGATTTTCTTTCTTTTATTTCCTTGAATTTAGTACATTCATCACTATAGTGCGACTCTTTACAGAAAATACACTGAAATTTAGATTTCTTCCTAGGTGGCCCTTCTTTTTCTTGGTTTTTTCCAGGATAACTTGTATATTTTTGCTTGAACCCTTGGTTCTTCTGGGAAGTATATCGCTTATTCTGTGTCGTGTGGTGTCGAGTTTTTTCCTTGTTGATTTCGTAGTCAGTTTTCTCTTGTCTCCTTTGGTACCCTTTTCTCTTTAGATTTGTGTGATCACTATTCCCAGTAGAGTGAAGTGTCTTTACTGTGTAATATTCTTTCTCATTTAGATTTTGCTCCTGCGTTAGTCTATTTGCATCTTCACGTGCTGAAATGATAATTTCCAAATATTTTCTTATCTCCTCGATCGATTCTTGTTTTATTTTCAATTTCATTTCATATATTATATCTTCTGGAAATTTCTCCATTACCATAAACCTCAAGTGGTTATGGTTGATATTTTCACCCATGGAATCCAAAACTCTTAAATGCTTTTCAATCTCAGTTAAAACTCTTCGACAATCTGATATGGTTTTGTTTGCTGGATTTATTTTGTAGAGTGAGGAATAGTGTGCATCAACCACTTGAGTTTGTTTCCCGTATCTATCTTTCAAAGATTGGATGGCAATTGAATAATTTTTATTAGTAATCTCTAACCCGTCTATCACTCCCTTGGCTTCCCCTTTTAAAGAATTCTTTAGATATAATAACTTGTCAACGTCTGGCAAATTCCGATTGTGAATATTGGAACTAAATTGGTCCCAAAATTGGTACCATTCAAGAACGCAACCTTCAAACTGTGGTAACTCTAATTTTGGTAGTTTTCCCGATAAGAAACGTTCTTCGTTCTTATTACAGTTTGTTGTTGAATTTTCACATTCTTCAATTTTCACTTTAAGTTCGCAGCAGTTTTCTTCAGCTTCTAGCTGTATTGCAGAGATGGTAGAAATCTCGTCCACTTGCGGTTCGTTAACGAGTCGAAAATAATTGTTAAGTTCCCTCTCCAATCGTTGGAGACAAGTATGAAGTTTAGAGGATACTACTCTTCCTTCATGCAAGGTTAAGTCATTTATTTCATTTGTGAGTTTGTTAGTTGTATTTCGAGCACATTCGGACAGAGTTTTTATTTTATCACGCAAACCACGAAGAATGAGGAGCATGGCTTCCTCCATATTGATGGCTTCAGATATTATTTTCAGTTGTAACCTGACTTAATTAGCTATTTCTTTAGCAGTAGGTATCCCCTTTTCCGATGAAAATTACTTCCAATGACTAACAATATTGGTCCTGTTGGAAGCATAAGTGCACAGGTTTTTATCACGTAGGGTGACCATCTTTACATACCGAGACTCCTCCGTGCCTCGGAAAGCACGATAGGCCGTATGTCCCGGCTATCAACAGAAGATATTTGACAGCCGTTACGGGTCGTCAGAAGCTCAAAAGTCTGGTCTTATTACCAAGGCGTATCGTATTACCTAATTACGGGTTGTGCAGGTCAGATAGATGGGTAGATGTAAAATACTGGTATTCAGACTCATCCGGTTAGACTGGAAGCCGACCACAACATAGTGGGAAAAGGCAAGGCAAATTGATTTGTTTTTCGTAGGACGCTATACCTACCGATATTCATTTTTTATTAATGGTTGACCATATTATATTTATTGGACGAACTGTTTTGATAGTTTTCTGATAATATCACGCTATACCACCGAGAGAGAAAAAGATTTACATGTAATCACTAGGTATATGAGGGAATAAATACAATTTCACATAGACCATAAGAGCTGTGAATATAAATTAGAAAAATTTTTAGTCAACACATCAACACACATCTAAATGGTACTGACCTTTTTGTTCATCTAGGCACACTTATTTTATTCCCTACGTGGGCTAAATCAAGGCCGTAGTTATTTTGTTCTCACAAACACAAATACTATTAAACTTTTTCAAAACAATAAAATTGAAATTGAATTTCGCACCGAAAGTCAGAGACCAGTCATAGAGCACAAAACTGCAAACAGTTTTGCCAATGTCATAATTATTTTTGTTTCCGGTTCTGTACTGCAGGTTTAGGTATATCTCAACTGCCAGCACTCATTTTATAATAAACCTCTTTTATTAACCTTTGCAAATTAATGAATACAAATGATCGAATCCCTGAGACAAATATTAAAATGAATAAAAAACATCATCATTTCATTTATTTCACAAAACAAGAATGTATTTGATTTCAATAATAAGTAACGTAACTTTTATCAGTGGAAACTTGTAAATGGCCTTCAAATTCATATTGTATAAGGATATTGTCTACTTTAGCTGTAAGTTTCCCAAATATAATAAAATAAAATAAATAAATAAACGTTCCATCCTGGATGGCGTTCCATTAAGTTATTTGTTTATACTTATTTATTTACCTGTGCTAGTTAATCTGAAGATAATTACATTGAGAAATATTTAATTTTATTAGAGTCAATATCAGCGAAACGTGTATCAAACCTTTTCAACTTTTTAGCATAGCTTCTTCAACCTTTGATACGATAGTTTCACAGATGGCAGCACCAGTAAGAACTGAATTTTATTTTAATCTATTAATCTTTTTTTTATTATATTGTTATTGATTTTCCTTCTCGGATCCCAGCATCTCCACCATGTCGCCGCCACGTCATCCGCGGCACCAGAACGCACGAGCTGGCCAGCCTCGCCGTCCCGGCCCAGACAGACAACGTAGCGACGAGATTTTATATGTGTGTTTTGTGGGTGTTTCATGATATCTGTACCTGGGTTTTATTCCGAGAAGAATCTTCAATATTTTGGGAGGTTTGCTTCGCATAAATCGGTTTTTAGTTCTTACTGGCTCGCCCCATGGTTCAGCTCGCCATCTGTAGTTTAAATTAAATTGATTCCCACCGTTCTATACATGATATACATACATTAACGTTTCTGGTGTCTTAGGTTTGAAGTCATAGCACAGAAGTGTAACACACAATCTGCCTATGACTAATTCGGTTACATGCTCTACGACGCATCGTAGTTGTCGGGTATTATAGAAGCAACCGCACGTCTGCCAATTAACTTCTCGCTTTAGCTATGTTCAACACAGAACTTTACGTCTTCACGTCTTTTATTAGGTATACCTGAGTTGTATGTACATAATACCCTCTCTTAGTACATACAACAATTGTCTTGGGGAGACTTCGTATTACAGCACCGACTCTCTCCCCACTTAAAACGGACTAATCATGGCCTTCCGCCTGTCCAACTCTCACGAGGTTTTCGCATTGCCGTATCGAAATACCTCTTAATGTAACCGACTTCTAAGAGCATCAGAAACATCTTATTATTGCGTACTAATTTGCTCTTCTATAGGAAATCTAGAATCTAAGCATTTAGGCTGGGAACCACTACACTATTCTCTAGTGCTACCACTTAGCTTATATTTCTCTCTGATGAGCTGCCACTCCATCAAACACAAATCACTTTTAATTTGCACTAGATAATGAATTTAATTATGTTACAATTTGGTGTTTTCAAATGCGCGCCATTGTCCTTGTCTATGGTGATCTCTCTATGAGTTCGGTGTTTGGTGTTACCAGCCAGCATCACCTTATGCTATTAGGACTCGTTTGTTACACGTTTCGCCCTACTAAAATTAATTTGACTCGTTTACCTTTTTACTTCGCGACCTACACGTCGCGACAGTTGCCAATAAGACAGACATAGTGGTGATAGATCGATTAGAGCGTTGCACAATGATTATTGATATAGCGGTCCCGCATGACGAGAACCTCGTGAAAGCTGAAAAAGATAAGCAGATTAAGTATCTTGACCTGGCTCGCGAGGTTGTCGACATGTGGGATGTGATACAGCAATCAGCAGCTGGATTAAGGAAGATTGCTCCAGAAAGCGATACTTCTGGACACCGCACGTATCGTTAGGAGGTTCCTCTCTCAGCAGCCCTGACCACCGGTACCTTGGACCCTGTTCCCGATACCGGTGGGCTACTATTTTTAATCTTTTTTAATGTTTTTATATTTTAATATTTAAAAATGTAAATTATATGTATGAAAATTAAATAAAGGAAATAAAAAATGTTCAAAAAGAAAATGCCTTGATTATTTTCATTACATATAACCTTCTAATACACATCTAATAAGAAATACATCATTCACATACTTAAAAAATAATTTAACGTTTACCTACCGTTTAAACGTTACGTTTTTTTTTTAACGTTTAAAAAGTTGGGTAAAATTTCGAATGGGTAGGCAACCCCATCCCGCCATTGCATGTTTATATTGCGGTCTTTGTCTAATCTAAGCGACAGTATTGTTCTTGCGACTTGTGTAAGTGAGACAGATATATGTTTACTTTTAAATGTTTAGTGGTTTCAAAGCTACGTCGTCGCATTTAAATAGTGGTTATACTTTTTTTACACATTTTAATGAGATTTGCTTCTCTAGTTATATAACTCAATGGCTACATATCTCAGATAGTTTTCTGACTATACTATTGAATTAAATTTCATTCTGATACTCTTGGCTGTATGCATGTATCTGTGCCTGTGTTTTATAATGATGTGTAAGTTCTTAATTCTGACGGTGGGTGTCGCTGTCGTCCCTTCCATAGTTTTACTTACTGTGTCATGTACGTTTGATAATTAAATAAATATATTATTTAGTTCAAGCTATAGAAATCTTGTTTATTATTATATCTCGAAGTGGTTATGGGCCCAGGCCCACGCGAGTGATAAATAAAGAGCAGAAAAACAGTAAAGTAGTGTTGAAAGTTTTTTTCAATAAAAACGAAAAGGAAAAACCAAAATGGAGGTCGGCAAAATTGAAAAATTTGATGGTTCGAATTTTAAACAATGGAAATTTCAAATAAAATGCGCTCTGCGTGCCAAAGGTTTGGATATAAATATGCCAAAACCTGCAACAAATGTGATTCAGTGGAATAAAGATGATGGAATGGGTATGTTTATAATAACATCAGCTATGGATTTAAAGCAAGTAGCACTCATCGAAAACTGCGAATCAGCGCTTGAGGTAATGACTAAACTTGAGTCTATATATGAACAGAAATCCGAGATGACAAAAATGATGTTACACGAGCGTTTTTACCAATATAAAATGTCATCAGCGGACAGCATAGCGCAACATATTGCTAAGGTAGAAAGCTTAGCAAAGGAACTAAAAGAAAACGGAGAGGATTTAAGTGATACTGCAATCATAACTAAAATATTGAGTACACTGCCTCCAAAGTACAGATCTCTTCGTCAAGCTTGGATGTCACTTGATTCAAAGAAACAAACTATAATCAACCTGACAGCTCGATTATTAGATGAGGAGGCCAGCTTGAACGTAGAAGAAGAAAATGAAACTGCTTTATTAGTAGCAAAACAAAGTGCAAAGAAGAAAACTTTTCCATCTACACATACAAATAAAGACTCAAATGACAAATCACATCGCTTTGCATGCTACAATTGTGGGAAGCGAGGTCATTTTGCTAAAGATTGTCGTGCCCCTAAACAAAAACATAGCAAAGGAGAGAAAAACATGATTGCCTTTAATGTAGCAAATAGTGACTTGAAAGATGACGATGAAAGCTGTAGATGGATATTAGATAGCGGTGCCTCAGCTCACATGTCTTATAAAAGTGAAAATTTTGCAGAATTGTATGAGTATACAGGTTCTCCATTGAAATTAGGAAACCAAGAAGCCATAGAAGTGGTTGGTCAAGGAAGTGTATTGATTAACAAGTGTGTCAATGGACAGTGGGAGACGAGTATCCTGAAAAATGTTCTTTATGTACCAAAATTAAGAAGAAACTTATTCTCTGAAGGAATAGTGACAAGACAAGGTTACAGTATTATAAAGAAACAATCTGATGCTTTGATTTACAAGGATAATAAAATAGTGCTGTGTGCATCTTTACAAAGCAACAATTTATATGAGTTAAAGATGAAAACAATTCAAAACCCAGTATGTAACGTAGTGCAAAAATTGGATCTTAAGATATGGCATGAACGTTTGGGACACTTGAATGTCAAGGAAATACAGAAAATGTGCAAAAACAATGCCATAACTGGTGTAGACTTATCAGACTGTGACAAGTTCGTATGTGAGGGTTGTGCTTATGGCAAGCATGCTCGTCAACCGTTCCAGAAGTCAAACAGGGGATCACTACAACCAGGTGACATTATTTACAGCGATGTCTGTGGACCTTTTAGTGTGCCATCTGTACAAGGTATGAAATATTTTGTCATTTTTAAAGATGCTGCTACAAGCTTCAGATATGTATACTTTTTGAAAAACAAAAGTGATGTGCTAGAATATTTTAAGAAATATAATGCAAAAATTAAAAATAATTTTACACATGGTGTACGCATATTACACAGTGATAATGGGGGAGAATATACTAGCAAAGATTTCAAAGAATACCTGGATCATGAAGGTATTACTCATGAACTTACCGCCCCTTATACGCCTGAACAAAACGGGCGGGCTGAACGCGAAATCAGGACAATAGTTGAAAGTGCTCGATCCATGCTTTATGCTCGTAGTGTACCACTCAATCTATGGGCAGAAGCAGTCAATTGTGCGGTTTATTTATTAAATCGTACGTCGTCTAGCCAGACTCCAAATATTACACCTATGGAGCTATGGAGTGGGGTAAAACCTAGTTTGGATCATGTCAGAGTGTTTGGATGTGAAGGATATGTCCATGTGCCAGATCAGCTGAGAAAGAAGCTTGATTGCAAAAGTCGAAAGATGATGTTAGTTGGCTATGATAATACTAACTATAAAATGTATGATTTAAATACAAAAAGAATAACAGTATCGAGGAATGTAATTTTCAATGAACAGAAAAGTCCAGAAATAAGAAGAAATGAAGCTCAAATTTTTATCTGTGATAGTGATGAAGAAGATCAAGAAGCTGAAGAGGTGACAGGTAATATTGAGAGAAATTCGGGTGGTCAGGTCAGTTGTGATAGTGATGACAGCACACATACTGCCATCGATGAAAATGATGTAACCTATGAACCTTCGCAAGAAATTGATCTTACAGATTCAAATAGATCAAATATCAATTTAAGACCACGAAGAAATCAATTTTATGAGGCAAATTTAATGGAGTTAAATGTTCCTGTAACCTATGATGAAGCGATTAACAGTGAAGATCATAAGTTATGGCAGGAGGCTATAAATGAAGAACTAGAAGCTCATCATATTAATAACACCTGGAGTTTTATTGATAAGAAAAATCATAGAACTATAACTTCAAAATGGGTTTTTAATATCAAAAGAAACCAAGATGGTCAAGTAGACAGATATAAAGCTCGACTTTGTGCTCGAGGGTTCTCCCAAATTAAAGGAATTGACTACAATGAAATATTTTCACCTACCACAAGATATGAGTCTATAAGGATACTGTTATCTATCTCAGCAGAAAATAACTGGAATATAAGGCAATTAGATGTTAAAACAGCCTTCTTGTATGGAGAGTTAGAAGAAGATATTTTTATGGAAATCCCAGATGGAGTGAAAGCACCTGAAAATAAAATATGTAAACTGAATAAATCCCTATATGGGTTGAAACAATCATCTCGTTGTTGGAACAAGAAATTCACTAATTTTTTATTGAAGTATGGTTTTATTCAGTCACAAGCAGATAATTGTGTGTTTGTATGTAATTTTCATGGCATTAAAGCTTTGTTAATTCTATATGTAGATGATGCTTTAATTATGTCTCAGTCAAATATAATATTAGATGAAATTGTGAATTACTTAAAGCAAGGATTTAATATCAGAGAGTTGAGTTTAAATAAGTTTGTTGGCTTAGAAATTTTGAAAACTGATGATTCAATTTGTATTAGTCAAAGACAGTATATTGAACAGTTAATAAATAAGTTTAATATGAGTACAGCAAACCCTTGTAATACACCTATTGATGTAAATGTTCAAATAGTTAAAAATGTTGATAATGAACAGGTTAATTTTCCCTACAGGGAAGCCATAGGGTCATTATTGTTTTTATCTACTGCAACTAGGCCAGATATCTCATATGGTGTTAATCTGTTAAGTAGATATATTAATAATCCTAGTTTACATCATGTAACTCAGTTGAAGAGAATATTTAGATATCTTATTAAAACTAAAGATTTGTGTATAAAGTATCAAGGTCATGAAGATTTAGTTGGATATTCAGACTCAGATTTTGCTGGAGATTTAGATACAAGAAAATCAACCACTGGTTATATTTTTATGTTAAATGGTGGTCCAATATCTTGGGCTAGTCAAAAACAATCTTGTATTTCTTTATCAACAACTGAGGCTGAGTTCATGGCTGGATGTGAAGCTGCCAAAAATCTTTTATGGTTAAGACAGTTTTTCAAAGAAATAGATGTTAGTCAGAATTGTACGACATTATGTATTGATAATCAAAGTACTATTAAACTGATAAATAATCCTGTTTATCACAAGAAGACAAAACATATTGATATAAAATTCAATTTTATTAGAGAGAAGGTGCAGCAAAAGTTAATTAATATTAAATATGTACAAAGTTCTGAACAACTTGCTGATATTTTTACAAAGGCTTTACCTACTCTTAAATTTGAACATATTAGAGAAGAAATATTGTCTGTTATGTAGTTTATTTTTTTTTGTTGTTTTGAAGCAGGTAGACTACATGTAGAAGAAAAAGATGATGTTTTTTGTTATATAAAATTTAGTGGGAGTATTGAATTAAATTTCATTCTGATACTCTTGGCTGTATGCATGTATCTGTGCCTGTGTTTTATAATGATGTGTAAGTTCTTAATTCTGACGGTGGGTGTCGCTGTCGTCCCTTCCATAGTTTTACTTACTGTGTCATGTACGTTTGATAATTAAATAAATATATTATTTAGTTCAAGCTATAGAAATCTTGTTTATTATTATATCTCGAAGTTATACGAGTACTCTCGGCAGGCGACGTCAAGGTGAAACAAAAGACAGTGCATCATGTGCTCGTCGAAAAGGTAACGAAACCGGGAAAACTAAAAGTCGACATACCAGGAATCGACGTAGAACGTACGATTAGTTTCGACGGGGTGCTCACAGTGAGCATCAATCGCTGCGGCGAATTTGTTAAGGCCGAACTATACGCCAATGACCTTGAGTGGTTAGCTTGCGCATTCTGGCCTGAGCTCACGCAACGCGTCATACGTCCAGCCAGTAATAGGACTTGCCCATCAAGGAGCGCTGTCCCAAATTAGACGCATTTTTAATTTATTATAATAAAAAATATACATGTTTTTAAAAAGTAACAAAACCAAATCATTTTCGTTTGTATTGCAAAGTAGTAGATATTTTTTTTTATATTCTTTTTTCATTTTAACGATTTGGAGGTGATTTGGGGTTTTTTTTTTTTATTATGTGATACCGATAGAAAAATTATGGCTAAACCAAATTACGATTCATATCATGTAGATTACTAAGATTTTTTTTCAGATGTAATTTCTCTGTAGGTTCCGGCGAAAAACTGCTTCATCTGCACGCTGTTTTTAAGCTTTTTTCGAAAGAGTAGCCTTAAGCCTATGACATTATGCCTCGAACGGTTTGCAACGTACAAGTACCGCAGGCTCTGTATGGACGGGATGCTCACTGTGAACATCAGATAATGCAGCGAATTTGATTAGCAATGTGGCCATTCGTTGAGCCTTTGAAATGCCATACACGGCACATGCCTCGCGGTGTCTGTACGCGGCTTAACAAGAATATCCGAGTGAACTTTGTGCAATTAGTGACGAGAACCGAACGGTAATAACGCTATGGTTAATGATGGTGTCGTAATTAAAGCATATGGGATAGTTTTATGAAAGGAACGGCGGCATTCATAGAATAACGAGGGTTGGGTTGCAAACATTTTAATGGTTAGCAAGTTTTGTTTTTAATGCCGAAACTTGTGTTACTTCCGTGTGTTCATTTGAGGGGTTTTTGATTGGAGGAGTTTATTTTAGCGCTGTTTATTGTAAAGATTTTATACGGTTTTGTATAATTCTGATTGCAGTGAGCAATTCTGTTTCAATTGAACCCAGGGATTAATCTACAAAGGCGTAGGTAACTGATTTGTTAATAAATATGTACGATTGTACGTAGCACCACAGAATAATAAAGCTACAGTAGTTTATCTGGGCAGTGACCTTGAATTAGTTACCTACCTCCTCCTTTTGTGCCATGCTTCCCTGGTCTGTGCGATTAACCACATTTTTGGGGTTCCATACCTAAAAAGGAAAAAACGGAACCCTTTTAATATCACTCGTGTGTCTGTCTATCTGTCTGTCTGCCTATCACAGACCATTTGCTCCGAATCTAATGGACCAATTAAGTTGAAAGGTACACATATGAATTTCTGTGACCCAAACAGGGACGGGTAAAGTAAATACATGTATTTTGAATATGGGTTCACTGTTGGGGGGCCAATAAGTAAACAAAAAAAAAGTTATCAAAGCGTGTGATATATCAAATGAAAGGGCTTACTATGAGAGTCTCCACTATACTTTTTATATTTAAGTAAATAGACGAAAATTGGTATCATTCCCCCCTTATCTCCGAAACTACTGAGCTATAATTTTGAAAAAAAAATACAGAAAACAGTTCTTTACCTGTAGATTACAGGAAAACCGATAAAAAGTCTGTGGTCTTAAAATAACATGTAAATCTCTCAATATTGTGAATACAAACTTAAATTTACAGTTAGAATGTATAGAAGAACATGTTTTGCAATGCAATGCAATGGGGTGTAATGGGGTCTAGGGGTGGCCCCACAGAACAGATAATTTAATCTGTTCTGTGGCCTTTATAAAAGTAGACCCCATTACACCGCGGATTTCACAAACTACGTCTTAAATGAGTGGTGTTTTAATTACACGATGGAGCAATATAACTGTAGAAGTAAGGAGTTCGCGTTTTGTCGCTTCCTTTGTTAACATTCGGAAAGTCTCGGTTCACAGTTTCCTCTTGTGGACTTCAGTTAATGTGTGTGTGTTTGATATCAAAAGCGTTTACAGTTATTCGCTTGTGGTTTTGATTTTCTTTATTTTTGTTATTACTAATTTATTTTTAATGTTTTCTCTTAGGTATTAGAAGATTGTGAACGTAGCCGCCAGACTTTAAATATTTTGTTCATACAAAGCATTTCGAAATCATTGTCTCATGATTTTATAGTAGGTAAGTCATAATAAACTAGACAAGAAACTTCATGAAGACCACGACCGCTCTCTGATAAGAGTGCCTGATAAGGGTGTGAGTGAAGAAGAAGAATTCATATTGACTTAATTCAGACAATCTCAACTCATTTTGTCATTTAATCTATCCATCTTTAGGACATTTAAATATGGCGACATCTGCTGAAGTTTTGGAACTTATAAATAGAAATGGAAACGAAGATGGAAATTAGGAGGTCAATGAATCTGCCTAGCCTAGGCTTCCAGGCTAACTCAATTCAGCTGAGTACCACGTCTGCCAATTACTGGGTAACCCTTACCCCTTTAAGGGTTGGTTACCCTTGGTAAGACTTTTTGTCAGACTTTTGGAATTCTAAATACCCGTAACGATTGTCAAAGATCTACGAATGATAGCCGGGGCTAACGGCTTAATGTGCTTTCTGAGGCACGGAGGAGTCTGAAATTCTCAACATGCAAATGAAAAAGTAAAGTATCGAATACTCCAACAATACCACGAGTGAATCTTTTAAGCAGACTCGCATCGGGGCGGAATTGTTTCGCGGTGAAAGTTAACGAACACGAATTTTGATGAACCCATATACTCAGACTGTTATTTTTGTAATTACAACTTTAAATAGAAGACGGATGTTAACGAGGCAGCGTTATGCAGTTAATTGGGGGCGTTTAAGATGTGGCTTGAAAGTTAATTTGAAGATCTTTGGGTTCTGCTGGAAGGGATTGCAAAGAGAATTTCAGAAGTGGGGTTATAACATAACACCATCACGCCTGATTTTTTAGAAGGGTTAGGCAGAGGTGACTAACTCTCCCACATTTTGGTGCTTTTCGAAAGCTCTACAGAAAATAAGACTGCGTTTTCTGCTAGTGTCTGTAACTAACGGGTCCGCCAAATAACTTTTTTTTTTCAACTAGTGCTTATCATAAAAGAAACAGCACGTAATCAATAAATACTCGCAGAAAAATAAGTACCTAATCCTAACTAATATTATAAATGCGAAAGTAAGTTTTTTTTGTTTGTTTGTTAGTCTGGGTGTTTTTCTATCTATAATATGTATGTATTTACAAAAAAAAAATGTATATAAGTAGTTTATCAGCCATCTCGTTACCATAACACAAGCATTAGGTTGCTTAGCTTGGGACTAGATGGCGTTGTGTGAAATGTCCAAGGATATATATATATATATATTAAGTTTACCTAACGTGGAATGGCATGGTTAGGTTTGAGCTTTTTTTGGTTTGACATGTAAACGGTTTTTGATTGATGACATAGCAATATTTTTTTATTTAATATTTAGTTATGGCTTCTGTTGTGATATGAAATGTTATTATTGTTATTTGCATTATTTTGTAAAATTCGAACACAATGTAAATTGTTTGATGAATAAATAAATAAATACCTGTTCATGCCTAAACCAATGAACCGATCATCCTGAAATTTTGCATTTACTTTGCCAGGTGTACAGAAACGGACATAGGGTACCTTTCATTCCGAAAAAAAAGTACTGTTCCCGAGGAAAACAACAATAATGTTCTTATGATAATAGATGGCGCCACGTGTCTTTCGAATCATGATTGGATTATATTATTAGAAGCATAGTATCTACAATCCGAATTGATGGTCAAATTCTAAATCAAAGCGAGCGAAGCTGCGGACAAAAGCTAGTTCTAAAATAAAAAATCGCTTTTCAATATCCCAAGACATAATTCATACATTAATATCTTCAATACGAATTCATGGTGTGATAAAGCCCGGATCAGTCTGAAGTGTGGGGGTTGAACACATAATCTATATTTTATGCCGCTGAGTTTCGAGGTTCGAGCTGCTATAATGTTTTATTGATAGCTCTGTATAGTTTTCGATTTTTGTATATTTGGTAAGTATTTTTGATAGGAGAGGAGCTCCTGGCTAAGTAATAACAGCCGCACAGGTTAAGCTACGCTTGCCGGGAATGGTCAGTAGACGGGTGACCTTCTTTACATACCGAGACTCCTCCGTGCCTCGGAAAGCACGCCAAGCCGTTGGTCCCGGCTGTCATTCGTGGATTTTTAATAGTCGTTACGGGTGGTTAGAAGGCCGAAAGTCTGACAACCAGTCTTACTAAGGGGTATCGTATTATGCAGTTACTGGGTCAGTCGCTCCATGTAAAATACTGGTATTCAGTTGCATCCGGTTAGACTGGAAGCCGACCCTAACACAGTTGGGAAAAGGCTAGGCATATTGATTATATTTGGTAAGTATTTTTGATATTTTGAGAAAAATTAGGAAATTATTTTGGTATTTGAAGTGTCAGTATGTCGTGCTCTCCAAAAACCAGCTCCCAATTTTTTTCATGCTGGTAAAAGAATTTAAATGGTAACTTAAGTAGGTAAGAAGGTAAAAAAAAAGTTAAATGTTTCAGTAGCTGTAGTGACTGTACCTTCTGGATGTAAAAATAAAGCATATTGCTAATCCATTGCTTCATACGTTCGTAAAATTTGTCTGTTCGACAACGTAAATAACGCAATGAATGTTGTAGAACTGTCAAAATGAAACCGATTGCTTCTATGTGTTACGTAACTAACCCGCTGATCACCATGTCTGATTAGCAGTCTGATCTGCAGCGGAAGTACAATATGGCGCTTTTTTCTACACCCACATAAGAAATGCATGAAAATGTGGCTTGATGCCAATGTAATAATTCATCATCATCTTCCTGCCCGTATCCCATGTTACGTGGGGTCGGCGCAACACGTTTTCTTCTTCCATTCTCCCTGTCAACCGTCACGATATCATTCACTCATTTGTCGATGTAGGTAATAAATTTATCGATAAAAAAAAAGAAATAAAAAAACAGTTGCGATTAGCACTGGAAAGGCTGAAACAAGACAAATCAATAAATATTTAAAGTCACATAACTTAGGTATGACTGTAACCTGGAAACAATGGGTGAACCTTCCTTTTGGGCTTCAACTTCCTTTGGGAAAAACATGTGTTGCTCGTTTACAGTATGAAAAAAAAAAATTGCCAAGAATCCACAAAAATCTGAAACTCGAACCGCTCTGAACTTCAGTACACCGAAATCTCGTTAATTTCAGTAGAAGTAAATCCGCTGACTTAACGAATATACTATCGACAAGTGAACGAGGATATTCAAACTGTCAGAAATTGAATAGACTATTGGGTTCCCGCAATTATAAAGAGAACTGACAGCTACAGGGTTGCAAAAATATCGTTTTTATATACGAGTAGGAAAAAGAGCAATGGTAAGATTTTTACACTGTTTTAAATACTTATTAGAAATAAAACTTTTATTTCCTTTAACTGGGCGTCCTGTGAAATAAAAGAATCTTTAAGTTCTATTTACGTTTTGCAGCAATTTTCGGAAGTTGTCAACGGTTTGGCTTCAGTTATAATAATTGCTTAAAGATCCGTTAACACGGCGCAAGTTTCTGGAACGTTCAAGAGCAATAATCGTATGCCATAAAGTAAATTAAATATCATTACCATTCATGAATTGCATGTTACAAGTGTTTAAACGCGTGCGAAAATTGTTAACTTACGACGCAGATATCGTCGATTACCTAACTGACGTATCTGACATTTTGGACTAAGCCGATAGCCGACCAAACTATAGTAATTTGATACATTTTCCAAGTCAAATCGATCTGTCTAATTGGCGTATCTGTTCCTATGCCTTACGGTCCCTATGATAATGCAAAAATCGAGACCGATGTACCTACAGTTTACGAAAAAAAAGGAAATTAGCTTGCCCTGTAAAAATGTGCTTCGAATCAGTTACGTCACTTAGTTAAATTAGCGACGATATATGCCACTGGCCTTGAGCGATTAGCTTGCGTGTTCTGTGCTGAGCCCACGCAACGCATTTTACGTTTAGCCAGTAATAGGACTCGCCCATCAGGAGCGCTGTCCTAAACTAGACGAACTTCTGTGCAAAATTTCAGCTTTCTTAGTCCAATGGTTTGGGCTGGGCGTTGATGAGTCAGTCAGGACTTTTCTTTTTCTATAATAAGATTATACATATAACAAATTTATTATATTAAAACACGTATAATAAAAGATAAATAATTAAATTATCTTTAAAATAGTGATGGTTTCATAAAAATCAATTGATAGTTTTTGCGTGATTATGTGTTCCACGCTATATCCACGTTAGACATAACTTTACAAATTAATTACATTATGTATTAAAACTACAACCTAAAATATTCACATATTAAAATATTAAGAAAATTCTCTAATTTAACATATATTTTTTCCCAAATCATTAACAATACTCGTTTACGTGATCTTTAGTTTTAAATCATTAAAAGTCGGTTTTCGTCGCCTTAATCTATTGTAATAGGATACAATAAAATATCGATACCGACTACCAATTCAGCCATTAAAGGCTCTAGCTACATAAAAAGTTAATTACACAAATTGAATATCTAACATTAACAAAATGATAAAAATTTAGAATAAAAAAACCGGCTAAGTGCGTGTCGGACCACGCACAACAGAGGGTTCTGTAGTTGAGATGAATTTATACCCAGAACAAACTTAACATTGTTGTTCAAAAACATGTTCTCCCATACATTCCAACTGTAAGTTTGTACGCACAATATTGAGAGACTTACCGTGTTATTTTATGACCATAGACTTCTCATAAATTTTCCTGTAATCTATAGTAGGTGAGTGTAGAGCTATTTTCTGTATTTTTTTTTCAAAATATTAGGCTTATTAGTTTTGGAGATAAGGACAGAATGGTAAATATTCGTCTATTTGCTTAAATAACTTAAAAACCTTTAAAATTCTAAAATAAATGTAATTGTAACCCTCACAGTAAGCCCTTTCATTTGATATGTCACACGGTACAGTTTTCAAAACTTTTTTTTATTATTTTCTTAATTTCCCCTTAAAACTGACCCCCATACTTATTCAAAATTAATTTATTTACAATGTACACACAAAATCTATATCACAAAAAATCATATGTGTACCAAATTTCAATTTATTCGGTCCAATAGATTCTTAGCAAATTGGCTGAGACAGACGGACAGACAGGCAAACAGACCAACAGACAGACAGACACACGAGTGATCCTATCTGAGTTCCATTTTCTTTTTGAGGTACGGAACCCTAAAAAGGTGAAAGCAATACTTTAAAAATTTATTGCAACATCTGGCGAAGAAAATGGACATAACAGTTTGTAATTAATGAACTAATTAAAAATGAAAAATGGTTATGTTTTGAATGTTTGATGGCGTTTTGAAGTAACGAATTCAGTTAAAAATAGATTATTTTGGTTTACTTAAATGGAGGGAAGAGTTTTCGTCATTATCTATCTGTGTTAACTGTTGTATTTTTGAAGTACACAGTTACTTACCTTGACGATATGATATTAGTAGACATTTTCTTTGCTTATAAAATTGATGTCTTTTAGTATATTTTTCTATAGACAAATTACAGAATGATATGAATGTAGAAATTTGACCTACCGTATGTTACGAATAATCATGAAATTAGATTACTAAATGTTGTAAATGCGGCCATCTCGGACATCTATAACCTTTATTAGGTGCAGCCATAGAAATATAAAAAAAAACATTCTTTCTTATTGCTCAGACGACAGACTTTTTGTGCGATCGAGTCTGTGGCACACAAAATGTAATAATAATAATTAATATTTCAGGCATCGTATGCGTTAGAGTCTGGCCACGCTAACTCTGCAGTGAAATAATGGTAGAATTTGGAAATCTGTATAAGACATCACCGTCTGTACTACGGAAAAAAGTAATAAAAACATTATTAGATAAATAATCTATTATGCAAAAATCAAAAGGCAAAATACCAAAATCATTAGATCTACATACACGTCAGAAAATGTAAAACTTTTTGGGGTTGCCCATTTATTGCATGGCAGAGTTAGCGTGGCCAGACTCTATGTATGAATATTATACATACGACGGACACCTGAAATATTAATAATTATTAATACATTTTGTGCCACAGACTCGATCGCACAAAAAGTCTGTCGTCTGCGCTGCACCCTAAACAGTGGTCGTCAATTTGACAATATAATGATTGTAGGTACTCTTACTATGGGCGTAGAGAGAGAGAGAGATTATTTATTTGTCCGTAAGTACAAGTAAGTATAGGTACCAATGAGAATTCGATAAACCTTCGCTTACTATCGTTAAAAACTTAGTTCTTTAACCTATCCTGCACAAAAACCTTTTTCAATACACTTCCTCGAAAACTGGTTCATATCGCACTACGATTAGGTTCACAATGCAATGTATTTCACACGCGTGCGATTTTTCATTTTCCCGCACGTGTGCGGGAATAAAAATTCCCACAGATAACTTATACCTATACTTAGTCCAAATTGGTTCAATGCCTCTATTCACAACTCTCTATTCGGAGGTGAATGTTTTTTTTTAAATCTCGGCAAAGAGGTATGCGTCTTTACGGCGTTAATATTTTTTGAATATTTAAATAATGTTTTTTTAGAGAATACCATCAAAAACTATGATTATTACAATAAAAAAAACGTTTATGAACAAATTCTAAACTCGAAAATATATGAATTTTCAATTTTTCATATTAGGCTGTAGTTATATCGGCTTTATACCTTTGCTTCTCCTTCAACCTGGCGAAAGCATAGCGCGGAAAAAAAGAAAATTTTAATCATACTTTCCTAATAATTCATGACAAAAATATTTTCCGTTATTTTATTTTATTTCTTCAAAAGTGTATTGAAAAACGTCGTTTGATACTCGTGGAGATTTGTTATTGCAGTTCTCGGCTCAAAAACAACCTCGCCTACGGCTCGGGTGTTAATTCCGCCTCGAATGCAATAACAAACGTTCTCCACTTGTATCAAAATGTACTATTATGAAACAGTTAGTATGTAGCTATGGCAATAAGGAAAAACTTTAATCGAAACGAGTTTTCTCTCTTTTAGGTATAATTTAGGGTAATCTTATACAGTGTGTCAAATAGCAAAGTGGTCGCATTTGGAACGCATTTTTCCGCTGTATAATATTCTCTGAAAGTAGAAGGAAGGAGGCATTGGAATGCGGAACGGTGTCTCGCTGCGTGCTTTATTGCGTTCTACTCTGAGTTATAGACTGTAGATGATACGGAAGATAAATTGCATGACAAGAAGCAAGCGCTCAAATCCGTAACGCAGTTTCATCGTGGATCTGCAGCTCCGGTTGGTAAAAAGATGAGTTGAAAAAAAAATATATCTTGTGTCTGCAGTATCCGTGGCTCATAAGTACATACTCATAATGGAGCACGGCCGCAAACGGACAAAATAAAAATTTATTTAAAAAAAGTAAAAACCGACTTCAAAAACCTAAAATTAATAAAATAACTTTCATAAAAAACTTAACAGTTCTGAAGTCGGTGCCAAGCTACAGTGCATTGAAGAATTGAAGACACTGATTTCAGAAGCTGTTAAGTTTTTTATGAAAGTTATTTTTTTCGTTTTAGGATTTTGATTCGGTTTTTACTTTTTTAAAAGTAAATTTATTTTTCCTTTTTAGTTGAATATACTGGGTGTAATTTTAATCACCGTTATCCTCTAACCCAACCTGAAAGCGCGAAAAAAAAATCAGCTGTTCAGTACATTTTGACGAATTATGCGAACATAAATGTACTGAACAGCTGATTTTTTTTTCGCGATTTCAGGTTGGGTCCCATAGTAAAAGTTGTTCATAATGATGAGTACAATGACCCCTTAAGAGGATAACGGTGATTAAAATTACACCCTGTACAATTACCCAAGCCCAAGACGAACCAAAAGAAGAATCATCAAAATTCGCTTAGAAATGCCGGAGATACAGTAAATTTATGTATATTACTTCATACATAAGAATAATTAATGTAGTAGGTATGTAGATCACGTTAGTGAAAGAATCGTCAAAATTAGTTCTTTAGTTTTTGAGAAAATCGCGGACATACAAACATACACATACGGGTCGAATACAGAACCTCCTTTTTTGCAGTCGGTTAAAAATACAGTACCTTGATTCGATTCCAAAAAGAGCTTGCCTAAAAAGTACCACCGCATATTTTTTTGTCAATCCCAGTAAACTTTAGATTTAAATTATGTAACCGTCACATTGGTCCAGCAAAATATACCTTGTCTTTTTATAATGTGCAAAGAAAATTCAATCTTAAGGTAGAAAAGGAATTACAGATCGTTCAGTTATTTTACCTCTGACAGCTCTGACAGCAACGACCCAAAAGCAACCTTATTGGATCGATTATAAAGATCACTGTGATTTTGACATACTTGTGAATGGTAGCAACCCAAAAGCAACCTTATTGAATCGATAATAAAGATCACTGTGATTCTGACAATGATGTAAAATCATATGTAATAACAAAAAAAAAACCGACTTCCAAAAATCACTACAAAGTGAAAAATAACTTTGATTTCGGAAGTCGGTGTCTTTCGTTTTTTTTTTACTTTCTTTTTTTTTGCCACCGTTTTCCGAAATCAAAGTTATTTTTCACTTTGTAGTGATTTTTGGAAGTCGGTTTTTTTTTTGTTAAAAAGTTTTTATTTCTCGCTTTTTAGTGGGTCTGTTTATAATTTGTATAAGTTACAATAGTCTAATATCAATTGCTCATCACATGTTACAAAATATTGCTTTTCCCGATGCTGGGACGTTAATTGTTGAGGAGTTATGCTGGTAAGAACCAGGAGAACTCCTCAACAACCACTCAACACACGCATTGTGTGACGAGCGGAAATTGCTTAGCAACCATATTAAAGGATTCGAATCGCAACCCGAGAAATATTTATTATTGAGTAGTTCCGGTAGCCATCTGTGGTCTTCATCATCAGTTCCACTTCACCAAGTGGTGCTTTCCGAGAGCAAATGCACGAGCTACTATAAAAAATATGCAAATCGCTATAGGTGTGCCTATAATATTTGAAGAGTCCCTTCGATTTCTCCAGGATCCCATCATCAGAACTAGATTTTGACAAAAATGAGACCATTTGGGAAGTATACCCTTTCCAACAAAAAAATAATTTTTCAAATCGGTTGGCAAGCGACGGAGTTATGTGCGAACAAACATAAAAAAAAAAAAATACAAACATCCGAATTGAGAACCTCCTCCTTTTTTAGAACTCCGTTAAAAATAACTGTGAACGATCTTACAATATATTACACAAGCAAGCAGTATGAAATTGGTGTTTGAAAAGTACGACAGTACGACACAACTTAAATGTAGCATAAATTTTAAAATTTGCATTCATTCATTTCAATTTTACGAATTTATTTTGACTTTACAAGTTATTGCGTTTACGTAAAGATCATTTTCGCCTAAAGAATAATTAAGATTGGTGATTTTTAAGACGCACTCAGTTCGGATGGTGATCGGTTTTACGAATTTTGCCGAAGCTACATCTAAGTTGTGTACAAGACGTTCCAATTTTGATTTCATCGAAATCCATTTGAATGTGATTTGAATGTGTAGTTGAAACATTTTATTTCATAACTAGCTGTCATTGTCCTGTCCCAATTTCAATAATTCAAACTTCCCATAGAAAATCCACTTTCAGTTTTCCCAAATTTTCCAATTTTCCCAGCAACTTTTACATATTTTCTCACCGTTTACACCTTCCCTGGACTACGACAAACATTTCAAAACCAAAATCAGCTAAATCGGCCTAGCCGTTTTCGAGTTTTAGCGAGACAAACAAATAGCAATTGATTTTTATGTATAAAGATTTGGTATTTAATTTACATGTCGCTCCCTCCTGTTACTTGGAACAAACGCCTAAGCTTGCATGACCCACTAACAAGAGAAAATTCCCAAACTATTTGGAGTCTTTAAAAACAGTCTCCTAAAAGAAATACAGTGTTGGAATTAGACTTTTTTCACTCAACTGTGGTGTGAAGTGAAAATGCCTACTACGTAGTTAACATTTTATCACCTCAAAGAAAAATGCTATGTGACCACATTACTTAAAGCTTAGCACAAAAGAGATGCCTCAGAGGCATGTTTCAGTTGAAGATTACAGATAGTTGTAAGCCCTATTTCATACGCTACAAAATATTGACATTAGCTTCGCTTTATATTCTTGAATCAGTAATGTTCGTTAGAAATAATAGTATTTTATATTCGCGAATGGCAGATAAATTTCCCAGAAACAGGCGTGATCAAAGTCAGCTCTGTCTGCATAGTAGTAGGACTGCACTTATGCGCAAGAGTGTTTTCTGCATGGCTCCAATTATTTATAATAAGTTACCGAAAAGTTGGAGGGAGCTTAATAATGTACAATTGAAGAAACAACTTAAGTCATTTCTAACTGACAAAGCATATTATAATATTAAGGAATTTCTGACAGAAGCATTTATTTTGACATAGATTTTATTAATTATTTTTATTTACTGTTGACATTTATGATATAATTTCGTTACTGTATGCTAAATTCAAGGTAAATTAATGATATTTTCGCTATTACTCAAATTATTAACAAACATAAACTATTTATATTTGCACGCCATATTAAGTGGCAAACATGTCTGAACCTATTGTTTTTATTGTTATCCTGCATGCACGTTTTTATTCTTGTATGTGTACACATGTTTGAGCAAATAAATTTATCTTTATCTTTATCTTTATCTTTATCTTTACTTGAAAATTCTTTATTTTACACAAACGAAAAAAAAAAAAAAAAAGTTTTATGAAGGAGTTCAAACAGTACCTAGTCTTACTAAGCCGTTGGTCCCGGCTGTCATTTGTAGATCTTTGACAGTCGTTACGGGTCGTCAGATGCCCGAAAGTCTGACAACCAGTCTTACCAAGGGATATCGTGTTACCCAGTAACTGGGTTGTGCACGTCAGATGGCAGTCGTTCCAGGTAAAATACTGGTATTCAACTGCATCTGGTGGTGGCGGTTAGACTAGAAGCCGACCCGAACTCATTAAAAAATTCAACTTGATAACTCCACGCGTTCCTGAGAAAAAGGGTCTTGACAGACTTAAATTTTTTTTTGTTATGTCATAAACATAGACTTATAAAAAAGGAGGACTCCACGCATATCGAAAGTGAAGCACCGTACCGATCTATGTGTGCGTGATTTGAGTGCCTGCAAAGACGCCGTCGCCGCGTCGCTCGTGTCACGTAATGGCCGCCGGTCGGCATACTATGATGTAAATGTGTGCGTGAGCCGTGTTTGTACAAACGGCCTGTGCTTCACTTTCGATATGCGTGGCGCGGAGTCCTCCTTTTTAGGGTTCCGTACCATAAAAGGAAAAACGGAACCCTTATAGGATCACTTGTTTGTCCGTCTGTCTGTCTGTCTGTCAGTCTGTCAAGACCGTTTTTCTCAGAAACGCGTGATGGTATCCAGCTAAAATTAATATCAAATACGTAGGTCTATGGTCCCTTAGAGCTGAAAAGATCAAACTTCAAAGTCAACGCAATAAAAAGATACGGCCAATTATGCGACATTTTTTGATACTCACAAGTTAATCAAAACCTATAGGGTACTTCCCGTCGTCCCAGAATCATGAAATTTGGCAAGAAACAAGGGCTCACAACACAAGTAAAGGAAAAAGTCTGAAAATTGTTAATTTGTAATTCTATAACATAAAAAATATTTCCAAAGTTGTCAGTCTGTCAAGACCCTTTTTCTCAGGAACGCGTAGAGGTATCAAGTTGAAATTAATATCATATACGTAAGTCTATAGTCTCTGGAAGTCCTAAAAAATTCAAGCTTCTAAGTCAAGGCAATAAAAAAATACGGCCATTTTGCGACACATTTTGATACTCGCAACTGTCGCAAGTAAATCAAAACCTATAGGGTACTTCCCGTTGACCTAAATAAACGAGGTATAACGAAATAAAAAAATATGGCCATTTATGCGCCATATTTTGATACTCGCAAGTAAACCAAACCTATGGGGTACTTCCCGTTGTGCTAGAATCATGAAATTTGGCAAGAAGCAAGATCTTACAGCACAAGTAAAGGAAAAAGTCCGAAAATTGTTAATTTTTAATTTTTTCACACAAAAAATATTTTCAAGTCTATCAGCATAAAAGACCCTTTTTCTCAAAAACGCGTGGAGGTATCGTGTTGAAATAAATACCAAATACGTAAATCTATAGTCCCTTGCAGCTCTAAAAAAATCAAGTTTCTAAGTCATCACGATAAAAAAATACGGCCATATGTACGACATATTTTGATGTTTGCAAATAAATTAAAACCTACAGGGTACTACCCGTTGACCTACAATTATGAATTTTGGCAAGAAGCAAGGTCTCACAGCACAAGTAAAGGAAAAAGTCCGAAAATTATTAATTTGTATTTTTATCACACAAAAAAATTTTGTTTTCGGTAACAATGTTAAAATTTTTGGGATAAATTCTTTTCAACTACGGAACCCTTCATTGTGCGTGGTCCGACACGAACTTGGCCGGTTTTTTTTTTCCTTTACGTGTGTACTGGCTTCTTGCCTTTCCTGATTATAGGACAACGAGAAGTATCCTATAGGTTTTGTTTTACTTGCGAGTACCAAAACATGTCGCATAGATGTCCGTACTTTTTTATTGGGTTGACTTAGAAACTTAATTCTTTTAGAGCTCTAGGGACTATAGACCTACGTAATTATTTGATATTTATTACAACTTGATACCTTTTCGCGCTCCTGAGAAAAAGTGTCTTGACAGACTGACAAACAGACAGACAGGCAGCCAACGAAGTGATCCTATAAGGGTTCAGTTTTTTCCTTTAGAAGTACGGAACCATAAAAATATTGGAAAAAAGCTTTTTCCAATATTGCAGGTCAACAAACTCATTTAAACTAATCAATAGTTTAAAAGTTAGGTTAGCTACGTAGACTTATAAAAAAAGATGGACTCGGCGCCACGCATATCGAAAGTGAAGCACCGTACAGATCTATGTGTGCATGATTTGAGTAGGTACCTGCAAAGACGGTGTCGCTCGTGTCACGTAATGGCGGCCGGTCGGCATACTATGACGTAAATGTGTGCGTGAGGCGTGTTTGTACAAAGTTACTGTGCTTCACTTTCGATATGCGTGGCGCGGAGTCCATCTTTTTTTATAAGTCTATATGGTTAGCTATTAACTTTATCAGTTCGTGTGTATAAAAAATGATGAAAAAAAAACAAATGATAGTTCTGTAGCTCGTAATATAAAAGAAGATTAAGCTTAAATAAAAAGAGGTTTATGAATATAACATGTAGGTACTGTAGAGGTTTTGCTATGTACAAGCCAAAGTATGACTAACTGGCTGACATTCCGATCATTCAAACATCGAATATTCTTATAAAAAGTTATGGTCGCTTTTTATAAGGATTGACAGATAGCTGATAGCTAGGGCTCCGCGTAGGACCTAGGGAGTGAAATATAATTTTATTTCTATTTTAATATAGCGGGCTTCAGCCCCATTTCTTCAGTACACTACTGTCTTTTATTATAAAGTAGTTAGCCTCCCGCTGTGAGGTTCGAGACCTCACAGTACTTAGGCCTCTTAAAACTGTACATATTATGTTATGTATTTACTTATCAGCGAAAATATAAAAATGAACAGTGAAAATCTCGTAATCTCATGAAACTAAATACATTAAGCTTTACTATGTTTTCATAAAACTTTAATAATGTCGCCAAATCCACAAAAAAACTTATTTTCATAATAAAAACAACAATAGCACACAATACAACTTTTTTCATAAACAAGTCTTGTCGTCACAAAATGGCGGAGGCACAAAATGGCCGCCTAACAAAAGCTTAGACAAAAGAATAAAGGTCTGGCTCTCCTCGCGGCCCTTTAATGAGGGTCTTGGTCATTTTACGCTCATTTCGATGCAAATTCAAGGGTTTCATGATATTTAGAGCGCTATGCAAATAGGACCGAAAGATTTTGATTAAAATTTATCAAGATACTAGTTATGTTGAACTGGTTTGCTCGCTTGGTTTGGTATGGAAAGACAAAAAGGTTTCATATTTTATTCCATAAGGCTTCATGTACAGTAGTACCCAACTGATATGGCTTACCGAGGTACCTGCGCAGAAGATGAATTTTCAAAGCGCGGGAAATGCTATTGACCAATCGGCACGCTCCATGCACCGTGCTTCTTTTTTCTGTACCGCTATTGGTCGGCAGCTACCGCCATGATGTTAGTCAGCCGCCATACTTGCGAGTGAGACGGAACTATCAGCTGCAGTGTATTATGAACCTTATAGTAGTGATCTAAGGTTGATTGTAAGTTTTAAGCATTCTCGTTAATCTTCGGGGCCATACTTTCTTTCCTGTGCGAACGAAGATTCACGACGCGCCTTATTAATTGGGTACCACTGAATGCGATGCCGGAGCCGCGCCGGCGCAGGCCCGCATGCTTATTGTTATAATATATAAGTCGGTAACAATGCGGTGTACATGCGGCTCCGGTGCGGCGGCGGTGCGCCGCTTGGGCGATATTCATTAGTATACACAAACATGCGGTCCGGCGATGGTACAGCTTCGGCATCGGTACATGAATGAAGTCTTAGAGAAAACAAACAGTAGTATATTAAAAATAAACATAAATAACTTAACATCTAACTTAACAAATATACTAGATACCTACTACATTTTGTTGGATTTTATGATATTACTGGGCTGAAAAATACTTTCTATGTAGCCTTTCAGGCTTGGTTTAAACAAATCTACCGCCTTTTTGCTTCCCAACTTTTTACGCTAAACCTATAAAGAGTTCAAACTCCCAACTTTTTACGCTAAACCTATAGAGAGTTCAAACTAAGTTGCTTGCACGTTTGAGTAAGTCTAAAGACAAAATTATACATGGTGAAATTGAATTCATGAGCATTATTTTAAGGGGTCATTGTACTCATCGATATGAACAACTTTTACTATGGGACCAAACCTGAAATCGAGAAAAAAAAGTCAGCTCTCCCATGCATTTATTTTCACATAAGTTAACTCGTCAAAATGTAGGGTACAGCTGATTTTTTTTCGCGATTTCAGGATTGTTCCCATAGTAAAAGTTGTTCATAATGAACATGGAACATAGTTGTTCATGATGATAGATTATTATTGGTTTTTTTTTTAATAAATTTTTTACATTTAATTTTCTTGGTAATTTAATTTTAAACCAAGTATTTAAATTGGTTATTACTATTTGGGCGAGGTGTTTTTTGTTTTGTGCCCATACCATAAATTATTATTGTAAATGTATAGGTGCTGACTTGTTGGTTTCCTTTTTTGTTTATTAGCTGTAAGTCCTCCATGTTCTAAAATAAATAAATATGAGTACAATGACCCCTTAAAATATTGCCCATTCATTTCATTTCACCCTGTATAAATTAGTATGTTGAACAGCTTTTATCTCTACAGCAACTGTTTTGATTGGTAAGATTAAGTTGCCCGCTGGCCGATAGTCCGACACCCCTCCATGGGTCTCGATATAAAATGAACGGGTAGGCGTTCATTTTATATCGAGACCCCTTCGAGCTTTCAAGAGCACGTTAAGCCATTCGCCCCGACTCCCGAATGTCATACGTATATCTATGACAGCCGTCGGAACGCCCGAAGCCCGAAAATCTGACAACCCGTTAAATCGTAGGATATCGGTTTTCCTTAGTAATTGGGTGGTGGAATAAGGAGGTCAAATTGGTTTGTAAAAAAATCAAATGTATTTTTTAAATATACTCTGTGTTCTGTTGGCGTTACGTAGAATCTTCGAAGAACTTCACAACACTCCATTTCCATTCGTTGTTTTGTATTAAGTCAAATTGCTAATATGAGAATAGTACATGCCCGGTTAAAAATATTAGACAGGCGGTTAAGGTGTGGAAGCCGACCCCGACATAGTTGGGAAAAGTCTAGGCAGACGAATCATCATCAACAATTTGACAGTGCCTTTATGTCTTTGAATGCTAGTGAAAATACTGATGTGCAGTTAATTTGTACGTCAGGTACCCACAGTTCATTTCAAACTCAAACTCAAAGCATTTATTTCAATTAAACCAATTACAGGCACTTTTGAATTGTCAGAGAGTCGGTCAGTAGGTAAGTCAGAAAGTTGAAGCTAGTTGCCCATTCCAAAACGTAGATCTATGGAGAAGAACGGGCAAGAAACTCCACGGACACTCTTTTAAATCAAAATATGGTTACAAAATATTGGTTACATCATTCATGTTGAAATTATACATGTGAAAACGATGAACGTTAAAAGCGTCCGTATTAAAAAAATAAAAAAAAACAATTCATAATTAAAATTAAAATAAGCCGTGGCAGCTAAGGTATGACCAGCCTCCACCAACAGCGCCCGTTGACGAACCTGATGTATGGATTCGTTAAATGATCCAACACACGCGCCACCATCAGCGAGGCATTAGAGTGAGCATGACACACTCTCAGCCGCCAGGGCACATCCAAGTCAAATAAAGACGTACCCAGTAAATGGTAGCTTTAGAGTAGGTACATAGTACTCACACATGTGCTAAGCAATTATACAATACAATGGTGATTGAGTCTACACAATGCAAAGCTATTCTTACAATCTTCAGCAGTTCCAACAGTATCTTCAAATGTTAATTAATTAGTTGAGGTTGTGGAGCAGGACCAGCATGGAGCCAAGCATTTTTATCATTTATGTAATCCCCCAACTTATAATATGCCTGCCTGCATAGTGTGCGTTTTATACAAGTTTTAAATTTCGTCTCATTTACTTGAAGTATGTGTGGAGGTATTTTATTGTATCATTTTAAACAGTACCCCATGAACGTGTACGTCATGAATTTGTACGTCAGGTACACACCTTAACCATCAGGTTAGTATCAGGTACAAATGAACACACATGAATGAGTAGTAACACTAGCATTCAAATCAGACATGAAGGCGCTGTCATTATTGTCATTGCTACCACTAATGTACGGTTGACTGTACTTTAAGTCCCTTTTAACTGAGTATACACAACATTCCCGATATCTTCAAAGTAGTTTACACTTTCATATACAGGAAGGTGTGGTCAAAAGGGTGTGGTACAGACCATCAAACTCAACAACTTTTTCCATGGGTCCAACATCGTAATCGAGAAAAAATATCAACCGTCCCACATTATTTGGGTTGAGTCCATTGAAGCTTTGTACGGGACAGCTGATATTTAGTGTAATACATTGATTAAAAAAAACAAACAAAACAAAACAATAAAACAAAAATAAACAAAACAATAAATTATTCTTTATTCTTCTTCTCAAATCTCAATGTTTCGTCAAATCGTAAAACCAGTGCAAAGCAGGGTCAGGTCACTAGTACAGTATAAAATAATATGGCATTTCCCTCTACAATAATCGCAGCACCTAAATACACAGTATAACTATAGTTACACTCATTCAACTAGTGTAAAAGTTTCATCAACACGCTGCCAACATTGTTACTCGCAATATTATTATTTTTATCACCCTATTCTCGTAACGCAGTGCAAACAAACTTGGACTCGTTTTCAGATTAACTTTTGCGAAGTATCAGAGATCGCGTTAAAGAAAATGCGTCCTTATCTTGTTATAAAACCATTATTATTTACAACTGTATCGTTTGAGGTTTGATTTGTTTATTCTTTTCGTGTTGCCTGTTAATACACAAGGAACTTTATAGGCGTGCTTATATCAAAAGTTAAATAAATGGTTGAAAAGAATAAACAAGAACGTTTGCAGTGCAATCTTAGTCTCAACTCAACCTACATTTTTGACAAGTTTTTGACCTTGATTATCGCTAAAATGAGTGCGACTACATTTTCAACGTTTTTAAATACGGAAATTAGTCTTCAGAAAAGTTGATGCCGGAAAATTTATTCATCCTTTCATTTTCCGATGGTCGTTTCAAATACTTTGAACTCAAATTCCCCGAAATCTTGACTTCAAACTGAATTGATATAAATCTTGATTTTAATCTGATTGACATTTCTTAGAAAACAGGGTCTAAAAACAAACAGGGTTGATGTTGTCACGGTTTCCAAAAAGCGTCAAAAGAAATTGGCAACATCTATCTTTGGGATAAATTATATTATATAGTTAAGCAGTTCATTGGAGGAGTCGTTTGAAGAAAATTTTTGAGCATTTTATCTACACCTATGGTGTTTTACTGAAAGGAGTTATGTTGCTCACATACACATAATCAGCCTATAATGCTCCCACTGCTGGGACACCGGCATCCTGTCTTCGAGAGGGCTGTAATCTACCACGTGGGCCCAGTGCGGGTTGGTAGATGTCACATGGTTCTAGGACATGCCGGTTTCCTCACGATGTTTTCCTTCACCGTTTTGAGAGCAGTGGTGATGAAAATATTTATGTCGGCCGCGGCTGAGTGATAACAGCTGCACGGGTGGATCGGTCAGTTTGAGCTATGCTTGTCGACGTTGGTCCGTGGATTGGTAGGTAACCATCTTTACATACTGAGACCCCTGCTGTCATATCGGATCATTGACAACCGTTGCGGGTCGTCGGAAGTCCGACAAAATCTAAAGTGATTAAATCAAATTAGACAGAGAAGCACTTTTTGAAAGTCAACAGTATACAAGTATATAGTATACGAGTATACAGTCAAACTCCCCAGCAGCACAGCTGTCTGTTCAGCTAGAAGAACTTGATTCTATTCAATAGTATTCAAATTACGAAACAAAGGAACACATAAATTAAAATATTTGACATAATATGTCAGCTAGCATCTGCCGAGTAGAATTAAAAACGTAAGCAGAACTTAACACCTAAATAAAAGCCAGGCTTAATGGCGTGCTTAAATGTGCAATGCTGGTTCATTAGCTGTAACCCGACAACCAGTCTTACCAAGGGTATCGTGTTACTATGTAACTGGGTTTTAGAGGTCAGATAGGCAGTCGCTTCATGTAAAACGACTCCATTATAGTTGGGAAAAGGCTAGGCAGATGATGACGTATTAGCTGTAACAACACTCAATAAGGCCCGCAAACTCAGAATTTCAGGCTTCAAAAAGTATGTAAAACATAAAATACGTCAACATAAATATACGATAGCTCTGAAACAAGTTATCCTGTGTATAAAAAACAAAATTACGCTCGATATTGAGTGGGTATAACACTGAAAGCGTAGATGCTTCGCAGCTAATGTTTCAGATAAAACGAATTGCCTCCGAAGTCTTTGCTAGAAATTGCTCTGTAATTTCTACATTTAGTAGGTACTTAGTTTGAGTGGGCCTAAAATGTATACAGTGCTTGTCTTGTAATTTGTTTTTTGTTCTTATTTTTTTTTTACTTTTTTATAGGTCAAATCTGCTACAGAGCGAAATCTTTCTTTTCTCTCGTCATTTTAACGTACTAGGTAATAGGTAATACGGGCTGGTATCCGCAACTCCACGTCAATGCGCGTATTTTGCGTATGGTTGTAACGTACTAGCAGAAATACTCGATCTATGTAAAACCAATCACTGTTTTACAAAAGCAGCGTCCTAATTTTTCTTGAGAGTTTAAACATAGATATCTATTGGGTTTCACCTGATGGCTGTTGATCTATCAATTATACCGAGTCATAATAATTTACATCCTTAAATGGTCATGTTTAAATATTTAATTAAATCCTATTTTCAAGCTGTTTGGGGTTGAAACCCTCAGCCGTGGGGTTCGAGTGCTCATGGTTTGTTCAATGAAATCGCCAAACGGCTGGTTGACACTTCCCGTGACCCAAGGGCTGGCTTAACTTGGCCTGAGGCTAAGCATTGCCATACAACGTGGCAATGCTGCCAGTTTTGGGTACATTACCAGTCAACAGCGATGCGGAGGAATTTATCGACACTATATTAAAGTTTTGTAATCGTTTTAGTTAAATGAAGTCCTTATTATAATACATATACGTAATGTATTTAACGTAGATACAGCTCAAATACCGATTCTTTAATAATAAAATATTGTTTAAGTCCCATGTAAAAAGGGGCAAGCCATTGCCATCAACCGGGCACAGATCCAGACTCGCGGGCTGCTACTGAGAAATTCCTGTTGAAAAAACCCAATAACACTTTGCCCGACCCGGGAAACTAACCCAGGACTCGGGCAGTAGCGCTTGCCAAAGAGGTAGTCTTAAAAAGAAACGTTTTCATAAATCCCAAAATGATAAACTCAAAGCGCAATTGTAGGCACCCAAGTCTACCTAATAATCATGGGGCAAGGTCCAACCCCTTTTCACCCCGGATTTATATTAAATTCCTTAGTCCAAATTTGCCGAAACAATCCCTATGGGGCTACCTAGCCGCGATTTTATTATTTCTTACCCCTATTTGTATACCTAGGCATGTATAGTGGGGATCTATTACACTGTTTTATTGCTACGCGCGGAATTTTTATCTTCGAGTCCTAGGAATTAGGTACTAAATATTCAAATTGAGGAATAGGCTTTCATAGATAAAAAAATATAATAAAAAGCAGCATAGCAAAAAAACTAAAAAATCCGTTATTTCGTTCTCTCATTCTGAAAAAAAAAACCGGTCAAGAGCGAGTCGGACTCGCGCACCGAGGGTTCCGTTCCGATTTCTGAAAAAGTGTGCTATTTAGAGACATCGTTTTATTTTTCCTGTAATCTTTACATAAACTTCTATAACATACAATAATTTCTGATTTTTCTCTATGCCAACTTCAGAGATAAAGGGGGGGGGGAACGGTATTTTTTTACATTTTTCATCAAAAGTCGAAATATGGGGCCTAAAAATAAACAAAAAAATGTTTAAGAATGTGCAAACAGCGCTCTTTCATATGATACCCCACATGCCCTAGTAGTCCCACTTCGATTTTTTAAGACCCCCTTTCAGTCAATGTTGCAAAAAAAACATATATTTTTATTTCTTTCTTATTTGCAAAATAGTTGGGCAAACGTCATCTACAAGTTGATAGCAATAGTAGTTCTTGAGATATCCAGCTGTGACGGACAGACAGACAGACAGACAGACAGACTGAGTGAGACCATAAAGGGTTCCTTTTTACCATTTTAGTACGGAACCCTAAAAAAATAAAAAACCGGTCAAGAGCGAGTCGGACTCGCGCACCGAGGGTTCCGTTCCGATTTCTGAAAAAGTGTGCTATTTTTTTTTTTTTTTTTTTTGTGACATGGTTTTATTTTTCCTGTAATATTTACATAAACTTCTATCACATAGAATAATTTCAATACGACATTTAAATATTGATCAGTGTTTTTAGGGTTCCGTACCAAAATGGTAAAAAAGGAACCCTTATGGTGTCACTCAGTCTGTCTGTCTGTCTGTCACAGCTGGATACCTCAAGAACTACTAATGCTATCAACTTGAAATTTAGAATAGTTTTAGATGACGTTGACCCAACTATTTTGCAAATAAGAAAGAATTTTTTTTGCAACATGGACTGTAAGGGGTCTTAAAAAATCAAAGTGGGGCTACTAGGGCATGTGGGGTATCATATGAAAGAGCGCTATTTGCACATTCTCAAACATTTTTTTTTCTTTTTTTAGGCCGCATAGTTTTCGACTTCTGATGAAAAATGTAAAAAAAAATACCGCTCCCCCCCCCCCCCCCCCCCTTATCTCCGAAGTTTGCAAAGAGAAAAATCTGAAATTATTTTATGTGGTAGAAATTTATGTAAAGATTACAGGAAAAATAAAACGATGTCTCTAAATAGCACACTTTTTCAGAAATCGGAACGGGACCCTCGGTGCGCGAGTCCGACTCGCTCTTGACCGGTTTTTTTTTCTGAACTGAATAAAGTTTTCGTTTACATAATCAAGAATAAATTCTAAAAATAATGGTGAAAACCGCATCAAAATCTGTTGCGCAGTTTAGAAGATCAACGCGGTCACACAAATACGAAAAGCGATATTAATTATGCCCATCTTGTCACAGTGATCACTGTGAACCTCATGGACTCACAGCAGAAAGCGGCTTACACCACTCCTCTTTTTCATCAAAACACAAAAGAATTTAACCCAAAATATTTATTTATGAAACTCAATACCACAAAAAAGAATAAATTCACAAAAAAATAAATTATGACAACCTTGAGGTCTAGACCAAAAGCCAAAGAATATTGAATTATGTCTGGAAACCGTTATTTAGTCAAAATATTCTGTTTTATTTGTATATGCTCAAATAAAAAATGTATGAGTCGTAAGCCGCTAGCCGAAAGGCCACACGTTACTAGTAAAATGAATGTACTTCGTGAGTGAGGGTTGTCAACGGACATTTTTAAATGATGAACAGCAATTTCTTCATACAGTCCAACACAAGCCCGTGGCATAATCCGCCTATAATGTTCCCACTGCTGGGACACAGGTGTCCTATCAGTGAGAGGGAGCGGGCCCAGTGCGGGTTGGTAGATGTCACATGTCTTCGAATTTCTGGTTAGGACATGCTGGTTTCCTCACGATGATGTTAAGACCGCCCATTGTGTCACCCTATGTTAAATTTCAACATTTATATCTGTAATTTTTATGGTGTGCATAATAAAGAGTATTCTATCTATCTATGTTTTCCTTCACCGTTTTGAGAGCAGTGGTGATGAAATAAATACACATAGTAGAACGCCTGTTTGGGTTCGAACCTACAACTCGTAAGCCCGGTGGCGATAAACAAAATATGACAGGCCTTCAACAAAGTGACATTCTAGTGATCACGATGATGAAAAAATTCATCCACCATCTGCGTAGCCTGTTCCCAACTGTGTTAGGGTTGGCTTCCAGTCTGCTGAATAGTCCAGTCTAGTATTTTACATGATGCGACTGCTTATCTGACCTCCATAACCACGTTACTGGGTAACACGATAACCCTTGGTAAAGACTAACGAGTCTTCAGACTTTCGAGCTTCTGACTACCCATAACGACCGTCAAAGATCCAAGAATGACAGTCGGGAACGAAGGCTTAACGTGCTTTCCGAGGCACGGCCCCTCCGTGTCCCAGTTTTTTCCAACCTTCCTAAGGTTGAAAACGTAGGTTGGAAATAAGTGACAAATAATGATGTGCTACGGTTCGGTTTATTTATTTAAGTTTATGTTTTTGTGTTACACGAAAGGATAGAATAAGAAATAAGTACGTAAGAGGAAGTTTGAAAGTGACACCGGTGACTGAAAAGTTGTGTGCGGAAATCGGTTGTCATGGTTTAGGCATGTGAAGCGGAGGAATGAGGAAAATGTCGTGAGGAAAGTTTTGAGTATGAATGTCGATGGCTATAAAAGTAGGGGAAGACCAAAGAAACGATGGATCGACTGTGTGAAAGATGATAAGCGTAGAAAGGGGGCGACTACCGAGATGACGACTAATAGAGAAGTATGGAGAAAAGCAACATGTTGCGTCGACCCCAAAGAGATTGGAATAAGGGGATGGGAATGATGATGTAGCTTACGTCTAAACCTGGATTTGATTATCCCCTAGAGTGTCGACTGCACCCCATGTGTGCATACGGAAAAACACTTTATACAACGTGTAACGCTAAATGCGCAAAACCTCTTAAGGTTTCATTGTACTCATCATTGTGAACAACTTTTACTATGGGACCAAACTTGAAATCGCGAAAATAAAATCAGCTGTTCATAGTAAAAGTACAGTGACCCCCTAAGAGGTTTTGCGCATTTAACGTTACACGTTTTATAATCTGCATATAAGCTTATATCTATATAATTATATAAAATTCAAAGTCCTGACTGACTGATTGATTGACTGACTGACTGATATATGAACGCACAGCCGAAACCGCTGAACCTAGAGACTTGAAATTTTGCACATAGATACCTTATAGAATGTAGGCATCCACTAAGGAAGGATTTTTGGAAATTCCATCCCTAAAGGGCTAAAATAAGGAATGGAAGTTTGTATGAAAAATCTTATTCCTTGAGTTAATAGACTTGAAACTTGGCATGAATATATTTTATCTAATTATATTATAAAGTTTGTCATTTTTAGCTTTCCTAAACTACCCCCTCAAGAAGGATTGAGGGGTGTCAAAATTTGTATCAACACAAGCCCAAACCGCTGGGTCTAGAGATTCCAAGTTTGGCGCGTAGGTTCCTTATGAGGTCTAAGGGTGCACTAATAAAGGATTTTCCAAATTCAACCCCTAAGCGGTGAAACAGGGGTCCAAAGTTTGTTTGAAAAATCGTATTCCTTGAGTTATTAGACTTGAAACTTGGCATGAATATTTATCTAATTATTTTATAAAGTTTGTAATTTTTAGCTTTCCTAAACTACGTCCTCAGGAGGGATTGGGGGGGGTGTCAAAGTTTGTATGGAGGAATTTTAACGCGCAGTCCGATTAACTCGAAACTCAGTATTTATACTTGAGACCAAAAATGAAGAATAACGTGTGTCAGAGTTTTTCGAAAATCTACCCCTAAAGGCGTGAAAAGGGGTAGTAAATTTTACAGGGTAGGTTTTACTGTGGGGATTGAGTAACTCGAAAATTCGTGTAAATAATCTTTCAGTCGCTAATTTTACCTATGTGTCACAAATAAATAATTTTGAATTTGAATTTGATTTTTTAAAATTACATCCCCGAGGGGTGAAAACAGGGAATATAGTTTATATGAAAATTCTTAGTCATTTGGTTAATTAACTTGAAACTTTGCACAAATACTTGCCGAAGTAAGTAATAAAGTTTGTCATTAATAGTTTTTACCCCGCAGGGAAGGGTATAGGGGGTGGTATGAAAGGGAGGGGTAGGTGAGGAAGAAAAGGGGAAGGGGAGGGTTTGGTGAGGAGATAAAAGGGGAAGGGGAGGGTGTGGTGAGAGGGAGAGGGAGGGGAGGGGTGGTGAGGAGGGAGAGGGGGAGTGTGTGAAGAAGGGGAGAGGGGGGGAGGAGTTAGAGAGGAGAAGAGGAAGCGGTAAAGGGGGAGTGAGGGAGGAGGGAGAGGGGGAGGTTAGCGGGAAGGGTATGTGGTGAGGGTTGTGATAAGGGGAGGGAGGTTGACAGGGAGAGGGGGGGGGGCAGAGGAAGGGAACCCCGACAGAAATGCGGAAACTCGGAACACAAAAAAACAGGAGTAAACTCCAGTCGTGCATCGGACCTAACACACACACTTTTTTGTTTGTTTGAACGCGCTAATCTCTGGAACTACCAGTCGGACTTTAATAATTATGTTTGCATTTCATAGCCCAATTGTTATTAATCACACTAGGACTCTTAGGTGCCGAGCAAAAAGAAAAAAAAAATCAGAAGGAACGCTAAGCGAAAACGAAGTAATAGCGCGGGCAGGTAATGCGATGCAACGGGGTGGGTCGGGGGAACAAGAAACTTCACGCAGACGAAGTCGCGGGCAGAAGCTATCTCAATATTTTTATTCCTGAGGCATATTTTCCGACATCCACGCGGGCGAAGCCGCGGGCAAAAGCTAGTCGTATATATATAAACGTAAAAAAACATCATCCGATGGTAAAAAAATCATCATCACTAGTTGTGAACCTATGGGGTTCGCAACTAAACCCTCTCACCCCCCCCTGGGGTTTTCGGTTTATAAATTAGTACATAAAAAACACTTGAGGGGTTCTATAATAAAAAAAAAACTGAACAAATCATAGTTATAAGTAGTTTTGCTACAGTGTTTGTCTGTTACTTTGATGTGGTTTTAAATCAAAAGGTTTTTAAAAAAAAAAGAAAAGAAAAGTGAAGTTTCAAAAAAGTGGTTTCTAGCAACCCTAGTTAGGTATCATGATTACATGTAAAGTCCAGTAACATTATTCTAGAAATTTCACTTAAATATTTCAAAGGATTTCACAAAATTTGCCGACGTGAAATTGTCAAGTAGGTCAGAGTATCGAATGCTACGTTTTGAAATTCAGTAACGTATCTAAGTGGTAGGTAATATATTATGTATGTACGGAACTTGGATGGCTCGTGGTTTAAATTATACAATTTATTCATTGGCTTTCAAGAATATTGCAAACCTAATTTAGAAAAAAACAGGCCAGTGGACCACGCGCAGTGAAGGGTTCCGTAGTTGAGATGACTTTATCCCAAAGACAAACATAACATTGTAGTTGATAAACATGTTCTCCCATATATTTCAACTACAAATGCAAGTTTGTATGCACAATATTAGAGATTTACCACGTTATTTTAAGACCATAGGTTTTCCTGTAATCTGTACCTAAGTATTAGGTATAGAACTGTTATACTATAGAACTTTACATTGATACACGTTACGGTCAATTCTCCAACTGCAAATGTAAGTTTGTAATTGCAAAAAAAATTTTTTTAGAAAACTACATATTATCAATTTTCGGACTTTTCCTTTACTTGTGCTGTGAGACCTTGCTTGTTGCCTTTCATGATTTTAGGACAACGGGAAGTACCCTTTAGGTTTTGATTTATTTGCGAGTATAAAAATATGACGCATAAATGGCCGAATTTTATCATTGCGTTGACTTAAATCCTTGATTTTTTTTAGAGCTCCAAGAGACCGTGGACTTACGTAATTGATATTAATTTCAACTTGATACGTCTACGTGTTCCTAACACACGAACACGAGACACGAGATACGGAACCCTAAAAATACCCTTTTTCAAATATCATTTATGAATAACAAACACTTATCGCCCGTCAGAATCATAACATGTAAAATTGAGTTCTCTACGCAAAAAATATTACAAATTGCGTTTGATAAACACCATACTTTATGGGACCCTAAGTTTATCAGGTAAATAAATAAATAATCAAGTTTCCTCGTCCCGTTCTATGTTTACGGCGTAACAAATTACTGAGTAAACACAAAATTATATTAATTTGGGAAAGAGAAAATTAGTGTTATGTCGGACTTTTGAATAAGAAGGGGCTTGTGGAATAATTTGTGATTTTTCCTTCTTCATAAGCAAAGGTTCTAAAATTACTACACACAAAATTATATTAATTTGGGAAAGAGAAAATTAGTGTTATGTCGGACTTTTGAATAAGAAGGGGCTTGTGGAATAATTTGTGATTTTTCCTTCTTCATAAGCAAAGGTTCTAAAATTACTACACACAAAATTATATTAATTTGGGAAAGAGAAAATTAGTGTTATGTCGGACTTTTGAATAAGAAGGGGCTTGTGGAATAATTTGTGATTTTTCCTTCTTCATAAGCAAAGGTTCTAAAATTACTACACACAAAATGATATTAATTTGGGAAAGAGAAAATTAGTGTTATGTCGGACTTTTGAATAAGAAGGGGCTTGTGGAATAATTTGTGATTTTTCCTTCTTCATAAGCAAAGGTTCTAAAATTGATTCTAGCACACCTCTGTCGCGAAGCTGCATGATGTTTCGCTACTCAAATCGCGATTCAAGTAGTGGAACATCACGCGGGTCAGATTGAACTACTGTCTTTTCGGTGCTGTGGTTTGCTGCGGTGGAGGTGTTCTAAGGCCCTTAACGATAGCTTTACTGTCAACACACCTCTAATCCCAAACCCCCATATCCAGTCTCGCGACAAAAAATTCGTAATCTAGCCTAGTCTATACACTTTAAGAAACAGTCATCAGTTTCTTGTCCTTTCATACAAATATTTTGTGTACAAGCCGTGTATAAGTGACTATAGGCACACCGTCGCGCGCCGACAAAAAGACTCGAACAATCGTGATGACGTCACGCGGGGGGCCGCGGTCGCGTTAGTGGATATTATTTATAATCATTGCTTAAAGTTAAGTAATGATTAGCAACTGCTTAACCATACATTTTTAGTAAAAGTCTCTTAACTTTAAGCTATCAGATTGATAGCATTTTCCCAACTATGTTGGGGTCCGCTCCCAGTCTAAACAGACGCAACTGAATGCCAGTATTTTACATGGAGTGACTGCCTATCTTACCTCCACAACCCCTAGTTACTGCGTAACACGATACCCCTTGGTATGACTGGTTTTCAGACTTTCGGCCTTGTGAGGACACGTAACGGCGGTCAATCCACGAATGACAGCCGGGACCAACAGCCTAACATGCTTTCCAAGGCACGGAGGGGTCTCGGTATAAAAAGATGGTCACCCATTCACGGACCGACCGCGTCAAGTTTAGCTTAATCTGATCAATCGACCCTTGCGGCTTTTATTACTTAGCTACGAGCCTCACACACAATTTTTAAGATTGTTAAATGAAAAGATGCTTTTTGAAAAATGTAATCAATTAAAAGACTAGTAAATAATATTAATTTAATAGGTACCTAATTATTAAAACACATTTCTATTGTGTTATCTAATAAACTCAGTTCAAAAAGTATTATCTGTTTTTGAGATGAATTTAATAAATGCCGCAATAAAATGTGTTTTTATTAGTAGGTACCTATTAAATAAATTAACATTATTTGCTAGTCCTTTAATTAATTACATTTTTTTAAAAAGCATTTTTTTATTTAACTATCTTAATGGTCCCGTGTGAGCGAGAGTGGTGACAAAATGCGACAGCCCACTTAAGCAACGTTTATAAATAAGGTTGTAAAAAGTTTGTTACTAACATTTCGATTAGATTTCCTCACAGCTTAATACCCTCACGTTTTGCTCTCTAATGACCTAGAAGCCAATAAGCTGTATGCGACCTCAATAACTCTTCCCCAGTTAATCTCAATATTAAGGTTCCAACCGGAAATTTTTCCAAATATTTTTCACAAAAACCTAGCTTAAATTCCAGACTTTTTATCTCAGGTAAGAGTTACAATAATACCCTTTAATTCCTTAAAATCACATTTATATCTGACAAAAAGCAGCGTCTGCGTCGCCCAGCTTATTAGGACATAGCGTCCACATTTCAACGTGGATTTGAGCGGGTCTGTAATTTGGGGAAAAACCGGGCGTCCGGGGTGTACGAAACGTACGGGGCGTCCGTAGACTCGGTCCGGTGGGATCAGGGAGAGGACACGTCTAGAGATTTGCTCCGAACAGGTTGATGAATGACGCTCAATGTTTAAGGTAGGGTCCTGAATGGGTAGTATTTTGTTTGGGAATGGTGTGATTTTGAGACTCTGAGTTCGGTCATCGATCTGTTTAAACGAGTTATTTTTAAGGCTGAATTACTCCTTGGCTCGGAACAAAATCATCATCATCATCTGTCTAGCCTTTTCCCAACTATTTTGGAGTCGGTTTCCGGTCTAACCGGCTGCAGCCGAATACCAGAATTTAACCAGACTTTTATTCCATGTTTAATTAGTCACTGGTTCGGTAAAAAATACCACCTTTAAATTGTACCTAGAGATTCGACCCAAGTATTTATATTGTAGTAAAAGCTCCAAAAAATTGTTGTCTGCATACCATAAGACACTACTTTCATTCCACTTGACACGATCATTAGTTAAGTAGACACCAACGAAAATTAACTTCAGTCTCCGATTCAATCAGACAGCGTGTTTATTTTCGGCATGCAAACCTATTTTTAGCCTATTACCAAATTAGGCCGGCCACATAAAGACAGAATTCCATTTCGAAATATCGATTCGGAATTTTCGAAGGCAGCAAATCCATACAAAATCAAGGATTCACTTATGTACGTAAAGTTCTCAGTTCGAAATTTGCTGCCTTCGAAATTCCGAATCGATATTTCGAAACGGAATTCCGACTGTATGTATTGCCGTAAAGATGTCCGAAATAGGAACAAACTCGACCACAGCTCATGGCTTACGAACGTGAGGGGAATAAGTAGAATTCCTTTAAATTATGTAACGTGAAAATGTAATGTGCACTTAGTAAGCTTTATTTATGCGATTTTATTATTAATAATTATATTTGCTATGGGGTAGTGTCTAATATGTCGTGATCGCTTTTTAAGCTAATCATTGCTGGTTAATCTGGTATCAGCAGTAATAGTCTAGTGGTGTGACCGTCCGACTGCCAAGTCATAGGTCTCGAGTTCGAACCCAAGCCACGCACCTCTGACTTTTCGGATTCATGTGCGTATTGTATAATGAAGAAAAACATCGTGAGATCCCAACTAATGTTATTGCGAAAGTGAGTTTGTTTGTTTGTTACGTTTTTACGCTAAAACGGCTGAACGGATTTGGATGAAATTTAGAACACGGGTAGACCTCGATTAGGACAAAGAATATTTTTTATCTCCGTAGTACGTTCCCGTGGGATAATTTCAGACATGCACACGGGCGAAGCCGCTGGCGAATGTTAGTATTAATTTATTCCTAACCAATAACAGTCAGCAAGCCAGAAATGGGGCAAAGAAAATAGCATTCTACCTTTCCATCTCAAAAGCAAGACTCCAAAAATCCTTTCCCTGTTTATGGAATAGGGTTATAACTTTTCAGGGGTATACCTTAAACCCTTTAAGATGTAGGTACAGTCGTAGGCAGTTAACTTTCCTCTTTAGAACTTCAAAAGCCATGTTTTTAATTTCCAAACGAGTGAACACGTGGCGAAGTTGGGGCACTTTTCTAACTGATTGTACACATTGTCGCTATGGTTGGGTAACTTATTTCGTATATTGAACCATTCAAGATCTCTTCACATGAGTATCGTTAAAGGCAACTAAGAAATTCTGCTGTTAGGTTGGGTTGGGCAGGACTCTACTGCTCCGCTTAACGATCTCCAGCCACCTTAAGGAGCCCTGCGGCCGGAAAAATTGGGGCTGCGTCGCCGCTCGAACAGTCAGCCTCAAAGAGGTGGCACGTATGACATGCGCGCCTTAAGACCCAGATATATGTCAATGACCTTGAGTGGAAGGAAGCTATTTTTCGAAGAAAAGTGTTATCTGAACTTGTAGGTAGAGGTAACACACCAATTTTATTGTTTAGTGATAACTAGAGCGCACTAAATTTTCAGTAAACTCTTTACATCATAGAAGAACTAAACATATTGATGTAATGTTCCATTTAATTAGACATTTAACAATTTTGCTGTAATAAAATTTTTAAATACTTCAGAAATGCCAGCTGATCTGTTTACAAAAAGTTTATGTAAAGTTAAACATAATTATTTTATGCAAAAGATAGGCATTATTAATTTGAAGTAGCCAGTTATTTTTATATTACTATTTTAGATTGTATAATATTATGTATTAAAAAATTAAAAAATATTGTGTCTGGTCATTCTAGAAAGAAAGTTAGTCTTTTGCAAACTACTGTACGTATTTTAATATTAAACACCTTTGTCGATAAAGCATGGAGTACCTGTCGTCTTATTTTTTTATTAAGATGATATTGAACTCATAAGGAATCAATGAAATCTACTGCTGAGGTTTCTTCTGTAGCTGGCGTAGTTAAAAGGAACACAGTGCCAGAATCTCTTAAAGTCTTTTATTCCTTTCTTCGTCCACTCGAACATTCCCGCAAAAAGATTGTGCAGCTGACCTGGTGGTCAGATACTGGTAAACATGATACTCCTTAATAAAACATCAGTCCTACCAAGGAGTATTGTGTTAGACTGGAAACTGACTCTAACATAGTTGGATAAAGACTAGCTAGATGATGATGAAAGATCGTACAGTCTCAGTAGATCAGTAGATCTGTTTGGTTATCCAGCTCGCGATGCTATCAGAACCTCTGCAATCGTTGTGTGTCGAATTTCAGCGGCTTGGCTTTGCAACGAAGACAATAAATGTTGTTGTGGCAGCATCTACAACGCCACATGCTAACTACGCATCACACTGACGTCACACAAATCCTGCATCGCGCAAGCAGAGTTTACCGTCAAAATCCCGACATCAACCGTCGTCGGGTATTCGCCCATCAGTCACAGCTTTGCCCGTGTGGTCGGAGGTTCCTCCCTTCCTTTTCTGCGAGTATGAGTGAACTTCACAACCTGTTCCTCATACCTGTATAGTGTGAGCTTTCATATCTTCTTACACTTCTTTCGTAACAGTAAGTACGTCATCCTTCTCCCCCGTATGTACCTAAACTAAGGTTAACTCCGTGTAAAAGTTGGCGCGTGTTCTATTAGAACGCGTGTATTAAAAGTTTGTGAAGTACCTTACATTAAGAAGCTTTCGCTACCGTCCTCCGTGTTTACTTTAGTTCACATTCAAATAGAAATGGTGAGTGTGTAGTTTGGTTGGGAATTGGTTGAGTTATGTGTAGCACGTGTATTTAAATATGTTTTTTGGAACGAAGTTCTGCAGCTAAGAAGGAGGCCTTAAGGGATATCCCCTCCCCTCCGCCTTCAGCTCCCGCCCCCGCTCCCGCTACCGTAGCGCCTACTCCGACTGTGGCTTCCTCAGCCACAGTCCCTCTCACTCCTCCTTCTGTCCTATCCTCTGGGGTCCCTCCCGGCCTGACCACTTCTTCTTCTTCTTCTGCTTCTCAGAAGAAAAATTCTCCGCCTCCGCTATACATACAGGATAAAGCGAGGTGGACAGATGTCTCGCGCTGGTGCGTTGATCTTAGGATCAACTTCACCAGTGCTCGTTCTACCCAAACGGGTATTAAGGTGACGGTCCCGACGTCTAATGACTATCGGGCTCTCTCAAAACTCCTCAGGGAAAGGAATGTGTCCTTCCACACATACACCCTCCCAGAGGAGCGTCAGACACGAGTGGTGATCTGTAGGATCCCTCGTGAAATCCCCGCTGAGGAGATAAAAGCCGACCTTCAGTCGCAAGGTATCCCTATTGACGAGGTACACCGTATGTACCGCTCCCGTACCGGAGACGCGTACGATATGGTACTCGTTATCTGTCCCCACGTCGATGGGTATCACCCTATTTTCCAGGTCCGTGCGATCTGCAATCTCTCGGGCATTGAGATCGAAAAGCCCCACAAAAGCGGCATCATTGGTCAATGCCACCGTTGCCAATTGTATGGCCATTCCCAACGGAATTGCCATGCTAAACCCAGGTGCGTCAAGTGCCTGGGTGATCATGGTACTTCTGATTGTACCCGCCCCAAAGATCGTGCTCTTTGCACTGATTTGCCGAGCTGTGTGCTCTGTGGCGAATCAGGGCATCCAGCCAATTACCGTGGCTGTCCTAAAGCCCCTAAGTGCCATTCCTCTAAGCTGCCCAAGCGTGCAAACGCTCGCCAGCAGCGAGAATGTCCTCCTCCTCAGCCTCATTATAACTTCAACATCCCGTTGAACACGCGATTAAGCCCTCAGCGGCCTAATGCGTGGTTCCCAGCTCCCCAACAGCAGGCGTTCCCTGCCTTGGTGAGCTCACAGCCCACTCCCACTCCCACTCTCACTCCAGCCACCAGGGACCCCAGAGTCAGCGGACTTCTTCCCGCTCCTTCTCAGGCCCCCGTGCCTCCTCCACCAGCTCCTAAAGCTGCCCCTGCCGCTTTAGCTAACCCTCCCGCAACCGCCCCAGTGGCTAGCGGCGACGATGTTGTCGATCCCTTCAGCATCATTGCCTCCACTTTCCTCACGTTCAATACCCCGCGCGCATGGCAGATGGCCAGAGAGTTGCAAGTCGCGCAACGTGCCCGCGATCTTCCTCAGATCCTTAAGATCTATCAAGCGTATCCCGAGATCACGCGCGCCCTAAATTCCTAGTCCAACAATTAACTCAATAATGGATAGAGGAATTAAAGAGCGTTTCAAACCCAGGTCCCTTAATTTAGGCTTTTTCAACGCCGACGGCCTCTCAGGCCAACGCGATGAGATCGCCTCTTTCCTCCGCGATCACCAAATTGATATCCTCCTCATACAGGAAACCTTTTTGAAGCCCAGATATCGTAACCCGTCAATTGCCAACTATCGCATAGTTCGCAATGACAGGGAACGTTGTCATAAGGGCGGAACCCTTATTTATTATAAATCCTCCCTATACTGTATTCCTATGGATGCTCCCCCCCTATCGCGATTAGAAGTGTCCGTCTGCCGCTTAGGTATGACAGGCCACCAGCCGATCACTCTTGTATCGGCTTATCTTCCTCCCTATTCCGGTGTCACAGAGAATTTCCAATCTCTGTCTGACGACCTCTCTGCCCTTCTTAGCTTGAGCGACTCCGTTATCATAGCGGGGGACCTCAACGCTAAAAGTTCCGCCTGGAATAGCTCCATCACCAATACCAGAGGTAGACACCTGCTCGACCTCTGTCCGCGATTACATTTCGATGTTGTTGCTCCCATGACTCCCACTCATTTTCCCTATGACTCTAGTCATACCCCGGACGTACTTGATGTAGCGCTCCTAAAGAATATCAACCTTCGGTTGGACTCTATAGAGGCGATACATGAACTATCGTCTGATCACCGTCCCGTTATTCTAAATCTGGTCCCCCGCATCGGTCGCCCCGACCCCTCTCAACCCCCTCCCTCCCGTACAGTGACGGACTGGAGGAAAGTAAGCGAATGTCTGAAATCCTCCACATCCCCACTCTTAGACTCCATACCTGATTATTTTGACTCTATCGCTGACACGACAGCTGCGATCGACTCGTTCACGGAATACGTACAATCAGTCATGAACGATTGTTCAAGGGAAGTTCCTGCGGTGGATGACCACCGCTGGAAGTTGCCTGACGATGTACGTGCTCTGTTGAATGAGAAGAACGCAGCTGTCCGTGCCTACAGCAGCTTTCCCTGCCGCTTGAACAAAGTCCACATGCGCTATTTGCAGAAATCTGTAAAGACACGCATCGAGGAATTGCGTTCCGCCGGTTGGGACAAGATGCTGAGCGAGCTAGAGCCTACCCATCTTGCCTTCTGGCAGCTTCAGAGGAAGCTCAGGTCCCGGGAGTTTACCTCCATGCCCCCTCTAGTCCGCCCAGACAATACCATCGCTTTCGATGATATCGACAAGGCTGAATGCCTTGCCGATAGTCTTGAGGCCCAATGCTCTCCCAGCTCTCAACCAGTAGACCAAGCTCACCTCTCTGAGGTGGACGCTGAAGTCAAACGTAGAGCCTCCCTTCCTCCGGTTGAAGACCCTGATTGTCCCCTGCCCCCCGTCACTCCAGACGAGGTGCACGAAATAATCAAGGCTCTGAAACCCCGTAAAGCCCCTGGTTCTGATGGAATGACCAATAGGGTCTTCCAACTTTTCCCTGCCCGGTTGATTATGCTCTTGACCATCATCTTCAATGGTGCCATGAGTAATAATATCTTTCCTCAAGCCTGGAAACAGGCCACCGTTATCGGTATTCCTAAGCCCGGCAAGCCTAAGCGCGAGCCCTCTAGTTACCGCCCCATTAGTCTGCTCAATGTCCTCGGCAAAATCTATGAGAGACTTATTTATAAGCGACTCAGGGATTATGCTGAGACAAAGGGCCTTATTCCTAACGAGCAGTTTGGTTTTCGAACCCAACACTCTTGCGTACAATAGGTCCACCGTATAGTCGAGCATGTCAGCGCTGGTTTCCAGCGCGGTGCGTTGACTGGTGCTGTTTTCTTCGATATAGCGAAAGCGTTTGACAAAGTCTGGCACAACGGCTTATTATATAAGCTTTACCAACTTGGTGTGCCAGATCGTCTCGTGCTCATCTTACGAGACTTTTTGTCAAACCGCACATTTCGCTATCGTATCGAAGGAGCGCTTTCCTCTCCCCACCCTATTCGCGCAGGGGTCCCTCAGGGCTCTGTGCTTGCTCCCTTCATTTTCACACTTTTCACTAGCGACATCCCGCGTAGCGAGAGGGCACAGTTGGCTCTGTTCGCAGACGATACGGCCATCTACTACAAGGGCATGGTTCGCGACTCGATCTCTCGCACTCTCCAAACCGCTGTCGATGCACTCGCCAAGTGGTTTCGGAAGTGGAGAATCGAAGTCAATCCCGATAAAAGCCAAGCTGTTCTCTTTACGAGACAGCGAAGCAAAAACTGTAAACCCCCCCGCCCGATCACCATGTTTGGCAAGCCGATCCCTTGGGAGAAGCGAGCCAAATATCTAGGTGTGACGCTCGATGAGCACCTTACGTTTTCAGAGCACATAAAGAAGGCTCGTTCGCGGGCCTAATTTGCTCTTGGTAGACTCCATTCGGTTATGAATGCACGCAGCAAGTTGTCCCTTAAGTGCAAGTTGCGTATTTATACAGCGTGCATTCGCCCCATCATGACCTTTGCGGGCCCAGTCTTTGCTCACGCAAAGTCCCACCACATCCATAGGATGCAGACCCTTCAAAACCGTTGCCTCCGAAAGGTAACGGGAGCCCCTTGGTTCGTTCGGAACGATAACCTCCATTTAGACCTTAAAATCCCGACCATCCGTCAATTCTTGAAACGCCTTTCCAAGCGTTTCTTTGACTCTGCCGCGAAGCACCGCAACCCTCTGGTTGTCGCGTCCGCTAATTATGTCCCCTCTAGAATCAGTATAGTCCGCCGTCCGCGACTTGCACTCTCTGAACCTGATGACCCTATTACCCTCCTCCAGGAAAGTAGTAGTGCTACTAGTACTCTAGTACGCAAACACAGATCACAAAAATCATCATTCCGACCTCGCCGCCGAGGTCCTCCGCGTAGACGAACTTTCCCTGTAAATGTAAATTCATCTCCCTTGATCGGTTATAACGAGCCAGCTGGTGGCGTAGCTGAGCCTGTAGCTTTAAACTCCCCTGTTAATAATAATAACCCCGATTTGAGCCAGCTAATTGTACCTTGCTGTCCTCTCTTAGTCAGCGACGCCCTAAGCCGAGGTCCGTACCCCACAGGGGGTGCCCTTAGTGCGCAGTCGCTTAGTTTATAAGTAAAAACATGCCCCTGGCTGGAGGCTTTGAGTTCGCTTAAGGCACCCACAGGATAGTCCGGTTAAGCAGTCTCGACCCCAAGTGGTCACACTGCGAGATGCCATACAAAAAAAAAAAAAAAAAAAAACGAAGTTCTAGAAGACTGGTAGAAGTCGTCACGTAACGGAAAAGCGTCATGGCGCGTCCATGCGACTTTCTCTTGCAACTCTCTCTATTATACATAATAGAAAGAGACAGAGCAAAAGAGCCAAAAATAAACTGCCGTCTCAAATATTTGTGGAGTATTGAAAGGAGGTATTGAAAGGAGGAGGTATTGAACTTTTGTATGGGACAGATGATAATTTTTACGCCATTACACGATGTTGGTCCCAAGGAGAAATTTGTTCAGTTTGATGGTCTCTACCAAACCCCTAGTAAGATTTTGTTCACTTCTTCTTTTTTGACGAAGATCCAGAACATTTCTTTTCTTCAAGGATTAACGGGAAACTTAGGGACCTTTGTCCTTAAGACTAAGGTCCCTAAGTTTTAGACTTCTGACAACCGTTGTAACTATGTAAATACATAAGATACAGTAATAGATAGCAAGGCATGGCTACATAAACTACATTCATACAAATAAAATTCTATTCTATTCTATTCTATTCTACAGATGTGTAATGTGTAAAAAATGGTCACCCATCCGTTGATTGCCGCTAGCGCAGTTTAGCCTTGTGGATCTATCGATCAAGCAATCATACTCAGACAATCATTTATTCCGAAACTAGCTCGCGATAGTTTAAAATGTGACAATAATTTCGGTTTATACTCTGCTTGTAATAATATAATTCAATCATGAACAGTATAGAAGCACCCTGAACAACTTTCTGAAGAAATCGCTTAGGTCCCAGCTCACGCACTCTACAACTCCTTTGTTAAGTGGACTAGTACTTTTTTCGGGATGAAAGGTACCCTATGTCCGTTTCTGTACACCTGACAACGTAATGCAAAATGTCAGAATGATTGGTTCAGTGGTTCAGGCCTGAAAAGGTAACAAACAAACAAACTTACTTTCGCATTTATAATATTAGTTAGGATATGATGACATGATGACATCTACTCCACATTACAAATAATCCATAACATCCTTATTGATGACATCTACTCCACATTACAAATAATCCATAACATCCTTATTGATGATATCTACTCCACATTACAAATAATCCATAACATCCTTATTGATGATATCTACTCCACATTACAAATAATCCATAACATCCTTATTGATGATATCTACTCCACATTACAAATAATCCATAACATCCTTATTGATGATATCTACTCCACATTACAAATAATCCATAACATCCTTATTGATGATATCTACTCCACATTACAAATAATCCATAACATCCTTATTGATGATATCTACTCCACATTACAAATAATCCATAACATCCTTATTGATGACATCTACTCACATTTATCCCAAACTAGCGTCTGCCCGCGACTTCGTCCGCGTGGAATTTCTTGTTGCTATTACTTCATTTTTCCTTTGGTCCTAAAGGTTGTAGCGTTAATAGCTGCGACACAGTTTTTAACTATTGTAGCTATTTACGTACAAAATTTTGTTCATATTATTTTGTTCCAATAAAGATTATGATTATAATTATCATGTTAAAAAAGTTATAACCTTCCTCGAGAATTTGGGCTATCAAATGCAAAAAAGAATTCTTCAAATCTGACAGAAAGTTCTAGAGATTAGCGCGTTCAAAAAAACAAAAAAACTATTCAGCTTCAATACATTAGTATAGATAAGAAATCCCAGCAAAAGCTTGAAATGTGTGAACGAAGTATTTCAGCAAAGCTTTTGATAAAGGACCAACTAGACCAATATGAGGGGATGCAAACTGTGCAAACATAACTGTGGCAAATAGCCCACACATACTTGAGTAGCCCCCGGCGTTACTTGAAGTGTTAATATATGAGTAGCCACGAAAACCGCGAAAGGAATTTTGGGATATTATACCATTATTTTCATCGTAAAAGGAAATTATCTAAAGTATCGGCGCCCAGCACCGCACTCAGTCTCGCTCTCACTCAGTCTGCAGAGCAGTATCGTGCGAGCGGAATAAAAAGCTGAGGTACCTAGTATGGGCTTGCAAATACCAAACAACAACCAAAAAAAATTTCGTAGCGAAAACTATTTCAGTTCATGAATTTTCATGACTGAAAACAACAACGCCAATTAACTTCCAAATTGATTGAAATTAAAATCCTTTGTTTTACGAAAATGCTATGTAATCAGCTTAGACTAAGTTTGCTAATTACTATTAAACTCTCTTTGGTTATTTTCAGTAAAGGTTTTCAGTTTACATTGAAGCTTATTTTTTTTATAACGGGATGTAAATGATTGTGGTCTTCGACACAGCGTGTAATCAGAAAAAAAAATGTCCCATACAATACTTCAACACCTACTCGACCCAAATGTATGGGACGGCTGATTATTTTTTCTCAATTACGATGTTGGTCCGATGGAGAAAGTTGTTCAATTTGATCACAGTAAGTTTGATGGTCTGTACCACACCCTAAAATTTGACCACATGACTGTATATTACTATAACCTAGAGCATTTTAAAAGTTGTTTTCCCGGAAGACGGTTTTTTAATAAAATGATGAACGAATTATGACTCATTAAACGTTTTGTGTGATATCCGGTAGCATATATAGAAATGCGACGACACGGTTGGCGCAGTGGTTGAGCGATTGACTGCTGCGCTGCATGTCGCGGGTTCGATTCCCGCACGGAACAAATATTTGTACGACCTACAAGTATTTGTTCCGAGTCTGGGTGTTCTTCTATCTATAATATGTATGTATTTACAAAAAAAAAAAAATGTATATAAGTAGTTTATCAGCCATCTCGTTACCATAACACAAGCATTAGGTTGCTTAGCTTGGGACTAGATGGCGTTGTGTGAAATGTCCAAGGATATTTATTTATTTATTTATTTATTTACAAATTCATCGAGCTTCTGCCGTGTGATTCTGTAAGACCTCATTCAAACTTCGAATCTGAGTCCGCTGTGAGTTTCTTGATTGGCGTTCTAAATTCAAAACGTGTCAAATAAAAAACAAGTTAGAAGAAGTGATGCAAAGTGAGAGTGAATAGCGATGTGAGATGCGAGTTGTTGTTTGAATTTTACAGAATCGACGTACTGCAATGCTGTAATCATCGCACCTTAAAAATTTTCCGTTCGCCATTTTAAAAGCCACACTTCTTCGCTGCGTTTATAAATCAAACGTGAGAAATGGTCTCCAACTATCGCCGCTACAGATGGCGTAAGTTTTGACGCACACTTTGCAGTTCGCAACTTTTTAGTAGAAGACTTCAGCTTGATTTTCTCTCTAACTGTACAGTCAAGGTTAAAAATACCTTACACTTGCCAAATTCAAAAGCGATTTTCTCGTGAAATAACGATTGCAAGTTTGAGAAAAGCTCTAACAAACTCACGCCTTCCCTTGGGGGTAGGCAGAAACTACAGAACGCCACCAGCTACGATCCTAAACAGAAAAACGAAAAAAAAAACCGAGAAGACATAGGTAATTATTTCATAATAATTAGTATGATTTTGAGAATTGTTCAATATATATCAATACTTTAGGAGAAAATTAATTTTGAATCATGCATTAAGATGTAAGAATGTAAGAATATGTCGAAGGTGAATGTCGGCGTTCGATGCCGGACCGGTCGTCGTCCATTGTTGAGCCGAAATAAGACTGTGTAAGCGCGCGGGTTTCACGTCTCACACAGTAAAAGAGATTCGTTGAATATTAACTTTAATTCTCTTGAATTTACAGTAATTAGTTTATAACGGTAAAGTTAGGTATCGCGAAAGGTGGACAGTTACGAAGCGCACGGGGCTCGGCGCGTGGACGCGTGTGTAGTTCTCGGCGGTCAGCGGAGCAAAAGGGGCGAGGGCGCGGCTCGCTCGACGCAGACGCGTTGCCGGGGTGTCATGGCGGCGCGGGATGCGCTAGTGATGGGAAGCGCGGCGCAGGCGATTTTAGGTCGCGTAGTGTTGGCGCGAACATACTCCGGGGCAGGTGAAGTCCAGCAGGGGAGCGTGGACGAGGAGAAGTTGGTGACGAGGGCTTCCGTCGTCGTGGAAGCTGATTAAGTTTTGGATCAGTCAAGCAACGGGCAGAGGCGAGTGAGGGACCGCTTGATGGTGCCTCTGGTAGTTGAAATATCGGCGACGCGGGATATGCCGTCCTCTCCAGGGTACAATTTCGCAATGCGCCCCAGGCGCCAGCATAGCGGCGGCGTATTATCCTCTTGAATGAGGACCAGGTCACCAGTAGCCAACCTTGCCTTGTTTTCGCGCCATTTTGTTCTTGTTTGGAGCTCTGAGATGTACTCCCGTTGCCACCGTGTCCAGAATTGCTGGCGCATTTTTTCAATTTCCTCATATTTTGTGCGGCAACTTGCGCTGCTCTCGATGATTGGCGATGGCGGTGCGGTTAGTGGCCGGCCGATCAGGAAGTGTCCTGGGGAGAGAGGAAGGAAGTCTGTAGGGGAAGAAGAAAGTGGGGACAGGGGTCGACTATTCATTATAGCCTCAACCTGCGCAAATAACGTGGACAACTCTTCGAAGGTTAGATTGGTGTTGCCCATTACTCGTTTAACTACATGCTTAGCCGATTTGATGCCGGCCTCCGACAGACCAGAAAAATGAGGAGCGTAAGGTGGATGGAAGTTGAAGTTAATTTGCATGTTTGCTGCAAGATCGCTGATTCCTTTCGCGTTTGATTTTAAGAATTGACCTACTTCCTTGGACGCTGCCACGAAATTACGCCCGTTGTCTGAAAATATCTCTAAGGGCTTTCCTCTACGTGAAATGAAGCGTTTTAAACATGAAATAAATGCGTCTTTAGAGAGGTCGCTAACGGCCTCCAAGTGCACACACTTGAACCTAAAGCAGATGAAGAGACATAAATAGCATTTGGATACTCGAGCACCACGACCTTTTTTATTTAATATGTGAAAGGGCCCTGCGAAATCCATCCCGATGGACTGGAAGGGTGGAGCGGGAGTTACTCGCTCGGGAGGTAGATTACCCATCATAGGTGTAAGAGTTTGCCCTTTGTGTCGGCGGCACACGACGCAAGAGCGCACTGTGCTGCGGGAGAGCTGCCTGCCGTTGATCGGCCAGAAGGACTCTCGGACAGAGTACAGTAGTTGCTGTGGACCTGCGTGCAATAGGCGGTTGTGTTCCTGGCGAAAGATTAAAATGGTCATATGATGTTTAGAGTCTAAAATTATAGGATGTTTTTTATTGTAGTTATAATTGGAACGATCAAGCCTACCGCCTACTCTCATAACACCTTCCTCGTCGAGAAATGGGCTAAGAGCTGATATTTTACCCTTAAGTATGGATTCACCTTTTATTAGTTTATTGTACTCTTCAGGGAATGATTGTTTTTGAGCCTCTTTGGCTAATAATGTTAATGAAGTGTTCATCTCTTGAGCTGATAGAGGACCTCTTCTAATATTTTTATCTTTTAGATATTGAATGTACCTTAGTACATATGCAAATATTCTCTTGATTTTGTTGAGAGCGGAGAAATCTTCAAATCGTATGACTGGTGGCTTGCTTGCGGTTGTCACGAGTAGAACCTTCATCTCAGGTAAGTTGGTTTTAGTTGGTTTTTCTTGTGATGGCCAATGATTTTTATCCATGCTGAGGAAGGACGGGCCTGACCACCAGTCTTGTAGAGTGCGCAGCTTCTCGGCAGGGACGCCGCGGGAGATGTAGTCAGCCGGGTTGGCAGCGGTGGGCACGTGACGCCATGAAGAAAGGTTTGTATTCTCGCAGATTTCTACGACCTTGTTAGCAACAAAACTCTTCAGTTTGCTGGGAGTGCTGTTGAGCCATGCGAGTACGACACTGGAGTCACACCAGTGTGTGCACGTGGAGATAGGGTACCGCAGGGAGTCCAAAACAGTCTTCGTGAGATTTGCGGCAAGTAGAGCTCCAAGTAGCTCCAACTTTGGTATGGTAAGAGGCGGTTTAGTAGGCGCCACTCTTGATTTGGCACAGAGTAAATGAACTGCTACGTTACCTTCGTTATCAGTCGATCGTAGGTATATGCATGCGCCATAAGCATGCATGGATGCATCACAGAAGGAGTGTAATTGAACTTCTTGTGGATTCTCACATAGAACTCTTCTTGGTATTGCCATTTTATTTAGAGACGGAAGGCTAGAACTCATTTTCTGCCATTCCTTTCGTAGATCATCTGGGACTGGCTCATCCCAGTCCAATCCTCGCCGCCACAACTGTTGCATAAGCATCTTCGGCTGGACAGTGGACGGTGAAAGCAATCCAAGAGGATCAAAAATGCTGAAAGACGATGATAGTATTGCTCTTTTCGTAGTCTTCTCTGTAGATTCGGCGCTTGGAGCTTCAATGGTGAATTGAAGAGAGTCTGATCGTGGGCTCCAACCCAAGCCGAGGGCACTGGATGCATCACTTAAGCTTAACTTGCTCTGCAGGTCGACACTGGAGATGGGAAAGATGTCAGGGGTATTTGACCTGAACTTTCGGAGATTGAAGCAGCCGGATTTCAACATAGCAGTGACTGTATTCAGTATGTGTAGTAGCTCTTCTTTAGTGTCAGCTCCTGTTAGTAGATCGTCGCAATAAAAATCCTTCTGAATTATTTCCTTGATTTTATTGTCGTTGCACTCTTCTCCTAGTTGCCACAAGCATTTAGTGCTCAAGTAGCTTGCGCTGGCGAAGCCATAGGTCACGGTGTTGAGCCTAAGTGTTCTTATGGGGAGATTATCTTCTTCGCGCCAAAGAATAAGCTGTAAGTCTCTGTCTTCTTCGTGGACATCGACTTGACGAAAGAATTTATCGATATCTCCAGCTAATACATACTTGTATAGGCGAAATCGCAGCAGAATCGAGAATAAGGAGTCTTGTACCTTAGGGCCAACCATTTGGATGTCGTTTATGGAGACGCCAGTAGATGTCGCGGCGGAGCCGTCGAACACGACGCGCAGCTTGGTGGATTCGCTCTGCTCGCGCATTACAGCATGGTGGCACAGGTAGTGGCGCCGGCGTGGCGGCGGCGGCTGCTCCAGCAGAGTACAGTGGCCCAGTGACTGGTATTCTGCTATAAATTCACAATAGGCTTTCTTGAGATTAGGATTTTTGCAGAATTTTCGCTCTAAGGAAAACAATCTTTGTCTTGCTCTATGATAGGAGTCACCGAGAACATCAGTAGACTCTTTAAGTGGAAGCTTCACCGAGAAATGTCCATTTTCTTGGCGGGTAGTGTGTGTCTGAAAGTGCTGCTCACATATCTTCTCACTATCACTCAGGAGAGGCCTTTTTGGTAGCTCTTCTAGCTCCCAAAATCGGGCAAGTTGTTGATCAAAATTATTGTTTGAATGATCTTCATTTCTTGACAAATTGCACTGAATATTTCTAGGTACACGGTTGGAAGGTATAGATATAGGGCCTGAAATTAGCCAGCCCAACTGGGAACTTCTCAAAAATGGTAGATTTGCTCCAAGTGATTGCTGTTCTCTTCCTACAATTTGCCAGAATAAATCCGCGCCAATCAGCATGTCTATCGGGCCTGAAGTGTTGAAAGAAGGATCGGCTAGTGGAGTTTTTGGCGGAATCTTGAAGTAGCTTAAATCAATGGTTGAACTTGGAATATTTGCTGTAAGCTCAGGTAGAACTGGGCATGCCAGCGTGGTATGATAGCCTGTATGGCAAGAATGTATGCGGACGACGCTTCTCTCTGCGATGAATCCACAGTGTGTATTGCCCATACCGGTTATCCTAGTAGTATTTGTCGGTATAGCAGGTAAGCCCAACTTCTCTTTCAACTCTCTAGTTATAAAGGTAGCCGCACTGCCGGAATCGAGAAGGCAGCGTACCTTCTGGCATGCATTGCTACTTGGATTTTCCACGTCAATAATGGCTGTAGATAGTAATACAAGATTGTTTTGTTGTACCTGAGATGAGAAGTTAACCGAAACTTCAATGGTTGATTCAGGAACGTCCGTGGCTTCAGCGATGGCAGGTTGCACAGAGACACTATTTGCAAGCTGTGAAGTTATATGAAGCAATGAATTATGTTTTCTGTTACATTTTCGACATGGCCCTTGAGGACAATCCTTGGCAACATGTCCTTTTTTTAGGCAATTAGGACATAGCTTCAGGCGGTAAATTTCAGCTTGTCGTTGTTCTGGAGTTTTTGCTAAAAACGTAGGACATTTGTAGATGCTGTGATCTGCACTGCAATAGTTGCAGACCCAAGTTGATTCTCCGTTAGGTTTGTCATTGTTTCTATTAGCTTCTATACATGCTAAAGAATTGCAGGCGCGCTCCTGCTTATTGCTAGAGTTGTGTTTCTTACTACTAGAAGTATTCTCTACAATGTTAGCACGATTTTGTAAAAATTTTGTTAATTCGCTTAATTTGGGCATAGTGTCATCGTCAGGATTCCTATGTTCATCCCATGCTCGCTTGGTAGTGAAATCAAGTTTGTGGTACATAATTTGTACTATCAGTGGGTCCCATTCGTCCGTGGACTGACCTAAACTTGACAAGGCTCTGAGATTTTTGTTGACACTATAAACCAACGCTCTAAGAGAACTTTCAGAATCACGGTGAGTGGGTTGTAGTTCAAATAAAATTAAATCTATGTGTTGAGTTATCAAGTGTCTCTTGTTATTGTACCTCTGACACAGCAGGTCCCAAGCAACCATATAGTTTTTGTCTGAGACCACTAGGTTAGTTAGAATGTTGGCTGCTTCGCCGGTTAAGTAAGAATTGAGATAGTGGAATTTGTAAATAGGAAGTAATCGTGAGTTTTCATGAATTAGTGATTTAAAAGTATCTCTAAAGTCTAACCATTTAGAATAAGTACCATCAAACTTTGCTATTTCTATTTTAGGTAATTTAAAATTCACACTGTTAGAATGCTCGCTCTGAGAATGATATTGGGATGGACGTTGTTGAGATTCACTAGGGAATTGCCGCATTATTGTTTCTGCCTCAGCAATCAATTCTATAAACTTAGAGTCCGTAGCATCCCTCTCATCAATTTCAATAGTTATAGTTTCTACGGAAAGCTCATCAATTTGATCTTGCAGCACAACAAAGTTTTTAAATAAATCTCTGATCATCTCTAGTTTTAATTGAAGCTCATTTACTTGTGATTCTTTGTGTTCAGATATGGGTACTGTCTCGATTTGGTTTAAGTAATTTTCAAATTTAGTTAGCCTACCACGGATACTGGCACGTTTAGTTTTTAAAGTTTTGATATCCATGGCGATAAATTAATCAATTAAAAGTACCTTGATCAAGACAGCACTGAATCACTAGTAAGTAACAAAATAAATGGAAAGATCTTACGTTCCTCCTCGTCTGGTTGTCGGTAGTTACCGGCACTCCTTCGGCGTCAGCGTAGCGAAGCGACCACGCGCAGGCGCGGAGCTCGGGGGGGGGGGAGGGGGCACGTGGCACGTGTGCGGCTAAGGTGCCGTCACGACGCGCTCGATGATTACCCGAAGTGATGACGGGCTCTGGCCACAAGGATGGGCACGGGCACCTCTTGCGCTGAAATAGTCGGCCCAAGGCGGGGTATATAACGTGCAACACAAGCGAAGGATAGTGCAAATAGGGGACGGGAGGGGCGTCAATAAACCACGCACCAGGCACAAAATAGACACTCAATAACCCAAGAACAAACAAATTAAAAATAAAATAGCTATGTTGCACACGAGCACAATGCTGGCTAGCACATCCAACACGTGCGGGGGGGGGGGGGGGGGTAGCGTGGGCAACACGATATTGACAATGCAACCACACAAAATGGCGCACAATTAGAGTTTTCCAAATCACTGTTGTAGTTGCACAATTTAGTGCGGGGTATGGAAGATAGCCTACAACGACATAGTATAGGTTATAGGTGACTGGAATAATAGAATCGCAAGACAATAGCTTAGAAATAGTAAATAGGTACTTTACCTATAGGTATTTTTCCTAGCCACTTGTAGCACCTATGCAACCGCACTATTGCACAGGGCTACAAATAATTAAGGGTATGGGTGGCAGGAATAAGTATAGTTGTTGAATGAAATAGATACGCACAATGCACAGGCATGCAATAAACTTTTCCCATCACTGATGTAGTTTCCCCGCAATTACGCAGGTTATAGACTACAACAAAAGGGTATAGGTAATAGGAAAATGGAAGAAAGGAAACTTAGCTGGGTATCACGGGCCGGCCACACCCAGGCAGGCAGACTCGCAAAGTAGGCAGATCTTGATTCGCTTCCTCGTACTGATTCTCGACACGCACGATGGTCGAGGCTCGCTGCTCGCAGACACGCCGTATGCACACGGTGGCGGGTGCACGAAGCTCAGGGAAGCACGCAGTGGTAGAAATCTCGGAGTCCCGGAGTCCGAAGATTGCAGTTACACGGTCGCCATTATGTAAGCGCGCGGGTTTCACGTCTCACACAGTAAAAGAGATTCGTTGAATATTAACTTTAATTCTCTTGAATTTACAGTAATTAGTTTATAACGGTAAAGTTAGGTATCGCGAAAGGTGGACAGTTACGAAGCGCACGGGGCTCGGCGCGTGGACGCGTGTGTAGTTCTCGGCGGTCAGCGGAGCAAAAGGGGCGAGGGCGCGGCTCGCTCGACGCAGACGCGTTGCCGGGGTGTCATGGCGGCGCGGGATGCGCTAGTGATGGGAAGCGCGGCGCAGGCGATTTTAGGTCGCGTAGTGTTGGCGCGAACAGACTGAATTATGCACTGACTTAGAGATGGGTCGAGGGCAAAAACAAATATGGACAAAATGGGCATAAACTTGGCATATTGGGCATAAATGAGTTTATGCCCAAATAAATGCCCGATCACTGGGCATAAAAATGAATAACTTTGTTTTGTAAAAAATAAAGCAGGAACATAACTTAAACTGAAACTTAATGTCAGTAGGTATTTTGTAAATTAAAATTTTAATGAAATATTCAGTCATAGGATAATTAGTCTTGTTAAAAAAATCACAGTTGAAAATTCGAATACGTAATTATAGAAAATATAATTTTAACTCTCGTAAAATGAAAAATTAAGTGAAGTTTTGTAATTGGCTTTGATACTACAATAATCATAAGTAAGTAATATAGTATGTATGTTCGTAAGCTGTAAGACTTCCGAATAAAATAAAATAAATGTTTGTCAATTTTTACCATCATCGTGGTTCTAATTATAATTTTGACTTGATTTTGATGTCTATTACGTAAACTAATAATAGGTAATGAAATCGCTCAATACAATGTAGATAGCTTCAGTCATCATCATCATCACTCTAAAGTTGATATTAGATGCAACATCAACAAATTCTAGGTTTCAAGTGGATGTTGATGGGCGGGAATCAAAATCCTTAGGTGTATTGAATTGAATCGAGTTAGATTCATCTTGACTGTCATAATCATCGCTTAAAAAATCGTCGATTTCCGTATCAAAATCGTTAACATTGGACAATTGGATACTTTTAGATGGTTCATTATTTTCCTTTAAGGCGCAGATTTCCTGATATGATCAAACAGGTGGTTTTTTAAAGCTGTGTATCTCAAACCGTAAATAATTTTGACATGTAAAAAAAATATAATATTTTCAAGTCATTTTCGCATACAGTGATGGAAGCCAAAACATAATTAAACATACTTTAATGCACCAAAAAAATCTTTAAACATACCTCCTAATAATCTTTAAAAGCTGAAATAATCTTTAATACCATGAAATGTCAAATTCCAAACTGCATCCAGTGATGGATTACTTTTTATTAAATAGTTAATTTCTAATTTTATACGATTTTATTTGCACTTTTACGAAATAATTCCGGTGCGCGTGAGAATCTTCTATCTCGTGCGTCAAACTAGACAGCCATAAGCTATTTCACTTACACACCGAGCTAAACCAAGCTTGGAACCAGGGCCTTAAATTCCAATTGTATGCCAAAGATGTGATTTGAGCTGCTCTTTTTTAACCGACTTCCAAAAGGAGGAGGTTCTCAATTCGTCGGAACCTTTTTTTGTTTTTTTTTATTTTTTTTTTATGTATGTTCCCCGATTACTCGAAAATGGCTAGACCGATTTGGATTTTTCTTTTTTTGTTCGGAAGGGTATACGTCCCAAGTGGTCCCATGATCATCAAGTCAGGATCTGATGATGGGATCCCATGGAAATCGAGGGAAACCTTCAAATTTTATGGGCACACCTATATCGATTTCGGTATTTTTTATAGTAACTCGTGCATTTGCTCTCGGAAAATACCATTCGGTGAACTGGAACTGATGATGAAGACCACAGAGGGCCATCGGAAATACTCAATTATATCTAAGTATATAACAAGTTAGGTTGCGATTCGATTACTTTAATATGGTTTATGCTCGTCAAAATAATGGTAATGGTGACTTCACCATGAGCTCCATTTCTCCTGGTTCTTACTAGGAGAACTCCTCAACAATTAACGTCCCTGCATCGGAAAAAGCAACATTTTGTAAAACGTGATGAGCAGTTGACATTGTGTTATTGTAACTTAGACAAATTACAAACTGAACCACTAAAAAGTGAAAAATAAAAACTTTTTTACAAAAACAAAAACCGACTTCCAAAAAAAACACTACAAAGTGAAAAATAACTTTAATTTCGGAAGTCGGTGGCAAAAAAACTAAAATACAGATCCAAAGACACCGACTTCCGAAATTAAAGTTATTTTTCACTTTGTAGTGTTTTTTTTGGAAGTCGGTTTTTGTTTTTGTAAAAAAGTTTTGTAGTAAGGCGATTTCGTTCAGCACTGTGAATGAAACGCTCGCTTAAGATGATTGCGCTGTGTAGCTCGCGAAATTCGATTTTTTTTTGGGTTTTTTGCAATTTGCAGGTCCGTGTCAGGTTGTATCTTGATCAAAGTATGATACGCGGAAATAAAACATATGTATTTATATAATTTTAACCACAAAAATCATCAATACATCTTAGATTTCGTGCAGAGTCGTCAAACGAACGAAATCTAACGACTCATACATTGATCAAGATACAACCTGACACAGACCTGTAAATTGCAAAAAACCCAAAAAAAATAATTGAATTTCGCGGGATACCACTGCGCATCATCTTTAACAGGTAAAGCATACTCTTAACCTTATTATATCAATTTCTGGTTTATTGCAATATATTAGCTAATTAGCTATAATCCAATATGTTTTTGTGAATTTACCTTTTCCGCACACTCAAATATAGCTATTTGAATGAAAAATTTAATTAAAGTTCTGTTAAAGTTTTTGCCCAGGCAAAAGGCATTTATTGGGCGTTTATGGGCATTTATCCGGCGTTTATTTAATGCGCCCAATATGCCAGGGCATTAACCCATCTCTATGCACTGTACAGTTTTAATTAGATCGATTTAAGAAACAATTAGTTAAAAAGTAGCACACACGAATCTGATGGAACTGTCGGTCGATTATCGTGAAAACTTAGGTGAAGTGAGTTTGTTTTTGCTAGGAATTGACACTATTGACAGCTCACTCCACGCTCACTTCACCTAAGTTTTCACGGTGAGATGGTTACAGAATCGCACTGCTGGATTCCTATCGGAACGCGGCGAGGTCTACACGTGGTTGGCAGAGCACGTCCGTTCAGTTTGGTGTCTAATCACCAAGTCCCCGTAAAGTACCGGAACCTTGAATGACATCTGTCACCGTTATTTTCCCCCGCAAACTCAAAATGACATTGACAGTTCGCACAGTGATGCCAACCCCCATTTCCGAACACACCCAAGTCGGTTCAACTTGACGTTTCGTTCAGAATCCACGACACGACAATATTGTCATACATACATACATCTCAGATCAACAAAAAAGTTGATGTGAGCTATTAACATATCGCCTTTGTGTAAATTAAGTTTATTCTATTCTATTATATTTATAATAAGTTAAGTAAGTTAGTAAATTAAGTTTAAACTTAATTTACACAAAGGCGATATGTTAATAGCTCACATCAACTTTTTTGTGGATCTGAGATAATAGTATGACAATATTGTAAGGTAAGGTAGGGTTAATTTCTAAGGATGGTCGTGACCATAGATACCACAAACTTTTTGTGCTGTGCACAAACTTGACGCGCTACGACTTTGTATTCGATCGCGCCAGTGACGAGTTGTGTTGTCGAGGATATAGAATAAGTATGTTGTTGTCTGGTGTGTGTGTGTGTAAGTGTGTCTGACGCTTAACAATTGAAACCATTCTGTTTACGTTGAGCACATCACTAAATGGCTGGGGTGACGTCATCGTAGGTATAAAAAAAAGATGACACGCTCGGTTTTCATACTATCTAATGAACATGCGGTATCTAGCCTACTCTAAATCTGTGGTCGTGACTGTACTTGCAAGTTTTTGTTCTACTCATTAGAGGGGCCTCAAAAATGTTTTGTTTGACAGTTAGAAACTAATTAGTACGAAAGTGAAGTGCCGATGACTTGCGGGAAAAGAAATAAGTTCCAAGTTGTGGTTAAGTGCTAAATAGTTTGGCGAAAGGTTCAACTTTTGCCGCGATATTTCTAGCACTTTATGGAAGGGTGGTTAGTGGGAATTCTAGCTGTGTTTTCTGACTAAAAATTAAGTTGTCGGGTATATTTTGTGAGTATGTATTAGCTATTTGGTTTTTAGACTTAGATTACGAAATAATTGTATTGTTGTTAAATATTGATTATGCTTAATTTTCCCAAAAACTGTATCTTTTTTTAAGCTACTAACATGTGAAAACGTAGTGGATTGTACATTTACTTATAGCATACTGTGTATCTAGATTTATTATACAATGTACGGTTTTCACAAATAAAATAAAATAAGTCTTAGTGTTAATGAACTTTATATACCTACGTATATTGAATAAGCAAATAAACCAAGAATTTCCAAGTAATCTTCTAGTCATCACTTTTGTCTTGTAATCTCACAAAGCAGCAAAGGCATCTAGGAGATCTTATATCATTTTACTAGACTTAACTCGTAGATAGATCTTAAAAGCATCTTAAAACACTCAACAATGAACTACGATCAAAAGGTATCACTCTGACAGCTGCGGACGCATACATGACACGCGCTTCATTTGAAAACACTCCGTATTTCATGTCTGAAGCAGTAGTAGGCGACCATTTTAACTAGAAACATAGTAAAATAAAACAGCGAAGAAATAAAGGGCTTCTGAACCTGGTCGGGTAAAACTTGAAGACATGTATCGCCCGCAGCGGACAAACCCCCTTTGTCTGTTGAAAGAAACAAAAAGTGACCGATTGTTTCCCGCGCTTTTTGATGTGTTCCATTTTTGAATTTGGAGTTTTTGTTCCTCTTTTTCGTGGCCAGTGTGTCAAGGAAAACGAAAGGTTTGTTTCAAGAAAAAGGTTCGCAAGAAAAAATAATATTGTTTCGCTCTCTTAAAATTTTAGCGAGTAAAAACTCTTTAGCTAAAATTAGTTATTTTCGAAACAACCCTGAGGGCCTCTTTCAGCGTTTACTGATAAAATTAAGGATTAATTTGTAGATAAAATACCTGTTTTACAAAATAAGATAATATTTATAGTAGCAGAAATCCTCGACGGGTTTAAAATTAAAAATACATCAAAGCTTTTCCTCATTATGCAATCATGGCCGTCCATCTTTGTGATTAGTCCAGTCCAAGAAACAATCTTTTCACTTTTAGTTGGTCCTGTTTCTGTTAATTATGTTTATTAACAGAAACAGGACCAACTAAAAGTGAAAAGATTGTTTCTGCAAATGCAAAATGACTGTACTTACTGATTAGGTATATCTACAAATTGCCTACTTAATATAAAATTAAAGTCGCTTTTCGTGTCTGTCTGTGTGATCATGTTGTTATTCTAAACTGCGCAACGGATTTTGAGGCGGTTTTTACCATAATTTAGGGAATTTATACCCCCCAAGCCCTATTCTTATTTTCCCTAAGTACATTTCATAATCTAAGCCCCAAGTGTATATACACTTGGGGCTTAGATTATGAAATACTTATATACTATGAAATACTATTGAACTTAAATCTCGATCAAGTCATAAAAAACGTGCGAAGCAGTAGTTAATTATATTTTAGAAATATGTAGAGACAGAATGACTTTGGTTCTAAACGCATGAAAATTCCATAAAAACTTTGCAAACATTGAGTATAAACTTCTGTGCACAGCAAAGAAAACTGAAGAATCGGCCTACCCCTCACTTTCTTTAATCTCCTCATAAATCCTTTAATCACAATAGAAGACTAAGCTTATATAGCCAGCCGTAATTAGTAAGTACATAAGGCCATTAGGGGCTATGGCCCGTGCTAACATGGCCAACTAATGGGTTATTGTGTGTGGCCCATAAATACTTATTACCGTCTGTTGTGAGAAAAGAGGGATGGGAATGTTTGTCTGGATTTTTTTCGGGTTCTGTAGATATGCTTAGATTTTGTTTGGTGCATTCTTTGTATCGGCTTTTGTTATTAGCTTTGCTATGCTTGTTTCTGATATGAGCTGTGAACGTTTGGCCTGGGAATACTAGAAAGGTAAGACATCATAATGATATCACACATTCTTGATCCAGCGGTGTTCGCAGTAATAGCAGCTAAGCACTCAGGGCAAATAAAAAATCAAAATATAGCGCTGCGAACAATACAGTGAACCATTCGCAAAAGTATACCTCGCTCACACGCACACATTTACACCAAACTATAACTGAACTACACCTCACTAAGTGCACACATGTTTACAGAACCGGCCTCACGTCACTGTTGACAGCGCTGTCTTTGTCTTTTATTTACTCTGAGGCCAAGCATAAGTCCCCCTGTCGTAGTCTTGCTGGAGCAAAGATTATAGGCTATATCAAGTTCGACTGTGGAAAGCGATTTTGTCGTATCTCGAAAAATGCCAAAATTTTTTTTTGAATGATCAGTCAGAAAAAAATACTGCGTCGGACAGTCTGAGCAACGTTTTCCTGCGATGTTTTTTTTTATGACATGACGTTGCTTTTTCTAAACTTAAAAAAAAAACATACGTCAAAATGCTGTAAATAGGTACCATAGAATCAACTATTTTTAAATGTTATATAGATACAGCAAAATCGGCGACTACACAAAAAACAATGACCATACAAAATCGATTTACGATTTGGTTGTAACTTTGAATTTTAAAGCTATTTCGTTGTTCCTTAAGTTACAACTACCAAGATACAGCAATATTGCTGCTTGAAATTGTAATACCAATTGCTATTACAATTTCAATCCAATACCAATTGTTAGACTAACTTTAGAATTCTATCATTAGTGGCATCTGATAAATTTCACTATAAGAAATGTGTTCCAAAAATTACCTCTCTGATTCAGCTAGTTTACGAGTTATATGATTTTTTTAAACAGGTTTTTGGCTCTGGTATAAAGTTTTACTTTTCGAGATACTACAAGATTGCTTTCTTTCGTCGTTATAGTCAACTCGAAGTTATAGTGATTAAAATATACAAATAAGCTAGCTTCACCCATTGTACAGGGTATTTCTTTTAAGGTGTCAAGCCAGTGCGAGCTGATAGCAGAGTACCATTCCTATCGATTTACAGAGTACCAGAGTACCATTTCGACGATTTTTTGTAATTTTCGAGTTATAATTTTTTTCGATATTTTTCCTGATTCAACGAGATGATGGCTTTAAAAAATTATATCTTTTTTTTGGGTCAACTTTGAATGTGTCGTTGAAAGTGGTGTATCTGAAATCTTGTTGAATTTCATATTTTATAATTTATTATTATCTTTGTATAACTCAAACTCAAACTCAAACTCAAAGCATTTATTTCAATTAAACCAATTACAGGCACTTTTGAATTGTCAAAGAGTCGGTCAGTAGGTAAGTCAGAAAGTTGAAGCTAGTTGCCCATTCCAAAACGTAGATCTATGGAGAAGAACGGGCAAGAAACTCCACGTATATTTTTGTCAATCCTGATATTTACTATTCCTCTACGTTTAAGCAGAGCTCAGTTGATAATAAAAACATAAATTCTATTATACCTACTACTATCCTTAACCCCTACCATTGATATGAAATGAGGGATCCAAAATAACTCAAAAACTAAAAAAATCGTAGAACATACATTTGGGTTAAATCGATAGGTATGGTACTCTGCTATCAGCTTGCACGCGCTTGACACCTTAAAAGAAACACCCTGTATATTTTTACATGTAACAGATTTTGGACCTCCGTCTAATTCATTGAACAACAAACAACGATTTGTCTGTACTTACATCAGTTTAGATATTGAGTAAAATATGTCTGAAGTAAGTCAGCTAAGATTGCGAAAAGCATCAGACCAACATGCTTATCTTACTTTTCACAAGGAACCCTAAAATTTTGGCATCCTGCAAGCAATGTATTGTAATGTTGCCTTCACACTGAGTTTTATGAGAAGCACTATCGTGTGTAAGCACCCTTAACGCGTTATGTTGTAGTCACGTCTCACTGTGCTCAGTTATTAATAAGAGCTTCATTTGTATGGGGGTAGGCAGTGAACTAAGTGGTATGAGGAAATGAAGGTACGCCATAATCATTAAAGTCATGCGTCAAGGGTTTTCATGATGTACCCATAATAATACAAGACAGAAATTGTTCCAATTCCAATGAAAAGACATCTTCTCATAAAAAGAAGGAACTATAATTTTGATTCACCTTTGAAGCTGGTAATCTAAGTTATCTGCCTAGCCTTTTCCCAACTATGTTGGGGTCGGCTTTCAGTCTTAACGGATGCTGCTGAATACCAGTACTAGGGTTCCATACTAAAATGATAAAAAAGGAACCCTTATGGTGCGACTCAGTCTGTCTGTCTGTCACAGCTGGATATCTCAAGAACTACTAATGCTATCAACTTGAAATTTGGAATAGTTTTAGTTGACGTTTACCAAACTATTCTACAAATAAGAAAGAAATAAAAATATTTATATTTTTTTTGCAACAGGGACTGAAAGGGGGTCTTAAAAATTCAAAGTAGGGCTACTAGGGCATATGGGGTATCATGTAAAAGAACGCTGTTTGCACATTCTCAATATTTTATTTTATTTTTTTTAGACCCCATAGTTTTCGACTTTTAATGAAAAATGTAAAAAAAAAAAATACCGTTCTCCCCCTTATCTCTGAAATTATTCTATGTGATAGAAGTTTATGTAAAGATTACAGAAAAAATAAAACGATGTCTCTAAATAGCACACTTTTTCAAAAATCGGAACGGAACCCTCGGTGCGCGAGTCCGACTCGCTCTTGACCGGTTTTTTTTACTTGGAGCAACTACCTATCTGACCTCCACAACGACGCCACAACTTAGATGTAGCATAGATTTGAAAATTTGCGTTCATTCATTTCAATTTTACAAATGTATTTGGTTACATGACTTACAAGTTATTGCGTATGCGTAAAGATCATTTTCACTTCCTCGAGACTCCTCCGTGCCTCGGAAAGCACGTTAAGCCGTTGGTCCCGGCTGTCATTCGTGGGATCTTTGATACTCATTACAGGTCGTCAGAAGCCCGAAAGTCTGACTACCAGTCTTATCAATGGGTATCGTATTACCCAGTTACTGGGTTGTGGTGGTCACATAGGCAGTCGCTCCATGTAAAATACTGGTACTCAGCTGCATTCGGTTAGACTGGAAGCCGACCCCAACATAGTTGGGAAAATGCTGGGTATATTGATTGATTGGAAAGGAAGGCATTTGCCTTGAAGAGGTACAATACAGACTGATTATTATTTTGTTAGAGTACATTATTTGAACAGCTATTTAGTGGTAAGTATGGAGAGAAGTGGTAGCCCAGTGTTAACGGCCGCGATTTACGAGTTGTAGGTCGTAGGATTGAACCCAGACAGGTTCACCACCACTGCTCTCAAAACGGTGAAGGAAAATATCGTGAGGAAACCGGCGTGTCCTAATCAAATATTCGAAGACATGTGACATCTAGGTACATGTCACTGCCCACTCACTCACAGAGAGGAGGCCTGTGTCCCAGCAGTGGGAACATTATAGGCTGATTATGTTAGTGGTATTGTGAAATGTCAAAATTGCAAGCATTGCGGTTGATACAGGAATTTTATTCTGAACATAACTACCTATAGCTAAGGGCCTGTTTCACCACCTACGATTAAGTTCGTATTAACTTACTTGGCAGACAATTTTATACAAATTCTGTTCCATTTTTAAATTTATTCGGTAAGTAGTGGCTATTCGGGCATTGTGAAATAGGACACTATAATTTGAAGAACGGAATTTAGAAATGTGTGTAGTACCTACTGTGCAAACACAGTTTTATAATATCTAATTATCTGATTAATCAGGATATTTATATTAAAATAAAAGGATTAAAATGCAATTAATGAGGTAGGTATTATCTCATTAACTGAAATTAACAACCTTTAAATAACATCAAAAGCAACAGAATCTCGTCCGAAGGTCGTGTCTTACATAAATAAAAATCGATCCAAAAGTAAAATGATACAGAGCAGAAGCAGAACCTTATTAAACAAAATGAAATATATACGTACTCACGAAAAGAACCCAGGTAGTACAAAAAGGTAGCCTTTTTTTCACTAATGCAGATTACTTTATGTAATTCGAACATTTTATTAAGCTACATTCAATTTCGGGATTACTCGTACCCAAATCTATTCTTAACAGCAATGAATAATTCAACTTTTTTCATGTAGATCTTTCCAACTAATCAACGTATACAGTCCTGAATTACGCGAGAGCTGTATAATCCTCATGAATTACCAATCGGGCCGAGTATTCCGCTCGAATTTCGAGTTTTCGGCCCCGAAATTTCTGGCAAAGTTAGGTGGAGTATAAATTTCTTCGCCCCCTCTTGAGTTCCCCCTTTTTTCCTTTAAAGTTATTTATGTGACAATCTATTGTTTCGAGCTCGGAGCATTTAGTTTTAAATTAACGATGCTATGCGAAGAATTACGGCTGGGAGCGGGGCAAAGACAAAACCCCGGGAGCCTTTCGTTTCGTAATCGGCAGATATCGGTGCCTAATCCGATAAAAGGTGAAATTAAGAGAATATATAGAAGCGTGGATTAGCACGGTGTGTAAGTGAAATGGCTTTATGGCTGTCTAGTTTGACGCGAGCGATATAGAAGACTCACGCGCACCGGAACTCTATTACGCGCTTCGTTTAGGTAAATGTAGATTTATGACAAAATGCTTTAGTTAAATAAATTTTTAATTTAGTAATTTCTTAACACATTTAAATACCTTCGATTTAATGCAAATTTTACTGCTCATTATGGAACTGTTTAAGTATAATCGTATAAAACAGAAAATAGACTTGATTTTTTTTTCTTTAAGTAGAAAAAAAATCAAGTAATCATGTTTCGGTTTTAGTACAAACAGTAGACAATAATAGTCAAATAACACAAATGGAAAATCAAAATGATTTAACCATTATATACATCGGGTTTTATAGGAATTTTGAAAACAAAATTATCGATGTGTGTATCCCCTTAAGTCGATTTGCTAGAGTCGTACTCGATTCGGTGTAGGTGAGAGCGATTCAAGTTTTATGCTATGCCCGTTATTGGATTTTTTATAGATGTTTGTTTTAAATGTATTTTTATTGCGTTAGAATGTTATTGGATTTTTTCATGTCCGGTTAGGATTATGTTTTTGACAAACATACACGGTAGTTTGACGAATCAACAATTCAACAGATATATGTTTTATTGAAATTGACAATGTTGCGTTACGTTTGTGTGGAAATCGGTTGCCATGGTATGTGACGTGACATGATATGTTGCGGAGGAATGAGGAAAATGTGGATGTGTGGTGGATGGATGGACTATATGAAAGATGAAATGGCTAGAAAGGGAGTGACTACATAATGATGACTAATAGAGAAGTATGGAAGAAAAATACATGTTGGCCGCATAAAGGCTCTTACAGACAGAGGCCATATCGCGAGCGTAATTGCGATATTATCGCGTCGCAACACCGCTACGCGACACGTCCCGACACGTCGCGACGCGATATCGCCTCTGTCTGTAAGAGCCTTAAGGCGTACAGATAAGGGCAGGAGAATGATGATATCAATGTTGCGTAAAATCTGATATATCATTAAACTTCTTTAGTTTTAAGTTTCTCAATAAAACCTTTGATAGAAAACTACAAAGTTTAAGTTCCATTAATACAGCGTTATTACTTCGTAGTTATTAAAATTTACTTCGTCCATTAACTACATTATTTAAGTTCACAGTAATAAGGTTCTTTGTTTGCGAACGATGTCGTGGAAATACTTCGCGTTCTAGAGAAATTCTCATGAGGTTTCAAATTGTAGGTAATGTAGCATTTTTATTGTTATTTTGATTAATATTTCTTGTACAATGTAACTACATAGTTTATGTTATTAAACAATTTTATATTTGTTTTCAACACAGGATAGGTACGGTCAGTGACATAAGTCGGTGAACAACAGTCCAAATATTCAAAAGAGATTTTGAATGAAAACTGACTAATTATTACGTGTTTGTATCAATTAATTGAAGAGTAGGGAATACTTCAAAGACTAGCATTATGGTGATATTTTTAAACTAAAACTCTAAATATCCAATAATGTATTTCAATAAAACCACTCAATTTAATGCACCAAATCTTCGTTTTATTATTCTTTATCGAGAATATCTTAGAACACCGGAAGTGCAACCTTATTCTTATTGACAGCTAGGTGTCAAATCATACAATTTTAGCGGCACTAAATGTTGCCATTAATAAATAACATTCAGGGGGCATATAACTGCCACATTAAGCAATTCCTCTAAAAGCGATTCATTTCCTGAATTCCCAGCAAAATATTATGATTGTGCTATTTGACATTAAACTTCAAAAAAGCAATTCATAATTTTGTGGACCATTTTACGAATTTCATACAGAACTGTCAAACACCTATTTACTATATTTCATATACATTAAAATGCTTAAATACTATATATAAAACATCTAACTATTTAGATCAAGTTGGTACAAAATTAGTATTATTTTATTTTTTCTTCCCTAATAACATTTCCGTAATTACATTTTGATTAAGTACTAAGTAGTTTATTTATTTATAAGTGCATAAATTATCTATAAATTATATATTATGTACATATGTTGAAACTGTTTGTACTCCCAGTCACTTGTCCCTAAAGGTTCATTAGCTAACCAGCGTCAGGCAGCATCTGTCTGGCATTAATGCTGAAATGGACCTTTTTTGGCGCAGCCGTGAGGCATACACTATTTAAAATATTGTTTTTAAAATATTATTTTCAAATTGTATTTTTGTGTTTCACGAACTGTGTCCAAATAAACGTTTTTCTTTCTTTCTTTCTTTCTAAACAGATGAATTGCGTGCTATGAATTGTACGCACATAAATTATGAATTGTCAGTTTGTGACCGTTTTACGATTTCAAATATGATTCATAAATACCTATTATCCTATTATGATTCTGCCAAAGTGGGCGGTTTAGCCCCCACAAATGATCATCGAGTTATATCGCTAACTGTACCTGATAATTCAATCGTCACACCGTCGTCGTCGCCGCGGATGCAATCACGGGCAAAACTTGCAAAACAACATTACTTCCATAAATCCTACAGATACGATACCAGTTCCATTTCCCAATACAATTTACCATACCATTCGCCAAATACACCCATTGATACCCCATAATACAAAACATAAATACAAGTAAACTCCCATTACCAGGAACAGTTATCATGGTTTTCCATCACTATAGTTTATGTATTAAGGAAATATCACATACGATTTTATTTCGTATGTTCGCCCACAAAAGTAAATCATAAAAGAGCGTTATTGGACATTATTATTGCCGCAGCCAATGTTATTAGGTACGTGTTGCGGTGTCAGTGTGATTCCGGACGAATAGTGGAATGACTGGACGGTCGACGGTGTGAATAAGGTTTTATTAAAATTGCGTGCGTCTTTGTAATGGGTTTGGGATGGAGGTTTATGGTGGGCTTTGGTTATGCTTATGAGGGTTTTGTTTTTAATTATGTTTTGTGAAAATTTTTACGTGTAAATTATTTTTGTTGCACTTAGTTTATTAGTGTATTTAAAACCGTGTTGATACTTAAATTAAAGCATTATGTAACTTAATGGGTTTAATAATAAACAATATAGTCTTGGTGAAAAACGGTAAAAATATAAATTTGTGAACACGATTGAAAATAACGTAACTTTGTGAACACTTTTCAAATACCTTGAATGTTTATGCTTTTTGATTTATGATTTTAAAGTTTTAATTATTGTTTAATAATTAAAACTTTAAAATAATTAGAGCTTTATTTAACTACTTATAGCACACCTTTGCTATTATAGTAATTGCTTCTTCTTCTTAGCGTATCGTTGGCAAATAAGGTGGTGAACATTCAAATATTATGTTTAGCACAAAATTCTGCCACTAGAATTCTGTTCAGTGTTGATACAGTCCTAAGATCCTAGGTGACATGCGACGAAAGATGGAAAGGGGGCCATTGTCTGCGAAGACACGCCGCTTATAGGTACACTTCAGGTCCGAGTCGTTCACAAACTACGATTTATTATTGTTTATTATTATTTAAAACTATTACTCAAAAACTATGATTTCGTAGTCTAACAGCAACATCCATATATATTTATTTAGACGTAATACCGGAATAAATACGATTGCTTTTGTGTAGCGCCAGTTATTATTTTCTTTTGTAATTTTCGGGGCATTTCCCTCGGCGCCATATATTTCCTTTAATAATTTACCGACAGGCCATAAGTGGTTGTCGATGTTATTAATTTATTTGGTCCTCAAAGGTCGCAAAAGGTAGGTACTTATTACCTATTCATGTAAACAAACGGTACCGGATTATCTTAATTACAGAAAGGTCGGGAAATAATTAGGAGACAATTTTATGTGCGTGCTAATCCTGCCTTTTTTAGGTACGTATATAGGTAGGTATGTATCTACAGATACAATGAAACATGATACAATATACCCCACACCTTATTAATGAACAAATTGATATCCACGTAGAATTTGCTAGGTACAAATAAGTATTTGTTTTTCTTACTTCAATCAACCTTCCCTTTTCTTAACTATGTTTAGGTCGGGTTCCAGTCTAACTGGATGCAAATGAATACTAGTATTTTTTATGGAGTGACTGCCTATCTGACCGTCACAACCCAGTTAATGGGTCACGATACTCCTTGGTAAGACTGGTTGTGTTATGGGATAAAATGTATCAGAAAACTGAAAGAAACACATCATAAAATAATAAAATAACATCACGCTTTCTTTCTCCAAAAGTTTGAACAGAGGTAACTGAAAGAAAGTCAATCGAAAAAGTGCATAGTTATAGGTATCCTGTTATTCTCAAGTCCACAGCTCAGTCACCTAAGAAAACAACGCAATATTGTAACAATAAATCACGAACATAAAAACAATAGACAGTCAACCGCACAAACTTTCGACTGGTAAAAGAGCAAACTTTTTGACAAACAGACTACAGTCAAAGACGTTCATTATACGGAACATTGCGCTGCAAACAACCGCTCTGAAGTTTGGAAGGGTTGAGTTTGGCAATACGCTGGATATACTGGGGATACTGTCGCGGGGTTTCTTTTTTGGGACTTCTCAGCTTCTTGTTACAGAAGGATATGGATTTCTTTATATAAACTTGCTGTCTTAGTGCGGATTTCATCATTAAAACTGAACGCGATTAGCACTTCTAAACCACGTTCAAGAGCTTTCATGAACGAATGAATGAATGAAATAAACCGACCCCAGCGTAGTTTGACCGGACCCGATTACTCGAATGAACCCAAAGATTCATCACACTAGCCCCTTTTTTTTGTGAATAGGAAATCATCAAATGACTTCTTCCGCTCTGAGTGGAGCGGAAGGTTGTGTCAGACTTTTACTGACTAAAACCCAACCGTGTTCCTTCAGTTGCCTATGCCAGGGCCACGGTATCTCTTTCGAACAACCCACGACCCCGGCGGCATCGGCCCTATCGGACTAAATCATTGCTGACATCTCTTTCTCTTTCTCTTGACCCGGGCCTGGTCCTTACCGGGCGGCGAGCTACCCACTACTCGCCGTCCGCAAGCCCGCGCCTATGGTGGCCGGGAATCGGCTGTCGACTCCCGCCGCCCAGGGCGTCTCCTGCGGCGAATCACACTTCATGGGACTACAGAGACTGAACGTACTGCACTTTTGTAAGACACAGCTACTTTTTTTTTATAATCAACGAAAAATTTGGGGGCTTCAGAATCATGTACTGAATCCATGGCAACAGGACATAGACATGGACATGGTTGTACATCGATGTCCTTGTCACCCTGTATACAAACACTTCTGTATGTATCATTAAAAAGCGGAAATCAAACAGCGCGAATACTCCAATCTTATTGGGGCTTATCGTCGCTAATTTAACTAACTGACGTATCTGACATTTTGGACTAAGCCGATAGCCGACCCAACCATACGTAGTAATTTGATACATTTTCCAAGTCGAATCGATCTGTCTAATCGGCGTATCTGTACCTATGCCTTACGGTCCCCATGATAATGCAAAAATCGAGACCGATATAACTACAGTTTATAAAAAAGAAAAAGAAAAAACTTTTTAACAAAAAAAAAACCGACTTCCAAAAATCACTACAAAGTCAAAAATAACTTTGATTTCGGAAGTCGGTGTCTTTCGTTTTTTATTTACTTTCTTTTTTTTTTGCCACCGACTTCCGAAATCAAAGTTATTTTTCACTTTGTAGTGATTTTTGGAAGTCGGTTTTTTTTTTTGTTAAAAAGTTTTATTTCTCACTTTTTAGTGGGTCTGTTTATAATTTGTATAAGTTACAATAGTCTAATGTCAATTGCTCATCACATGTTACAAAATATTGCTTTTCCTGATGCTGGGACGTTAATTGTTGAGGAGTTCTGCTGGTAAGACCCAGGAGAACTCCTCAACAACCACTCACCACACGCATTGTGTGACGAGCGGAAATTGCTTAGCAACCATATTAAAGTAATCGAATCGCAACCCGTGAAATATTTATCATTGAGTAGTTCCGGTAGCCATCTGTGGTCTTCATCATCAGTTCCACTTCCAAGTCGTGCTTTCCGAGAGCAAATGCACGAGCTACTATAAAAAATACCCAAATCGCTATAGGTGTGCCTATAATATTTGAAGAGTTCCTTCGATTTCTCCAGGATCCCATCATCAGAACTGGATTTTGACAAAAATAGGACCCTTTGGGAAGTCTACCCTTTCCAACAAAAAAATATTTTTTCAAATCGGTTGGCAAACGACGGAGTTATGCGCGAACAAACATAAAAAAAAAAAAAAATACAAACATCCGAATTGAGAACCTCCTCCTTTTTTAGAAGTCGGTTAAAAATAGCTTGCCCTGTAAAATTTTCTTCGAATCAGTTACGTCATTTAGTTAGATTAGCGAAGTTCGAGCCGTTTGGGGTTGAAAAACTAGGGCCATGGAGTCATAGTGCCCACTTCGTTTTTCGAGACATCGCCAAGCGGTTTGTCAACGCTGGCTTATTTTTTAGCCAATGAATCATTCACCAATCATCATCATCAGCGTTGCCATACAACGTGGCAACGCTGCCAACCTTTTGGGTACTTTTCAGCTGACAGCGATGCGGACGAATTTTTTGATGTCCTATGATTGTTTTCTCTCCTTTTTTGTACACTTGTACATAATTTTATTATTATTTTAAGACTGTTAGCTTTTTAAATTATGTTATTACAACTAATTTAATAAAATATATAAATCTAAATCTGTATAATGAATAGGTGTGTTGAAACTCCATATTCCTGGACGATGATCTTTTAGACAAATGTTATTGTTTAACCTAAATTATCTTTAACTTAAACCTACAGTTTCAAGATAAACTAAAGTTAGTTTATCCTAGAAGCAAGTGCTTCTAAACAATGAACTTTACTTCGAGTTCCACCTAATAGTTTGGTAAACAGGGCGATGACTTACCTGATGGAAAGTGGTTATAAACAGCCACTTGCTACTACTCGTATGTTTATAGCGAACGTAGAGGCAAGTCAGAGGATCTCGAAAAATAGGCGTCCTAGTAAAAAAACTATTGAGTTTTATTGACAAACTGCGACTGATCTTTATACAGCGTTATTTTTCAATTACCAGCCAAATTTTCACGCGGTGTTCTACCCATGAATATGAACAACTTTCACTATAGGACCAACTTTGAAATCGCAAAAAAAATATCAGCTGTAGTACATTTTGACGAGTTTGATGTAGATAAATGTACTGAACAGCTGATTTTTTTTTCGCGATTTCAGTGTTGGTCCCATAGTGAAAGTTGTTCATATTCATGGGTAGAACATCCTGTGAAAATTTGGCTGGTCATTGAAAAATAACCCTGTATCCAAAATAAAGACATCTTCATAGCCATGTTTTTAATTAAGCTGAATGATTTTTTTACCTAGAAGTGACGTAGCGAGCCCGCACTCCCCAACTTGAATGCTTGTTATCTAAGTATTTTTTTTATTAATATGATAAAGTAAAAAAAAAACCTGTGTAATATTTTTTTATTATCTAACTGACTGACTAACTAAATAGATTTTTTTTTTTTTTACCCAGGCATCATCCTTATTCAATATTCCACCTTTTTTTTATTTACTCAGTTCAGTACAAGAATACAAACTTTAATAACAACCACCGAGATTCGAAGTCAGTTCATTACACGCCACATTGGCGTACTAACAAACAACCTCTTGAAGTCGAAGCCTGTTTGAAGTCGGTTGAGTCCGTTGAGTTTTGGCAATACGCCGTGTATAACGGACGGTAACAAAAATAGTTCTGAATTTCAGTTACTTTATTTTTTTCTGTACGGATTATTTCTGATTCCACTAGAAATGTTATTTTTATAACCTTTCCAGGGTTCCGTACCTCACAAGGAAAAACCAGAACCTTTGTAGGATCACTTCGTTATACGTACGACGTATCAAGTTGAAATTACATATTAAATACGTAAGTCTACTAACGGTCTGTTGGAGCTATAAAAAAATCAAGTTTATAAGTCAACGCAATAAAATCAAGCTTATAAGTCAACGCAATAAAATCAAGCTTATAAGTCAACGCAATAAAATCAAGCTTCTAAGTCAACGCAATAAAAAAATACGACCATTTATGCGACATTTGACACACGCAAATAAATCAAAACCTATGGTAGGTACCTACTTCCCATTGAAAATAATCCAAGCGTGGAAAATAACCCAAATCTAAGCGTGGTTTTACAAGATGGTCAGGAACCAATAGAAAACCAACCTGACTGAACATTATCGCGACATTCCAATACACTGTTACTAAAATAAAAAATGTCCATTCTACACGGACAAAATACAGTATTCTTTTACACCGTTTTTCGTAGACAGAATAGGAATAACGGCGAATATTTTATGCATTGGGGAACGTAAACTTAGTCGTTTATTTGCGATTCATTAATGTTGTTGAGAATTCTGTAGTTGTGAAGCATTTAGAAAACGTTTTAGAACCTGTTTTTTATTCATGTATTTTGTGAATAAAATGTGGAACACTTCAAAACGCACTTTCTTGTCAACACAGAGTGTTGCATCAGCCTCCTCTAAAATCCCTTCACTTCAACTTCGGAATCGCTCTAATTGAAATTAAAATATTTTTATTTGTATAAAAATAAAAATATTTGAATTTACAGTTACATGTACAGTTATATTAGGACAACGCACAATGAAGGGTTCCGTCGGTAGCTGACAAGAATTTATCCGAAAAACAAACTTAACATTGTAGTTGAAAAACAGAGACTTTGCTTCTTGCCAAATTTCATGATTCTAGGTCAATGGGAAGTACCCTATAGGTTTTGATTTATTTTGCAAGTATCAAAATATGTTGCATAAATGGCCGTATTTTTTATTGCTTTGACTTAGAAGCTTGATTTGTTTTGAGCTCCAAGTATTTCACATTAATTTCAACTTGAACCCCTTTCCCGCCTTTTCGTGTCCCTGAGAAAAAGGGCCTTGACAGACTAGCAGACAGACAGACAGACGGACAGCGAAGTGATCTTAAAAGGGTTCCGTTTTCCCTTTTGAGGTACGGAACCCTAAAAATGAACGCTATGTCTTGCCGTTAACGGCGTAAAAATATTCTAATTATAATTTCTAATTAATTAGTAATAAAACATTCAGATATAGAAAAACATTTTTCAAATTCGACACAACGGAACTTTACATCTTGTGTGGTACAAATGTGGCCAGTGCCCTTGCGTTAATCTCCATAAATCCAACACCTATCACGGTTTCGCAAACAGATCTACAGTCCCAAAACCGCATACCCCCAAAATGTCGTCGCGAAATAAACAAGGGTTCCGCAGTAAAGTCGATAGCTAATTGATTAATCGTCGTTTGTGACGTATGTTAGCGGTCAGTTTCTATTCGAAAAGTTTCTCTCAAAGGGTGTAGTTGTGTTTGCTCGTTCCCGAGTTGTATTTGGAGCGGTTTGGTCAAACATTTAATAGTTCTCTAGTTATAATGGTAAACTATTGTAGTTTCCTCGTAGTTGAGTGCTTGCTGGAGTGGGTGCTTTAAGAGAGACTTTATGTGTGGTGGTAGTTTAGTAAGTCAAACGTGTCCTGGGTTTCAATCAACTCAGCCTATTGTAGTCCACTGCTGGCCATAGACCTTATAAAGGCATGAGGAACAGGGTGTAAAGTTCACTCATCCTCCATAGAAAATGGAGGATCCTCCGACCAGACGGGCGTCGTGTCTGGCGGGCTACTGCCCGACGACTGATGACGGGACGTTGTATACAGGGTTATTGGTGAAACGCCAGCAACCTCTTAAGGTGTCAATATACTCATCATTATGAAAAACTTTTACTATGGGACCAAACCTGAAATCGCGAAAAAAAATCAGCTGTTCAGTACCTACATTTATCTATATGAAATTCGTCAAAATGTAGGGAGCAGCTGATTTTTTTTTCGCGATTTCAGGTTTGGTCCCATAGCAAAAGTTGTTCATAACGATGAGTACAATGACCCCTTAAGAGGTTACTGGTGTTTTACCCATAACACTGTATATTCTAGTCGCGCGGTAAACTCTGATTGCGCGATGCAGGATTTTGCGTGACGTCAGTGTGATGCTTATTTCGCATGTGGCGATGTAGATGCCGCCACAACCTCTCCCAGGCTGCGTCACAACATCCTCCACCTTCCGGATCCAATCTGTCCCAGTGTTCCAGCCACCTTTTTATGTTCGTCGGTCCGTATGTAGGTATAGCTGGGGAGCGTCCTACACTGCGCTTGCCGATATAAGGTCTTCTTTCTAGCACTCATCGCTCCACCACCCATCGGTCCTTCGACAAACATGGCCCTCTGCCACCTCAGATAGATAGATAGATAGATAGAATACTTTTTATTATGCACACCATAAAAATTACAGATATAAATGTTGAAATTTTACATAGGGTGACACAATGGGCGGTCTTATCGCTAAGAGCGATCTTTTACAGACAACCTTTGGATGGATTATGGGGAGAAAGGAGAGAATACTGTAGGTAGTCTGTGGTGTATCATATATACATACATAAATACAGATACTTATATAAATATATACTTATATATACTACTTGAAAAAGAGCAAGGAACTATACACGTAATGACGATATTTAAAGAGAGACTTTTAAATTTTTTTTACCAAAATTTTAAAAGTTGACAAAGATTGTGCACACCTTATCGACACGGGTAAGTCATTCCACAATCGTACTGCTTGAACAGTGAATGATCTGTCATAAAAACTGGTGGAATGTAGCGGCATCTCTAGCCTCAAGTTTTCCGATGACCTCAGATATCTATTATGTGTGTCATGAAGGAACTTGAAACGCTCTTTAAGATAAGAAGGGGTTTTAGGATTGCTTGCTTGCAGCTTGCTTACTTGCAAGCTGTCTTGGTATCCTAGGTTTGATAACTGACAACTCTCGCAGCATGAGCTATTCTCATAACATAGTTTTTCCGAATCGATAGAAGAAGTAAACTCCTTGTAAAAGATTTCACTTTCAGTAGAGTATCACTCAATAGTTATTGGAACGAAGTTCTTTAACGCGGCTTGTGGTAGAAGTAAATGGTAGAAATTGTGACGTAACAAAAAAGCGATATGACGTCAGTTTCAAGTGTCAAAAGTTTTTGTTTCTGTATTAAAAAAAACCGGTCAAGAGCGAGTTGAACTCGCGCACCGAGGGTTCAGTTCCGATTTCTGAAAAAGTGCTATGAGACATTGTTTTACTTTTCCTTTTATCTTTACATAAACTTCTATCACATAGAATAATTTCTGATTTTTCTCTATGCAAACTTCGGACATAAGGGCAATTAAGGGGATTTGAGATTGTGCAAACAGCGCTCTTTCATATGACATCCCACATGCCCTAGTAGCCCCACTTCGAATTTTGATGACCTTCAGTCCCTGTTGCAAAAAAAAAAAATATTTCTTATTTGCAAAATAGTTGGGCAAACGTCATCTAAAACTGTTCCGATTTTTTCTCATTTGTTCCGCATCAAATGCCCATACCACGACAACCGCTTTCCACACAACTTTTCATAGGTAAGTTAATCATAAAAAAATTCTATCCTCCAAATCCCTATCCAACTCTCAGAGATAAATGGATGAAAATATGTTTCCATCAAACAAATGAACTTGGCTCCAACTTAACTTCTCAAAGTAATTTCTGCTCAGTCTCCTCGAATCGTCCGACTTTTAATTATTAATGAGTAACCCTCATTAAATAAGTTTCGAGACAAATTCTCGCATACTTTTGATGTTGCTGTATCTATGTAAATATATCTTTATTTGAAAATGGAAATCTGTTTTCCTGAAGTTGTACTTACGTTGAAGAATTATGTTGAAGTAAAGGACGTAGTACAGGTAAGTAGAAAATGGAATGGGAAGAGATCTCATGGTGATTCTTTTCCATCAGATCTCCTGTCCTGCTGTTTCTACGGAAAATGGGTAGGAACAAGAATTTCAAAAGCCTTTCCATCTTGAGAACTTGTTTTAATCTTTGCTTTATTCCAAGATCGGCTGCAAATTACTTCACGATTTTTTGTATATGGTATGACGTGTGTTTATTATTAGTTTTGCGAACAGTAGACCTCGGGAGCATACAAGCAACAATTAATATACCACAAAAGTTATTTAAAACTGGATATTTACCACGCTTTTTGGTTGGGACCTAAACATTTGGCGAGCGACAACGACAGCAGTGACCTTATTGTAAAAATAACATTAATATTGGTTTTAAAGCCTCCTTTTAGAGAATTTTGATAATTACTTTCAGAATTCTCTAGTTTTGTGATGAGAAGGTAGTCTCAGGTGTTCCATCAATCCCTACTTTACTTACCTATTAGTTAAAGGGCCGATTCCACTAGTAAAAATCTGAAAGTGAGTAATTTACTTCATTTTGCTATTCTGCTCATCACGCCGAAGATCCTCACCAAATTTTTATGAAACCAAACTAAAATTGTAAAAAAAAGAACCATCTAAATCAAATCTCATAAAGCGGAGATATCCAATAGACTCCTTTTGATCCTTTCTTGGAGGAAGTAGTATACCTTTAAAAAATCTCTAGAATCCTAAAACCTGTATAACAAGTTTTGTCCAGATCGCTGTACCAGGAGGACCAACAAACTGACAGAGGAAAGCAAATATTGCCAGACTTGAAGCAGAGACGCTTCGTTCGCTTCGCTCGCTCCGTCAATAAAGGCACCCATGGAAATATCCTCGGGCAAGGCAAATTTTTTTCAATAATAACGTACTCTTCTGCCCATTCCTTCGGGGAAAGCGTGATAGCAATAACATTAGTTCCGGCAACCACAATATTTAGTAGGCAACACGATTATTATTTAGTATGCAGCCGTGTGAGGCAATACTCAATATTCCGGCTCACGTGCCTACGTGAAAGATTTACAAACAGCGTGATTGCGGAGTGCCCCTTTGTGTCCCGTTTTCGACGGGCGTGACAGGACGAAACTGGTTTAGTCCAGTTATAGATTTGGCGGGAATACGCTGTGAATTTTTTGGCGGTTATTTTTTATTGTAAAAGTGGCTTTACAGGGAGCTATTCTCGTCTATTTTCCGGCGGGAAGTTACATTTCTGCTGGTTTTTAGTTTGCACTAAAATATTTACTTTTTAAGTTTTCAGAATAGCGCAAGGCGTTTTGCTTTGCTACTGAGCCAGATCCAGTGACCAAAGAACCTCTCTAACATACCTCTAGTTTGCTACTCCAAATTTAAATATTATTTAGTGGTACGTAAAGTACCAATGACACGTGATAATAATGGTACTTTGTGTGTTTCGTTTTCGTCTGGCGTGACGGTAAAAAACCAGTATAGGTACCTAAGCGACATTGGCTTGTGCAAATTAAGATGTTATAAAACATGCCCACATCTTGAATTTTGTTAATTGCTGTAACTTAAGACCCCTTTTCCCATATTAAAGCGACAATTTTATTTTTACATTCACGCGGTTTTAAGTTCCGGATGATAAAAACGTCCTCTAGAGATGAAACAATGAAAAAAATTAGTTATGTTAGTCAAAGAAATGTCTATTTTCACATTGTAAACACGGCATACACTTGTGCAACTTGCAAGATTTGAAACGGTTTGCCTGATAGGCACTTTGTTAGCTTATTACCGTCGTTTTTCGACGGTCACTAAGTAGAAGTAGCTAAATAAACAGTCAAATTACCTTTTCAAAACTTTTCAACAAAAAACGCCGCATAAGAATATAGCCTTATACGTCCGTTACTCTGAGAAATCTTGTTGAGTTAGTAAAAAAAGGTAAATTACCTTTGTATAGACAACAGGGAGACGAAGGAATTTGTCTCGACTCACGATTGACTGTGAATCGAGAACATGTTTATTTGTCATTGATAAAACAATTGATGTTATTTTTACACGATGTTTTTTTGTTTTTGGAGTTGAATAGAATTTGAAATACGAATGTGATTGTTTGGAAATGTTGTTCGGTTTTATCAATGACATTAAACATCTAGACGTTGCCATGTTTACAGTGTGAAGTGTGGAAGTGAGACACATATATACGAAATAACTAGGAAAATTGAGATAAAGCATCGTATCTTCTGTCTCTTACGGCGTACCGTATTTTTGCATGGCAAACTTTTGAATGTTAGCCAAACAAAGTACTTTCACTGTTACAAAATTTATCTTCGTCGATTAATTTAACTTTTTTGGACAGTTTTTGCATTGTGCGAATGTATTGACATGGGTTTCAGTCCAAAATATAGAAGATTTATTACGTTAAACCTCATTTCTCATACCACAACCTAGAAAAAGTATTATATTGCTGTCTCATGACCGGCCACGCGGTGGCTCGATCTAGATGTATTATTATAAGGGTTTTATAGAATTCGTTAAGTAACATAATAACACGTCTTTCTTTCTTTCTTAAAATCTGTAATGTCCAAAGGGTTAGGCAGAGGTGTCTATGGCAAGTATACACTTACATTTTGGCAGTTATGTTTGAGTCCCATTTAATAGAGGACGAGCCAACTACCATCAAGCCATCGAGCCATCAAGCCTAGTGCCCATAGATATGTTTTTAGTGTTCCGTACTTCATAAGGAAAAAAAAAACGGTCAAGAGCGAGTCGGACTCCCCCCGTAAAGCGTAGCTTAACCTGATGGATCGACCCGTGAGGCTGTTATTACTTACACGAGCTCCTCACTCTCCTTAAAAGTCATCAGTTTATGAAAGTCTGTAAAGTAAAAAAACTTCTGTATGTCGTCGCGTTTTATACTTGCAAACCAATAATAAACTCCTAATTTCTTAAAAAACACTTCGCACCTTTAAAAAGACTATCCTCTAAGATTCTGTCTACAATTCCACATACTACCATGTAAGTACATACCTACCTAAGTACGTTATAAGTACTCCCGTGATCACGTACCGCCTCACTTAAGGCCGTACGTGGTACAAGACCGCTAACTCTAAGTACTCTACTTATTGCGTTCTTCTACCCTCGCCTGAAACGGTTTCATTTGATCATGCTGTTTAAACATTGATAAAATGTGGTTTGTTAGTAGTAAAGTTAGCAATGGAGGGAAAAAATAAAACGTTTTTCTGATGGTTATAAAATTCGTGCTGAGCGTTTATAGATCGGCTTTTTTATGATAACATAACGTCTGCCTTTCGAAAACCTACCCATATTAAAGGCAGTGCATTAATATTGAATGATAGTACACTTACATTTCACCAATAGGGGTTTTGCCTAAGTAAAAAAAATAAATTCTATTTAGTCCGTCAGTCGATAATAAAAAAAATATTTGACACGTATTTTTTGCTTTATCATTATAAAACGCATTAAGGTTGCGAGTAGGGGCTTGCTACGTCACAACTATAAAAAGCCGGCCAAGTGCGTGTCGGACCACGCACAATGAAGGGTTCCGTGGTTGAAAAGAATTTACCTCAAAATCAAACTTAACATTGAATCCCAAAAAAAATTTTTTATGTCATAAAATTACAAATTCACAATTTTCGGACTTTTTCCTTTATTTGTGCTGAGAGACCTTGCTTCTTGCCAAATTTCATTATTCTAGGTCAACGGGAAGTACTCTATAGGTTTTGATTTACTTGCGACAGTTGAGAGTTTCAAAATGTGTCGCAAATTGGCCGTATTTTTTTATTGCGTTGATTTAGAAGCTTGATTTTTTTTAGAACTCTAAGGAACGATAGGCTTACGTATTTGATATAAATTTCATCTTGATACCTTCACGTTCACGCGTCCTTGAGAAAAATGGTCTTGACAGACTGACAGACTTGAATATTTTTTTTATGTGATAGAATTACAAATTAACAATTTTCGGACTTTTTCCATTACTTGTGCTGTAAGACCTTGCTTCTTGGCAAATTTCATGATTCTAGGTCAACGGGAAGTACCCTAATAGGTTTTCATTTACTTGCGATTATCAAAATATGTCGCATAAATGGCCGTATTTTTTTATTGCGTTGACTTAGAAGCTTGATTTTTTTACAGCTTTAAGGGACCATAGACTTACGTATTTCATATTAATTTCAACTTGATACCTCCACGCGTTCCTGAGAAAAAGGGTCTTGACAGACAGACAGACAGACGGACAACGAAGTGATCCTATAAGGGTTCCGTTTATTCCTTTTGAGGTACGGAACCATAAAAAAAGACAAAATACGTGTCCAATATTTTCTTCATTTTAAACAACATAATTATACCGACAAAAAATAAATTTTACTCATCATCCCTAATATGGTATTAAGCTCACGATTGCAGGAGCCTTGAAATTTTAAACCGCACCGTTGCCTTATCACATCACTCCTCCCTCAGCCTATCATTAAAATCTACGTTCATGCTTCTTTTGCCACACCCAACATTCAGATCCATACATAATGATAAGACGTAAGTCTTACTTCATATTTCTACCAGCCAATGAACTGCAAACGTGTCATCTTGAATACTACCACGTCAGTACCTAAATGATCAGTGCTGTCCTCTATAACAGTGCATTGTTCCACTACGTGACGGCGAGGAGCTTTCAAGTAATCAGTGCTTAATGGAAAATGTATTAAGTATAGCTCGTGAGTACCTCTGGAAGATATGAATGGCTTATCCGTGATATCTTGGCTTATTGTAAGACTGGTGGTACACTACTGACTACTACTACTACATAACAGCTTAAATGGCCACACAAGCGTAGCGTCAATTATCGAGTGACCATTTTTTAGGATTCCGTACCAAAATGGTAAAAAAGGAACCCTTATGGTGTCACTCAGTCTGTCTGTCTGTCTGTCTGTCACAGCTGGATATCTCAAGAACTACTAATGCTATCAACTTGAAATTTAGAACAGTTTTATATGACGTTTACCCAACTATTTTGCAAATAAGAAAGAAATAAAAATATTTATGTTTTTTTTTGTAACAGATGCTGAAAGGGGGTCTTAAAAATTCAAAGTGGGGCTACTAGGGCATGTGGGTTATCATATGAAACAACGCTGTCTGCACATTCTTAAACATTTTTTTATTTTTTTTAGGCCGCATAGTTTTCGACTTTTAATGAAAAATGTAAAAAAAATACCTTTCCCCCCCTTATCTCCGAAGTTTGCAAAGGGAAAAATCTGAAATTATTCTATGTGATAGAAGTTTATGTAAAGATTACAGGAAAAATAAAACGATGTCTCTAAATTGCACACTTTTTCAGAAATCGAAATGGAACCCTCGGTGCGCGAGTCCGATTCGCTCTTGACCGGTTTTTTTTTTTATCGTGGAAAAGTGCGTATGCTTACTGCACTTGGTAGTGCGGGGAGATAGTGCAGTTATGTGGGACTAAACTCCACGATACCTCCTCTGCCGATTACGGCGGGAACACGGGCACGCGTTAGCACTCATCTGGGAACCCGCCGCGGCTGTCCGTCACCGGACCTTCCTCTGGTGAATACTCCCCATCACCGGCGCACCAGAACACATTGCCCGCCGTGACCACCCCAGGGACCAAACCAGCACATGGGCGCCAGACGACCCCGTGTCTGGGAGTAGCGAGTGACCATTGATTTGAGAAAAGCTTCCTTGTTTTGGTACAGAACTTGAAAAAGTCATGTTTTATCTGCGTGTAATCTTGCAAACTACGGAAAATATTATGCTGCCATGCTTATTATTATTATTATTATTTTTTATTTGACATTATTTTGATCTGATTATAATTAACTATGAGTTTTCCAAATGTGGGTGTTGATTATACAGGGTTTAATAGTTTACGGGTATACTAGATTATGACTAGAAAAAACGTTTGCAGTTTTATTAGATTTTTTTTAAATTCTTTATAACTGAGTCTATAGTCCGTCATAATAACAGTAGATTTACGTTAATGTTAAATAAGTACTATATTAAAGTTATTATCTCAATTTTAGTATTAAATTATTGCCTTGAGTACCGCTTTGAGACATAAAACAGACTTAGAACTACATTAAAAATGATTATAACAAGATAATAGTCTTATAAGTTTTGAAGATAGGTATTTCTTAGATTATCCTTTTGGTATACATTATTAAACATTGAAGAAAGATAATAATATTATCAGACACGTTTAGCAGCGTGTCACTGTTATCCACCCTCTACACCAAGAATGATACTCTACACATAGCCATTTAATCAAAGATTTAAATCGTTAGTTTTGGCCTCGCTGTACTTATGTCAATACTGAAAAGAGTGAGGTCACACATATCGTTTATGGGGTTTCCGTGGCAGTATGCGACATTATGTGTGTGTCAAAGGTGTCAAAACAAAACAGAAAAGTAAACATCTTTTGATGTGATAGGGCGAATCTAACGACATAAATCTTTGCATTTAACCACAATTCTAAAATATATTTTTTTAAACAAAAGAAAATCATTCATGATATTCTTAAAAAGGTAATGGCATTCTTGTGGCCAACGCTGTGCCAACCTGTGACCAATGATTGAAATCCTGCTCCAAATCGAGCCCCAGCTCAAATGAACTGTGACTTTTGAACGTGGAGGTAGTAAAATCTATTGTTAAGTCAAGCTAGGAATATGTTTTGTGGTTCAAGTTATTTGGCTGTATTTTCCTGGAGATGTCACAAAATGTGGTCGGACTTTTAGGCTGCAGTAAAATGACACTTCTAATTTCATTTTTATTCTCATTTCGCTGTCAAATGGGAACATTTTTTAACGAAATGACAGATAAGAAGTGTCATTTTACTGCAGCTAATTAAAAATCCGAGCATAGGTTCTTCAATAAATACGGAACCCTAAAAAGATTGTGAAGTGTTATCTTATCTGACAGTTGGGTAAGTTTTCAATGACAAACACACAACAAACTTAGAAATCGTTTTGGAGGCGGCAGAGATGTGCAGTACAGATCCTTATGAATTTATGATGAAACTCTAAAGACTATAGACATGACTATAGACATGGCTAAGTAATATCAGCCGCACGGGTCGATCAATCAGGTTAAGCTACGCTTGCCGCGGTTGTTCTGTGGATGGGTGACCATCTTTATATACCGAGACCCCTCCGTACCTCAGAAATCACGTTAAGCCGTGGGTCCCGGCTGTCATTCGTAGATCTTTGACAGTCGTTACATCAGAAGCCCGAAAGTCTGACAACCAGTCTTACCAAGGGGTATCGTATTACCTAGTAACTGGATTGTGGAGGTCAGATGCTACGTGTAAAATACTGGTATTCAGCAGCATCTGGTTAGACTGGAAGCCGACCCCAACATAGTTGGGAAAAGGCTAGGCAGATGACATTATATAAAACTAAGTCTCTTTTCGTGTCTGTCTGTGTGGCCGCGTTGTTCTTCTAAACTACGCAACGGATTTTGATTTAATGCGGTTTTTACCATCATAGAGACTATAATTATGCCGGAATGTTTATATGCTTAGATGTAACACAGAAACGATGTTTTACCATGCACTCCGGCGAAGTAAGGAAGGGTCGCCATCTATCTATATAAGGTGACTGGTAATTAGTGACCGATACCTAAACACATGATTGTGCTCATGATAACAAACAACTTTTACTATGGGACCAAACCTGAAATGGCGAAAAAAAAATCAGCTGCTCCCTACATTTCGACGAGTTATGCGAACAGGAATGTATGGGGCAGCTGATTTTTTTTTTCGCGATTTCAGGTTTGGTCCCATAGTAAAAGTTGTTTGTTATCATGAGCACAATCATGTGTTTAGGTATCGGTCACTAATTACCAGTCACCCTATATATACTAAGGTCTATCTATTCATACACGAAATCTTTTAAGGGGTCATTGTACTCATCATTTTGAACAACTTTTACTATGGGACCAAACCTGAAATCGCGAAAAAAAATCTGCTGTTCGTAATTAAAGATCGTTCGTGATTTAAGTTCGTATAACTCGTCAAAATGTAGGGAACAGCGGATTTTTTTCGCGATTTCAAGTTTGGTGCCATAGTAAAAGTTGTTCATTATGATTAGTACAATGATCCTTTAAGATGTATTACGATATTTAAGATAAAACTTATGTATATATAAAAATTAATGACTGCTGTTCGTTGGTACAGTCAGAAACAAAAGTCGACTAACACTTGAGTTTTCTAAATCATAATTATTGAGAAAAATACTTAATTAAAATCGGAACAGATGTAAATTTTAAAGAAAATTAACTCTTATCTAATAAATGAAATGCTAAAAGCAGGTTATCGTATCATTTTGTGTTAATTTAGATGATGTCAAAAAGTAGCAGTGTTAACTGACTTCTGTTGCTGACCGTACCTAAACGCATCACAAATGAGAAACGCTGAACCGATTTGGCTATTTTTTATTTTTAAATGTTCATAGTAATCCGGATTAGGTTTTAAGGCAAAGAAAAATTTGAAAAAAATCCTGGAAAATTTTTAAATTCGGGAAAGCTGGACGTCCTTTCTTTCTGTGTGATTTTTGTATGAACTTTTGGACAAAACAACGTCTGTCAGATCAGTTAGGCTGAGGCTACAGTAAGCAGCGATTTGCTATGCGACTGGAAGAGCGAAACGAATAACGAGAGTAATATTTGATGTACGGTGTAGCCATATACGTGAGCATTAATTTATTTGTTTTAGTCGCTCATGTGTCGCAGGTCGCATCGCGGCCTAATGTAGCCTCAGCCTCAGTGTGGCGGCATCTACATCTCCACATGTGAACTACGCATCAGACTGACGTCACGCAAAATCATGACTAACACATTACAACATCCCGAGTAATCTCAACATCAACCGTCGGGCAGTTGCCCACCAGACACAAAACCCGTCTGGTCAGAGGATCCTCCCTGTTCTATGGAGCATAAGTGAACTTTACACCCTGTTCCTCACTCATACCTATAATATAAATAAATGATGAAACTGAAAAGTTTACATTATTATGTACTGTATCTAAAGAATATGGTGTTACTTATAGCACGTAACATGTGATAGTTGATTGAAATCGTGGATCTAAATCGAGCTCACAATTTAAATTGAGTGTGCTGTGAACCATAGAGCGACGATGTTCAGAGGAGTATTATTATCAAAGGGGGCAATAAGTTACTTTTACGTGCATAAACTGTACAGATTATTGACACTTGTTTGTTCTATAATACCAGTGGTCGTTCAAAGCTGATAATAGGCCATAATTTAGAGCTTCATCTTCTAGAGACGATTGCGCATTCTGGGTATTTCAGCTCTCAATCCTTTTTGGGAAATCATCAAATAACTTCTCTCGCTCTGGGTGGAGCGGGAGGGCGTGTCAGGCTTGTACTGACTAAAACCCAAAAACTCACCCGTATTCCTTCAGTTGCCTGTGCCAGGGCCACGGTAACTCTTTCGAACAACCCGCGACCCTGGCGGCATCGGCCCTATCGGACCCCATCTCTGCTGACATCTCTTTGAGGCGCGCGTGGAACACAACGCGCCGTCGACCAGGGCCTGGTTCTTGCCGGAGGGTAAGCTAACCATTGCTCAATCCTGGATTGGCAAATAATATTACACGGCATCTCATAAGATCGTTTCAGCAAACTTTCCTCACGTCACCTCTTAAAAAACAAAAGCAAAACAAATCATAACTCATCCTCCACATTCGTACCTCCTCACCACTGGCCGGATCGCGGACGACTGACGTTTATTCCACCGTTGGCACATCATTTACACTCGAACGCTCGCCGCTCGATGTCGGACGTCGAAAACGTCATTTCGACGAATAAGGGGGTCGACGCGTCGGTGACGACATATTGCTGAGGTTACTCCGACGAAATCCGAATGGCTGCGTTGACGTGCGGTTTGATCGAGTTCTCGTGACGTAATTGCTTGAGGCCTGAGGAGATGGTCTAATCAGGTGAAGTGGAATCGTGAGAATTTGGTAGTAAGAAATGGAATGTGGTCTTTGTTGATTGGATTTGTGTGAAATCTGAGTTCATTGTATCAACATTATTTAGTGGTCTTCCTATTCAGATACCTATTGTTTTGTGTATTGTATCTTAAGGGTGCGTTCACTGACGCGGAGCTGGGCGGAGCGGAGAAGAGCAGTGAAAAGTAGCAAGTGTTTAAACTGAAGCGGAGCGGAGCTAACCGCCCTGCTCGACACCGTTCTATCCAGCTCGGGGCCGCGTGTTATATTTTACTAGCTACGCCCCGCGGTTTTACCCGCATAGATCGGAATAAAAAGTAGCCTATGTATTAATTCAGGGTATAAGCTGTCTACATACCAAATTTCATATAAATTGGTCCAGCCGTTTGAGCGTGAAGAAGTAACAAACATGCACACACCCTCACAAACTTTCTCCTTTATAATATTAGTGTGAAGTGTGATTTAAAAGTCCGCTCCGCTCCACTTACTGTTTCACTTCACTTACTGTTTGTGTTTGAGTGGAGATTGCGAGCAGTGTGATTGGTCAATTTACGGTCCACTCCGCCCAGCTCCGTGGCAGTAGAAATCTATGGTAGAAACGCACCCTAAAAGTATGTATTTGTTGACATTTAAAATTTTCCATAATGAGGTCTTCGAACTTTGAACTGAGGGGCAATTCTCGTACCTAAAAACGTTCACAATCTCATGCCAGCGTCAATCAAAATGTCAAAAATGAAGGTAAACGCTATACAATTTCTGTCAGATTGAGTCTTGAGATGATATTGCGAACGTTGTTAAAAATACGAGAATTGCCCCTCTGATCCCTTATCAGTTCAAAGTTCGAACACCTCGTAAAATAATTGAAAAAAAAAAAAAGTAATGTCTTTTCATCGCTAGTTTTTACTGGCACAATAATAGTTCTGCAAAATATTCAGATATAAAGAGAAGTTTGCGCAGAACCGTTGTAAAAATTTTGGTGTGTTATTTCAAAATTTTATACGCTTTATAGAAGTTGATTCCCCTTTCTTTCATTTTACCTTTACCTTACCTTTCTCAACAGAAACCAGTAAAATAATAACTGGCAAGAGAGAATCGTTCCAAATCTTAACAGTCTGTTTAACTTCTCTAAAAAACCATTACCAAAGTATTGAGTTCAATCATTCCCATGATGCGTTCAGCCATAACTTCCCGCTTCCAAGGGACTGCTAAAACAATGAGGAGTTCTATAGTTCGTGACTTTTGTGCAAAGTTTTTGTTACATACCTATACGACCCTAACTTAACAATTTAAGGTTGGTTTTCCTTTGGAGGGGTGTTGAGTAACTTTGTCAGAATTAATAAGAGATTAGCCTTGGGTCGGCGTTAACTATGAAGGTTGGTATAATATTGGTAAGTTACTAAGTGGTTTTGGGCGTTAAAAGACATCATCAAGGGTCGATCAGAACTCTGCAGATGTTTTAGGATGATATTGGATAGCTTGAGTCCTTTTTGTTACGTTTAGGGTAATAATAACGAATATATTGGCAATATTGGAACCTTTTGGGATGATTTCGCTTTTGTTCTGTTTTAATTTTAATATTTAACGAAGTAAATATTTTTTGTAATTCATGTTCACATAATTTTTAGAATATCCCACTCATACCCTTTCCAGGTTCCGTGATAAAATTTGATGTCTTTCTGTTATTTGAATTTTGAATCTAATTGTATTTTATTTTATATTCATGATTTTTTTTAAGTTAATTACGTTGTTGTTTTGTGGTAAATGCTGTGTATACCTATAATAGGCATACATACCAGTACGTTTATTATCATTTTACTCTGATTTTTTTTCTATGTATTGCTGTTGGTGTACCAACCAAAGAGGAGCTCGTGGCTAAGTAATAACAGCCGCACGGGTCGATCCGTCAGGTTAAGCTACGCTTGCCGGGGTTGGTCAGTGGATGGGTGACCGTCTTTACATATCGAGATTCCTCCGTGCCTCGGAAAGCACGTTAAGCCGTTGGTCCCGGCTGTTATTCGTGGATCTTTGACGGTCGTTACGGGTCGTCAGAAGCCCGAAAGTCTGACAACCAGTCTTACCAAGGGGTATCGTATTACCCAGTATCTGGGTTGTGGAGGTCAGATAGGCAGTCGCTCAATGTAAAATACTGGTATTCAGCTGCATCCGGTTAGACTGGAAGCCGACCCCAACATAGTTGGGAAAAGGCTAGGCAGATTGATTGCTGTTGGTGTACCAAATATATAAATATTTCTATGTTAAGCAAAAAGTTAACACGTTTAAGTTTGTAAGTTTTGTTTCTAATTTTATTTTATTCAAGTTATCACGTTTCTGAAGAATGATTAAACGGAGTTTAAACTCTCAATAGCTAGTTGTCCGATAAAAATATCTATTTAAGCGAATTCCTTCTTAAGGCTGCCTGTCCACCGGAGCGGAGCGAGGCTGCGGAGCGGAGAAACGGAGAAATATTAACCAATAGGAGCGCGAGCGGACGGCGGAGTGGAGCGGACTTAAGATTCTATTGGTTAATATTTCTCCGTTTCTCCGCTCCGCAGCCTCACTCCGCTCCGGTGGACAGGCAGCCTTATGCTCGGTTTTTGAGGTCCTCAGATAAACCCTCGATAGTAATTCACGGGACTTTTAAGCCAAATTCTTAACTAATGAAGTGTTCAGAAACACGATATCGAACCGATAATCACTATCGAGGAGCTCGTGGCTAAGTAATAACAGCCGCACGGGTCGATCCGTCAGGTTAAGCTACGCTTGCCGGGGTTGGTCAGTGGATGGGTGACCATCTTTACATATCGAGATTCCTCCGTGCCTCGGAAAGCACGTTAAGCCGTTGGTCCCGGCTGTTATTCGTGGATCTTTGACGGTCGTTACGGGTCGTCAGAAGCCCGAAAGTCTGACAACCAGTCTTACCAAGGGGTATCGTATTACCCAGTTACTGGGTTGTGGAGGTCAGATAGGCAGTCGCTCCATGTAAAATACTGGTATTCAGCTGCATCCGGTTAGACTGGAAGCCGACCCCAACATAGTTGGGAAAAGGCTAGGCAGATTGAATCACTATCGAATGTATAAACTCCGTTTAAAAATCTCAGAAACTGGGCATACTTAAGTACGTTAAGTTTATAGTTAAGAGAACTTAATTAAAAAGAAATGTTTAAGAAATAATCAGACGGTGAAACTTTTTTGTTGATGAGAACCTACCTATCATCTTCAGCTTTTCTCTTAGTAAACTTTAACAATTAATTACGTGCTTGATAATAAGCATCTATATAATTTCTACCTCTAGAAAAAACACAGTCAAAACAAATAAGTAAGATATTATCGTTTATAAAAACAAAATCCTTTTCAAAAACAATTCACGTCCCTCTCATTAATTTTCTAGGAGATTTCTTCAGAAAAATGTATACTCTTCAAAGTTGAGAAGATTAGAAAAGAATTTAATACATTTTCTCATTACATTTTCAGCAGTTTTTCTCCTAATTCTGCGGTGAACTCATTACTGAGGAATGAGTGAAGTCTAAACCACCTCACACACCATGCGACATGCGACTGCTACAGCTCGACTATAAGACGCGACGACAGGCAGCGGCCGACAATCACACTTCACACTAATTAATATAAAGGCGAAAGTTTGTGAGTGTCTGTGTGTGTGTTTGTTACTTCTTCACGCTCAAACGGTTCCACCGATTTGTATGAAATTTGGTATGTAGGTAGCTCATACCCTGGATTAACAAATAGGCTACTTTTTATCCCGATCTACGCGTGTGAAACCGCGTGGTGCAACTAGTTTTCATATATTTTGTTCATAGCTCCGCGCACCTGGCGTTGAGTTACAGAGTTGCAGGCTAGGGGCAGGCCAGGCGCATTCTGCATTTTAGTTAAGAAGCTACAAGTACGCGGCGGGCTCGACTTGTCGGGCTAAGGCTGCCTGTCCACCGGAGTGGAGCGAGGCTACGGAGCGGAAAAACGGAGAAATATTAACCAATAGGAGCGCGAGCGGACGGTGGAGTGGAGCGGACTTAAGATTCTATTGGTTAATATTTCTCCGTTTCTCCGCTCCGCAGCCTCACTCCGCTCCGGTGGACAGGCAGCCTAATTCAGTGTGGGCTGCCGCACCGGCCGGCTCGCACATTAGTTCGATACTCACTCATGCGCCGCGTCGTAAAAGTAGACAACCTTACGAGTCGGAAGGTATAAGAGTTACGTGATAGAAAGAAAGGCAACTTCTAGATGAATCTAACCATTTGTGTGACCTGAATTGAACTTTATTATGTCGTAGCAAGAGTCGCTATTTATTTAAATGATTTTGCGTAGTGAATCTTCTATACTTGTACTATTATGTATTCTGTGCTAGGGGTCAAACGCTCTCGCTACTTGTCGCACGCACTGTGCTCGCGCACACCCGATAACAGTAGCATGGCAGTCGTCCGACGAAAGCCCGAGCTGCTTACGAAGTTCGCCGAACTACGCAAGCAGTTCGTGCTTCGTCGGACGACTGTATCATGACTGTGGTACAGGTCAGCGTCTTGTCGTCACAGTCGTATAGTCGCATAGTGTGCGTGGTGGTTAAGTCGAGGAGATAATACATTTGGAGTACTGGAGCACCCAATTTGTAAGATTACAAGGTCGTTTTCATTTTGTCTCCATTACACGCTCGGGCAGGCTTTGTTACAGTCTTCGGATGAATTCTAATAAACTTGTAACTATTGTCAGAGGCTTTTTGGAGAGTTTCTGAGTTTACGGATGCCTTAATAAGGTTGTGTTTGGTATTTACTGTTCGGGTATGTGTCTTGTTTTCTGTATGGGGATGTGAAAGGACATGTCCGAAGATGGTTTTTACCACACTAATATTATAAAGGCGAAAGTTTGTGAGTTGTGTGAAGGTGTGTTTGTATGTTTGTTACTTCTTCACGCTCAAACGGCTGGACAGATTAAGATGAAATTTAGTATCTAGATAGCGTATAGGTACCCTGGATTAACACATAAGTTATTTTTATGCGGAAAAAATGTAGTGTTCCCATGGGATGAGCAAAGAATTCAAATATATTTACTACTACTCTTGCAAACTCAAACGGCTCGACCGATTTTGATGAAATTTGGTATGGAAGTAGCTGACACCCTGAACACATACGCTACTTTATATCCCGAAAAAATATAGTGTTTTCGTGGAGTGAGCAATTTCTTGCCTCTAAAAATGTGAATATTTTTCTCACCGATTAAATAATACACGTTTTTTGTATTTCATAAACCGCGGGCAACACCGCGGGGCACAGCTAGTTATTACTAACTTTGAAACCGTGGCAAGAGGTACCGATATAACTTACATGATAATACATGTACATACACCTATAGTTGATAGTTTCAAACTCCATCATGTCTGGAAGCGTATGGCACACTAAGTGCTCAGTCACATCTGATTATGTGGTGAGCTTCACATTGTCACAGTATATTATTAATTATTTTAATACATTAATTTACCTTTCAATAACGTTTTACCATTTCACCACACACTTTCAATATATTATTTATTTTAATACATTCATTTACATTTCAATAACGTTTTACTATGTCATCAATGAAACTTCGTATATGCAATATGTCAACATAATTTTACTATACAGGGTGTAAGGGACAGCCCTCCGCAAACTGATTGGGTGAATTCAGTATGTCATACTAAGATGATACCGGTACATGAAATTTTTTTAGGAACGTTATGGGAATCCAATAAACCTGATTTGTTTGTGTTTTTGTGCACAAATTGGAGCGTCTATTACTGGTTGGGAGGTGTAGGTAATAGGTATGCGGTGAGTTCGATGAACTCTGTAGCTAGACAGAAAGTGAACAGCTGATTTCACGCGTCGTTCATTAGAGTATTTCTACATCCATTGCTGGTTTTTTTGTTTTCAGTTTTGTTTTTTTGCTATTTTTTTTACATAAATGGAGTGCTGCGAACACACAATGTAATTTTACATAGAAATAAAGAAAACGTAACTGAAAAAATATTTAAAAAATGAAAATTTTCCTGAGAAAATTTCCGGTGGAATATGATTCAAAATGAAGAGCTGAATGCACCCTGTTAGTTTGCGGAGGGCTGTCCCTTACACCCTGTATTAAACTGCAATAAAATTAGTTGTAATACTTATTAGGTATTTTATTTTATACCTAATAAGGTATATTACAAATCGGTCAGATTTGAATATTTTTTTTTTTTGTTTTATTCTCCTCTTAAAAGGGTGGTTTAAAAGAAAACAAGAAATTAAAATTTTGACAGGACAACGGCGGGTTAGCTAGTTTCTCAGAACAATAACAAAGCATAGAAGGAAGGCTAAAAACAGAATTCTGTAACTACCTTTATCCCGTTCTATTATTAGGTACGATAAAGGTACGATAAAGGATGTGGGAAAGAGATGAATGTTTTACTCTTTGTTTTACTTTCTTGGCATGGTCACAAGATCAATTGTCATTTGGTTAAAAAAGTTATAGTATGACGCGGCCAAATTTGATAGTACTTTGTTTCAATGTCTGACAGTTCGTTCATTGAACTACCTGACTTATTCGCGTGTTCATTGTTTACGTGTTTGTCGTAATCTTCCATGGTTTTGCGATGTTTTAATAATATTTCTACTGTTAGATTGCATGAATTCTTTGTTTAACTACAAACAGTGAGTGTGTGGACGCTGTGGAGCAATTTCTTGTGTGGTTGGGGGCTGCCAGTCCCATTCATAGCGAAAATAAAATGAACAATAAATATTGACCTTCCATCGGTAAGTTTTTGCTCAATTTCTTGTTGCATATGATCTGATAAACGAATATAAATACATAACAAATATTGCTGTGTCACTATATAGCTGAAACCAGTCGCAATATTTATTCCAATAGAAGTTATTAGCGAATATTCGGAAATTGTTTTGGGGTTATCTTGATCAGCCATAGTGACGGAAATAATGTTGTCGATACTTTTCTTTTACAGATTTCCTAGACGATGTGAAAAAAAAAATGGATAAATTGTATTGGTAGACGAAATTGGACTCAGCCACATAATATGCTCCAAGCATTTAAAAAAAAAAAAACATCCACTATTATGATATAATTAAGGTATTTTATTGGCAATAAATAGTATCCCGTTCAAATTAAAACTTGATTTATTACATTACAGGAAATACTTATGGAAGTCTGCGAAGAAGGACATAGCGCAGTACTGCAAATTAAAAGAACCGCTCACCATCAACAGCAATCTAACGTGAAGACAGGTATAAAATTTCAGAAATATGTTCACTTGATATATGCGATACAATGATATTATATTAAAAATATCATTGATGCGATATTATTCTTCTAATTATCCCAGTCGGAAATATAATCGTGTGCAAATTTATTTATTTATTTTTAATAAAAAATACGTAATTGTAGGATCCCGTAGCAATGGAAGTTGAAACAGGACCTAGTACATCGGTACAGATTAATGAATCGCCACTGATATTGACATCTCGTGAAATCATCTCACATCAGTCAGGTAAGACATACAAATAAAACTATATAACTAAATAAAAATGATGATAAAAAATCTTACATAAATTTTATTGAGAACTGTTCGTTTTAGGAATCCTTGACACAGATGACAATAACAAATTCAGAAATAATTGGATTCCATCCCGATTCAAGAAGACTGCGCTTTTGGCGAGTTCCTGGTCGCCAGAGCCGACTCCAGAATCCTTAGGAAGTTCATCCGTATTATGGTGTGGGCTGGAATTCGCGTAACAGATTATTAAAGTTGCTAGGCATTTTATTTTTTTATTTAAAATATTATCTGGTCGTTATTTATTTTTTTATGTGCGAAAAGTTTTTGTCGCTTTGGTACCATTTTGAATTTTCATAATAAATTTTATTTTTTCACTAACAACCATTTTATTTAACGAAATAATTCAAATCTCTATTAAATTACGCTTCACTGATTTAAAATAATATGTTACATAATTAAAAAGTATTAAAATAAAAATTATTAGGTACTTTGAATACCCTTGTTCCCTAGATTTGGTTGAGTAGTCTATGATGTAAAATTCAAAAAAATATGAGAAAGTAAGTTGCTAAAAACATTTGCAAAACCGAATGTCTCCCACTTGTTTTCAATAAACTCATCAGTTATTATGGCAATTAAATACATTCTGGTTTAGCCGGGTCAGATTTAATACATGAAGAGCTGTCGGGAACCAAGGAAGACTATTTAGTACATACTTTAAGTATTGTTTCATTTTGAACGAATATATTAAGTATTGGGATCATAAGGATGCCTAGTTAATTCAAAATTTTAGGTACGCACGGCTACAGATCAAGCTATACATTTCCAGTATAAGCTGATCTCGCATTGTATTTCCTTACAATGAGCGGTCAGTGTAAACTAGAAATGTATAGCTTGATGTGTAGCCGTGTGTACCTATATTATTCTTGGCAGTATAAGAAAGAATGTCATTGTAAATTCTATCGACGTTGAAATTGAGTGGGTACATCACTAGTCAGAATAAAATTAATGACAACCTACAAAATTTCGAAACGTCTTCTGTATACGTGTCCTTCTTTTACATCATAGCGGCTCCATAAGTCAAAATGAAACAAATATATTGAGTTCAGTTGCTATTTAACCACTACTTCTATGCTTGTTGTTCTTCTGAGGCTAGTTTTATATAAAAAAGTATAACATTGACAGTTAGACAAATAATTTTCTACGTAAAAGCCACATTATTTAATTCTTAAATAATATACAAATGTATAGTCTGTTGAAAAATCAGACCGAAGAGAACAGCAAAAATATCAACTCAACGACTGTAGAAAATATTAATATAATTTCAGCAATATATTTTATATTAATATACAGTACAAATTCAGTATCCACCAACACAAAATACAGATCAAGAGAAAACCTCACTGGTAGAAGACGTTTTATCCTTTTTAATGTCTCCCGCAAATGTTCCATAATTTGAACGGAGCTTCATAATTTCTGTAGATAAAAGAGCTTTCGAATTCTCAGTCAGACTAAAAAAAAATCTTATATAGTCCTGATTCCTTGGTAAAAGAAAATGCAACGTTGAAAACTTTGATGTTTCCTTCATTCAAATTTTAATATTTTACTTACTGCTCCTTTTCAGGGTTCCGTACCTCGGAAGGAAAAAATGGAACCCTTATAGGATCACTTTGTTGTCTGTCTAGACCCTTTTTCTCATGAACGCGTGGAGGAAAATTAAGGAAAATCAAGTTAAAATTAATATTAAATACGTAAAAAAAAACAATCTTCTTAGTCAACGCAATTAAAAAATACGGCCATATGCGACATAATTTTGATATTCGCAAATAAATCCATAACCTTTAGGCAAGAAGCTATGTCACAGCACAAGTAAAGAAAAATGTCCGAAAATTATTAATTTGTAGTTTTAACACATAAAAATGTTTTTTGCGATTACAAACATAAATTTGCAGTTGGAAAATTGACCGCGACGTTTATCATATTTGGGAGAGCATATTTGGGAGAGCAACTACAATGTTAAGTTTGTTTTTGGGATAAATTCATCATAGCTACGAAACCCTTCATTGTGCGTGATCCGACACGCACTTGGCCTGTTTTTCGTTAAAGGTGTCCGTTTTATGAATCACTTTGAGTCTTCATCTCCTGAGGCAAAAGTTCGTGAGTTATACTGTATAGTATTTCAAGCTGCTATTTCAGAAGGTAAAGGCAGCAATTTTTGGTCCAATTAAAATAAATAACATTTGGAATTGATAACTACTACCTACTATACCAAATTTCGTCGATAAAGGCATGATAACATAAAATTTTACAGGAATTGAGAACCTATTATAAATAGGTAGGTATATAAATGACTGGATGCACACAACTCCTTCGTGGTGTAATAAAAGTCGTTCAGATGCGTCAGTACTTATTTTATTTCAGGCATGAAGTAACAGTCAACCTCGTGAATTGAAATAAAATGAAATGCTTATTTCTGTAGATCTTTAGAACACTTTTACCGATAGCGCCAGCCTTTCCTAGCTGACCGATCCCTGAGAAGAAATGCAGAAGCAAACTCAGAGGTCAAGGTCTCTTTAAAAGTCTAAACATTACATTATAAGGATTTTATGTGAGTCTAACAGTGCAAGGCCATGTCTGGAAGGGCCTTTTGAAGAATGAGCCATTGCAGCTTTGAGTTGACCTGTACCAAAAGTCGGCATGCATGCATCAGTCATCGTGTAGCTCAACCCTGTATTAGGGAGCTCAACGACCCGTCACACGACGCTACCAAATCTGCAGGATATTTGCGTAGTCCTTATATAAAATACTCAACACTGCCAACCAGTTACAAAGTCATGTTGTCAATCTAGCCTGCATGGTACTCACATTCAAAGTCACTCGTAATTTCTTTATCACCATTGGTTCAATGTCACTTGCACTTCATAAAACGACGTGCTCGTCTATTTTCTATGTGACAGTTGTATAGTTTGAACATATAGGTATTGAAGTTTAAATTTTCTAGGAGTTGTTGTCAAAAGTGATAAAGAAATTTGTCACAGAATACATAATAGTACAAGTACAGAAGATTTACTCGACAAAATCATTTAATTAAATAGCAAGTCTTGCTACGACACAATAAAGTGTAATTCAGGTCGCACAGCGTTAATTACCTACAGTTATATTCACCTAGAAGTTGCCTCTCTTTCTATCGCTTAACTCTTATAACTTCTGACTCGTTTAGGGTTGTCTTCTTTTACGTCGCGGCGCGCGTAAGTGAGTATCGAACTAACGTCGCCACGCCCTGCGCGCGGCAACCCGCACTGAATTAGCTCGACAAATCGAGCCCGCCGCGTACTTGTAGCTTCATACCTAGAATGCGGAATGCGCCTGGCCTGCTATTGTTTAAAGCCAAATCTGAATTTATCAACTAGTCCAACCAAACTCCAGTGATTGTACAAAATTTTACTCATTCCTCTAATGCATTGAACAAAATCGAGCGCTCTGGCTGAAAGTTGAGCCGGACTGGATATTGCGATACGAGTACATACATTTTTGCATTGTTCTAGAAAACTCTATTTAGATAGAAGTTATTGTTGCTGCTTCAGATTGGAACATTTGAAAAGCGTATGAAACTCGCCCAATTGAGAGTCAGTTTCATTCTTTTATTTTATTTCGATATTGTTAAACTGGGATACAAATGCGAATACCTACAAAAAATATGATTAAAAATGTAAATTTGTATTTTTTTCTTCTTCCATGGGAGTAGGCAGAAATTACAGAATGCCACCTGCTACGATCAGCACTAATAAACAAGCAGCAAGTATTAATAAATCTGATTTAATGTGTGTGTATGTTGTGTGTGTGTATGTTCCTTTTATTCCAATCATGAGTCTATGTTACTTGAATTAAATTATTTGAATTTGAATTTAACTTTTCTGAATCTATCATTCGTGTTTCCGCAATCATTAGTAAAATATAGCACAGTGTAAAACGAAGTTAAAACCCCTCTTCTCTCTGCACCGAGATCAAACGTCACCCCCTCGCTTTGCAGCAAAAAATATTTCCCCATCTAAAATAGGAAACGCATACAAAATGAGAGGATATTGCAGCTTTCTCTGGCATCTTTTTAAATATGCAAATTTAAATACGATTACGGTGAGCGAGACAGTACTATGTTTAAAATTCTTTAAACTTTCACTCGTGGGAAAAGGATAGAAGTACGTCCTGCGTTTGGACTTAAATTTAAAAATGGTTAACCCAGATGCATAATTTAGAACCCTTTGCGAGATTAGTGATTTCATGATGTAGGCAAAGGTAATGAAATTATGAAGATTTAGGTGGGTTTAGTTATAAGAAACATAAATGTGGTAGCCAGCGAAAGAAATGAGCATGCAGAATTTTAAAACAAAGAAAATTCTGAATGCACATGAAACAAACATTGCTTGGAGATTCACAAAGTAGACAATATTGCATAGTTTTACAAGAACAAAATGCATATTACATTCCACTCTTGACCGTAGGTCTAAATAAATTAGAATACACTTTGAATATTAGTGCAATATACAAAGTAAATCTCGTTGTATAAGGAGAAACAATATCTCCAGTCCCTATCGTTATATTTGTGATAAATAAATAAATAAATAAATAAATATATGATACCACAGATCCTGGCAGTGCCAATACTTAATACTCGGCTGACAAGAGATGGAGCAATGCAGGCCTGGCATTGATTGCAGCAAGACTGACGAAGCCAACAATAATTCATGAAATTTTGTGACATATAGTTTAGTAAGAAATGTGAGTAAAATAGCCGCTGATGCAACATTGTTAGGTATATATATGTTCGGAATTTTGAGAAACGAAACTACAATGAAACTTTACTTCAAATTCATTATACAACGTGTCGTTTTGCATGGTATAGATCATCAAACTGAACAACTTTTTCCATGGCACCAACATCGTAATCGCGAAAAAATAATCAGACGTCATTTGCGTCGAATAGGTATTGAAGTTTTCTATGGGACTGTTGAAAATTTTTTCGCGATTACGATGTTGGTCTCATGGAGAAAATTGTTCAGTTTGATGTTCTGTATCACACCCTGAAATTTGACGAGGATGCATAACGACACGTTGTATAAAGTCAACTTAAATTAATAGTATAACCAAATCACCGTTCTCCCGTTCACCGTCTGCCGTTCTTTAATTGACAGTTGTATGAAATAGCTATAATACGGCAAATTGACGTAGTTGTGTCAATTTAATAATCAATTAATTTCCATGACTCTACAAGACAAATATTTTTTGTAAGTGGGTACAACTAGGCTTCATTCAACAGAATTCATATTTTTGATTTCCAACTCGACAATGATCAGTGACATTCAATTTAAGATTGAAAGGAAACTGATTAGACGTCGCCAGGTGAACCGTAAAAATACCTAGGCTTCTAATATAATTTGTCAAGTGCAAACGCAATAAGGAGAGCCCTCGTCATGCGCGACGGAATTAAATATTTCATGATTCCATGGATCTTGGAAAGGAAAGACTAGCCAATTACTTACAGGATTTCTAACTAAATTAATACTTTAATAAAGAGTAAAAGTCTAAGTAACTAAATCTCGTGATAAATTGTTTGCTAAAGTAATTTTAGAAGTAACGGTTCTATTCTCAGCTATCCTTTACAATATTATCGAAGCTAATCATGAGTGTTAAAAAGCCGTTAGAGAGAATTGTATAATCAAGACAAAACTCCTAAAATAAAATTGTAATAAAATCCAGGAATTGTGCCTAAAATTAAAAATAAGATGAACCAAAAGATAGATAACATTACTAGCAAGAAAATCAAATCAAAAGAAAGAAAAATTGTTTATTCTGCACAACTATCAGTAGAAGAAACAATGTGCATAACTCCAGCTTCCTCATAGGTGATAGAATAATTCTACCTATGCCAATATTTAAAGCATAATAGCTGCCATCGAAGTACCCAGTCTTAATTTAGCTGCCGCAAAAACTTCGTCAATATGAGTCGTTTAGTGTGTGTTAGCTAGAGTGACGTCACCCCAGCTTCCTCATTCAGAACAGCCAAACCAGTGAGGTTAGAGTTTTGGAGTAAAGTCAGAAAATTAAAGCATAATTGCTGCCTTCGGCAGCAAAATTTTCATATCTCTGGTCATAATACTCTATGAGTTATTAAACTTTTAATCATGTGTAAGCTGAAGTGACGTCATCCCAGCTGCTCAGTCATATCTTCCGAACGAAAGAAGATATGATTATGTATTATAGCTCAAAAATTAAAGCATAATAGCTCCCGAAGGCAGCAAAATTTTCAAATCTCTGGTCAAAATACTCTCTGAGTTATTAAACTCAAAATAGATATATACTGGATGACTTTTTTATCGTCTCGAAAAAAAATAGGTATATTAGGTGAAGAGAGTAGAAGCCTATGGCATACCTAGTTTTTTTTTTCATAGCTTAAACAGAAAACATTATCTAAGTACCAATAAATACTACAAATTCGATGTAAACTTTACATTTTTATACCATAAAAACAGAAATTTTGAAAAAAAATAATAAATCGTTTAAAAATATTGAAATTCAAATCTGATATGAATTTTTTTGATTTTTAAAAAAAAAAAAAAAAAAAAAAAAGATAGGTATGCCATAGGCTTCTACTCTGTTCACCTAATATACCCATTATTTTTCGAGAAGGTAAAAAAAGTCATCCGGTATACAAGAAGATGAAAAACTAGCAGATCCAAATCCTAGTACATCTGTAACCAGCGCAGTACGGCTGCCCCGGGGGAAATCAGGGATCACGCCGCGTTGGGCGTTAAGTCTCATGATGGGTGTGTCTGAACTCTGCCGCGTTTCTCCTGGATTTGCAGCTGTCCAGGAATTCTTTGTTATTACTATATTTAGATAAACGGACATAACCAGGGAAAGCATAAGCATAATCTGCCTATCTGCTGGGACACGGCCTACTCTGGGTGACAGGGAGTGGGCCGTTATACAACACGCGGGCCCAGTGCGGGTTGGGTCAGCAACAGAAGTCAGTTAACACTGCTACTTTTTGACATCATTTAAATTAACACAAAATGATACGATAGCATTTTTTTCACTAATTAAGATTTAGACAACACAAGTGTAAATAGACTTTTGTTGCTGACTGTACATGCGTTGAGTTTTTAAAGACTGGTAGAAATTAATTTACGTAGCTTGATAATGTTTTAAAAGTAGATCTAAAGTCGGATTTTGGATGTAATAAAAATACTTACAAACAAAACCTATGGAACTGAGACTAAAACAAATTGAAGATATCAACTACAAATTGTAACTTAAATAACGCACGACCCCTCAAGAGGTTGTGCGTTATTTAAGTTACAACTTGTAGTACTCATCATTATGAAAAACTTTTAATTAAGGACCATACCTTAAAAAAAATCTGCTGTTCCGTACATTTTGAAGCGAACATAAATGTAGGCAACAGCTGATTTTTTTTTCGCGCGCAAAGATTTTTAATTTATATTATTACCATAATTATTTACTCACTATTAAAGCCAGCTAATCAGCGATTCTCTTTAATATCAAACAAAACGAAATGTAAACTTTATTTTACTCGTTCCAAAGAGCTTTTAGGTTTATGAAATAAGGTTTTTAAACACCAAATATCATAATTACTACTCATTGCCAAGTCTCAGTTAGCAAGTGTAGCAATGGTTATTCCTTGTATGTACAAGGAAAAAGCTTTTCCTAATACACTCTTTATTTATTTCACTATAACCATATTAGCGACCCAGCCCTGCTTCGCACGGTTTGTACGACTTGACAAAACATAAATATAAGTCAAATAATAATATATTATACTTAAAAATCTTCCGAAATAAATTCTATAAATGATAGTTAAAACCGCATCAAAATCCGTTGCGTTGTTGTAGTGTCCGACCGAAAGTTCGGTTTCGGTTTCGGTCGAGTTTCGGCAAAAAAACGGGTTTCGGTTTAGTTTCGGTTTCGGCAGCAAACCTGCTGAAACTACGACTGAAACCGAAACTGCATTCGGGAGTTATCGCGCTGTGCTCGGTCATATTGGGCGCGGTAAATTCCATGCAAGCGACGAAGACATTTTATCGCGTCCACGTGCATAATCATGTCATGACTGGCTTGTGTTTGCAGTTCGTTTTGTTTGTTGTGAGTTTTCGTGTGATTTATTTCAAATTTGGTAAGTTTTATCACGTGATATAGCATAAGAGTAAATAGTAAACATAAAAAAATAATTCAATATAACAAACTAATACATGGACTATAGTAGAATCATTGTGTAACATAACTACTTATCTAAATATTTTTTTGGTTATGGATGATGCACCACTGCGCATCATCCATAACCAAAAAAAAATTTAGCCCGCGAAATTCCGGTTTTTTGCAATTTGTAGGTCCGTGTCAGGTTGTATCTTGATCAAAGTATGATACGCGGCAATAAAACATGTGTATTAATAATTTTACCCATAAAAATCATCAATACATTTCTCTAAGTTAGATTTCGTGCAGATTCGTTAGATTTCGTTCGTTTGAAGAATCTGCACGAAATCTAACCTATAGAGATGTATCGATGATTTTTATGGTTAAAATCATGTAAATACATATTATGTTTTATTGCCGCGTATCATATTTTGATCAAGATACAACCTAACACGAACCTGCAAATTGCAAAAACCCAAAAAAAAAATTAATTTCGCGGGATACACAGCACAATCACCTTAGTTTAACACACTTGCGAATGCGATACCTAAACAAACATTAGTTAGGTCCTTACTTAGTGCATTAGTGGTGATAAAGATTCAAATTTTCAAAGTTCATTTTAATATTTAAAAAAAAACCATGAATAACATTCAAAAGAAGAATCTACCTGGTAGGTATATTATTCTTTTAGGTGTACCTACTCCAATAAACAACTCACCTATTTTAAGCATGGCGCAATTAATATTTTTTTCTTAAATGAGAGGTTGTTATGTTGTTTGCAATAAGTGAAAATGTCGAAGAATGCATAGCTATGTGATATAATGACAAAAAATAAAACTGACTAATTTTAATAACGTTTTCTTTATTTTTCCCTCAAAACATGTCCTTGTAAGGAAGTATCGGTTTCGGTTTCGGTTTCGGCCGAAACTGAGACCGTTGCCGAAATTCGGTTTCGGTTCTAGTTTCGGTCGGACACTACGTTGTTTAGAAAAACAACGCGGCTACACAGACAGACACGAAAGGCGACTTTATTTTATAATAAGTCAATCTGCCAATCTGCTTAGCCTTTTCCCAACTACGTTGGGGTCGGCTTCCAGTCTAACTGGATGCATCTGTATATCAGTATTTTACATGGAGCGACTGCCTATCTGACCTCCACAACGCTGACTGGTGACTGGGTAATACGATACCCCTTGGTAAGACTAGTTGTCAGACTTTCGGGCTTCTGACGATCCGCAACGACTGTCAAAAATCCACGAATGACAGCTGGGACCAGTGGTAACGGCCGCGACTTACGAGTTGTAGGTCGTAGGTTCGAACCCTGATATACGCTTTAATTTGTGTCAATTATTTCATCACCACTGTTCTCAAAACAGCATAAGCAACAAGCTAAAATACAAACTACACAATTCTGTCTAAAACCAGCAAAGGAGCGATATTAATGCTCAAGTTATCGGCAACACAAACAGAACTTGTATCGAAGTGAGCAGAACCCTCGAGATTGCAGTTGCTATGGTCACAGATTAATACAGATCCACTCCGGAAAATCATTTTTCATTCAAATAAAAAGCGACTCTTGCACAATTTGACACAATAAAGTGCAATTCAGTTCGCAGAACGCTAATTACCTACAATTATATTCACCTACACATTGCCTCTCTTTCTATGGCGTATTTCTTATACCTTCGGCGCGCGGCATTTCTACTGAATTAGCCCCGTGGACGGGGCCCGCCGTGTAGTTGTAGCTTCATACCTAAACTGCGGAGTGTCCCATCTGTATTAATCTGTGGTATGGTACAGTCGAGTTCATTAATACAGGGTGTAAGGGACAGCCCTCCGCAGACTGATGGGGTGAATTCTGTACATCATACTACGATGACCAGTACATGAAATTATTTCAGGAACGTTATGGAAATCCAATAAACCTGATTTGTTTGTGTTTTTGTGCACAAATCGGAGTGTCTGTTACTGGTTGGGAGGGGTAGGTAATAGGTATGCGGTGAGTACGATGAACTCTGTAGCTAGACAGAAAGTGAACAGCTGATTTCACGAGTCGTTCGTTAGAGTATTTCACCATCCATTGCTGTTTTTTTTTTTGTGTTTTTTTTTTGCTGTTTTTTTTTACATAAATGGAGTGCTGCGAACACATAATGTAACTTTACATTGAAATAAAGAAAATGTAACTGAAAAAAACTAATAAAAAATGAAAATTTTCCGGAGAAAATTTCCGGTGGAATATGATTCAAAATAAGGAGATGAATGCACCCTGTTAGTTTGCGGAGGGCTGTCTCTTACACCCTGTATATTGGCACTGTCAAGGATTCAAAATATTGTGAGTGTTGGAAAGCTCAATAAATTAGAACCTGTACGTATATCAAAAATATGTCCTCAAGTGAATGGTTCAATAATATACGCTCAGAATAAGGAGGAAGTACAGGATAGTGCAGTCACATATTAATGAATCTAAATCTTGACCACAATTTTTAAAGATGCTTATGGGTCGATCCATCCGGTTAAGCTACGCTTGCCGGGGTTGGTCAGTGGATGGGTGACCATCTTTATATACCGAGACTCTTCTCGTACTTACCAGTCTTACCAAGAGGTATCGTATTACTCAGTAACTGGATTGTGGAGGTCAGATAGGCAGTCGCTCCATGTAAAATACTGGTATTCGGCTGCATCCGGTTAGGCTGGAAGCTGACCTCAACATAGTTGGGAAAAGGCTAGAGGCAGATGCTCAGTCACTGAAACTGCACGTCTACATTAACATTGTTGTGACGTCAGTCTTTATCATGCATCAAACTATTTTGTCTTAAATTAACTATACCTTATACTCGTAATATTTGTACTAAGTACACACAACTAAGATTTTGTGAACTAAACAACTTATTAGTAAGTCTAGGATCAATCATCAAGAAGCATTCTTCCATTTAAAATTACATTTTACGTGCATTTTTTAATGATAATAATTATGAATAGACTGGAAAACTTAGTTACACGATACTCGACAGCTGTACGCTATGATCGAACTTCACCAATCAAAACAGACGCAATAGATCGCGTCCGCATACGCGATCCATTGAGTCCATATTATTATTCGGAAAAATATTAAGTATAGGGTGTAAGTGTAAACAGTGGCAATATTTTAAGGGGTATTATACTCATCATTATTAACAATTTTTACTATGGGACCAAATCTGAAATAGTGAAAAAAAATCAGTTTTTCCACAAATTTTGACGAATTATCCATACTAATATTATAAATTCGAAAGTAACTCTGTCTGTCTGTCTGTCTGTCTGTCTGTCTGTTACCTTTTCACGCCTAAACCACTGAACGGATTTCGATAAAATTTGGCAAGGCTATAGATGGCATCCTGGGGACGGACATAGGCTACTTTTTTTTTTCAAAAATAATCCTACAGGGGGTGATATAGGGGATGAAAGTTTGTATGGGAAACTCAGTATTTCTTAAGTTAGGGATGTGAAAATTAAAATGTATGCTTTTGATAGGAAATAAAGATATATGCGGTTCTGCGTTTTTGAAAAATCATCCCCTAAGGGGGTAAAATAGGGGTTGATTTTAAAATTTACAAAACTGCATGGATTTCGACAAAATTTGGCAAGGCTTTATAAAGCATCCAGGGGATGGCCATAGGATACTATTTTTTTCAAAAATAATACTACAGGGGGTGATATAGGGGATGAACGTTTGTAAGGAAACCCAGTATTTCTTAAGTTAGGGATAAAAAATGTATGCTATTGGTAGGAAATTAAGAAATATGCCATTCAGCATTTTTGAAAAATCATCCCAGGGGTAAAATAGGGGTTGATTTTAAAATTTACAAAACTGCACGGATTTCGATAAAATTTGGCAAGGCTTTATATAACATCCTGGGGAAGGACACAGGCTACTTTTGGTATTAAAAAATAATCTTACAGGGGGTGATATAGGGGATGAAAGTTTGTATGGGAAACTCAGTATTTCTTAAGTTAGGGATGTGAAAATTAAAATGTATGCTTTTGATAGGAAACAAAGAAATATGCGGTTCAGCGTTTTTGTAAAATCATCCCCTAAGGGGGTAAAATCGGGGTTGATTTTAAAATTTACAAAACTGCACGGATTTCGACAAAATTTGGCAAGGCTTTATATAGCATCCTGGGAAAGGACATAGGATACTTTCAAAAACAATACTACAGGGGGTAATATAGGGGATGAAAGTTTGTAAGGAAACCCAGTATTTCTTAAGTTAGGGATAAAAAAAATATGCTATTGGTAGGAAATTAAGAAATATCCGATTCAGCATTTTTGAAAAATCATCCCCTAAGGGGTAAAATAGGGGTTGATTTTAAAATTTACAAAACTGCACGGATTTCAATAAAATTTGGCAAGGCTTTATATAACATCCGGGGGAAGGACACAGGCTACTTTTGGTCTTAAAAATAATCTTACGGGGGTGATATAGGGGATGAAAGTTTGTATGGGAAACTCAGTATTTCTTAAGTTAGGGATGTGAAAATTAAAATTTATGCTTTTGATAGGAAATAAAGCAATATGCGGTTCAGCGTTTTTGAAAAATCATCCCCTAAGGGGGTAAAATAGGGGTTGATTTTAAAATTTACAAAACTGCAAGGATTTCGACAAAATTTGGCAAGGCTATAGATAGCATCCTGGGAAAGGACATGGGCTACTTTTTGTCTTAAAACATAATCCTACAAGGGGTGATAAAAGGGATGAAAGTTTGTATGGGAAACCCAGCATTTCTTAAGTTAGGGATATGCCCTATGTTTTCCATATGAACGTTCCCATGGGATATTTTCCGACATCCACGCGGGCGAAGCCGCGGGCAAAAGCTAGTGCGAATATAAATGTACCGAACAACCGATTTTTTTTCGCGATTTCAGGTTTGGTCCCATAGTAAAAGTTGTTCGTAATGATGAGTACAATGACCCCTTGAAAGATTGCTACTGTTTACACTTACACCCTGTATATCCCTATACATTTATTAATATATAAATATATACAGGGTGTAAGTTTAAACATTCAGACAAAAACAAAAAATCTGCTGTTCAGTTCATTTATGTTCGCATAATTCGTCAAAATGTAGGGAACAGCCGATTTTTTTCGCGATTTCAGGTTTGGTCCCATAGTAAAAGTTGTTCGTAATGATGAGTACAATAATTCCTTAAAAGATAGCCACTGTTTACACTTACACCCTGTATATTTTTTCCCTTAAGTAAAAAACAAAGAAATATAACGTAAACAATTCTGGCATTACATATTCTAGCTTCTAGTATGGTCAACTTACAAAAATCTTACTTTCTACTTAAGGAGAAAGAAACTAATACGATGCAAATGGATACGATGTAGGTATTACATCAATTGACAAGTAACAAGTTTAATTATGACAAAGTTCAAAAGCGACTGTACGCACTTTTTTAATTTTGATCCGTCAAATTTTTCACCAATCAAAACTCTGATCAATTTCATCATCATTCATTAATAATTCTTGCTCTAAATCTCGTCTCTAAACTCTAACAGTTGCATTACGTTGATTCCATCAATCGCAGTGCACGAAAACCGTTCACGTAATGAATTAGTCGGTACCGGTAATTACCAGCGTCCCAGCACCGACCGCAATGCGGTCCAGTGGTCCAAGATTCGCAAACAGCTTTTTTATAATTCACCGTTTTCCAGATGGTGCACCGTGTTGATGAAGCGTGCTAATAGTTCGCTTTGAAAAACTAGTAGATGTTGACACTGTGTTTCCTTGTGTTGTTGTTGGCGTTGTAAATTGATTTTGTTTTGGTTATAATTTTTTAAGTTTTTGTGTCTCATTTCACTAAAGGAAGTTAAAGTTCTAAATACAAAATGTATCAATAGCCGCAAACATTACGAGGTATTTATCAAATTAAAACTTCAGGCCTAGGTATCACGAAAATAAGAAAATCTTTTTAAGCCGCGGTGTTAGCTCAATATTCACAAATATTGGTTTCTTGGATTGTCGAGTATGACGTAACGCAATGAAACTATCCGACCGCGACGCTAAAAATACAATGGACACAGAAGGGTTTAAAGAAAAACTTTAACCGAATAGAATAGTAAAAAATAGTTTAATATTCCCAGTAAAAACATTGGAAGTTGCTCAATACTCTCAATACTCAATATATTTATTTGCATTCCACAATGTTAGCATAGGTGGTAGGTACATTATAAAATATACATCAGTTTACATAGATCATTGTGGACCCTGTCGGGCACTGCAAAATAGGTTGTAGGAAGAGGGCTATTATTACATTATTATTTGAAAAAGTAAAATATAAAAAAAAAAAATCCTAATAAGTACTCACTTCCACTTTTATTTTATTATTGGTTTTGATACTTATTCATTTTTAATTAAGTATTAATTTAATTTATCATTAAAATATTCATTTACATTATAGTAGCATTTATGGATTAGGTATTGTTTTAATTTATTTATAAATAGATTAAATTTTTGTTCATCTTTAATTGCTTCGGGTAATTTATTATATATTTTAACTGCCATTACTAAAGTGCTTGTTGAGTGCATTTTCAGCTTAGAGCCGCCAGGTAGGTTTAGTCTATTTTTGTGTCGTAGTGTATAATTTGCTTGTATGTTTTCTCGTGTAGTGAATAATTGTTGATTGTTTCTAACAAATTTACATATTTCTAATATATATATACAGGGAAGTGTTAAAAGTTTATGTTCTTGAAAATGTGGTTTGCAGCTGTCTGTGTCTTCTATGTTAACCAGGATTCTGATCAGTCGTTTTTGTAGTGTGAAAAGTGTAGGTGCATGTGTACTGTTTCCCCATAATATCACGCCGTAACTGAGCCACGCGTATGCGTAGGCATAATAGGTGACAAGTGCTGTTTTTAGGTTAGTGGTTTTTTTAACTTCACGAAGGGCGTATGCAAATTTTGATAGTTTTGATTTTATCTTTTTGATGTGTGACTTCCAATTAATGTTTGTATCTATAGATAGGCCAACTAGAGTAAATTCATGAACGACTTCAATTGTTGTGCCATTGTAAGTGAAGTTTATGTCTAGTGGGGTTTTTTGACGGGGGTGGAAGGGCATTATTTTAGATTTAGAGAAATTAATTTCGAGGTTATGGTCATTCATCCAAGTTATTGATTTATTTAATGTATTGGTTAGGTCCTCGCTCAAGCCAACGTTGTTCACGCATGACGTTAGAAGTGAAATATCGTCGGCAAACAAGACGCATGGCCCTTCTATGGTTTTTGGAAGGTCATTTATGTAAATGAGGAAGAGGAGGCATCCAATTACACTTCCTTGGGGAATAGAGGCGTTAATTATTTTGCTGTCTGATCGAATATTTTGAATTTCTTTGGTGTCTTCATTACAAAATTCTATTTCGACCTGGTGTTCTCTATTTGTTAAATAGGATTTAAACCAGTCGTGAGCCTTCCCGCGGATCCCTATACCTTGCAATTTATTTAGCAGAATGTCGTATTGCACTTTATCGTAAGCTTTGGTCATATCTAACAGTAAACCTACAGCGTATTTTTTGTCATTTATTATATTTAAAGCTTCCTGTATGTATTTATAAATTGCTAGAACAGTGGAACGGTTTCTGCGAAATCCGTTTTGGCATTCATTAAATATTTTGTATTTTTCGCAGAAGGAGTAGACACGATTGCACATTGCTTTTTCAAAAATTTTGGAGGCGGTTGGTAAAAGAGCTATTGGACAGTAGTTGCTTGGATCAGTTTTCGAGTTTTTTTTATGGATTGGTTTTATTAGTGCTTTCTTTAGGTAGTCCGGGAAAGCGGCGTCTTCGAAAGATTGATTTACTAGCAAGTAGAATGGTAACGTAAGTTCGTTTGCACATTGTCGTATTAACATTGGTGGTAACTCATCTATTCCATGACTTTTTTTGCTTTTTAGGTTTTTTAATAGTGTATTTATTTCGCCGGGGTATACTGGGCTGAGAAACATGGTGTTTTCAGTGGGGCAGAGCACTGGGGCGCCCCGCGGCTCATTGCTAGGTGCTTTGTTGCTATCCTCGCCAATGGACGCAAAAAAATTATTTAAAAAGTTTGCTATTTGTTTAGGTTCAATGACATTTACATTATTTATTTGCAATTTAATATTTTTTTTATCCCTTTTTATTTTCTTATTTGTTCTTTCATTTATAATACTCCACATAGTTTTTACTTTATTATTTGATTTTTTTATTTTATTTATATATTGTAATTTCTTTGCTGTTATAACTGTTTTCTTTAGTGTTTTTTCATATTTTTTATAGTTCTGTTTAATTAGTTGATTATCAGTTTTAAGTGTAAGTATTTTTTCAAGCCTTTTATTCCTACATGAAAGTTTGATGCCTGGGGTTAGCCAATACTTTTTATAGTTTGTTTTTAATTTAATTTTCATTTTAGGTATACATTGGTTTAATATGTTGGTCAATGTGTTATTAAATGCTTCATAGTTTTCATTTATATTTTGATTTGCTTGTATTATTTCGTTCCAATTTAATTCATTTAATTTAGATTTAAATAGTTGCTCCGCAAAAATACACTTTGACGTCGAACATCTTTATATTTTCAGCGATAACGACATTCTTTTTTTAAGAGTTTAATAGAATTAGCATTTTTTTTAAACTTTAACCGGACAATTATTTAATTTATTGTGTACATTCTAAATAATCTAAAGAAAACTGGGAAAATAAATGCAAATTTGCAGCTTAGTCACATCTCGGCAACACAAATATTATTTTAAATTTTCAACATTATTTCAAGGCAGCTAATGGTGACTATAGATTACGCGGTTGTGTGACGTTTAAAATCGTAGTCAGTCAGCGCCTTAAGAGCGTTGACTCGGTACGGCATTTCATACAAACTTTCAAGTCCTTTTTTATCGAAATGAATGAACCGATTTTAATGAAACTTCATACGCATAAGTAGGATACATAGGTCTAAAAAGTTAGTAAAGAACATTTTCTAAATGTCTTATTTAAAAAAATATAAATGGAAATCTCTGCTTCTATGGAATATTTAAAATCGGTCTAATTTAGCTGCAACACTATTTTTCGAAAATGTTCTTTACTAACTTTTTAGACCTATGTATCCTACTTATGCGTATGAAGTTTCATTAAAATCGGTTCATTCATTTTGATAAAAAAGGACTTGAAAGTTTGTATGAAATGCCGTACCGAGCCAACGCTCTTAATATTCTCGTGCAATCTTGTCTCTCTAAGATCAACATACGACCTAATACTAACCTGCAAATTGCAAAAAACGTAAGAAAATTTGAATTTCGCGGGCTACCGAAAAAATATTTTACTTTTATCACTTCTGCGCGCTATATACTAGTGTAGTTTTTTCTCAACTTTCTAGCATAAAATTCAAAACGTGTTATACGTATTCTGCAATTGTCGATTCACCCACAAATAAATTAAAATCGGGAGAGTCGACACCGAAAAACAAAAATGGTTTACTCGCCTGAATCAGTCGAGTAAATTCGAGCAAATCGACTAATAAGCCAATACAACAATTCAAGATTTACGTTTTAAATTCAAAACCGAATATACGTTTGACAAAAATATATTTTGAAAGTTTCCAAAGGTGACAGATCTCACGTAAATCAAAGTTCAATCGAGAAAAGTTAGCGAATAGTTAAAACTACAGTAGTAAAGTTTGAGCATATTGTTAAAACTTTTCTAATAAATAAAATTGTTCTAAACTTTTACTACATCGCGGAAAAGTTATTTCATTATGAATTTTCATTTCGTTTTCTTATACTAGAGTGATGAATATTTTAAAGAAGTAAAAACAGTTGGGTTTCTTTATTTTACCAGTTAGGATTTTGATTTTGGCTGTATTAAGGATCCTGAGTAATCATAACCGCACAATGAGGATGCTCCAAAACACAAGGAAAAATATTTGATAAATTTTTACTCATGAATAACCACCCACGCGCAGCCCTCCCTGCGCGGTTCCCCCTAACACGATGTCAAACATTTTTGTCGGCGCGCAACTGTGCGCATGCGCACCTATACACGGTTTTTATGCAAAATATTTCTATGAACTGATAGTAAACTAATGACTGTTTCTTAAAGTGTGACTAGGCAGCACGTCAGATTATACCAAGCTGTCAAGTTTCTCCAAATGATTTTAAACCTTAAAACGTTCAAGGTTAAATTCAAAATCAAATGAGATTTGTAATTAGTAATTTGTAGTAATTTGGCCTGCTGCTGTGTGTACCGTATATTTTGTTCAAAAACCAACATAAGATTTTAAACTCTGTGGTTATTTTAATTTAAAAATTCAAAGCTACAGAAATATTAGTCAACCAGCCAGCAATATTTCAAGCCATCAAAGCTACTCTAATCTCCAAACTTAATCAAAACCAAAACCAAAATACCACCATCCAATTTCCCACCTCACTTTAACCAAACGGCCCGAAAAACACTTCTTCCAGGTTTATCTGCAATTGTTCGTTGTAAGTGCACTAACTCTTCTAGCGAATTAATGGTTCATTACCTCCGGTCTTACCTTATGGAGAACAGGTGAGCAGTCTTTACGATGCTTTTACAACTGCTTCGGTGCTTGCAAGACCGCCAAAGTTATGGTCTCCGAGTCTTCAAAGTGTCTTATGTAATTGTGTTTTAGAAATATAATGGGTTCGGTTACGGGTGTGGGTTTTAGAGCTGTTTTAGAACCGTTATTACTGGTTAGTGGTTAATTTTGAGGTTGTGTACGTTGTAGATCTGCAACTTTGTATGTGTTAGAAAATAGATTGATAAGTGTGACCGATTTACATTTTTCACCACGATAAAATAGTAATTTACTGTAGCGTAGCGACCTCTGTCGTTGAGTGGCGGAAGAAATGATGTGATTTGTGTCGTTCATTTGCGCTAGTCGCTGATAGATGGCGCTTGCGTTTGTGAATGAATCTCTTACGAGTGCCCATTGAATATTTGATAGTAGTTATCGCTCCTCGACGCCAGAGGGCCGCTTTTATGAATGGGCTATTGTGTGTTTATCAATGGCCAGCGTAGTTATCGCTCCTCGACGCTAGGGGAAGCACTGTAGAATACGTTGGAACATTCTGGAAACTTCTAGAACCGGAAGTGGTCGTAAATGTTAATCCTTTTCCGCCCACTCTTAAATTTAGATAGTTAGTCCGCTTTCAGAGCTACTATGGTGAACAAGTTTTCGTAATGTTCTAGCGCGTAGTTTGTAGAGGGTCGGTAATTATTTAACCAAAGCCATGTTTGCCTATATCAGTGCGTGTAATTAATTAGTTTGTTAGCTATGGAATACCGACAATAAATCGGGTAATAACGAGTCGTGGTTTTATTATTCTATTTAGTCCTCTGTCCTCAACATTGGTCCTTCGAGAGCCGGATATAGGCAGGCATAGCTTTGGTTTGCCCTCACGCGAGAGTGGTAGTGTGGTGTAGTGCAGTAAGTGTCGACATGGTGAAGACACGCGGTATGCAAGAACCCGTCACAGCGGCAACGGAAGGGGACGGGCCCGTCTCCACGGAATCGGCGACAGCGGTGGGGCCGACAGGCACACCCAATAATTCCGTCACAGATTCGGACCCGACCCAGCCTCACAGCCCTGGGGCGACGACAACTCCACACAGACAACCACTGGACGAGACGAGAACCAACAGAAAGGCGTTGGCCCGAGCGAGACTGGAGCTCGCCGCCGCTAGGCTAGCGCTCTTGGAAGCGGATTCAGCAGACGAAGAATTTTTGCCGGGAAGCTCGACTGCGGCATCGAAACGTCAGACGGACGCCGCGGACGCGCTCGGCGAACACCGCGGCTACGTCCGCCCGCCGCAGTCGCGACTCATGTCGCCACACGATGATCAGCCCACCCCACCGCGTCGCGGGGACACACGGACGGCGACGCCACATGACGCGCCGCCGCCCTCACCGCAACGCGGCGACGAGGGGAGCCTTCTGAAAGGACTGACTCAAGCATTGTTAGAGGTAGCGCGGGGTAACCCCGCCGCCAGCAGGTATGGAATTGATTTACCTATTTTTAGTGGCCACGCGGGCGAATGGCTGCATTTTAAAGCAGCATATAATGAGTCAGCGTCGACTCACACAGAGGCAGGGAATTTGGCCCGCCTCAGAAAATCTTTGAGAGGGCCAGCAATGGAGGCAGTCAAATGCCTATTTCTAGGATCCTCGGCCGCTCAAATTATGCAAAGGTTAGAATCTAGGTTTGGGCGACCAAACGCACTAATAACTTACGAGTTAAATAAATTACGTCAGTTACCTAAACTATCAGATAACCCTACAGATATATGTGTGTTTGCATCTAAGGTCACGAATGCCATTGCCGCGGTGCAAGCTCTGAAAAGAACAGAATTTTTACATAGCCCGGAAATGATTTCCGTAATTACAGAAAAATTATCAGTTACGCTTAGAAGCCGGTGGTATGATTATGAGTTTGCTGCGGGTGACGCAGAGCCCGGCCTAGTAGTGTTGGGACGATTCCTCGATAGAGAGGCCGATATCAATGCGCGTCACGCCTCAGCAGAGGTGGAATATAAACGAGAACGTCCACAACGGTCGGCTCAAAAGTCATTTAATATAGTAGAGACTGAAAAAACACCGTGTGTAATATGTAGCGAAAAATGTAGCAGCGTGGCTGTCTGTAATAACTTTAAGAAAATGTCGATAACTGATAGATGGGAAACTGTACGTAAAAATAAATTATGTTTCAGGTGCCTGAAACGACGGACCTGGAATCACAAATGCAAAAGTAAGCAGTGTGAAGTGCAAGACTGCGAGCACTATCATCACGGTCTGCTGCACAGTGGCAGTAGACGAGAAGAGCGTCCTCGTGTCACATCAACAGACCACATAGCATCGAGCGTCGACACCACGCCGTGTGCTGACACCGCGCCGCGTGTCGACACAGCACAGTGCGCTGACAGCGCGCCACACGCCGTCATCAGCAACACGAGCACGCCGCGCACATACAACCGAGTTTTGCTGAAAGTGGTACCAGTGACACTATCGGGACCAAACGGTAAAGTAGAAACATTTGCTTTGTTGGATGATGGATCGACAATAACACTACTTACTACTGACGTCGCACAGCGGATAGGTGCAAAAGGCCCCAATGAGCCATTTTACATCGAGGCCGTAGCGGGCACACGTATCGACGTTACAAACTCGTGCCGAGTCAAGGTAAATATACGAGGTAAGTACACAACCGAAGGCCTAGACATCGAAGCCAGAACTATCGACAGACTTGAATTATCAAGCCAGTCAATACGCGCAAATGACCTGGTCGGCTTCGATCATCTGACACCTATAGTCGAGCAGCTCTCATACGACACAGGCGTGCCAACTGTCTTGATAGGCCAGGACAACTGGGCGCTCTTACTTGCCTCAGAAGTGCGAGTAGGTACAAAAGGTCAACCGGTAGCATCACGTACACCACTTGGCTGGGCTTTACACGGCCAAACCTGCAATCTGACAAAAGTACATCTAGTACCACAGATCAGAGAGTGCTGCAGTCATGTAAGTACAGACGAAACTATAGAAAAGCTCATGCAAGAATACTTTAGCCTGGAGTCGCTAGGAGTGCAACCGCGTCGACCACAAGCAGACCCAGAGATGAGAGCCTTGAAAATATTAAAGGAAACTACGCGAGCTCTACCTGAAGGCGGTTATGAAACAGGTTTATTATGGAAGAATGAAGGTAGGTGTTTTCCAAATAACCACGCTTCCGTGCTCAGTCGACTACAAGGCACTGAGAAGCGTTTAAGCAAAGACCAAACTGAAACAAAAATATTCAGAGCAGATGAAGGCGCTGATAACAAATGGGTATGCAGAACTAGCGCCATCAGCGCCACCTGATGGACACAAGTGGTACTTACCACATTTTCCAGTCATTAATCCGTCTAAGCCAGGTAAAGTCAGAATCGTGTATGACGCAGCGGCACGCACACATGGGGTGTGCCTCAATGATTATCTTTTGACGGGGCCAGATCTCCTACAATCACTCCTTGGCGTGTTAATGCGATTCAGACAAAAACCTGTCGCCGTGTCAGCAGACATAAAAGATATGTTTTTGCGCATAACGGTAAGAGCGGAAGACAGAGACGCACTTCGTTTTCTATGGCGCGATGACCCGACTTTAACGCCCATCGAATATAGAATGAAAGCGGTGTTGTTTGGTGCGACATCTTCCCCGAGTACCGCAATTTATGTTAAAAATCATAACGCACTGGTTCATGAGTCTGACTACCCCGAAGCGGTGAACTCTATAGTTCGAAATCACTATATGGATGATTACTTACAGAGTTTTGACGACGCAGAAGAAGCGAATCGTGTATCTAAAGCAGTCAACGCTGTACATCGGCGAGGTAACTTCACACTGCAGAAATGGGCGTCCAACGAGCCGGCCGCCATCGCAGGCCTCGCAACTGAGCCAGCAGAGGCGGACACTCTGCTCAACAAGGAGGAGAAAATTCTCGGCCTCATCTGGCGACACCACAATGACAGTTTGGGATTCAACTTCAGGAAAGTAGACCCTTCTTATTTAGACAAGCAGGTTACGAAACGCCAGTTATTAAAAACGGCGATGTCTCTGTATGACCCGCTGGGACTAGCCGCGCCGTTTACGACACAAGCGAAGTGCATAATGCAAGACACTTGGCGTTTAAATATCGGTTGGGATGAGCGCCTACCTGAAAGCTTAGAGCGTAAATGGCACGACTGGTTAATTGCTCTGCAAATTCTAAAAGGCGTTCGTATCCCACGTTGTTACCCGGGATTTAATGACTCAACTGGTTTAGAATTGCACGTATTCGTGGACGCGAGCGAACGGGCCTATGCCACAGCAGCATATTGGCGTTCAGTGAACGACATAGGTCAAGTTAATGTGTCGCTCGCGGCAGCGAAAGGGCGCGTTGCGCCCCTTAAGGTCACATCTATACCTAGACTTGAATTGCAGGCTGCCGTCCTCGGCGGGCGACTGGCGCGCTGTGTGGAAGAAGAGCACGATCGTCGCGCTGACCGCCGAGTCTTCTGGTCCGACTCGCGCACCGTGCTAGCGTGGCTGCGCGCCGGCGCGCGCGCCTTCAAACCGTTCGTCGCGCACCGAGTAGCAGAACTAGAAGAAACAACCCAGCGAAGCGAATGGCGCTGGGTCCCCACCGCTCACAACGTCGCTGACGACTCGACTCGCGATACACCATCTCACTTCACAGCGAGCCACCGCTGGTACACCGGTCCTTCGTTTCTGTACGACGACGAAAACGCCTGGCCGCAAGAAACAAACTCGCACCCCAGCCTCGACACTGGAGAGGAGCGTGTCACCACTGTCACGGCGCACAAACGATCGACTACAAGAGAGGCGCTACCCGACGTTACACGTTTCTCTTCCTGGCTGCGACTCATCCGGGCCACGGCGCGCGTGCTTCAATTCATCGACCGACTTCGAGTGCACACCACAGCCGCTACCCGCAAACGCAATAGTCGCGTTACCACAGACGACCCGAACTGGAAGGCGCAGCAACGGGAGACTACGAGGACGCGATCCGGAGCGCATAGTCGCAACCTCAGCGTCATGCCGACGGTCTACATACCTCTTGGTACACAGTACACACGTCGAGCCGAGTTCCTGTGGACACGCGCCATACAGGAGGAATGTTTCCCGGAAGAATTGCGTCACGTCACCGGCGGGAGAGCGGTACCAGCCGACAGCCGTTTGAATCGGCTATCTCTGACAGTCGATGAACACAACATAATAAGAATACGCTCGCGCATCGCAGCGGCGGCCGACATATCACGAGAAACACAGTCGCCAGCAGTATTGAATGCCACACTGATAGATCGGCACTCGTATGAAGATGTGCTTCATACACTTCTGACAGAGGTAGAACACACAGTTAATTCACGACCTTTGACCCATGTATCGGTTAACCCAGACGACGAGGAGGCTCTGACGCCTAACCACTTCCTGCTTGGCGCACCCTCTAAAGTACCGCTGCCAGGGAATTTCACAAGACCGGATGAACTACGCCATTCACACTGAAGAGCGTCGCAACGACTAGCGGACCTATTTTGGCAACGATGGCTGCGCGAAGTACTACCTACATTTGAAAACCGGCGGGAGCCACATTACCTACATTTGAAAACCGGCGGGAGCCACATGGACGCGGCGACACAGTCAAGGTGGGCGATTTGGTGGTAGTAGTAGACCCCAACTTACCAAGAAACATATGGCCAAAGGGGAGAGTCGAACGCGTGTACCCAGGCGCGGATGGTATCGTAAGAGTCGTTGACGTCAAAACCAAGAGTGGTACAATGCGTCGTCCTGTTAAACGTCTCGTCGTCATACCAGTAGAATAAGCTTAGTTGTCAAAGTCAAAATTGTAAAACATATTGTATTGTTATTGTTAACCAGTGGTGTAGACTAAGTCACCATATTGTTTTCATTCTTGGCGTCACTCTAAAGGCCTTGCTGTAAGGAAGAGTTTTTAATACAATGTGATTTAATATATTGCAGAGCAAAGGTCCTGGAGCGACTACCGTTAGTGTATATATAGTTATATAACCAAATTATGTATTTAACTAAAGGTTAAGTAGCCTAAGAGACTAAATACTTAGTATTGTACCTACATACTTAGTATTCTAATTATTGGATTCCTTATGTGGATTTAGATCCTTGTTAAATAAGGTCATTGTTTGTTGGCGTTATTGCAGGATCATGCTGTTAGGAGGAGTTTTTTAATTTAATTCAATTAAATATATAGCAGAGCAAGGATCCTGCAGTGACTACCCTTAGCTTTATGTTATGTATGTTCTAAATTATTTATTGATTTCAGTACAAGTGCTTATCGCATACAGCGATTATTAGATTAAGTTAGAGTAACTTAAATTGTTATCATTGACGTGTGGAAACTGTAAACCAGTCACTAGTGATACAATTATGTACATTAGATGTACACGGCGGGAGAAATGTGACCGATTTACATTTTTCACCACGATAAAATAGTAATTTACTGTAGCGTAGCGACCTCTGTCGTTGAGTGGCGGAAGAAATGATGTGATTTGTGTCGTTCATTTGCGCTAGTCGCTGATAGATGGCGCTTGCGTTTGTGAATGAATCTCTTACGAGTGCCCATTGAATATTTGATAGTAGTTATCGCTCCTCGACGCCAGAGGGCCGCTTTTATGAATGGGCTATTGTGTGTTTATCAATGGCCAGCGTAGTTATCGCTCCTCGACGCTAGGGGAAGCACTGTAGAATACGTTGGAACATTCTGGAAACTTCTAGAACCGGAAGTGGTCGTAAATGTTAATCCTTTTCCGCCCACTCTTAAATTTAGATAGTTAGTCCGCTTTCAGAGCTACTATGGTGAACAAGTTTTCGTAATGTTCTAGCGCGTAGTTTGTAGAGGGTCGGTAATTATTTAACCAAAGCCATGTTTGCCTATATCAGTGCGTGTAATTAATTAGTTTGTTAGCTATGGAATACCGACAATAAATCGGGTAATAACGAGTCGTGGTTTTATTATTCTATTTAGTCCTCTGTCCTCAACAATAAGAAAGTTCTCAATCATAGCCGTAGCTCTCATATTTTCCAAGTTCAGAACTTTTTAAATGTGTTAATGAAAAGAGGAATATTATGTTTGCTTTCAATTGGTGTGACAAAATTGATGTTGAATGCTGTTTATATTGAATGACTTTTTTACCGTCTTGAAAAAATTAGGCTATAATTAGTGAACGGAGTAGAAGCCTGTGGCATACCTAATGTTTTTTTTTTTAATTTTCTAGAAATCAAAATTCAAATCAGCAGGTTGCATAGGATTTGAATTTCGATATATTTAGACGATTTATATTTTTTTTTCAAAATTTCCTTTTTTATTGTTCTAATAAGAATAGTTTACATCGAATTTATAGGTAGTATTTATTGATACTTAGATATTTTTCCTCCATTCACCTAAATATATACCCTATATTTTTCAAGACGGTAAAAAAAGCATCCGGTATCTTGACACACATCGCCAATTTGCTGTGCCCTTCATACAACTGTCTATGTTCTGTGTTATTAGGGTGTGGTTTCCGTACTTAGTCCTGCGAATGGACCATTATTAGTGCGTGGTCCAAACAACTGTCAAAGAATGACAGTTGTGATTTATATACAGGGCGACTTTGAAAACATGCGACAAAATTTAAGGGGGTGTTCTACGCATCAATATGAACAACTTTTACTATGGGACCAAACCTGAAATCGCGAAAAAAAAATCAGCTGTTCAGTACATTTTGACGAATTATGCGAACATTAAATGTACTGAACAGCTGATTTTTTTTTCGCGATTTCACGTTTGGTCCCATAGTAAAAGTTGTTCATATTGATGCGTAGAACACCCCCTTAAATTATATCGCATGTTTTCAAAGTCACCCTGTATATCTTGACATTCTCACTCATTTAAGGCATAACATTTTAATCTTTATTATTCTAGTGACATTAATATTTGCTAATGTTTAATTATTTATTAATTCTTATGTTTATTTTATGTTTAAAGATTTATTATTTGCCATTGTGAAATTACCAAAAAAGTGTTATTGCCTAATTATAAATTATTGTTGGAAGTAATTGTAATTAACAATGCTGTGTTGTGCTGATACAGTTTAATTAAAGCTTTAGATTTGCATGCCTCAAGGCGTAATATGGTTGAACTATGCTCTATTTTTAACAACTTTATGTAATTACCCATATTAGCAAATAAATGATTTTGATTTGATTTGATTTAAACATAAGTAGGTATATCACATAATTTATGTTGATAGTCAATTTGAAACACAATTATTTTACCTGACTTTGATTTCTTAAATCCGTTTGTCATAATGGTATCAGCGACAAAATAATGGTGATTATAGCCACAAATTCAAATTCTTACTTTTTCAGTCTATTATAAATGAGATGACAGAGAGTGGGACACTATTATGGTCAGTAAAAAAAAATGAGATCTATCTTTCATAATTCACAAAAAGAACTTCCCCAAACTATCCGAAAGACAACACTAGCTACACGAAAAAGGATCAGCGCTAATCGTTTTTCGAACATCAAAGCTCACATGACGAGTCAAAGATTACGTCGAGCCACAGTGTAAGATAAACAGCTAAACAATAGACGGAGCTTGACAAAAAGCTTGATTGATAGACTGTGGCCTGAATCTGACAGCTGTGATCGATCAACAGTGATTACCGGTTATAATGTGGTGATAAATCTAAGGATATATGCGACCTGGAAAGAGGTTAAGTGTGTGTTGACGGATGGATGGATTTTTAGGGTTATGTCCGGTGAACGGTTTTGTTTTAAAATGTGAAGCAATTTTGTCGGATGTTTTTGTTGTCATCGTAATGCAAATAGGAGGAGCTCATGTCTAAGTAATAACAGCTATGAACAGCTGTTCATAGAAATACATATATTTATGCTCGTGACAGTTTTCTCGCAGCCAAACTTATCATTAACATTTGGCTTCTCGGGAATTAATACCACAGCTCCACAGCTAACTATGATGTTTACATTACTCTCCTAAGTTAATCATTTTAACTGTTAATTAAACTATGTGTATTTGCCCCGAGTCTCCCCACAACTTACAAAGAACTCTGAGGTGTTAAAAATATCTGAGGTGATTTGGTTATTTGAGGCAATTTACCAAAAAGATCAGGAAATATACCTACAATTAAATTATTCCACGCAACGACCCTTACAAGAAAAGCCATAAAATCATCAGAAACGTATTAAAAAAAACACACCCTCAATCTAATAAAAAGACAATCATAATTCGAATTCTTGGCGAAAAAGAAAACTGTAATAATAAAATACCAATAACGGTTATTAGGGATAGAATTCTACTAGCAAAAATTATGGCCGCAGTGTGCTCCCTTCGGCCGTGATATTAAATTTTATCATTCTAGTGGCCGCTTCCAAATATCTTTGTTAAACAGACCATGAATTGCTTCGTGTAGTTTTTCAGCCAGAATTTATTGCTTTGTTGGAACAACTGGCATGTATTACAACGTAATAACAAGTGTTTAATCTATTGTGAGAGAAAAGGTACCTTGGTAATGTAATTAAAAAAGCGAAAGTTTCTGAGTGTGTGTTTGTTTGTATGTTTGTAACTACTTTTTATCTCGGTCTACGCGGGTGAAACCGCGGGACGCAGCTAGTATTTTATAATTCAAGACATAAGTTTTGCTCCTATAGAGAAGGACCGAGCACGAAACACTTTGCTTGCTTACTGTGGAAAGATGGTAATTTCAAAAGGTTTTTCTTAACTTATCGTTTACTTATAAAACTATAAAAAATCGTAGAACATACACGGGGGTTAAATCGATAGCTATGGTACTCTGCTACCAGCCCGCACTGGCTTGACACCTTAAAAGAAACACCCTGTATATAAGTTAAATATTAATATATTGTACATATAAACCTTTCGGAATAAATTATCTAAATGATAGTGAAAAACGCATCAAAATCCGTTGCGTAGTTTAGAAGAACAACGCGGCCACACAGACAGACACGAAAAGCGACTTTATAATAAGTAATAGATACATTGTCATAATCTATGATTAACTAGCACTTCCCGCACGGCTTCGCCCGCGTGGATGTCAGTAAATATCCCACGGGAACATGCTACCGGGAAATCCTTCCTTATTCCTTGTCTACATTATAAAGGGAACCTCTGTGCAAAATTTCATCTTTCTTGGTTCAAGGGTTTCGGCTGGGCGTTGATGAGTTAGTCAATCAGTCAGTCAGTCGGTCAGTCAGGACTTCTCTTTTTATTTATATAGATGATCGATGATTATAGATAAATAACAGTGTTATATCCCCCTACTTATTTTATCGGGCGGTATGCAAAAAGGTTTTTTATCATAACGACTTTTAACAGATACTTTAGCATTATCAAATAGTTACATTTACACCAACCCGCATGCTTTTACTTAAGTGATTCCAGTACTAAGATTCACAACAATGAATATTTTAGCAGCCCATCTCACTTAGCCGACTTTAGCAACATGCGTGAGACAACGACCAGATGGGCTCGCCTTAACTTGAAGATTAATAGCCCGATATTGTGGACTTGGCTTTATAGTAACCCTTTTGGATTAATATTTAGGTATGTCAACTATAGCAACTATGGAATAGGGTTGATTTTGAAAAAACTCGTAAGAAAGCACATAACAACTATTACTACTGCTGTTACTCAGAAATATTACCTTCTGTGGTCCGGCTTAAATAGTAGGTATGAATGCAAGTTAATCCAGAAGTGCATCAGTACATGACACTTTGTTCTTAAGAGGAAATGCGGGCAGCCAGACTTTTGAAAATTAGGTATTTTAAGAAGGTATTGCTGTCGCTCTGCGAGCGCTCCGCCCTCGAATTGGTGCGATAAGGACAAGTGCAGATCCGACTAAATAGCCTATGTAAAAAATCACATTTCGAGGTTTGGCTCTCGCTTATTTCCTACTCCAATATTAGACCAATTTAAAAGATATTTCATAAACTGAATAAGAAGGATGTACTATGCCCCTATGTTTTCTTTTTTTGTTAAAAGTTATCAAATTGGTACACTAGGCGTCTGTTGACAGCGCTCTGCATAGGCAATTTTGAGCATTTTTTGAGGGTTCTAGTTCTTTTAAAAATAATATATCATCAAAAAGGAAAACATAGGAGCATACAAGTAGCTGATATTTATATTTCTGTAAAAATCATTGCTTTATGGTCATTAACCAGAAAGAAAACAGGCGAGAGCGTTTGTATCTGTTTGTATGGAGAAAAGAGCACCCACATTTTCTCTTATGTCACGGATTTTTGATATAATTTATTACTAGCTGACCTAGAGACGCTGCGCTGTCCAAATTTCATGTACGAGAAAATGGATTTTCTTAAAATTTTTTTTGTGAATTTTTCATATGCCGTCGTCGTTTAAAGTCGTTTATTTCAACATTCGAAAATTATTACAATATAGAGGTATCGTTGGTCCCAAACTACGTACAGCCTGTATCTTGGGCACCATTAAATAAAAAATACTAAGCTAATACATTTTGGTAATTTTCGAATTAAATAAATCAAAACAAAAGTTGAACTTGATTTGAATTGTTGAGTTGATATATGATATACCTATATGTTTTAATAGTTATTCTGCTATTCGGGGCGGAGACAAATCCAATAAATCAAACATCGTTAAAAGCGGTCCAGCCGTTCTTGAGTTATAAATGGTGTAAATAACCCGACCTTGTTTTATATAATATAAGATTTATACGACTAAAAAAGTTAAAAAATAATGTTGACTATTAATTGTCAAACATAATATACATAATTATTATCAACACTAATTTACTTATCTTGACAATAGAAGCTTTTTGCTGCAGAAAACCACAAACTACTGACAAAAAAGTACATTTCTACACGCAAAGGTAACAAAGAAAACCATAAACAAACAAACATCATCATCAGCCTAGCCTTTTCCCAAGTATGTTTGGGTCGGCTTCCAGTCTAACTGGATGCAGCTGAATACCAGTATTTTACATTGAGCGACTGCCTATCTCATCTCCACAACCCAATTACCTCTGGGTAATACGGCAAAACTTTGGTAAGACTAAGTTGTCAGACTTTCGGGCTTCCGATGACCCGTAACGACTGTCAAAGATCCACGAATGATAGCCAAAACAAACAAACACAGACACGCGAATATACTCCAATATTACAATAATAAAGATGTCTAGTCAACCGAACTGCGGTCGAAAAGCTATTCTCGCAAATTTAAAAATTACGGCAAATTTGCCTCGGCCAAGGCAGAAAGCGACATGAAAATTCAATTTCCCAATTACTGTCGTTGAAATTTTAGCCTAACCGTTAGGTAAGGCTGTAGTTTGCTGTTTATCCCGTGACCTTTGGCGAGGTCATTAGAATGTTTAAAAAAATGTTTTTACAAAAAAAAAACAACCGACTTCCAAAAAAAAAAGACTACAAAGTGAAAAATATCTTTAATTTCGGAAGTCGGAGTTTAGTTAAATGTATTTTCGTTATTTTGCCACCGACTTCCGAAATTACAGTTATTTTCACTCTGTAGTGTTTTTTTTGTAAAAAAGTTTTTCTTTTTCACTTTTTAGCTGTGGTACTTAAACCCCACACAAATTCGAATACCACTACCTGCAAAAGAAATGAGAACATCATCGGCATAAAAAGTAGGAAAAAAATACGTATAATGTAAAATGTAATAATGAAGCTAACTCAAAAACTACCGTAGCAAAGTTAATAAAGTTAACATGGGAACAATTTCGACGTATACCCTACCGAATAAAATAAGAACCTTTCAAATCGTACAACTCTGTAAAAAGTTATGCGTGGTCATACATAAAAAAAAATGTACGTGTCGACTTGAGAACATGCTCCTTTTTTTTCGTCGGTTAAAAAGCAAAAATAATGTGTTTATTATGTTAAGCTCCTTTGAGCTACTGTAAAAGATTTTTCAAGGTAGGATGTTGAAAGCTGAAGTTACGCTGTTCCGCCAACGCGCGACTAGCGATTGTGGTATTAACATCTACGATATCCATTATTAGAAATTCTACAATTTTATAAAAACCCCTTCCCTTATAATGAAATGTACCTAGAATATGCACAAACACCCAGTAAGAAGAATATGGAAAAAAGAAATCACACATAGTCATGAAACTGTTATAGAATCGAGGCCTTGCAAAACATGGACTTGCGTTATATGGGCATATATTAGCTTCGTTGGCCTGCTGCTGACCATAAGCGTCCTGGTTTCGATACCTTTGGGAAATCATCAAATAACTTCTCCCGCTCTGGGTGGAGTGGAAGGGCGTGTCAGACTTTTACTGACTAAAACCCACCCGTGTTCCTTCAGTTGCCTATGCCAGGGCCGCGGTATCTTCTTAAAACTACCCGCGACCCCAGCGGCGTCGGCTCTATTGGACCCCATCACTTGCTGACATCTCTTTGAGGCGCGCGTGGAACACAACGCGCCGTCGACTCCGGCCTGGTCCTTACCGGGACGGCGAGCTACCCGCTACTCACCGTCCGCAGGCCCGCGCCTACGGTGGCCGGAAATCGCCTCGCAATTCCCGCCGCCCAGGGCGTCTCCTGCGGCGACTGAGGGCGTGAGGCTGCCTCTCACTCACGCGTTCCGCCTCCTCCTTCGCGAGCATCACTGCTTCGCAGAAGGAGGTGACGGCCTCCCATGTACTCTCGCTCTGCGCCATGGCATCCTGTAATCCAGATAAGAGCAATAGACTTACGCTGTATAACCAGCAATAAATGTGGATGTACCTCTAAAGCCCAGCCAGCCCAGCCAGCCCAGTACCAGCATGGGATATTGGCATCCCAAATTGCGTATCTACCGTCAAACCCCAGATGGGATGCCATTCATCCATCCATTTCACGCGGCTTAAACCTCTATTATTACTACTAATAAGGGCTAATATCCTGTGTAGTTTAAGGTTTCACTCTGGTGCCCTATGGATATTCTCGTCAAATATATGATTTAAATATAAGAATGACAAAACCGATCAGTATAGTAATAATCGTTATCTTGCAAAGAAATCTACTCAAAAGCCTAAAACTTATTGACTAAAAACGAGCCACATTCGTAGACCTGGCTTTAAAATATTAAACGCAAATAATTTACGCCCCGCTGTCTAGACGGATGCCATACGTACCAACGGAATTGACTGGGAATTTCAGCCATTTTGTTTGGAAGTAGGGGTATCGAAACCAATGGAGGCCGTTTTAGGGAAATTCGGCTCATAGAGATGCTTGTTGGTAACTGGCTCTTTGCAATGTCTAGCTAGATTTTTTCGGGTCGGTTTCTCTTTATGATTTTGGTTTTCAGTTTCTTAGGAAACTATTGAATATCTTCTAGGTTTATCTTTAGAAAGTTTCCAACTTAGTGCTATAGGGAATTTTGGAAGGTTTCGGTAAAAAGTTGCATTCAGTTGCACTTGCAACTGTTAATTTTTTTGCACCAAGTAGTAAGTTTTTATTAAAGCCTTTTCGGTCTTTGGGGACTGAAAACTAATACTAGTGCCACCAATGAAAAAAAATCATAAGTCTGGAGATATGGAACATTTTGAAACTTCCTATGCTCACATTTTTAGTCAAATGAGGTAGATTGTTTTTGAGCTAACGCCAAAAACGGTCGTTCTTGGGGTTAACTGATAAGGCTTCGTACCTAGAAAGTTTAGTGTTGATTTTTTTGATATAAAAAATTGTACAACATCTGACTAAAAATGTGAGCATAGGAAATTTCAAAATGTTCCATATCTCCAGACATGATTTTTATCTCAATGGTGGTGCTAATTGGCGGCACTACTCACCTTAAGCTACAGTTTCCTAGTAAAGCGGTGGCTGCACTTAACGCCCGCAGTAACGGTTGTCATGAAAATGATGACAGCGGCAAAGATTTAAATCGTTAGATTCGCCGTACCGCTTCACGTTTCTGTTTTGGTTTGACACCTGTGGCTGTGACACACAATAACGCTATGGCTTGACTTGATTGTCATGGAAACGCTACTCACTCTTCTCAGTATGGACACTGTCACGTTACTAAGTACGGCAAGGGCACATCTGGCGATTTAAATGTATGGGTTTGAAAATGACAGATTTTCATGAAGGCCGTTATAATATGACGGAACCACTTTTCTAGGAAACCAAAGCTTTACTGGTACGCCCAACATGTTTGCCTAACCGCGCTTTTGCACTGACGAAACATCGCGTATAAACATATTGATATTTCTATTTCTGTCAATGTATGTGACAAAGATATCAACATGTTTTTAATTGAAGTAGGTAAGTCTACATACCTACTACACAACTTCTACAAAAGTTAATAAATGCCTAATGCTACAATTTTTAGTTTTCCACAGCCGAATAGGGTTTATTCCGATCGGATCCCACTTTGCAGGATTTATTAGGAATGTGGATAAAATTTATATTTTGTTCTAAACTGAGTCCCTAGTGCCAACCAATCCCAGTACGAAATTCAACTTCTACAAAAGAAAACTAAAAAATTAGTTTATGTAGCCCAATTATTACATTGACCAGTAAAAAATAATGAATAAACATTTACAGCATATCTTTTATACGTATAAAACATTTAATCAAAACTGAAACTGCGCTTGCATTTAATTTTTGAAACGCAGTCAGCTTTGAGCGTCGCTCGGCATCTAATTAAACCACCACATTCTCTCAAAAGAGAATATTACATCCACAAGGAAACACCACTTTTATACTAAAAGCCAATATGAAAATAGAAATAAATGTTATTAGTAATTACACAAATATAAACTTTAACTTGTTAAGTATTAAGTTGATTTTAGAATATCAACATACTGTTGAAAAGGTTGACACGGTCTCTACACACATACTACTAAATAAACTAGAAATGATTGGTATTCGCGGTCTACCATTCCAACTTTTTAAAAATTTTCTTTCTGGTAGATACCAAGCTACGAAGGTTGGTGATCATATCAGTTGCCCTCTACCTATAACTTGCGGAGTTCCCCAGGGAAGTGTGCTTGGCCCAAGTCTCTTCTTGATTTACATCAATGAGCTCTGTAATTACACTCCATTAAATGGCAAAGTATTCTCCTATGCGGACGACACTGCACTGGTATTTCAGGGAGAAACTTGGGCTCAAGCACGGCATTATGCTGAAGAAGGACTTCATCAAACATTCCAGTGGCTGAACAAAAACTTACTTACACTAAATATAAAAAAATCGAAGCACATTACCTTCTCAATCAATAAATCTACACAACCAAATATCAACAATTTCACTCTTAAAGTCCATACTTGTAATAACAAAAAATCTACAACATGCCCTTGTCTGTCCCTTGAAAAAACAGATAACATTAGGTACCTCGGTATTCAACTCGATGAATCTTTATCTTGGAATGCTCAACTGGATCTTCTATCAGCACGGACCCGCAAATTGATTTGGATGTTTAAAAAGCTCAGAAATACATTGAAACCAGCTCTGTTAAAAACAGTTTATTTTGCTCTGGTTCAATCAGTGATAGATTACTGTATAGCCGTGTAGGGTGGGGCATGAAAAACAAAACTTATGCTCGTTGAACGCGCACAAAGGTCCTTGCTTAAGGTAATGCTTAGGAAACCCTTTCGATATCCTACATCTAGTCTTTACAAAGAATGCGATGTTCTAACAGTAAGACAATTATTTGTTATGCATACTACACTTCGTAAACATAAAGAGCTTACATATAACCCTTGTACTACCTATCCTTCTCGTAGAAGAAACAGGGTATGCGATTCGGTTAGACACCACACCGCCTTCTTTACACGACAATCCTGTTTTCTTGCACCGTACATATATAATAAAATCAACTCACTGCTTCACATTTTTCCTAAAAACTCACATGAAGCCAAAAACATCATTAAAAAACATCTTGCGAAACTTAACTATCAAGACACTGAATCCCTTATAACTATCGTAAAGTAACATACATCTCACACACTCATACACACACCCCCACACACCACACACACGCACACACAAACATTATAGATTAATATTTTTTTTTCTTTTTTTTTTTTCTTTCTACCAGTTTCGATACCCATACTGTATTTTTATACTTGTATTTAACATAGTTATTGTAATTTGTGCTCATACCGTCGTGGGTGAGTGTCCTGGAGGCCTGAAATACAGGGTTTCCCTAGTTTAGGCTCCAGTCCACCCCATAATCTACAATACTTATGTAGAAACTGTTACAATTAAACTGTACTATTTTTAAGTTGTGGTGGAAAATAAATAAAAATTTATCTTTATCTAATTTATCAATTAATTTTAGAAGTCTGAAGCTAACGTAATTATTGAGTGACTAAACTTTGTGAATTAACAAATTATTGACTGTGTCATTACAGTCTAGCGGCAGAACATGGAAACCATTTGTGTCTCCTGAATTTCACTGAAACATAAAGAAGGTAACAATACAATAAAGGTTTAAGAGAATTCTGTCTTGTCTTGAATGAATTAGAATATTGAGCCCCAAAAGAAAAGCATGTCAGTCAGTTAATAAAAAAAAAATTAGACACATTGATATAAAAAGTAAAGATACGGTCGTCCGTACAAATGCCTGACGCGATCGCCACACAGAAACACTAACGCCATCTATTAGAACTACTCTTAACTACGATGTCGATCGGCGCAGGCTGCTCGTAGACGTAACCTTGTAAGAGCGGCGTGGTATTTTTCGAGACAAAGAAATTATGAAAACTTTTATTTTTCAAAAATTATATTTATTGCAGTTTGTTCGTATAAATAATAAAATTTTCATTGGCCTTTTTGTTATTCTTGACATATTTTCCATTTTGGATTCGTAGTGTTTTCTGAAATTGTATATCTTTCAATTATTGACCTTTAATAAATGTAATTTATGATTAATAACACAGGTTGTTCCATTGAGTGAGAGTTTGTATAAAATTAAATTTTATTGTAATATATAATTAAATCTTTATTTCATCGGTTACAACGCACGCCGCTGCAAAGTTATGTCGCACAGCGGTACGGTCTTGTGGGCGTGGCCTCGCGTCGTCTAAGACAATATTTACTTGTAGCAGGAAAGTAGAAAAGAAAATTGTTTTAAATAATGTTAGAAGTTGACATATTTTTGACTTACAGGTGATATGAAATGTTATAATTTTTTTTGTTATGTTTTTTGTCGTAGTTCACGCAACTCGTCACGACATAATTTGGCTTTTTTGCGCTTAAAATTTACGACCGCACCCGAAGATAGCCGATCGCGGACTAGTTCACTTGGGTTTAGGGGAGGATCATTCTCGAACCACATTCGTGGCGTCATTTTAACATGCCGTCCGCCCAGTCCTTACGCAGTAATATTTAAGTCAATGATTAGACATATATTTTTTGCTTTATCATAATTATTAATAAAAAAAATACTTAGATAAAACGCATTAAAGTTGGGGAGTGGCTCGTTACGTCACAACTGTAACAAACTAAGTATAAAATCTAGCAAGGAGTGACGTCATGCCACATTTTAACTTCAATGTATCGCCGTAATCTTTTGATTACATAAGAAAAGAAAAAATACGTGTCCAATATTTTTTAATACTCTACATGATGGCCAAAAAAGAAATAGCCATCATCCATATTATTGGATGCAGCTGAAATAAGGATGTCAATTTCGATAAATGTCAATTTCGATTAAAATTCCCATAACATTCGAAGCACTTCCAATAACAAATATATCTTCATTTCTCAGGTAGCATGAACCCACTTACGTTAAAAGCAAGGAATGCATTCAGAGTACAAATCGCACACGTTGCGCCGATAGCTCATGTTCAGTATGACAGATGGCGCTAGTCGCTACGTATAGAAGTCCTCAGGGCATTGCCCATACTAGCAGTCGCAGTGATATACAGGATGTCTCAAACGTACTGGTCCAAAAGCAAATGGGGTAATGCGGAGATGGCCATCTATCATTTAAAAATTTAAAAGTTGGAATATTAGGTAGTATATGTATTTTTATTAAGCGTGCCTCAGAAAGTACGTTAAGCCGTCGGTCCCGGCTGTCATTCGTGGATCTTTGACAGTCGTTACGGGTCGTCAGAAGCACGAAAGTCTGACAACGTCTTACCAAAGGGTCAGGGTCAGATAGGCAGTCGCTCCATGTAAAATACTGCTATTCAGCTGCATCCGGATAGACTGGAAGCTGACCCCAACATAGTTGGAAAAAGTCTAGGCAGATTGATGTATTTTTTTTAATCTAGGCTTAAAAAGTTTCACTAAAGTTTAAGAAAAGTTAGGAAAGACAAGTAAAAATAAAATTTGATTTATTTAATTAAATTTGAATAAAGAGCCACACTGAAAGTAAATTAATAGGAACGTAATATTGTACCTACACTATCAAGATTCCCATCCAGATTTGAACTCGCTATGTAGAAAATTTTGTTCACAGGGTCGAAAAATCCAAGTGAAAGTGTACAATGTCTTGAAAATATTTAAATTTGCGAAATTTTCTGAACTGTTGAGCATATCCCAACTTTTAAATTTTTAAATGATAGGTGGCCCCGCTTTACCCCATTTGCATTTGAACCACTACGTTTGAGATACCCTGTATATTATAGGTAATAGGTTAGTACCTACTTAAGTATTCCAGTCAGATGCATGGTTCGAGCTCAAGTTTTTTTTTTTTTTTTTGTGCAATATTGTGGATGTGATTTGTTACCGAATTGCAATTTTCATTCATTACCATGGATTAAATTAAGAAAAGGTACAGTAAACATCGAAACAAAGTGCATCCGTACTATCAATAATTATTTTTAGGACAAAATTCTGTAATATAAAGACAATTCCGTGATATAGTTCCAACTAGCTTTTAGGTAAGTATGAATAAGTGCCATTTTGATAAATTCACTGTTTAATCTTATCTTACTACTATTACGAGGGCTGCTATTTATGTATCCGGAATAACAAAGTGAGACAAACATTTATCATTTATTATGGTTTTATTGCTTTTCAAAATATTCGCCATGATGATCGATGCGCTTTTGCATACGTTGGAACCAATTTTCTTAGCAGAACTTTTCCAGAACTAGACAGCATTTGACGCACCCTGATTGTACTTTTGCAACATTTCTTTATAACTATGTTCGTGTAATATTTTATATATACTCGTCATACTTGCCCAGAGATGCCTCTATGTCGCGATATGTAACATGACGATCTTGCATTACTAGTTTCCGCACAGCATCAATATTTTGAGGTACAACAACCGATTTAGGGCGACCTTCTTTAAATTCGTCTGTGAGCACAGACCGCCCACGATTAAACTCACTAAACCAGTGACACACAGTAGTTTTCGATGGTGCTTCGTCCCCAAAAGTCGAAGTGAGTTGATCGATGCACTTTTTTTTGAGTTAGCCCTCGGCGAAAATCGTAATAAATTATAGCACGAAAATTTTCACGAGTTAAATCCATGGTGACACGCAATTTTCAAAATGACGCCACAAAGTAAAATTAAATGACAGCTACATGAAACAAATTGTATTCTTCATCCAAAGAGTTCTATTTTTAAATGTTATAATTACTTTTTTAACATTGTTCTGTAACTGGTCAGTTCCGGATACATAAATAGCAGCCCTCGTATAAATGCGAAAGTTTGGATGGATGGGTGTATGTTTGTTAGTCAATCACGGCAGAACGGCTGAACGGATCTGGATGAAATTTTGCACATAGTCTGTAATAGCATATAGACTACTTTTCATCTCGAAAAAATGTACGGTTCCCGTGGGATAATTTCTGACATCCACGCGGGCGAAGCTGCTGGCAAAACCTAGTTCATCATAAAATTTCCAATCTAAATTAAGATGACGTAGTTTCTTGATCTTTTCATACAAAGGTCTTGACGATATAAATTCACAAATATTTAATTTAAAGGGCCCGCGAACCCTTTTTATGCGGTTTCCACCCCATCGGCTGTAAAACAGTGCAACACAAACTATAGTATTTTGCCAACTTACTGTACTCTCTCTCCTCAGTCGGCAAACAGTCTGTATTTATCGTTCTTAGGGTCGCCATCTTGGATTCTAAGATAGGACTGAAATTATGGCGTCATGAAATTTTATTTGAGAATATCGATAGTGAATGTTTATGGTAATGTGTGATAATTATTTGTGAATTGTGGATAGTGGTATGAATGTATTTTGTGTTGTTTACGGCTCTCTAAATCTAATATATTCGTTATTGCTGATCAGTGATTAGCGAGATCAGTTATAACTTAGAATGTTTAAATGTTTTTTTAATAATATTTTTTTATTATGATTAACAATAGGAATAGAATTTTTTTTTTTTCCCAGGTATCATATACCTGGAAAAAAAAAAGAAATTCTATTTAGTCCGTCAGTGAAATAATAAAAAAATATCGGCCACAAATTTTTTGCTATATTATACTTAGATAACACGCGTTAAAATTCGAGAATGGGGGCTCGCTACGTCACTTCTACGTATAAAATCTAGCTAGGCGTGACGTCATGCCATAATTTAACTCAATGTATCGACGGAATCTTTTGATTACGTAAAAAAGAAAAAATATGTGTCCAATATTTTTTAATACTATACATGACGAACAAAAAATAATTTAGTCATCATCCGCTTTCATAACACTCCTAAAATTCTAACACTAAATAAACAAGAAGTTTAAATGCTAATAATTCTCTAAATATACATATAAAAGAAGAAACTGACCGACTGACTGATTGACTGACTGACTGACATATCAACGCACAGCCCAAACCGCTGGGTCTAGAGATTCCAAATTTGGCACGTAGGTTCCTTATGAGGTCTAGGAGTGCACTAAGAAAGGATTTTACAAAGTTCACCCTCCAAGGGGGTGAAACGGGGGTCCAAAATTTCTATGAAAAATCTTACTCCTTGGGTTAATAGACTTGAAACTTATGTAATTAATTTGAATATTTATGTAATTAAATTGTAAAGTTTGCCATTTTTAGTTTTCCTAAACTACAACCCCTACAGGGGTGAAAAGGGGTAGTAAAATTTACAGGGCAGGTTTTACTGCGGGGCTTGAATAACTCGAAAATTGGTGTAAATAATCTTTCAGTCAAGCTACAGACATATACAAACGATTTTTTTAAATTCCACCTCTGTGAGGGTGAAAACAGGGAATAGTTTGTAATATGGAACATCTTATTCATTCGGTTAATTAACTTGTAACTTGGCACAAATGGTAATAGGTGGTAACGAGGGAAAGGGGGAAGGAGAGGGTGTGGTGAGGAGGGAAAGGGGGAAGGTGAGGGAGAGGGTGGGGAGGGGTGGTGAGGAAGGAGAGGGGGAGAATGATGGAGGGAAGGGGAGACGGAGAGAGGGATAGGAGGGTGTACTGAGGGGGTAGGGTGTGGAGAGGGGAAGGAGGGAAAAGAGGGGGAGGGGAGGAGTTGGTGAGGGTAAGTTAGCGGGAAAGGAATGTGGTAAGGCGGTGTGAGGGAGAGGGGGATGGGGAGGATGAGGGGAGTGAGATGGGGTGAGAGGGGGTGGTGAGGGGGACGATAGGGGAGGGTGATAGTCTCGGACTTAAATATTTATTTTTGCATTTGATAGCCCAGTTCTTAAGGACGGCTATAGGTATATTTAACATCACTCTAGAACTCATAAGTGCCGAGCAAAAAGAAAAAATTCAGAAAGAACGCTAAGCGAAAACAAAGTATTAGCGTGGGCAGGCAATGCGATACGACGGTGTGGGTCGGGGGAACAAGAAATTTCACGCGGACGAAGTCGCAGGCAGAAGCTATCTTAATACGTAAAAGTTCTGACTGACTGACTAACTCATAAACGCAAAATTTTGCACAGAGGATTCCTTTATAATGTAGACAAGGAATAAGGACGGATTTTTGTTCCCGTGGGATAATTTCCGACATTCACGCGGGCGAATCCGCGGGAAAAAGCTAGTAATGAAATAATCGTAAAGGTGTATAGATATTTCGTTCCCTATGAACAAAACCTTCGTACCTACATAAAGCCATTCCGACGAAAGTAACATCACATACAAACTTAAAGGTTACAAATGGCATATGTGAGTGCAAACGCCGAAAGGACATTATAGTGACATTATATTTGTGATGTTTTTACGTAGTATGTACTGGTCCTAGCATGTGGCGTTCTGTAGTTTCTGCATACCCAATGATGGGAAGAAGTCGTGAGTTGATGAAAACATGTGTGCCAAATTAAAATACTTCCAAATATCAATTTCAGAAACTGCAACCAATTATACTGTCGCCGCGGCGCGCCGTGGTGACCCTAATTCTTAGCAAAGCGCTCCGAATTTGCTAGCAATGTCGACGAACTCCAAAATAAATAAGGGCTGCCGTTTGTCACAAACACAAACAAAACAGTGGCAAAGGATTCCGTACTATATAGCCCATAATATAGCCTACATGGGCTATAGTTAATTTTATAGCCGATTGATAGTCTTCGAGTTATGGGTCTTGGTTTATGGCTGCAATAATTGTGAGGGGATTTTGCCCTTTTTATGTTTCGGTTTTTTCCCTAAAGTGTCCATTTATTTGAACGATTCTTTTCCAATGGAGATGATAAGGGCAAACGCCAGAATGAGTGTGATTTAAAAACGAAATCGATTGTATGAATTAAGAAGTAAAAAAGTGGTTTAAGATTATAACCTACAAATTCACAACATTGAACAGATTGAACGTAAAATAAAAAGTTTTTGTCCTAACTGACTGACTGATTGACTGACTCATCAACGCCTAGCCCAAACCCTTGGACCTAGAAAGCTAAAATTTTACAGAATTAGCAAGGAGTCCCGGTAGTACGTTCCCGTGGGATATTTTCCGACATCCACCTCGCCGCTGGCAAAAGCTAGTGAAAAATGTTTCTTTGAAATGAAAAGTAACAACATGATTAATGATAACTTAGTACCTAAAGGGAAAATCGTCTATTGCTACAGCAAAGGTAAACAAAATTGAACCTAGCTCTGCCATGGAAAAATCAAATTTAGAATTTCTAGTGTTTGACAAGACCGAGAATTGAAGAAATAAGGGCCACAGAAAACGTTACACAAAAAAGGTAAGCCGTCAAAACTGTCAACACAAATCCCGAGCACCCATTTCAAAAAGAGAATCTATCTCTAAACCAGAAACATTTTCATTCCTTTCTCAATCCTTCTCGGAAACCTCACAATTTCCATTCACACGTCATTCGGGCTTCGAATTTCGAATTCCTCATTTTGGGTGCTTCAGCCGTGTGTGATTATAGCGCCAATTAGGCCGTTGTCCATCTACCGTGCAATCCGGCTGTCCGTCTGTTTATCTACGCCAATTATCACCGGAATGGCCTGATATCGTCATTGCGTTCGTCTTGGGGACGTATTGAGCCGGAATCTTTAATGGTCTGTTCAGTTCAATTGCTTTATTGGTGATGGTGAGCTATGAATATCGTATGTGTTAGATTGATATGCTGGTTTGAGTATTCATCTGTTTGCATCAATAGTCTGTACAATATTCATAAATGACTAAGCTGGTTGCAGACTATGAAAATGGTAAATACCAAATTGTATATTATTTATTTGTCTCTATAAATATTATACAGTAAAGTCGCTTTTCGTGTCTGTCTGTGTGGCCGCGTTGTTCTTATAAAATACGCAACGAATTTTCATGCGGTTTCAACCATCGTTTGAAATGTTCTACCGAAATTCAGTATTTTTTTTGTCTAGGAAAAACTTTGTCTAGGAATAATATAAATTACGAAAACTAATACGTCGAATTACAAGTAACCCTGTAAACATAATATCTAAAGTATTTTCTTATGCACTCATGGTGTGCAATCAACGTTACATGTTGTTTTTGGATAAATATTACCAGATAAAACACCAAAACACTATCGCACTTAAAAACTTCACTGCAGCAATTTTAAGGGCCAAAGATTAACTTCCGACTCATAGCTGACTATTTTCTAGCTTGTTGTGAGAGAAAGTCGTACACAAAAACGACGTAAGAGGCTTATGTGAAGTTGTGAACGGAACATTCCGGATTATTGAGGCAAACTTTGGTTTTAGAAATTGTCATTTCTTAGCGTTGACGCTTGCTGTTTTAGGAAACTGTTTTAAGCCCTGTTAGGTATTTGTTTTTGTTCGTTTTCTGTTGCAAATTGGGGAAGCATTTGTCTTCATACAGATTTAAGGTTAGTTATTGTTAGCAGCACGTTAAGCCGTTGGTCCCGGCTGTCATTCGTGGATCTTTGACAGTCGTTACGGGTCGTCAGAAGCCCGAAAGTCTGACAACCAGTCTTACCAAGGGTTATCGTATTACCCAGTTACTGCGTTGTGGAGGTCAGATAGGCAGTCGCTCCATGTAAAATACTAGTATTCAGCTGGTTAGACTGGAAGCCGACCCCAACATTGGGAAAGGCTAGGCAGATTGATTGACATACTAACACTAGCTATAAGGTACATTATGGATCTTTGTTGTCCGAATAAAGAAATTTTGATTTGAAAACAGTTCAGCAATAGTCAGTTGAAATCTATTTCCTTATCGTCAATTTGAGACTAGCACGGATTTGAAAGCTCTCGAGATCAAATAATGTATGCACGGTAGCAGAATTTGCGCTCTAAATCTAAAATTGCGAGTCATCATTTCCGTGGACCTCCTTACAAATCTGAGCGAAGGCGGAAATCACTGAAACGAGCGATGCCGTAAAATGGAATTGTTATCTTGAAATATGTATAACTATTTTTACCTGCCATTTCTTCTATCTCTTACATTAGTATTTAAATAACCACTTTATTAAAAAACACATAGATTGAAGAAAAAAAAAATGTATTCAAATAAGGCTAAATCAGCACATTATGTTCAGTTTACTCTCAAGGGCCTGTAGGTACAGTTAGGGAAATTAACTGTTAAGCAAATTAACTACCAATTAAATTCTTTGTCAGTTGTGTATACAACATGTCCATACAACATTGTTGTGTATACAAGTCGTGTAACAGTGTGTATAAACATATCCCAAAATTGAATGCACAACCGCTTGAGAGGTCATTGTAAGTACGTCATTATGAACAACTTTTGCTATGGGATAAAACCTGAAATTACGAAAAAATAAAACCGGTCAAGAGCGAGTCGGACTCGCGCACTGAGGGTTCCGTTCCGATTACTAAAAAGTGTGCTATTTAGAGACATCGTTTTATTTTTCCTGTAATCTTTACATAAACTTCTATCATATAGAATAATTACAGATTTTTCTCTTTGCAAACTTCGGAGATTGGGGGGGGGAACGGTAATTTTTTTTACATTTTTCATCAAAAGTCAAAAACTATGCGGCCTAAAAAAAATAAAAAATGTTTGAGAATGGTTCTTTCATATGATACCCCATATGCCCTAGTCGCCTCACTTTGAATTTTTCAGTCCCTGTTGCAAAACAATATAATTATTTTTAATTCTTTCTTATTTGCAAAACAGTTGGGTAAACGTCATTTAAAACTGTTCTAAATTTCAAGTTGATAGCATTAGTAGTTCTTGAGATATCCAGCTGTGACAGATAGACAGACAGACAGACAGACAACCGACAGACAGACATACAGACACTGAGTGACACCAGAAGGGTTCCTTTTTTACCATTTTCATTTTCACACCAACAGCTGTTCCGTAGGTACATTTATCTACATCATAACTCGTCAAAATGTAGGGAGCAGGCAGGCTGCTTTCTTGTCGCTATTTCAGGTTTGGTCCCATAGTAAAAGTTGTTCATAATGATGAGTACAATGACCCCTTAAGCGGTTGTGCATTCAATTCTGGGACATGTTGTATCATGTGTATGACGTACGATGTCAATTATGCTTATCAATTAATTTCCCTGACTGTACTTACAGACCTTTCACGGGATACTGAAAATAACATTTAAATACTGATGTCACAGCTAGATAAGCAATAGCAGGAAACCTACACCTAAGTACTGAATAAGATTTTAAACATGTCTAAATTTTTATCACTTTCAATAATAGGTATAATATAACAATATATAATACTTCGGTTTTTTTTTTTTAACTTGACAATTATCAACATAATCAAAGTCAAATCAAATAATAAATTAAATCATCTTAATATGAATCTGTTTCATTCACTGCTCGTACTTGTGCTTGATGTCCTTCCGTAATTTTCCCTTGTTTATGCTCTCGAAGAGGGCAACTGAAGCGACATCGAAGGTTCTTTCGAAGAAGAAAGTAGCCAGCGCTCCCGCCAGGAAGAAGGTGGATGTTCGCTTGAACAGAACACGATTTGACGTACCCCATGCAGACATTGTGGGTACAAAATCAAGAAAATAACTTTTCTCGTCGAACTTGGCCTTGGGGGAACGTACCTTTTCCAAAATTGCTGCACCAATTAAAATAACATCGTTCAAAATGAATGGTAGGCAATCGAAATTGGAAACAATGATTGCATTCAAACGTTTCATAGAAATTTGACACGAAGTTATTCAGCGAATGTCAATTGTTTTTATATTTTTACCAATCATTTTAGTGAGGCACATATTTTAATATTTTTCCAAATAATATTATGTATTTAAGCGCGTTGTACTGAAGTGGCAGTGGGCTGGCCATATTTGTTGAAGTTGTGGAGTGGAGACCACGTATCGGCAAGCGTATTGTGGGACGCCCTCCAGCTAGATGGACCGATAACCCTAAAAAGGTGAATAGGATAGACTTAATGCGGAAAGCGGAGGACAGTGCAGTGCAGACTGGGAAAGGCCTATATCCAGCAGTGGACTACGATGACGATCGAGAATATAAATGGAACAACAGACGTAAATGGTCTTAAAGGCCTTAATATTTTCTAACTCTCACTCAAATGACTTAAGAATTTAGAGCAAGAACAGAATATAACTGAAAATAAATCTTTAACACATTCAGACGCACCATTTGTAGAAACGTAACTAAATGATGCGAGTTTCTATTTAGAGTTGGACAATCAAATTTACTGCTTGAATAATGTAGTGCCAACGAACATCGTATGCTATTTTGTTCACAACACATACAAGTATATAATGTTAGGAGTTATGAAGGGACTTGGATAAAGATAGGTGTTTTGTGAACGATTGTATGGTCAAACGTGGCATACATTTTGTGTAAACTAAAACGGCTAATTACCTATTCTCAGTTAATTTTAGGAAAAAAACGGAATCCTCATAGGTTCACTCGTGTGTCTGTCTGTCTGTCTGTCCATCTGCCACAGCCAATTTGCTCCGAATCTAATAGACCGATTAAGTTGAAATTTGGTACACATATGGATTTCTGTGACCCAAACACGTACGGCTAAAGTAAATAAATGAATTTTGAATATGGGACTCACTTTTAGGGGGCAAATAAGAAAATTAAAAAAAACGTTTTGCAAACTGTACCGTGTCATCAAATGAAAGGGCTCAATATGAGGGTCTCAAATATGTTTCTTTTTATAGTTTTAAAATAAATCGTTTTAAAGTTATTTAAGAAAATAGGTGAAAATTGATTATTCCCCCCCCCCTCCTTATCTCCGAAACTACTGAGCCTAAAATTAAAAAAAAAAAAAATACAGAAAATAGTTTTATACCTGTAGATGACAGGAAAACCTATAAGAAGTTTGTGGTCTTAAAATAACATGGTAAATCTCTCAATATTGGGAGTACAAACTCACATTTACTGTTGCAATGTATGGGAGAACATGTTTTGCGACTATAATGTTAAGTTTGTTCTTGGGATAATTTCATTCCAACTACGAAACCCTTCATTGTGCGAAGTCCGACATGCACTTGGCCGATTTTTTTTTGTCATCAGCTCTAAGATTTGAAGCAATTAATGAATATTGTTTTTATTTTAATCTTCCTTATATTATTTTATCTAGAGTATGAGCTGTAACAGTACCTAACTTTCTTTAAGTCGTTTGCATCTCTCTCATCTGCAATGTAAAGGTACATTTTAATTTAAGGCGGCATTATTAGTAGACATATACAGGGTGAAATTGAATAGATGCGACAAAATTTAAGGAGGTGTTCTACGCATCAATATGAACAACTTTTACTATGGGACCAAACCTGAAATCGCGAAAAAAAAATCAGCTGTTCAGTACATTTTGACGAATTATGCGAACATTAAATGTACTGAACAGCTGATTTTTTTTTCGCGATTTCAGGTTTGGTCCCATAGTAAAAGTTGTTCATATTGATGCGTAGAACACCCCCTTAAATTTTGTCGCATCTATTCAATTTCACCGTGTAGAATGCACATGATGATGTTGGGGTACAATGAATCATGTATCAATTGAACAAAGTTTTTCGTAGGTATAACAAAAGACGTTATAAAAAGTTTACACAGTTGGTTGAATTTGTTTTTCATGTCACTTTATGAAATACCCTACTGACACCGGCGCGGCTTCTTGAAAGTGTCCTGAAGCTTTTGAAAAAAAAAAAACAATTCCTGGAAATCTATTTCAGTACAAACGTGCTTTCACCTCAATTTCCAAAGTATAATTCATCTGCCTACCTATCCTATACCCAACTATGTTGGGGTCGGCTTCCAGTTTAACCTGTTGTACCTGAATACCAGTATTTTACATGGAGCGACTGCCTATCTGACCTCCACAACCCGTAGCTGGATAATACGATACCCCTTGATAAGACTGGTTGTCAGACTTTCGGGCTTTTGACGACCCGTAACGACTGTCAAAGATCCACGAATGACAGCCAGTACCAACGGCTCCACATGCTTTCCAAAGCACGGAGGAGTTTTAGTGTGTAAAGATGGTCACCCATCCATGGACCAACCCCAATTCAAAGTAAAATTCATAAACAACAAAAATTCAACCAGCCACATCCATTCTTCGTCCATCATCTCCGTAAACCAACGGAGGCAGCTGCGTATTTCGCTTGGTGGACCGTCAATTTACACAACGTTGATTTATACAGATAGCGTGCAACGTAACGCGTATCTCATACTGTATATACGTACAATTTTGCGCCATTATGACTCTGTTTGTGTGCGGAATATAATGTTTCTGCTGTGGTTTTCTGAGTTTCTGTATTTGGAGGTGTTTTGAACGATTTTATTATTTACTAGCTGCGCCCGGCGGTTTCACCCGCGTAGACCAGGATAAAAAAAAGTAACCTATGTGTCAATCCAGGGTATAAGCTATCTTCATACCAAATTTCATTCAAATCGGTGCAGCCGTTTGAGCGTGAGGAAGTAACAAACATACAGACACACACACACACTCAGAAACTTTCGCCTTTATAATATTAGTGTGATGTGATTTCGAAAAATTTTAAAGGCTTTATTTATTAGTTCCTAGTTTCGCCATCTTGAATTCTAATTTGCAGTCTATAAAATAAAATAAACTGTTTAGTATCGCAGCACAAAATTGGATTCGAGTTACTCAAGGTCAAGAAGAATATTTTGAACATCTGAATAACTATTAACACACACACACAGGGTATTATTCCACAGAAGCCGGAAGTTTAGGTTTCTAAACCCAGGCCCTAAACCCAGCTCATCATCGTCATCACCTGCCTAGCCTTTTCCCAACTATGTTGGAGTAGGCTTCCAGTCTAACCAAATGCAGCTGAATACCAGTATTTATCATGAAGCGACTGCCTATCTGACCTCCACAACCCAGTTACTGGGTAATAGGAGACCCCTTGGTAACACTGGTTGTTGTCAGTCTTTCTTTCGGGATTCTGACGAGCCGTAACGACTGTCAAAGATCCACGAATGACGAGCGGGACCAACGACTTAACGTGTTTTTCCAAGCGCGGAACAGTCTAAAAAATAACGTTTTTTTAAAAAACTGGCTGAATTTATTTTTTTCATAATTTTAAAATGGAGCCATTCTGCCGTCATATTGATTTTTTTCAAAACAAATTATAGTCAGTGTCACTCGGGATGATGTAAGGATTCTCTAACGATACCCCATACATTCAAATTCAAGCACTTATAAGTTATAGTGAAATAAAGAAACTCACAAACATACAAACATACATGAACGCTGAAAACATTACACTCCTTTTTGGCAGTCGTGTAAAAATAGTTTTATTTATTTATTTACTTTATTTTACAATTTATGTACACACAGAAAAATACAAAGAGATACATAATACTTAAAATTAGGAGTACAAAGGTACTGCTTATTTCTTTAGAAATTTCTTCCAGCAGACCTGCGAAAGGAGAAATGAAAAAGAAATGTAGATAATAGTGTGTGAGAACAAGAAGAGAAAAATATGATGCGAAGTCTTAAACTAAAATATTAAATATACCTACACATACAGGGTGGCCGGAACATTGACGTCCAAAAATAAAATTTCGGTCCCTCGTATCGTGGGGTATTCGAATCACCCCCATGTATGTTCCGCGACTTTTCATAGTTTTCGAGTTATGAATTTTTTTCTGAATGTTTGAAAATTTTCGACCTGACCAACCTAAAAAAATTCTAAAAAAAAAAGTAGAGGGTTTTATCGAGTTTCTTTTTTTGCAACTGAATTTTCATAAGTAGTACTTTTATGCATAACATAATCAGCTTCGTAACTGTGATAAAAGTTATGAAAATGTTGATCTAAAGTGAAAAATTTACGTTCGGTAAATTATGACTCAAATTTTCAACTTTAAATTAAAAATCTTAACAGGTGACTTCATAATTCCTAAGTAGGCTTCAAGAATGCGCCAGACTCTCAGCTTTCATAATCATAAAAAAAATGAAGTACTTAATAGGGCTACTTTGTTTAAAATCGGCCTTCAAAGACAGCGAGGTGGAAAAATTCTTAAAATTACCCATCTGAGTAATTATTTTTTTTTGGCTATTTTCTCGTTCCTAAGGTTAATTAATGATAAGAATACTGAAAACTAACCAACAAATAGTTTCAGAGTTGGGTAAGAAAAGTTTTACGTAAAAAGTGGTTTTGAATAAAACACAGATGATAATGTGAAAAAAGTACTTAATTTATTTTTAACATTTACAAAAGGTTTTCAAAGTGGCCACCACCAGCAGCAATACACATTCTACACCTACGTAAGAAATTGTCTGGCAATCGTCTAAAAGCGTCTCTGTTCTCTCTCACAACACGTTCAGCTTCTGCAATCAACTGCCTCAGCTCTTGTTCACTTGAACAGTCTCGGGCGTATGCTATTTCCTTGTAATAGCCCCAAATAAAGAAATCGATGGGGTTGAGATCAGGTGAGCGTGGAGGCCACCTAATTGGTCCGCTGCGTCCGATCCATCTGTTGGGGTATGTTTCATCTAAGTAATTTCGGACCTGGGTTGCATAGTGACACGGGGCGCCGTCATTTTGCAACACCATGGTTCGTCTGAGTTCGAGATTCACATCTGCCAGCAACAATGGAAGTTCATTTTCCAAAAAGTTTTTGTATGTTTCTCCATGAAGTCTGGACGGCAGTTCAAACGGACCAATTAGTTCGCCATTGAGGATACCAGACCACAAGTTAACGCTGAAGCGATGTTGAAATGTCGAAGCTCTCACTTCGAGTGGATTGTTATTGCAGGTAAAAGAGTTGCACCCTCGTTTACAACCCATAGTCCACGAGAACGGATCGCGCAAAATTCATTAAACTAACATTTAAAGAAATCTCCGTGTTTAAATCTTAGCTTTCCTGCAGTCATTTTTGGTTAGCAAACTAAATAACCTTAGGAGCGAGAAAATGGAAAAAAAAATATATTAATCAGATAGCTAATTTTAAGAATTTTCCACCTCGCAGTCTTTGAAGGCCGATTAAGGCCAAAGTTAGCCCCATTAAGTCCTACGTTTTTTAATGATTATGAAAGCTGAGAGTCTGGCGCATTCTTGAAGCCTACTTGAGAACCATGAAATCACCTGTTTAGATTTTTAATTTGAAGTTGAAAATTTAAGTCATAATTTACCGAACGTAAATTTTTCACTTTAGATCAACATTTTCATAACTTTCATCACAGTAACGAAGCTGATTATTTTATGCATAAAAGTACTACTTATGAAAATTCAGTTGCAAAAAAAGAAACTCGATAAAACCCTGTACTTTTTTTTTTAGAATTTTTTTAGGTTGGTCAGGTCGAAAATTTTCAAACATTCAGAAAAAAATTCATAACTCGAAAACTATGAAAAGTCGCGGAACATACATGGGGGTGATTCGAATACCCCACGATACGAGGGACCGAAAGTTTATTTTTGGACGTCAATGTTCCGGCCACCCTGTATAACGCAAAACAAAAATTAACATATACTTAAATAAATACATAAAGCTAAAATATATAAACATGCATATACTATATATAAATACTCACATTTGAGAGGAAAGGTAATGCTCTTTTAATCGATATTTGAACAGCGACACAGTTTTTAAATCGCAAATGCTAGGCGGAAGCGAGTTCCACAATCTTACAGCATGGACAGAGAAGGAATAAGAATAGTAGCTAGTTTTATGAGGATGAGATTTAAGGAGGGATCTAAGGTGTGATCTACACGGTGCGTCGCTAGGGCGAGTGTAAGAGAAACGCTTACGCAGGTAGGAAGGATAAGACGGGTTGTGTAAGATGTTGAAGAGGAGACATAAAATCCGAGTGTTCCTGCGAAGGCGGATTGGGAGCCACTTGAGTTCCTTGCGAAGATGTGAAACATGGTCATACTTTCGAAGACCGAAAACAAAGCAAATGCACAAGTTTTGCAAGCGCTCAAGCTTGTTTAATAGCTCCTCAGTAGCATCCAGGTAGCATGCGTCGGCATAATCTATAATCGGCTGAATAAGCGTTTGAGCCAAAGAAATTTTAGTCTTCAAGGGCAGGAGACTTTGAAGGCTTTTCAGCGAATGAAAGGAGAAATGTTCCTTTCGACTGACCTCATTAACTTGAGCACGCCACGAAAGATTAGAGTCGATAATTACGCCCAGGTTTTTGGCGGTTTCGGTATAGTCAATGCGAACATCATCGAGACATAAAGGCATCAGAGATGTAACATCAGCCGCACTGCGAACGAATCTGCTGCCTATGATCATGGCTTGAGATTTAGTTGGATTAATTTGCAAACCAAACGACTTAGCCCAATCGCTGATGCAGGCCAAGTCATGATTCATAGCAGCAATTGCGGAGCCCGCGTCAGCTACAGTAAAATGTCGGTAAAGCTGCAAGTCGTGTGCGTAGAGATGAAAATTAGAGGAGATTACTCTGGTAACAAAGTTGATGAAAATTGAAAAAAGAAGAGGAGAGAGAACGCTACCCTGAGGAACACCCTCAGTGAGGGTGTTCCTCAGGGTAGCGTTCTCTCTACACCAATCAGAGAAAAACTCCTCCAGGCGAACACACTGAGAGCGTCCCCGAAGATAAGAACTAAACCAAGCTAAAGCTGAAGAAGAGAGATTGATAGATTTGAGGATACCAAGCAGTATGTCGAAATCCACCGAGTTGAAAGCGCTACTAAAGTCAAGCAATACAAGAACAGTAAGCGACTTATTCTCCATTGCCCAGCGGATGTCGTCAGTTACTTTTAAAAGTGCGGTTACAGTACTGTGACCCGAGCGAAAACCGGATTGAAAAGGGGAAATTATCGAGTTTGACGCTAAGAAAAATGATAATTGTCTATGAACAATGTGCTCAAAAACTTTAGAGAGAAATGGAAGAATAGAAATAGGTCTAAAGTGGGTTAACAAAGTAGGATTGTTAGTTTTAGGTAAAGGAATTATATGAGCCTGTTTCCAAACTGACGGAAATGAGCAAGAGAAAAATGAGTGGTTGAAGATGTGAGTTAGAACAGGAAGTAACGAGGAAAGGATAAGTGTTATCATTCTTGAGCACAACTTATCATTACCGACTGCTGAAGAAGTAATTGCAAGTATAGATTTCTTAACGTCTTCCTCAGCAACATCGCTAAGCTTAAAGTGAGAATATTGTGGTAACGGTACACTAGCAAGACTCTCTAATGTCGCAGCTTTAACAGACGGATCAAGAGAAAAGGGAAGGAGAGAGAAATGTTTATTGAGATCATTGAGATTCACATCCTTACACTGGTTGGTAGGTGCCTTGCCTATGCCTACAGATTTGAGAAATTTCCAAACATCGGAAGAACTGCGGTTATTGAGTTGTTTATTTGTATAACTTCTAAATTTTTGGGTTGACCGTACATTCCCAAGACATGACTTTGTTTATTTTATTTGTGGTCCCAAAATACTACTCTAAAATAATAAATGTGGAATCTGGGACCGCGGTCCCGGTCCTGAAAGCCCCACATCCCTCCCGTCCACGGGCCAACCGCGGCAAGCGTAGCTTAACCTGATTGATCGACTAGTGTGGCTGTTATTACTTAGCCACAAGCCCCTAAACCCAACTATGGTTGGTATATTAACAGTTATATAAGATGATAAACCGTTTTATATTAAAAAAAAAATAGTAATGAGTTGAGCACAAACATATGTGTATGCAACAGTTTATTAACGCAGCTGCTACAGCATAATATCAAGTAATATTAAAACAATGGATTCCACCACAAAGCCGGCACATTTCACCAATTTTGTATAGTTTTAAATCACATCCATTGCTTCGTTTAAGAGGATTAAAATTAACGTAATGTTCCACTAGTTATATTGTGCACACAACATTTTTGATATACCAAAAATTGGGCGCGTAGCGGTCACGGGATTGTGGAAAATATCATGTGAATAATTTATTAGGTACCTTGTGTGTGGGCTTGAATTTAAATTATAAAATGTCCTATAACATGATTGCAATATTATTGACTAGCTTCTGCCCGCGACTTCGTCCGCGTGAAATTTATTTTTTGCTCGACCCACCCCGTCGCATAGCATTGCCTACCCGCGCTATTACTTCGTTTTCACTTACTTTTCTTTCAGACTTTTTTTCTTTTTGCTCGGCACCTAAGGGTCCTAGAGTGATGTTAAATATGCCTTCTATAAGATTTGGGCTATCATTAATGCAAAAAGATTTTTTAAAGTCCGACTGGTAGGGTAGTTCCAGAGTTTAGCTCGTTCCTTCACCACATCCCCTTCCGCTACCTCTCCCTCCACCTCTCACTCACTCTCACACCCCCTTCACCACTTCCCCTTCGCTCTCTCTCTCTCACCACCCCGTCCCCTCCCTCTCCCCCTCTCCTCCACCTCCAGCTCACCAACCCCTACCCACCCCTCAGCCTTCACCATGTCTTCCTCCTCTCCTCACCTCTCCTGCCCTTTCTCCCTGCGTCCATCATCCTCCCCCTCACATTCCTCACCACCCCTCCCTTGCCCCTCCCCTCTAACCCTCCCTCCGGGGTAGTTTTAAAAAACTAATAATGACAAACTTAGGCAAATATTTGTGCCAAATTTCAAGTCAATTAAAACATTTTTCATGTAAATTGTATTCCCTGTTTTCACCCCCACAGGGGTGGAATTTAAAAAAATGGTTTGAGATATTTCCATAGCTTGACTCAAAGATTATTTACACCAATTTTCGAGTTAATCAATACACGTAGTAAAATCCTCCCCTGTGAAATTGACTACCCCTTTTCACCCCGTTAGAGGTAGATTTTCGAAAACCCTGACACACATTATTCTTTATTTTTGGTTTTAAGTATAAATACTGAGTTTTGAGTTAATCGGATTGCGCGTTAAAATTGTTCCATACAAACTTTGAGACTCCCCAATTTCCCTTTAGGGGGTAGTTTAGAAAAACATAAAATCACAAAAATCATAATTTACTTAGATAAATATTCGTGCCAAGTTTCAAGTTTATTAACTCAAGGAATAAGATTTTTCATACAAACAATATCCCCCCTTTTTACCCCCTTAAAGGTCGAATTTCCAAAAACCCTTTCTTAGCGGATGCCTAGGTCATAATAGCTACCTGTGTTCCAAATTTCAGCCCAATCCGTTCAGTGGTTTGAGCTGTGTGTTGATAGATCAGTCAGTCAGTCAGTCAGTCTTTCCTTTTATAGATATTGATTACAATTTAATGGGGCAGTTAAAAATGAGGGTTATGATTGAAGATAAGATAACAAAAGACGAGACAGAGATAAATATATAAAGGCGTTTATCATAGTTATCCTTTCTAAAATTGTAAGAGGGATGTTTGCTTGACGACCATTACGAAATATAGACGTACCTATACAGTGTGGCGCCATCTACATCGCCACTTGCGAACTACGCATCACACTGACGTCACGCAAAATCCTGCATCGCGCAATTAGAGTTTACCGCGCGACTAGCATATAATTATATACAAGGTCCCGACATCAGTCGGGCAGTTGCCCACCAGACACGACACCCGACTGGTCGGAGGATCCTTCCTTTTCTATGGAGGTTGAGTGAACTATACACCCTGCTCCTCATATACAGGAGTATTTAAAACAATTGCTTACACCTTGCTTGCAATACATATAGTTCTAAACATCACTTTGGAACTAGAACTATAAGTAATGCATTAGGGTTTTGGGGGGGGGGTTCACTGGAGCGGAGATGATCAGAAATCGACCAATCCCAGACGAGACGAGAGGAGCGATGTGGATTTCAACCAATATGATTGGTCGATTTCGTGCATGTCTCAATGTAGAAATGCATCCTCATTTCAGAATAGGGTATTACACCCATTTTAGAAAAGTGTCTCAATTAGATTCTCTAGTGCTAATAAGCCACTAAAAAAAACACAAAATTGTTATTCAATCGATAAGTGCCATTATAATGCGTTTAAATTTTACATATTCAAATTTCGCGCGAAAACGCTGGACGCAGTGGACGCCATATTGCTCTGCGGTTATGACGTCAGTTGGTTATGCAAACAAACACTTTTTACACGCTGATCATTGACAGTTGAAATTGACACTTTTTAATGTTACACATCGGTATGACATTATTTAACATGGCGGCTACTTTCATGTTGCTAGAAAACAGATTAAAAAAAATGAAAACTTTGAATTGAATTTTAAAATTTATATTGTTATTTTATGAACTAAAACTAACATATTCCGACTGCTTTTTGCCTAAGCTTTACCTATCTAAATAATATATTTTTAGATTTTTTCTCATATAGAGTAAAATACCGTAGTAAAATATTGTCAAGGTGTGAATCCACGATGGTATACTTAGCAATATTGTGATGTAGGTACTTGTACTGTACTTAGTGTAGATATTTATCTACACTAAGTAATTTCTTAATCACAACGAAGGAAATCCTTAAATCTCTTTGTTTTATATTCAAGAACTTGAACATTCTTAACAAAATATTCACTTCCTAAGGATTGATTCATAGCCGTCCTTCCTAAATGTTTGTGCCTGAAAGCGCTACATCGTAATGAAATTAGCTAATTGTATCTAAAATACAAAATGTATTTCAGGCAATCTCTTCTTGAATAGGTTTTTTATGAATATTCATTAGTTGAAGATCCGAAACACCTTAAATAGGTACTGAGATTTGTAGAGTAGTAGAGATAAACCATTCTAAAAATGAACGCCCCTTCATAGCGGTTACACTTGTACTTGGTTACAAGTGTATAGACGCAATACACATAATTGGTCTATGTCATTGGTTGCTCAGTCACCGGCGAGTACGGTCAACAACTAAACTAAATAAATATACGCAATAACACTGTTTTTTTTTATAAAAACGGTTCCTACCCGACTTGCTCAAACGTCCTGTTTGACGTTTGAGCAAGTCGGGTAGGAACCAGATTTGTCGGCCAACTAGTGTATAAATGACACGAACGCGCGACAGAGCGAACGTGTCCTTTCCATACAAATGCTCATGCTCCTCGCTGTACAATGTTGTTACCTGTACTGATCGCACGATTAGTTGACCTCTAAGTTCGGCGACGAGTCCATGTTGACAGTTAAATCATCGCACGCACACAAGTAAATTGTTACAATAAGTATTTCCTGTCACACATTGAAATAATCACGTTTTGTGGAGGGGCGTTCATTTTTAGAATGGTTTATTTTTATTTATTTATTATAGGTCCACCAACAATTGTTCACACTGGATACAGCGACATAATTCATTCTTAAAATTAAAATGACAGCGCAACAATTACTTATAGGTAAACACCACATGCACAAAACAATAAATTCGGAAGATGAGCTTACTTAGTAAGTACTAAGCGCCAATTTTCAATTAAATTAAAATAATCTTGAAATATTGAAAAACAGAATTATGACAATATTGATTAAAAATTAAATTAAAATAAAATAGAATTAATAATAAAATAAATTAATTTATAAAAATGACAACATTAGTAAAAGATATATAATAAAAAAGTTAAAATTATATTACATTGGTAAATTGATAAAATTAATAAGTATTTCCTGTCACACATTGAAATAATCACGTTTTGTGGAGGGGCGTTCATTTTTAGAATGGTTTATGTCTACTTAGTGCTACATATCTCAGTAGGTACCTATTTTAGGTGCTATCACGATGATTTTTAGCAAGAGAAACGCGCTATGAAGGATTGTATGATATTTATGAAAACATCTTTAGAAATTACCGTCTCATTGGTTACATAGTAAATTGAAAATAAGGTACTTAGTGTAAGTTTTACACAAAATGCTTATTTACCCAATTTTAGTGTAAGCCTGGCTATCATTCCCAAAGGTACCAGTCTTACCAAAGGGTATCGTGTTACCCAGTAACTGAGTTGTGCAGGTCAGATAGGCAGTCGCTCCATGTAAAACTTTTTAACAAAAAAAAAAAACCGACTTCCAAAAATCACTACAAAATGAAAAATAACTTTGATTTCGGAAGTCGGTGGCAAAGTTCTGCTGGTAAGAACCAGGAGAACTCCTCAACAACCACTCACCACACGCATTGTGTGACGAGCGGAAATTGCTTAGCAACCATACTAAAGTAATCGAATCGCAACCCGTGAAATATTTATCATTGAGTAGTTCCGGTAGCCATCTGTGGTCTTCATCATCAGTTCCACTTCACCAAGTGGTGCTTTCGGAGAGCAAATGCACGAGCTACTATAAAAATACCTAAATCGCTATAGGTGTGCCTATAACATTTGAAGAGTTCCTTCGATTTCTCCAGGATCCCATCATCAGAACTGGTTTTTGAAAAATGAGACCATTTGTGAAGCCCTATACCCTTTCCAACAAATAAATATTTTTTCAAATCGGTTGGCAAGCGATGGAGTTATGCGCGAACAAACATATATAAAAAAAAAAAAAAAAAAAAACATCCGAATTGAGAACCTCCTCCTTTTTTAGAAGTCGGTTAAAAATACTGATATTCAGCTGCATCCGGTTGGACTGGTAGCCAACACCAACATAGTTGGGCAAAGGCTAGGCAGATGATGTAACAGATGCTTTTCTCTTCGCTTTTTCGGAGTTGATCTCACAGAAAAAGTGATTATTTATAACTCCTGGAAAGATTGCCACTAAATTCAATGTCAGCCTTTATTAGATATTAGGTCTTTACCTATGAAATTGCCGTTCTGCAGTACTGGCCATTTCAAATCAAAATAATTTTTGTTTGGCTAAGAATTCTAATTTCAAATTAATTTTATTTTAAAAACATGGATTTTTTTTTCCAAAAGTAGTCATTTGTTTATTGATTAGTGTTACATTTTCATCGCATTTCAATCTTTTTCGTCATCACGGATACGTTAAAAATTCGAGTAATTATGGAATATGAGTACCGTCGTGGCAGCAACGCGGCACAAGCGGCACGCAACATCAACGACGTTTACGGAGCTAACACTACAAACAATTACGAATTAAAGGCGATTGTGGAAGCTGATGATACACAATCTACGGCTGAATTAGCAGCAGCTTTCGACGTTAGCGTCAAAACAATATTGGTCCATTTGCGTCAAATTGGCAAGGTAAAAAAGCTTGACAAATGGGTGCCCCACGAACTCAATGATCGCCAGCGCGAAGTACGCGTCGAGACGTGCTTTGCACTGCTCAACAGACACACAAATGAAGGAATTTTGAACCGCATTGTTACCTGCGATGAAAAATGGATTCTGTTTGATAACCGCAAGCGCTCAGCAAGTTGGTTGGATCCTGGTTCAGCACCTAAACAATGCCCTAAACGAAAACTTACCCCTATAAAAGTGATGGTCACTGTTTGATGGTCTAGCGCCGGTGTGATTCATCACAGCTTCTTACCAAACGGGGTGAGCATTACTGCAGATGTGTACTGTGAAGAACTGAACACAATGATGGAGAAGCTAGCACATCTCCAACCAGCATTGGTCAATCGCTCGTCTCCGCTGCTCCTGCACGACAACGCGCGACCTCATACTGCACAGCAGACGGTCTCCAAGTTGCAAGAACTGGGGTTGGAAGCTCTCCGTCATCCGCCCTACTCACCAGACCTTGCGCCTACAGACTACTACTTTTTCCAGAATTTGGATAACTTCTTGGCGGGAAAAAAATTCAATACCCGAGAGGCAGTACAAAATGCCTTTGAAGAATTTGTTGCCTCCCGACCAGCTGATTTCTTTAAGAAGGGCATCAATAAACTGCCACTGCGTTGGCAAAGATGCATTGATTGCATGGGTGATTACTTCGAATAATACAAATAAAAAATACATGAAAAAAATTCGTTTAAATTTTTTCATACAAAACGGCAATTTTATAGGTAAAGACCTATTATTATATATGAATATTGATCAGATACTCGCTCATGCCAGCGGGTTCGCCCGCTTGGATGTCAGAAATTATCCCACGGGAAAGTACTACTGAGGTAAAAAAATATTGCCTATATATGCTATTCCAAACTATCTACCTCTGTGCCAAATTTTATCCAGATCCGTTCAGCCGTTCTAGCGTGATTGAGTAACGAACATCCATCCATCCAAACTTTCGCATTAATAATATTACTAGCTTCCGTCCGCGGCTTCGCCCGCGTGACATGTCGACAAAAAGTAGCCTATGATTTTTTCAGGGTCATGGACTACCCGTGTGATAAATTTCACCCAAATCAGTTCAGCCGTTTTAGCATGAGCGTTACAAACAAACAAACACACTCACTTTCTCATTTAAGTATAATATTAGTTAGGAAGTTTGGTTTTTTTTTTTTTTTGAGATCACAAGAACATTTATTTATAATAACATCATCATTATATATCAACATATTAACTTGTCTTAAATATTACAATTTAACAATATAAACTAAATATAAACTAAAACTAATCTAAAACTACTATAAACTAATCTAAAATTAAAAATAAAACTAAAACTAGTCTAAAAGACCGCTACCACTTGGCAATGTTCCCAAAATGCTGGCAGCATTGCCACGGAAGTTTGGTTATAAGTATATTTCAAAACGAAATGTCTTACTAAGACTTTATTTCTTACTCACAAGGGAGCAACAAGAAACCGGCTAAGTACCGTACCAATAATCGTAACTTATAAAATAAACATGATTAATCCTTATTGTTGCTAAACGCTCCTTATGTCGGTAATAAGGATAACTTCTAATAAGGAGCAATAAGGAGCTTTGTATTAATAATATTATTAAGAAGGATAAACAAAATAAAGACGCTTTCATTTTTAATTATGATTATCTTCATTAGGGAAGTTCTTATTTTACCCTTCAAAATATTCGCTATCGGAAAGTTGTTTTTGTAAAATTTTCCCTTTTTTGTCGGTAACGGAATATTTTTTGTTAAAATAATATTTTAGGTACGTGGAAGGTGGTTGTTGTTCGGCACTTTTTGTTTTATATAAAATTAAATAATTTATGACGGATATTGAACTAGCTTCCTCGAAAATTGCTACTTGTGTACTGTATTTTTATCTCACGAAGCAACACGCGCTTTAAGGCTCTTACAGACAGAGGCGGTGTTGTAAGAGCCTTTACTCGTGGTAACAACTGGTGTTACCGAGTTCCTACACAAAGTCGGGCTGCGAGTGCCGTCTGTGTTCTTAGGTAGACCTCATTTATTGCACATCCCAGTGGTAGCCACTACATACAGACGGAACTCGTACATGGTGAGAGCGAGTCGTATGTACAATCACCTGCAAAATTGCATGGATACCTTAGTGTCTATTTTCCTGTGAACGTTTGAGTTGAAGTTTTCAAAAATCAAACTAGATGGCGTCGGTTTCTTCACAACTATGATTAATTATTTACGAAATGTATTATTTGTTCAATTCCCAGTGTCACTTGTAGGTGACAAAAGTTTTTATGGTTTTTTTCATTTTTTTCTACCACAAGGCAATTTTACTTTTAATTTCTACGAGAATAATAAAAATCGCATGTCCTTTAAAGTCTTAACTTTACACAATGACAATACCCAGTGTCATCTGTAGGTTATACCTGTAGGTTATAGGTTTTTTTTTATATTTTTGTCCTAACTAAATGCACACAGGCGTCAGTATGTGTCCCTCAAGTTTTAAAATGTTATACTGCTACAACATCGAACCCGTTACGAATAATTTAAAGAATACTGCAAAAAGAGTTCATTTTTCGACTTGGATTCGAACCATCGCTTCACCAAACGTCGTCATACTCATACCAGCAGTTTCACAAACTAGCCAGCGAGACCTTAAGAAATGTGATGAAATTGTTATCTACTATCGTCCGAGTAACTTTATCTTTAGGTCTCTGTCTAATCGATAGATGTTATAATTTGAGGGTATCCATTAATTTTACTTACTTACGTTTTCTTTATAAAATTAATCCATACCCTCAAGTTATAACTACAACGTTTGATGTTGCGTTAAAGGATGTCACTTGTCTAGGAACCCGTTTGTGTCAGTTGGCAAAATATGTCATGTTATATTATGAGAACTGTAAATGATCAAGTCAAATTGTAAAATGTCAATGCAATTGTATTGTAAATTGTATCTTTGTAGTGAAATAAGATCAACGTTTTGTTAAATAATAGCAATAATAAATATTATTAAATGTTATTACAATATTTTATTTTTCTTGTTTAATTGTTTATAAATATTACTAAAACAAAATAGAAAAATACTTTCTTTAAAAAAATATATAATGCATGCCAAAAAAGCACATGCCGTGCCTTGGATTTGAACCTCCAACCTGATACACGGCAAGCGGTCTTGATACCTCCGGTCTATTATGACATTCAATAACACTTCATAAATGTTAAGTCTATTATCAAAAGAAACCGATACGAATAACGAGTGGGTATTCAACTTTTAATAATTTAGTAGGTATTTGAGTTGGTAGTTACTTAGCAACAAAAAGGCACTATTAAAAAATGTAAAGATTTATTTCTTACAGTTTATTATTCAAATTTAACATTTACTTTATTAAATATCGTATAACATTATAATATTATGTATAACTTCTTATTGAGGTCATAGCTTAAGTATTCGTTTCCAAAATTGGAAAGAGGATTGAAGCTAATGTAACCTCAATAAAAACCAACAGGAGACCAGATTATTTTATCACAAAAGTCAAACGGATTAAATGGATTAAATAGGTAGGCTAAAAACTACAATTTACAATTTTCAATTGCACAAAAACAATGGTTAGTAAATAACATAAAAAACTAAAAATTATGTTTTTTGAACTTGAAGTGTTCATAACTTTTTAAGTTATTAAAAATACGTAAATAATATGTTACACAGGTTACACACATAACCAGGTCTCCAGTTAATATAAATAATAAGCACTAAGTAAAATAATATTAATTAAGTATAATTTTATTTAAGTACTAATAGTTCGGGTCTGGCTGATAAACAGCTTGCATTATATGGCAACGCATTGAATTAATTAAATTTTTACACAAATCTGAACCACGAATACCTACTCTCCCATATTTGTAAACAATGAGCCTCTAACGCATCTGAAGTACGCTCATTTTGATTATTCCACCGTTGAACGATAACACCCCATAGATGATAAGCAATATGCTACCTAATTGCGAAACACATTTTCGTCATCCTATTCAGACTAGTTGGTTTGGCTTCTACCGCAGTTTATTTTAATTTATGACTTTCGAATTGCGAAACTACGTTAACGTGTGTAACCAACTCCAATCGTGGTTTGGAGTCTGAAGACAGTAAAGAGTGAACGATAAGCTACTAAAAGGGCTTATATTCGAATTGTAAAACTATTTTGACAGCTGGAAGTTTGTTTGAAATTTACGAGCAGTCGTTTTTGAAACAGAAGGCAACGTCGTGCCCGCAATCATTTTTCTTAGCAATTTGTTTGCGATTTTCTCATAAAATCTCCATAATTGTTACGAAATTATGTAAGTGAACATCTTCTTGATAAATAGTGAATGTGTTTTTGTGTAGAACCGCGATTGCCTGCAACGCTAAATCAATATATAGGGTATTTTAAATACCGAGGTTTTTGTTGCTTAGCGCGGAAGAGCAACGCCTCAAAGATGAGCTTATTATAAGCCGCAGACTTTTGAGAAGTGCCTCAACTCTTATGGCTTTGTGAGGAAGTATTTTCTTTGGCTAATTCAAAGCATTATTTGAATTTTATTAAACCATTATCAGGCACGGAGTTGGTCAGCTCAGAAAGTGAAGATACTTGCCCATTCCAAAACTTACCTATATCACAATGAAGAAATTATGGTTATGAAACTCCATGAACACTGTTAAAATCAAATTATTACAAAGCAAAAAAGTCCAAGCAAACAACGAACTTTAAACATGGTACCTAAGTGTCTTCAAAAAATGTGCATAAAGAAATAACATTTTATTTCAGGGCTTCATTGAAAAAAGCAATAAATATTTATAGGAACAACAAAAAAGCACAGTTTGAAGCATTTTATGTCAATGTATTATGTAAGGACTGATGAACATACATACAATGCAAATCGCATTATACCACCATCATCATCGTCATCCACAACCCGCCTTCACCCACTGCTGGGCATAGGCCTCTCTTTTCTTGTGGCAATCCAGAAAACATACCACCATACTTACATAGATCAATTTCCACATCATTGTCTGTTCAAGGTAGGTAATATCAATATTTCTATTGTTGAACATTAAATGTGGTGTCTGCAAAGCTCAGATTAAATAAAAAATCAAGACATTATAGCACTGCAAACAATACAGTGTAGCATGTGCAACACTACACCTTGTTCTGTACATAAAATTGGATTGGATTGGATTGGTGTAAATATGTGCATGTAAGAGTGTTCTTACATGCACAAGTTTAGGATACTCGAAATGTGAGGCCTCACATCACTGTTGACAGCGCTTTACTGGTTTTGCAATTAGTCTGAGCTTCAAAATGTTAGGCACAGCAACAATGTTACACACATATTTCTTGTTACTGGTGAACACAAAATTATATAAGTAGGTAAGGCACCAATAAATGTAGTTGCCATACATACATACCTACAACCTACCTTTATGAATATTTCTTAGCAAATTAAAACAACAAACTCAAATAAAGAAAGTAGTAGGCAACTGAAATTAATTATTATTATATCTTTCAATAGATAAATACCCACATCATTACTATACCTAATATAGTAGTTTGCTAAGTAGTTTTGCTGTGCCCGACAGGCTCCACATGATCTAATTATAACTTTACCACATAAGAATACCTACAGGAGCCCGTGGCTAAGTAATAACAGCCGCACGGGTTGATCCGTCAGGTTAAGCTACGCTTGCCGGGGTTGTTCAATGGATGGGTGACCATCTTTACATACCGAAATTCCTCCGTGCCTCGGAAAGCACGTTAAGCCGTTGGTCCCGGCTGTTATTCGTGGATCTTTGACAGTCGTTACGGGTCGTCAGAAGCCCGAAAGTCTGAGTACCAGTCTTACCAAGGGGTATTGTATTACCCAGTAACTGGGTTGTGGAGGTCAGATAGGCAGTCGCTCCACGTAAAATACTGGTATTCAGCTGCATCCGGTTAAACTGGAAGCCGACCCCAACATAGTTGGGAAAAGGCTAGGCAGATAGATAAGAATACCTACATAATTATGGAATGCAATAAAAGTATTGAGTACTTATTGAGAATAATATCCAAGTACATAAGTAGGTACCTGCTATATTTTTTTTTTTTAAAAGATACACATTTATAGTACACAATAATGACTTGGATACATATTATCCAAGTCATTATTGTGTACTATAAATGTGTATCTTTTAGGATGTCCTGTGTGAATCCTCAAAATCAATAGCCTTGAAGGTGGTTTTCTAAATATTATGGTAGTTTAGGTACCTACTTGAGAGTTATTTCTAATGTTTATTGTTAGTTTATTTAAACATATTGCGCCGACCCCAAGTCACATGGGATAAGGGCAGGAAGATGATTGTTAGTTTATTATGGAGCCCTTTGCACTGAATTGGTTTTGATTGAAAGGTACTTACCACAATAATTAGCAATATACAGGGTGTATCAGAAAGGTGTGGTTAAATTTAAGGATGTGGTACAGACCATAAAACTGAACAACTTTCTCCATAGGACCAACATCATAATCGAGAAAAAATAATATCAGCCGTCCCATACATTTGGGTCGAGTAGGTATTGAAGTTTTGAATCGGACAGCTATTAATTTTTTCTCGATTATGTTGTTGTTCCCTTGGAGAAAGTTGTTCAGTTTGATGATCTGTACCACACCCTTAAATTTGACCACCCTTTCTGGTACACCCTGTATAATTATATCATAGGTTCATCCACCTTTTATCTGTTATCAAATAACTCTGTTTGTGTACTTTTTAGTCAAGGCTCTATCCATCAGTACTTGTAAGGCACATAATCGTTGTTTATAGGTACCTAGCAGAATATTGTTGTTCTATAAAGTTGATAGATAGTGCATTGAATTGTTTAAGGGATAAGGATTTAAGTACTTATGTTCTTTTCTTTATAAATTGCAGGTGTCAGGCTTAACTACATCTGTGAAGTATGGAATGTCTTTGAAGTGCGCACACTGCGGTGAGAAAAACGCATGCGTTTTAATCACCGTAGGCACCGCCGGTGCGCCAGTACCTACGTGCAGGGCCTTAAAATGCCAAATTTCAACTTACACTACAAATATTTGTTCCAATTCTTTTTGCCCATGTCTAAACACTCTTGTCAGTGGTTGTAATTGTATTGATAATAAATAAGACAGTTTTTTGTACCTACCATATTTTATTTCTACCTATTTATCTATACATAAAGAAAGTAATGAATGACAGTTAATTTAGCTAAACACCACTATTTTCTAAACACTAGAATAATCACTTCTTTATTTTGAAAAACCTAGTAAGTACCTGCTAGGTAGGCACGGCTACAGATCAAGCTATACATTTCCAGTATAAGCTTAATGTCGCATTGTATAGGATTTCCTTACAATGAGATGTCAGTGTATACTGGAAATGTATAGCTTGATGTGTAGCCGTGTGTACTCAATTTTTAAATACTTCATAAAATATCAAATTATTTTTATTTGTACCTTTAGTTCATAATGAAACACTTTATAATTAAAGTTTACACTTATCAATTAACACAATATCATAATAATATGTTTATATTGCTGTTGTGAACGACTCCAACAGTTTTCTAAAATAATGACAATGTTTTATGAAAAATCTTCAGTTTCTAGATACAAGATATATATTTATTTTGTAAAACATGAGTAAAATTTTACAGGTCTTATAATTAATGTGAGGTAGCTACATGTTTTGCCATTTGTGGCGTACAAAATTAGTCATACTAGACAAATACAAAAAAAAAACAAAGAAAGAGATTACAATGTCAATTTGAATTAAATTTTAATTAAAATGTCAAAATGTAATCTATACTTAATTACAAAGTCGAAATTCAAATGTCAAAATTTAATTTGAGAATATTAGAATATATACAACTAAAATATCATTTATGAATTCATCTACGCTGTAATAGCACTTTTCTAGTAATAACCCCCGAAGGGACTTTGTACTTTGAAAATGAAGTAGTTGCAGAGCAGCAGTGCAGTGATGTCATGTATAGCAGCAACGGGCAACATCTATGCTGCCTTCATATCGTAGGTGAAACGCACCGGGAACTCTCCTACAATTTGAAAACAAAATCACATTATTTCTGCTTGAATACAGTACTTGAATAATTATAATGTGGCAAACTAGGCACTATGCCTTTATCAGCCCATGGCTGGACCAAAAGCCACCGGCCTAGTCTTCCACAACCCAGTTACTGGGTAATACGATTCCCCTTGGTAAGATGTTGACAGACTGTCAGGCTTCTGACAACCTGTAACAACTGCCTAAAATCTTCAAATGACAGCCGGGACCAACGGCTTAACATGCTCACCAAGGCACGGAGGAATCTTTGTAAGTATATAAAAATGGTCACCCATCCACAGATCCTTTAGTTTAAAACATTAGTTGGGTGTACCTATAGTGTAATGTGACTATGTAGAAAGTTCACCCAAGGGATCAAGTGTCCTGTCTCCCTTAGTAAGTTGCTACACTTGTTTCAATAATTATGTGTCAAAAAGCTTGGGTAGGTACCTTCAATGATTTTTATAAAAAATCCATGTTCAATAATATTCATGCCTTGCCATCAACTTCTTTCAAAATCCCTCCTATATTAGATTGATGTGGGTGGGCAGTGTTCCATTCTTGTATTTTCAGTTAGCACCGTCTGTGAAAATATTATGACCAATGTTTTGTAGTTAATTGTTATTTTGATTACTTAGTGGTTATTATAGTAAATTTATAGCATCTACTTATGTCCAAAAATATCAATTAACAATTATTTGAGTAGCTATTATGTGAGGTTGACAGACTTATGTACCTAATAAATTATTTTAACCACAAAAAATAGTTAACCTCACTCATGGACATATAAAAAAGTACATCACGTAAGGTGCTTGTGTCTACGCAACAAAGGAATGATTGTCCGTATGTGGACAGACCAATAATGTACCTACAGCATGAGATGTGTACGAAGGTACACTTCTACAAACGTTATTCTTGGTTTACTTACTTGTAGGTAGTGCCGATATCGAAATAGTAATAGGCAGTTTTCGCTATTGAGCAAAACAGACTCAACTTGACTCAAGTCTTAGTGCACCCACTACAAAGCCCTCTGCATCATCAACAGAGCGCTAGTTCTTGACCAGAGAAATCTCCACAATATGTAGATACATCCTAACGTGGTCACTTTAAGCCACAAATGTTCCAGAACTAGGTCAGTGGGCCATCTTATTCATCATAGGCCCATGGTTCCTTTATTTATATAACTACTCTGTGCTTTATTAATAAATAATTTGTATGTTGAAAAATTTATTTTTTAAGGCAGTTTAATCTTTATCAGTGTTGCCAACTTCTCTTTCGCGAGTCCACTAGCGGCGATTCTTCACACTACCAAAAATAAACTAGACAACTTTTTACCCGACTGCGGCGAAGCTCAAAAGGAGGGTTATGTATTTGACCTGTATGTAACTATGTATGTATGTCCGTTTCTTTGTTCCCTCGTAACTCCTAAACGAATGAACGGATTTGGATAAATTATACGTCTTTAGATTTGCCTTGGTGGCGCGAGTGTCACTGGCTACATTAACATCAAAAATAAAGCAAAATGGCGGATTTGAGATGACATATTGTGGAGTTCGAAATTTTTTTGTCTTCTTTATTCGATTTGTCACTTCGAATTACTTTTAAACATTATAAGTTGTACATATTTTTGTAATCACCTTTTAAAACCCTTCATTTTGATATCCAGTGGGATATCACATAACTCCTAAACGAATGAACAGATTTGGATAAATTATAATTATTATCACAAAACCACCGTCCACTAAAAGCAAAATTACTCCGCCAGTAGGGATGGCGAAACCCCCCCGTTTCAGTGGAGATTCCAATAAGTTGACAACACTGCTTTTCTATGATTTTTTCATTGGCCACAGATAACAAAAACGTGAAAAGAAAAACGTTTCGTTACTTATTTCAAATATGGTAGTTTTTGGTAGAAAGTGTTTTAAAAATTGGTTTTTAATTTTTCGGCAATCATTGAACGTTTTCATTTATATGCATTAGTAGACCATCAGTTGTAATTAAAACAAAAATAGATTTAAGCACAATAATTCGAAAACAAATAATTCCTATATGATGAAACTAAACGCTTCATCGAAACAGATTTTGAGCGATTGGTTAGTACATCTCTATAAAATTCCTATCGGTCGGGTAATTTTTTATGTCACAATTCCAAATATAATAGTCAAAAACGACAGGGGTTTGTTTAAATTTGGAATCTATTTCAGAAACAAACTGTGTTACGCAATTAGGGTGATGGTCTCCTCCAGCACTTTGCACTATTTGCTCGACTTGGTAGCCTGACTACTTCTCCCAGATCGGCTGCACTCATCCATCCCCACATGTTCACTGTTATATGACCAGATTGCATATTGGGCACTACGTGACCACTTGTAAAACGCGTAATATTTCGCCGCCACAAACATAAGCGTCCGTGTTCACTGCACTTAAGTTTTTTCATCTGTAAAGATGACATTACTCCAATCAAAGTGTGATCCAAAGCAAACTGTAATCTTGCCCTTTTATGGTTTTCCGTGAGCAAGGGTTTCACAGCATGCCTCCGATAATGCAGCCCTCCACTGTGAAGAGCAGGCGGACAGTGTCAACACTTGTGACACATAAACCAGCATAGTGGTTAGTCGGCAGAAATCCATTTTCTTCATAGTCCCTTATCATAGTTTGACCACATGAGTTTTGAGCCGTGGTCTACCAGTTCTTTGATGGTGTTGTAAAGAATCCTTCTCTTCAAATTGTCGTACCCATAGAACAGCTGTTTTTCTCTGCAACAATAAAACAGAAATATATAATACCAAATAGTGATTATTATGTAACATGGTAAAAAAATTATTGTAGTTTTAAAATAGTGTAAAAATAAAACTACTTACGTTTACACCGGTCTCTTTGGCTATTTCTGACAAGTTTTTGCCTTGATTATGCAAAGCAATTATTTGAGCTGATTTCGTTACAAATCAATATTACAACGCGTACTCATTATGGTAAAATAAGTAATTCACCGGATTACAAATAAAAACTGAACAAAAGGCACTCGAACGAGGTAATTGAAATGAACTTAGCGAATCAATTGAGCTTAGTCATAACTCATCGCTCTAAGTATTATTTATACTACCAACAAATTATTTATAAATCCATATTCAACCTACCCTCTCAAGTTTGGAAACTAAAACTCAGAAAATCATATACTTATAAGTATATGATTTAATAGATATTCAATTTTAAATTAATAGTGTTTAGAACAGTTATAAATTATTTGAATGTTTGAAGAGACAAAAATTAACTATTAAAAATGTTTTATCGTTTATTAAAGCAAAGCAACGCCATCTAGTAACAGCATAATTAAGTTTTGTTAGTCGATAACTGATTTACGATAGGTGGCGTCATTTCTCGCTTCACACGATTTTATTTCTGTTCTATCCATGGACTTTTGCTGGCGACTGTACAAATGCCAGCAGGTCAAGCCACCCGAAACTGTCAAATCAACCTTGAACCTAATGCTTTAGCGATAAGAATGAAAATCTATTAAAGAAATTTGACAGATTGTAGTAGCTTGATGTGCTGGCGTCTGTACAACGCAACCTGCCAGGAAGCTGATAAAGAAATTTTTCGTACCACTTGCTCAAAAAAGTGACATTCTATGCCACAAAAAGCGAACATAACAATAGTCATTTTTAATCTGTTAAAAACAGGAAAAGAAAATTGTACTGAATTTCATTCATCCTCTAGGGGGAGAATGTGATTTAAATTTGGAATACTAACCGAAATTTATACTGAACTACATATGTGTTTACACCATTGAGTTTGTATATAAAGCATTATACATCTTTTTGAAAAAGGAATACGCATTTATTATGCAGTTATGATTATTAAATAAAATTATGAAAACCGACGAGGCCGTATGAGCTTGATGCCTTTGCTTTTCCGACGAAAAAAATATTAGTCTAGGAATTTGCCGCGTTTTTGTTTTCTTCAAATACATAAACGTTAAGTTTATTTTTGTAAATAAGTTAATGTTCTAAAATGCTTATCTCATATTATTATTGTGTTATTTTTTTCGCAAATGGTACGAAAAGTAGAGTATTTTCCTCGGTGATAAAGCTGTCTTAGTCTTGGGTGAACTTAAATCCCTCGCTACACTCAGGACTCGTCTTAAATCCCTCGCTTCGCTCGCGATTTAAATCGTCAACCGCGACAGAAGACCTTATCCCCTTGGTTAATAATCAACTATTCTACTGGTGTTGCTAAATTGAAAAAAAAAAAACTAATAGCTTCTTCGAGCGTAAACAGTAAATTTTTCTTTTTGTTTTTGTCTATATAGTATATCATCAATTTTCTGTTTCATAACTATGATTTACTGCATGTGGAATCTTGTAATTGGCCTTATTAACCCCCGACGCAAAAAGAGGGGTGTTATAAGTTTGACCGCTATGTGTGTGTGTGTGTGTGTGTCTGTGTGTCTGTCTGTGGCACCGTAGCGCTTAAACGGGTGGACTGATTTGGATGCGGTTTTTTTTATTTGAAAGCAGGTTTTCCAGTGATGGTTCTTAGACATGTTTTATCAAAATCGGTTCAGCCGTTTCAAAGTTATCCGCTCTTTTGTTAGCTGCGGTAGGGATCTTAGACGCGTAATGGGTATTTACTTTACTTTCAAACCTTAGTGTGACCTAAAATTTTAAACATCCATGTATGCTATCTATCTATGCAAGATTATGGAATTCTTGGTCTGATGCTGCAGCCAGGATATCCAGCACTAGTGTGCTGGATACACTCTTGAAAAATTAATAGCAGAAATGTCGTGTTTGGATTCATTTACATCAGTATTTGATTCTATATAAAATGCGATGGTGGCAACAGGATGACCTGATGCTGCAGCCAGGATGTCCAGCACACTAGAACACTCTTGAAAAAGTAATAGCAGATATGTCGTGTTTGGATTCATTTACATCAGTATTTGATTCTACATACAATGCAATGCTGGCAACACGATGAACTGATGCTGCAGCCAGGATGTCCAGCACACTAGAACACTCTTGTAAAAGTAATAGCAGATATGTCGTGTTTGGATTCGTTTTGATCAGAATTTTATTCTACATACAATGAAATGGTGGCAACACGATGAGCTGATGCTGCAGCCAGGATATCCAGCACACTAGAATACTCTTGGTAAAATAATATAGCAGATATGTCGTGTTTGGATTCGTTTCGATCAGTATTTGATTCTACATACAGTGCAATGGTGGCTACACGATGAGCTGATGTTGCAGTCAGGATATCCAGCACACTAGTACACTCTTGAAAAAAAAATAGCAAATAGTAGTGTTTGTATTCGTTTTTTTATCAGTATTCAATTCTATTTGCAGTACGATGGTGGCATCATTATAAGTTAATGTTATGTGCAGACAAACTTAACATTCTGCAGTAATAAAAATGCATTTCTGCATTGTTAAATTGTTTAAAAAGTTTAAAAATGTTAAAATAAAAATTAAATTTAAAATTTAAAAAACCCCCAACGCAAAAAAGAAAAGGGAACATTTAAAAAGTCAAAAATAATACCTATCGTTGAGCCATCAAATTCGATTAAGTAATACCTATATATATTTTAATTACAGAAATTGATGGATGGCACGATAAGGTTTGCTCATTGAAATGGCGCTATAATGTCACGGCGGGGTACCGCATAAGTAAGTCAGACCCTTCACTTGATTGACTATGTACATATTATGCGGTACCCCGCCGCGAAATTATAGCGCCAATTCAATGAGCAAACCTTATCGTGCCATCCATTAATTTCTGTAATTAAAATATATATAGGTATTACTCAATCGAATTTGATGGCTCAACGATAGGTATTATTTTTGACTTTTTAAATGTTCCCTTTTCTTTTTTGCGTTGGGGGTTTTTTAAATTTTAAATTTTTTTGTTAAAAAATTTACTTACTGTATCTTTTAGCTGTAAGTTTTCCTAAAACAAATAAAATAAAAAATAAAATAAAATATCCAAGTGTACAAACACACTGTGAATGTGTGCATGAAAACGAGCATCGTCAGCACATAACGCACACATGCACATACACTTCCGACTTCGCCCGTATCTCGGACGGTACCGAGAGCTCCTGCACTTATACAAACATTCACAGCGGTTTGTACACTTGGTACCACAAGTAAAGCGCGCGTGAGATAAAAATACTGTACTACGTACAAAAACCTGGGATTATGTCCCACTACTAACTTACTAAATGGCTACTGCATGAAAAAAGAAAGAACAGAAAGAAAAATTGTTAAAAAAATTGCATGAGAAGCATGGAGTTTATTAGTGCTGCAAGATCTACAGTCAGCACGAAAGTATGTAAGAGAAAAAGAGAATGAGAGAAAATAATAAGAATATTTATTTGGTTAATATTAACATCTGTTTACCTACCTAAATTCTACAAATAAAAAAATTGAATTGGAGAAAAAATAATAATTTGCTAATCTCTGAGAAAATGATTTCTTCTTAAGGTGCGAATGCACATTTTAAATAAATAATAAATAAATAAATAATTCTTTATTGCCATAAATAGTTTACAGATAAATTTGAGACCCTGGCACCAGAGCTAGGTTAGAGTACCTGTATTTCAGGAGCCAGCGACTTCTTCCATTTAGGTAACAATTCTAAGCAAGTTTAAGTAGCAAAAGGTGATGAAATTACCTTACTTAAAAATAAGTTTAATAGCAAATCTATCTGCCTAGCCTTTTCCCAACTATGTTGGGGTCGGCTTCCAGTCTAACCGGATGCAGCTGAATACCAGTATTTTACGTGGAGCGACTGCCTATCTGACCTCCACAACCCAGATACTGGGTAATACGATACCCCTTGGTAAGACTGGTTGTCAGACTTTCGGGCTTCTGACGACCCGTAACGACTGTCAAAGATCCACGAATAACAGCCGGGACCAACGGCTTAACGTGCTTTCCGAGGCACGGAGGAATCTCGATATGTAAAGATGGTCACCCATCCACGGACCAACCCCGGCAAGCGTAGCTTAACCTGACGGATCGACCCGTGCGGCTGTTGTTACTTAGCCACGAGCTCCTCAAGTTTAATAGCAAATATTAAATAAAAATTCTATCACCACTCTACCAAATTCTTTTTGTGTATAAACAGGACAGAACATTCCTTCGTTGGTCTCTCCCTACTAAAATGTCAAGAATATCGACAAAAGAATGCTCTAGTTCTTGTTCTGGTTCTATGCTCGTTTAGTCTAAATCGGTCTTTCGCAGAAATCAACGCACAGATTACACAGACAACAAGATTACCAAAAACAATCCCAATAATATGTTAACACTGATTAAAATTCAACAAAAACGTTAATAAATAACGATACCGAAGTAAAAACAACAGAGACAAGACAATTAATCCACACCCATCTGTATCCTAAAGCTAGCTGCACATTATTTTGTTTAAAAAAAATGCGTAGGTACACACAGAAGCGAGCCTGTGGTCGCAATAAACTGAATTTATTATCAGTCCTACGGTATTTTTATGCGATCGCAGGAAAGATTTGTCGTCGTCCCCTGATTTCCCCCGGGACCACTGTGTTTAGTGATATTGTGTATGCGCCTTTATATTTCAATCAGTCGATTGGCAATTTGGGACCTTGTTACCTGTAATCATTGGTGGATGCTGTATTAGTTATGTATGAACTGTTGACGGGGTTGGTCAAAGTTTTGGGTTCTCTTGGGGATGTAAAAGGGATGCTCGGCGAGATTTTTGTTGTAGGTATCTTTGGTCCAAAACGATTTGAGCTAGCCCGGCTAAGTGCGTGTCAGACCACGCACAATGAAGGGTTCCGTAGTTGAAAAGAATTTATTCCAAAAACAAGCTTAACATTGTAATCCCAAGATAATTTTTTTATGAGTTATAATTACAAATTATCAATTTTTGAACTTTTTCCTTTTATTTATGCTGTGATACCTAGCTTGTTGCCAAACTTCATGATTCTGGGTTAACGGGAAGTACCCTATAGGTTTTGATTTACTTGCGAGATATGTCTCTTATATGGCCGCATTTTTTATTGCGTTGACTTAGAAGCTTAATTTTTTTAGGACTCTAAGGGACCATAGGCCTAGGTTCTGATATTAATTTCAACTTGACACTTCCACGTGTTCTTGAGAAAAAGGGTCTTGACAGAGTGACAGACAATAAAAGAATGACAAATGGACAACGAAGCATCCTACAAGGTTCCGTTTTTTCCTTTTGAGGTATGAAACCCTAAAAATACCTTGAAAACTTAAGTGGAAGTGAGCCAACCCAAATCTATGCTGTAAAAATCTTACTGTGAAGACGTAGGTGAAGTGAGAAATGTCACTAGTGTCAATTCCTAGCATCAGGTGGAATGACAGCTTACTTCAAGCCCACTTTACATAAGTTTTCACGATGACATTTTAACAGAGTAGGTCGGCTGATTCTAGGCATAAGCACCATTGACAGCTCACTTCTCAAGTTCGAGTTTTTCGCCTCTCCTCTCTTTGTCGTTCCCTTAACGCTTAGGATCGCGACCACATATTACGACATACGACGCGTCACTGCTCACTAAACAAACACTTCCACACAATAGATGTCATAACGGACAGTTCTCTGTGCAGGGCTTGCATTCAGGCTGAGCGAACCGTTGCGCATAATATAAATCGATTTCGCAAAAATGTCACTTATCCCTTTTTGGCTGTTAGGCATCGATATGCTCTTTGAATACATAGGCGTTATCCAGATTAGAACAGAAACCCTCGGGGCACCCAGATCTTTCGCATAATTTCTTAACAGACCTGGAGACGTGATCGACTTTTGGAGGGAGGTGGGCTGGTTGAAAGAACCACCCATGCACAATCAAACGGTCCACTTGAAGGTAACCAAACCTTCTAACATAGAATATAAGACGCGTCTCCAAGCTTTGCGGTCTTCAGCAGCGTGGACCGCTCGGTAAATGCTGCCTCCAACAATCTTCGTGATTGCGTCTGACCATCTTGCCGGTGCTCTGCCTTGAGCCACAGATTAATACAGATGGGACACTCCGCAAAATCATTTAAATAAAAAGCGACTCTTGCTACGACACAATAAAGTGCTATTCAGGTCGCACAACGCTTATTACCTACAGTTACATTCACCTACAAGTTGTCTCTCTTTCTATCGCGTAACTATTTATACCTTCTGACTCGTTAGGGTTGTGTTCTTTTACGACGCACCGCTTGAGTGAGTATCGAACTAACGTGCGAGCCGGCCGGTGCGCGGCAGCCCACACTGAATTAGCCCAGTGATATGGGCTCGTCACGTAATTGTAGCTTCATACCTAAACTGCGGAGTGTCCCATCTGTAATAATCTGTGCTTGAGCGCGTTTTCCTTCTACCCAGGTCAGTATTATAAGCCTTCGCAAACCATGCTTAGGTGAACGCATAATATGTCTGAAGAAGCTGAGGGCACGCTCAAGTTTTAAAGATTTTTAAGAAAATAAGATCAGCGGCTACTTATCTTACTAGGTACTTACAGTACGACACAACTTAGATGTAGCATCGACAAAATTCTTAAAACCCGATCACGATCCGAACTGAGTGCGCCTTTAAAATCACCAATCTTTATTACTGCTTTAAGCAAAAGTGATCTTTACGCAAACGCAATAACTTGTTCGTAAAATTTAAATGAATGGATGCTAATTTTTAGATCTATGCTACATCTAAGTTGTGTCGTACTGTAATGGTTTATCTTTCTGGTTTTTATTTCTTTTTGTTTAGGTTTGGTTCATGGGTTTTGGTTAATTTTCGCTCTTTCTTTTTATGACAACAGCGGTTAGTATGACATCCAGATACATGATTAGCTCATGATTTAATATCCAATAACGCGTCTTTACAATAAATTATTCGTACAAATACCTGCACGTATCCTAGAAATGGTAGGTGCACTGTAAACGTTACGTAGCGAGTAGTTTACGAACTGGGACTCGCACAGATTTCAATACAATTTGGCTTAAACCGATACACGTTAGGTTCGCAGATGTATACTAAGAACTTGGAACAAAATTGGTTGTTTCGTAAGACATCATCTAACTTTAAAATGGAAAAGCACTCAAAACATGTCTTATGTGTCAACACAAAATAGTGATGTTTTTAACACTTTTTTAGGGTTCCGTACTTCAAAAGGAAAAAAAACGGAACCCTAATAGCATCACTCGTGTGTTTTGTATGTGTCCGTCTGTCACAATCAATATGCTCCGAATCTAAAGTTGAAAGGCACACCTATGAATTTCTGTGACCCAAACTCGGACGTTTAACGTAAATAAATGAATTTTGAATATGAGGGTCACTTTTGGGGGGCAAACAAGAAAATAAAAAAAAAAGTTGTGCAAACTGTACCGTGTGACAAATATTAAATGAAAGGGATAAATGTTATAGGATACAGGATTAGGATAACGATTAGAATAAGATTAGTTTAGGATAAGGGATGAAGGGTGTTTAGAGTCTCAATTTTTTTTTTATAATTTTAAAATATATTGTTCTAGATTTTTCTGATTTTAAGAAAATAGATGAAAATTTACCATTCTTATCTCCGAGCCAAAATTTATGAAAAAAATTCAAAAAGTAGTTCTATACCTACAGATTTCTGGAAAACCTATAAGAAGTCAATGGTCATAAAATAACATGGTAAATCGCTCAATATTGTGCGTATTTTTTTTTTGAGGGTGGGAAATCATGAAATAACTTCTCCCGCTCTGGGTGGAGCGGAGGGGCGTGTCAGACTTTTACTGACTAAAACCCACCCGTGTTCCTTCAGTTGCCGCGGTATCTTCTTCAAACAACCCGCGACCCCAGCGGCGTCGGCCCTATTGGACCCCATCACTTGCTGACATCTCTTTGAGGCGCGCGTGGAACACAACGCGCCGTCGACTCGGGCCTGGTCCTTACCGGACGGCGAGCTACCCGCTGCTCACCGTCCGCAGGCCCGTGCCTACGGTGGCCGGAAATCGCCCCGCGATTCCCGCCGCCCAGGGCGTCTCCTGCGGCGATTGAGGCCGTGAGGCTGCCTCTCCCTCACGCGTTCCGCCTCCTCCTTCGCGAGCATTACTGCTTCGCAGAAGGAGGTGACGGCCTCCCATGCACTCTCGCTCCGTACCATGGCATCCTGTAATCTACGTAAGAGCAATAGACTTACGCTGTATAACCAGCAATAAATGTGGATGTACCTCTAAAGTCCAGCATGGGATATTGGCATCCCAAATTGCGTATCTACCGTCAAACCTCAGATGGGATGCCATTCATCCATCCATTTCACGCGGCTTAAACCTCTATTATTACTACTAATAAGGGCTAATATCCTGTGTAGTTTAAGGTTTCACTCTGGTGCCCGATGGATATTCTCTATTATTATAAACTTGCATTTGATAAATTCATCCCAACTACGGAACTCTTCATTGTGCGTGGTCCGACCCGCACTTGGCCAGTTTTTTTCACACTTGGCTTTATAAAGCTTACCATTTGCTTGTGGTGGCGCTTTAACTACAATCAAGCGGTAATTGCTCATAGGAAAATTTAACTAGCGAGCGAGAGTTGTCATGAACACAGCCTGATACACTAACTTAAAGTCATGATGCTACCTAATCATAAGCTTAATTACTAGAAGTGGAACTAATAGCGTTATAGAGGCTGAGGAACAGGGTGTAAAATTCACTCATCCTCTATAGAAAAGGGAGGATCCTCCGACCAGACGGTTGTCGTGTCTCGTGGGCTACTGCCCGACGGTTGATGTCGGGACGTTGTACATATTATGCTAACATAATTATGCTAATCACGCGGTAAACTCTGATTGCGCGATGCAGGTTGCGTGACGTCATGCGGCGATGTAGATAGCAAGCATATTCATTTCCCACAATAAAAAAAAGTCGGGAGGTGTGGGGGAACGAAGTTCCTCTCGCTGTATATTATGTATATTAATTAATACAGAGCCATCTAGTATAAGTTAAACCGCGTAAAAGCGTAAAGCCGCGTAAAAGAACTTCGTTCCAGAAATAATTTATTAAATGTTCCAAACTCCACTTCACCAGTACCCACCCATCGATGCGTGCGTCCCTCAATCTCTCGTGAATCAGGACAATCCGATCGTGTCTCTAAATGTCCGAACGGATCATACGCGGTGGCACGGTCAGCACTTTACGTAAACCCTGCCCTGGAAAGCCTCGTCCTCAATACTTGACATCCTACGTATTTGAAGATGTCAATGGAGGATTGAAGTTGTGTGGATGAGTCTTTAGATAGGGCTTTGTTTGATTCTGTGATCTTTGGTTGTAAATTTTCTTTTTAGGGTTCCGTAGCAAAATGGTAAAAAAGGAACCCTTATGGTGTCACTCAGTCTGTCTGTCTGTCTGTCTGTCTGTCACAGCTGGATATCTCAAGAACTACTAATGCTATCAACTTGAAATTTAGAATAGTTTTAGATGACGTTGACCCAACTATTTTGCAAATAAGAAAGAAATTAAAATTATTATTAGATTTATATTTTTTTTGCAACAGGGGTCTTACTACTATGGCATGTGGGGTATCATATGAAAGAACGCTGTTTGCACATTCTCAAACATTTTTTCTCTTTTCTTAGGCCGCATAGTTTTCGACTTCTGATGAAAAATGTAAAAAAAAATACCGTTCCCCCCCCCCCTTATCTCCGAAGTTTGCAAAGAGAAAAATCTGAAATTATTCTATGTGATAGAAGTTTATGAAAAGATTACAGGAAAAATAAAACGATGTCTCTAAATAGCACACTTTTTCAGAAATCGGAACGGAACCCTCGGTGCGCGAGTCCGACTCGCTCTTGACCGGTTTTTTTTTTAGCCTAGTGTCCCTCTGCTGGGCGATGGCCTCCCCTTTTCCCTTCCAAACCTCCCTGTCTTGTGCGATCTCTGGTCATGTTGGGCCCGCAAACCTTATCAGATCGTCACACCACCTTCGCCGTGGCCTGCCTCGACGGCGATGTCCGCCCTCAGGCGTCCAGTGAGTGACGATCTTTGCCCATCTCTCCGGGTGCATTCGTGCGACGTGTTCTTAATTCAAATTATTTTGTAGTGCCGTTAATTTCTTGGCAGTTGAATTTCGAAGAATATTTTCTCTTAAAGCCTTGTAAGTTTCATGCCTGTGGAAAGCCTGTGGCATGTAACAAAATTAAAGCAACGAATAATGACTTAAAAACATTACACGTCATAATGAATAACTTTTACCATGGGACCAAACCTGAAATCGCGAAAAAAATGTTCGCATAACTCTTGAAAATGTAGGGAGCAGCTGATTTTTTTTTCGCGATTTCATGTTAGGTCCTATAGTAAAAGTTGTTCATAATGATGAGTACGATGACCTCTTAAGAGAATAACGGTGATTAAAATTATACCCAGTATTATTGTATACATTGTATTACTCTAGATGTAAAAAAGTTAAGTAAAGCTAAATCGAAGAGATACTTTTTTAGAAGTTCTCCAATAAAGCCTGCCCACATTCCAGCGTCCAATAACAGTTTTGTTTGTCTTATCTGGCGAATACGTCGATGCTACGGAGTTTTTTTAGTCACATATTGGCAAGGACGAGTTTCGAGAAAAATTGGTAAACCCTTCTCTAAATAACAAGTAGGCAGTGGCTGAAATACAATCTATAGCTAAAATAGAAAGAAATAAATAACAGTATATTAGGTAATATTATTTATAACACATTTGCTCGTAAAGGGCCTCTTATTTCACCAATTTCAATATCGTAATGTATGTCATTACGTACTTGTGCGTAATCGTAAAGTAAAACGCACGAGTTTCTTTCTAATAAGGTAACACGTACGGTTTATCATGCTCCGTCTAAAACCAACGGTACTTTTTTAAATCTTAAGAAAAAAAAAGCAAAGAAAGCAAATCAAAAAGTTTTTATGTCAGAAAAGTGGTCAATATTTTATGAATAAAATTAACTTTGGGAGATAAAATATAAAAAATAAACATTTAATTCTTTAATTTAATTCATTTTGACAGTAAATTACATATGTAACAGAAACAAAAAAATATTAATTTACTTTATTAGTAATACTGGCTGTTTTTGTACCGTTGCCTTAAAAAAAAAAAGCACTGATGCCCGCGCATCGCTAATTTGTGAACAAATAAAAATTATTCCGCGCGCTTTTTCTTTTCGCTGTATTGTTTTTATTTGAAAATGTCGTCAAGTAATGATGAATTTATTAATTCGACACCGCCAGATGTCTCAGAGGCCGCGAAAAAGGCTACTCTAAGCCTATTGCCCGAAAAATCGACCGATAGATACTTACAAGCGTATCAAAATTTCATGTTATGGAAAACAAGCAAAGATGCAAATTCATTTTCAGAAAGTGTGTTTTTAGCCTATTTCATGGAACTTTCACAAAAATATAAGTCAAGCTCATTGTGGTGCTACTATTCAATGCTAAAAAGCACTGTGAAAACAAAACATGGTATTGATATCAAGTCATCAAAACAGTTGTCAGTCAAAGCGCCTAACACACATACACACACCCACACGTCACTCGCTCAGACCAACACCCCATCACACACACACACACACACACACACACACACCACCCCTTACACACACCCTCACACTCTTCCACACACAAGTAACCTAACAAGTAACCTAATTTTTAAAAAAAAAGTTTAGTTTAAGTATATGTAAAGTCTGAAATTTTCATTCGAGCCACCAATATTTATAAAATCTTGATTTTTCTTTTTTTTATCTTTTAAATTTTTGTCAGTGTACAAGTACATACCTACATAAAAAGTTTTATTTTGTAAAAGGGCGGAGACCTGGTGTCCTGAAATACAGGCCTAGAGCTTAGCTCAGGCACCAGTCTCCCACAATATTCAAATAATGTATTAATAATTCATGGTGTATTGTGTATTTTCAATAATATTGTGGTGAGAAATAAACATTTATCTTATCTTATCTTATCTTATATTCCAACTTGCTGGCATTTCTAAAAAGACGCTCAAGTGGCCATGTGAGTAAAAAGTCGAAAGTATTTTCGGCTGACAATGTCAAAGAAGTTCCTAAAAGAAGCTCCAGATTGCCGATATTTGGCAACAAAGGTCAGTTCAAACTAAATTATTGTTATTAACTTCTTTCACTTTCGTATTTCTTTACAATATAGGTGTTTTGTACGCTGTTTTTATCTCTTTTCAGGTTGTTTTAATATTCGGCATAAATGGCGCATGTAGACGTCAAGAGGGCCTTTTCACGACATAGTGAAGAAATACGAAGCGCTTCGTTCAACAAAAGCGATGTCTAACAGATTTTTTCAAAATTACCAAAATGGAAAATGCACTAGCCAACCCATTGGCATAAATAAATTTGGAGCAATGCCGAAACAAATTGCTACTTTCTTAAATTTGGATGATCCACATGAATACACAGGGCACAGTTTTAGAAGGTCCTCGGCTACATTGCTCGCCGATTCAGGTGCGAACTTATTGACACTAAAACGCCACGGAGGGTGGCGGTCGAACAGTGTAGCCGAGGGCTACATAGATGACTCGATGAGAAATAAAGAAGAAATTAGCTCCCGCATTACAAGGAATATAAATTTGGAGCCAAGTGTTGACTCTCGACCATCAACGAGTACACACGCGTACATTCCACCATCGTCGCCGCCGCCGCAGCCGCCTCCGTCGCCGCCACCGACTGCAGAACTCTGTGGTCTCGTTTCTCCTACTTTCACTCAAGAGAGTGAGAGAGAGACTGGTGAAATTGTAACTAATAATAATATCTTGACAACATTAAAAATGCCAACTGGCAACGTAATAATCAATTTCACAAATTGTTCAAATTTTTCTAACTGCTTTAACAAGTGATTAAAGATTTATTCGTTTAAGAAAGTCCGAGTTTTATTTATTTCCTCGCAAATGTGTTATAAAACGTCGTATGACATACGTGCGCTTTGATAATTACAGCCTCTGCTTTCTTGTAGCCCTCGCCTACGGCTCGGGCTAGCAATATCGCCTCGGCTGTAATTTCAACTTACCGCACTTATATCATAATGTACTATAATAACTAACAACTTGGGAAAAGTATATCGTTTGACTGACACTGTCATGGCCACCATTTTAATTTTGATAACACAAAAAATTTGTCGCTAATTAGTCGAAATTTGTCGCCAAATATCAAAATTAATCGGTCACTGGTTCAAAAGTTATAAGGGTGACTGCCTATTTGACCTCCACAACCCAGCCTGTGGGGTCAAAGATCTCGACCCACCGACGGCTGGGAGCAACGGCGTAACGTGCTTTCCGAGGCACGGAGTGTCTTGATATATATGATGATCTCCCATCCACGGACCAACCGCGGCAAGCATAGCTTAACCTAATCGATGAGGTGCGGCTGTTACTACTTAGCCACAAGTCCCCTAAATCTGTCACTCAAAACTCAAAAAACATTTCGAATACCAAAATATCGCTCGCTAAATTACCCATATCCGCACACAAACATAACATGTGACGTCACAAATGCCTGTAAGACAACACCATACACATCTCAATTACCCTGAAATGAAGCAGCAACGGCTTTTAACCGTCTTTCAGCTAAAGGGGTGGTTCCGTACCCCAAGTTCCGGCCGGACGCGATAATTTCAGCCTCTTTTGTGCCAAACGCCGGACAAACAGACCGAGTGATGTTCAAAATGTATGGTAATATAGGAAATGTTGTATGTTCTTGAAGCTGGTCGTTTGTACTTTTGTTCCGGTTCGTATCTTGCGTTTTTGTTTTGTTTTGTTTTTTGGGAATAAAGAAAAAGGTACCCGAAGTTAATTGTTTTAAAGGGTACCTAACCCAGCTTGGATGAATTTATGAAGGAATGAATTGTTGTTTGAAAATATTATAATTGCTTCACTATCAAAAAGATAAAGATAAAAATGACCGAATTTGCTACATGCAATCTATGCAAGATGTAATTTAAATAACACACAACCTCTTAAGGGGTCATTGTGTTCATTATTATGAAAAACTTTTACTAAGAGACCAAACCTAAAATGTGACAGATAAATCAGCTATTCTCTATGTTTTGACGAGCTAAGCGAACATAAATGTAGGGAACAGCTGATTTTTTTTTCACGATTTCAGGGTTAGTTCTTTAGTAAAAGTTCTTAAGGTTGTGTAACGTGATAGTTAAATTACACCTTGTAATATTTATTTATTTTATTTATTAAAACTTTATGCACAAGTAAAAAAATACTGTACAAAGGCGGACTTAATGCCTGAAGCATTTTCTACCAGCCAACCTTAGGGTAATATTATAATTACAAGGTGTAATTTATTTTATTATTTATGTACGTATTTATTTTTAATTTTTTTAATAATATAATGAATTTCTTGCTTTTAAATAATCGTTGATTTTACACTATCTAATGAATTTAAAGTACTTCTGCATGCTATATAATTTTAATTTAATTTTTATGATTTATATTTTTTTATTTTAGTTGTAATATAGTATGACTGCAGTGGGTGAATTTGAATCTTTGGTTACTAACATAATTCTTAAGTATTCCTACTAAAAAAAATATTAATAACCGAGTCTGTTTTAAATAAATAAAAAGTAAAATATTATAATGAAAACTACAAGAACTATTCTTGTTCGTTTAGGTACCTCCTGGAGTGCAGATGACCATTGGCAGATACGTTTCATCGTCTGGCCAATAAGAAACAGTATATAGAAAAAAAAAGGGCCACCAAACCCACGAGCATAAATGTCTTAAAACTTACGCAAGATTCAAGAGCAATTTTTTGCTCAAAATTTATTGATAGCTATTCTATGGTCTTACGAATTACATAGTTTAATCGAAACGATACTATTATGAAATAGCGGTCTTTTCTCAAAGTTGCAATAATATTACTTCACGAGAAAAACGCTTTGGAATTTTGCGTACCTATATAACTCATCATCATCATCTGCCTAGCCTTTTTCCAACTACGTTGGAGTCAGCTTCCAGTCTAACCGGATGCAGCTGAATACCAGTATTTTTTGGAGTGACGATACTTTTTGGTAAAAGTGGTTGAGTTTTGCGAACTATATGGTATTTAAGCTTGTAACTGTAAAACATTTATACACACTTTTTAAGGGCCTGCATTACCTCAGATTGCGAAAATTGTCCTAGCATGAATGGCTGTAGTTTCAACAGTTCTGCAGTATTCACTTTGTAAATTAATACACAGTAAAGATGAGGACTACTGCTAAGTATACGTATGCTAGTTTGCGAATTGACGATTCCGAACAATTTTCTTACACTTTCTTTCACAATCCGAATGATTTTGAAGCCAATTCTTAATCCATTGCTTCATATGTTTGAAAAACTCGTCTGCTCGACAACGTAAATAACGCAATTAATGTTATCGAATTGTCAAAATGAAAGAAATTGCATTTTTTTATGTGTTAAGCAACTACCCCATAGAGTTAACAAATCAGTACGGAAGACTACTTTTAACATCAAGCAAACACTTGCACTGGTAGCGAAAAAAATCTTTTTGGAGACAAACTTAGTAATTTATCTTGGCTGTTTAAGCTTCACAGAGTTTTTGTTTCGGCTCCATTTTAATTAGTTTTGCTGGCTGTACCGTCCGTGAGATTTAAAAGTAATAAAATTATTTGTCTCTTACATTTTCGCATGTACTTACTTTAAACGAATTGTTTAGATTTCTTCCGGTTTCTCGGATAGAGGAAAAATACTGTGTTTTCCTTATTTATGGTCCTTTTTTTGTGTTTTTTTAAAGGAGGTAAAAAAAATATTTTCGTGTCTACGTTCCAGGAATTTTTATTCTATTGTATTCTTGTTTTTAGGTAGCTACTTGGATTTATATACCTACTAAAAGGTAGGTATTATTACAAACTGATGGCAAACGTTAATAAGAGGAGCTCGTGGCTAAGCAATAACAGCCGCACCGGTCGATCCGACAAGTTAAGCTACACTTGCCGGGGTTGGTCCGTAGATGGGTGACCTCTCCCTCTCACAGGCTCACAGAGAGGCCTACGTTCACCCAATGGGAACATTACAGGCTGATAATGTTAAGCAAAGATCACACCACACACACATACCTAACAGTCATTATCATAAATATCAATTACCTTTACAATACAATTAAACAAAATCAATCTGTCTAGCCTTTTCCCAACTATGTTGGGGTCGGTTTCCAGTCTCACCGGATGCAGCTGAATACTAGTATTTTACATGGAGCGACTGCCTATCTGACCTCCACAACCCAGTACTGGGTAATACAATACCCCATGGTAAGACTGGTTGTCAGAGTTTCGGGCTTCTGACGACCCGTAACGACTGTCAAAGATCCACGGATGACAGCCGGGACCAACGGCTTAACGTGCTTTCCGAGGCACGGAGGAGTCTCGGTATGTAAAGATGGTCACCCATCCACGGACCAACCCCGGCAAGCGTAGCTTAACCTGATGGATCGACCTGTGCGGCTGTTATTACTTAGCCACGAGCTCCTCAATACAATTAAACAATTGAAAATAAACAACACCACAAAATCAATAAACCGTTCACGCAAATATTTAACATCAAAACAACGTTTATAATTAGTACTAAAATAACAAAAACACCATATCCCACATTAACATATTAAGATTGGATTTTAAAAACCTCTAATTTTACAGGCCGTCGCCCCCACTTTTTGTGTTGAGTAATAAAATGTCGGGATGAAATACGAAATGTACGTATTATTTGTGTTGCTAAAATTATTTTGAATTTAAAATAAAATATAGCTCTGTTGATAGGCTATTTTATTTTTCCGTGTTTATTATAAATGCTGAACATGACTAGTATAAATGAGACACACATGGGTTTGCATGTAAGTATTTTCGTGGATCGATGAAATCAATGGAATTGTTTGAATTGATATTTTTCAAGCAATATTTTCTATTAATTATTTTAAAGATATACTGGAAGACTTTTTTACCTTCTTGAAAAAAATAAGGTATACCTTATAGGTGAATAGAATAGAAGCCTATGGCATACCTAGTTTTTTTTTTTTATAGCTTAGACAGAAATTGATCTATCAATAAATACTACAAAATACCAAGTAAGTAAACTTTTCATACTAGAACAATAAAAACGGAAATATTGAAAAAAATAATAAAAAATCGTTAAAAAATGTCGAAATTCAAATAAAATCGTATGATTTGATTTTTTTTTAACAAAAAGACTTCGTACGCCATAGGCTTCTACTCCATTAGCCTATTATAGCCTATTTTTTTCAAGACGTTAAAAAAAGTCATCGGATATAAATCAATTATTAAGTACAAACAATAGAAATAGCACAAACCTCACAAAATTACAATTCCATTACCTGATACATAGCTTTAACCCTTACCCCCATCAGTCAAAATCAAAATCAAAATCAAAAGTCCTTTATTCAAATTAGGCTGAGAATCAGCACTTTTTGAACGTCAAAATTACAGTAAGACAGTCCCCACAAAACGCCCGCCCTTCACCACTTCCTAGTGCTTTAGCTGGGAAGAAGAAGTAGCGGAACAAACTCCCCAGCAGCACAGCTGTCTGTTCAGTTAGAAGAACTAGATTCTATACAATAGTACCTATGCAAAATAATTTACGCAACACAATACATTAAATTATATTTTTGTCAAATAAAATAAACAATTTTAGTAGGTACTTAACTCATGTAACCTGTCATTATGTAAGCTGATCCTGGAGAAAGAACATAACATAAACATTGTCTTGAGTTAATCACAGCGACCAACTATTCTTATCGTTTAAGTAATCGTTGATAGAATAGTATGCCAGTGGTACAGATTCACAGCCGGGCCGTCTTATGAACTCAGCTTCAGTTCAGCCTTCAGGGTGACAATCCAAGGCATACTTGACTAGCAAGTGACGTCACTGGGAATCTTTTTAATACACCACAATAAAAACAATGCACGAAACCCGACTATTCGTTAATCCAAAGGCAACAAAAACATTAATTAAACCAAATAAATACTGACTGTCGTACACGGTTTCAAAAGGGCAGGTTTTAAATAAAAAGAAACTCGCTAAGCCCTATATTTTCCAGCCATTTTTATGGTCGCAAACTGGCAAAAAGTTCCTCCCGGCTTCGTTTAATGAGAGCCGACGAGAATGTATGCTTAGTAAATACTGCAACCACTTAGAATGTGGACTTAACGGTGTGTGAAAAGGGAGGCTTTATTCCCTGAGTATTGTGGCTGATGCTTTTATGTTTTTCGGCTGAGAATATTGCGGGTTTTTAGGGTTCCGTACCTCAAAAAACGGAACCCTTATAGTATCACGTCGTTGTCCATCTTCTGCCCCTTTTTCTCAGGAACGCGTGGAGGTATCAAGTTGAAATTAATATCAAATAAAGTTCTAACAAAATCAAGCTTCTTAGTCAATGCAATAAAAAACATACGGCTATTTATGCGACATACTTTGATACTAGAATCATGAAATTTGGCAAGAAACAAGACCTCACAGATAAAGTTCAAGATCTCACCGTTAAAGGAAAAAGCCGAAAATTGTTAATTTGTAATTTTACTTACATTTTTTTTTTAAATATTTTTATGGATAAATTCTTTTCGGAACCCTTCATTGTGCGTGGTCCGACACGCACTTGGCCGGTTTTTTTGAGATGAATATTATGTGAAGGAGATGTTTTGGAAGAAAAACGTAAGGAATGTTTGTCTCAGTTATTAGTATTACCTACACTAGACTTCGTGGATTATCTGAGAAATATTTCATTCACACGTCAAAGAAAATACAAATTGTCAAAGCAAAATTACCGTCTCCTCTCCAAAACATTTCAGACGATTTTTTTATTAACGAGGTAATAGGATGTTCGGTCGTCATCAATGAATAAGGTACGGTCAGCAACAGATATCGGCTAACACAACAACTTTTTGACATCATCTAAATTAACAAAAAAATATTCGATAAACTGCTTTTTTTTTCGTTTAACTGTTAAGACTTAATGTTCTTAAAATTTTAAGTACTTCTGTTCCAATTTGAATTAAATATTTCTCTTAATAATAAGATTAAAAAACTGCAAGTGTTCATTAACTTTTGTTTGCTGACTGTACTTGTGCTTATTACTGAATGTTCACAAACTAGTGATAATCTCTAGCACGATGCGCGTATTGTAAAGAACCCCCACCCAAAACCAATCAATCTGCCTAGCCTTTTCCCAGCTATGTTAGGCTTCCAGTCTAACCGGATGCAGCTGAATATCAGTATTTTACATGGAGCGACTATCTGACTTCCACAACCCAACTGAATAATACGATAGATAAATAGATAGATAGATAGATATAATACTCTTTATTATGCACACCATAAAAATACGATACCCCTTGGTAAGACTAATTGTCAGACTTTCGGGCTTCTGACGACCCGTAATGACTGTTAAAGATTCACGAATCACAGCCGGGACCAACGGCTTAACGTGCTTTTTCGATGGTTATCCGAATCCACGGACCAACCGTGGATCGGTCGACCCGTGTGACCAATGATGTAGACATTGAAAATTATCTACATAATAATTGACCATAGTCCACACTCTCTGTGTCTATGAAAAGAGCACTTTGTCCAAGCACAGCGTTGTGGTTTCCAGTTTTTACGCTCTCGCTACGTAAAGGGCTAATTAGAAAGTTAGATTTTTTTAATGAAAAGCATTATTTCTGCATATTCAAAGCTTTGTGATGCTACTAATTGTTTGGCCCCGTTTGAGGTGTTAGCGAGTTTAAGTGAAAAAAAAATTCTCGTTGGAAAAGTATACTCTTGTGTATTTTCAGTTTGTATGTGATTAACGTGTAATTATAGAAGGTTGAGGATTAAAGGTGAGGCAGTACAGACGATGTCAGGTTTTATATAAAACTCTTTAGAAAACAAAGCAAATAAATTCTCGGTCATGTTTATCAAATAAGAAAAAACTTTTTACAAAAAAAAAACCGATCTCCAAAAAAAACAAAACAAAGTGAAAAAGAACCTAAATAGTGTCTTTGGATCTGTATTTTAGTTTTTTGCTACCGACTTCCGAAATTAAAGTGATTATTCACTTTGTAATGTTTTTTTGATAGTCGGTTTTTTTTTGTGGAGAAAAAGTTTTTTATTTTTCACTTTTTAGTTATGGTAAGTACCTACCCCACATCAATTCGAATAACACTACTTGCTGTGTATACAAGAGTGACAGGAAGTATTATTACATCATCAAGATACACAAAGTAGATCAAAATACGTATTATCGAAGCTAACTCAAAAACTACCCAAGCAAAGTTAAAAGTTATATGGGACTACCGCGCGAGATTCTTCAACCAAATTATTTTTTTTTTTTTATTCTGTCCAGAATTGACGAAAATATCGATGAACTTATTATAATAAAATACATTACAGACGCATATTATAACCTCCTCCTTTTTCGAGTCAGTTAAAAAACTATTACTCTGGATAACTTACTCCTTGAAACAACTCTTACTTATTTATTGTATGACTCTACAGGGTGGCCGGAACATTGACGTCCAAAAATAAAATTTCGGTCCCTCGTATCGTGGGGTATTCGAATCACCCCCATGTATGTTCCGCGACTTTTCATAGTTTTCGAGTTATGAATTTTTTTCTGAATGTTTGAAAATTTTCGACCTGACCAACCTAAAAAAATTCTAAAAAAAAAAGTAGAGGGTTTTATCGAGTTTCTTTTTTTGCAACTGAATTTTCATAAGTAGTACTTTTATGCATAAAATAATCAGCTTCGTAACTGTGATGAAAGTTATGAAAATGTTGATCTAAAGTGAAAAATTTACGTTCGGTAAATTATGACTTAAATTTTCAACTTCAAATTAAAAATCTAAACAGGTGACTTCATGGTTCTCAAGTAGGCTTCAAGAATGCGCCAGACTCTCAGCTTTCATATTCATTAAAAAACGTAGGACTTAATGGGGCTAACTTTGGCCTTAATCGGCCTTCAAAGACTGCGAGGTGGAAAATTCTTAAAATTAGCTATCTGATTAATAATTTTTTTTTTCCATTTTCTCGCTCCTAAGGTTATTTAGTTTGCTAATCAAAAATGACTGCAGGAAAGCTAAGATTTAAACACGGAGATTTTTTAAAATGTTAGTTTAATGAATTTTGCGCGATCCGTTATCGTGGACTATGGGTTGTAAACGAGGGTGCAACTCTTTTACCTGCAATAACAATGGACCGAGAGGAAAAGAGACCGAATTATTGCTATCTCTCTCACGCAAGGCGCGCAACCGAAGCCAACGCAAAACAAGTACCTCAGTCGTACTCACATTGTGTTTACTGCTATACGCGTGTCGCCATTTTGTCTTTACCACACTCGCTTTGCCCACGGACTCCGCTGCCTACTTGTTTGACTACTTTGCTCGTTTATTGGACTGTGTTTTGCATTCTGATTTGGACTTTTTTTACGTGGAAGTGTAAAAAATGAGTTACACGTTAAGTGAATATGCAGAAATGCATTATTTTTATGGAGTTGCACAAGGAAACGGCCATGAAGCAGCGCGACTGTATCGCGAACAACTTCAACGTCGTGGTGGGCCGCAACCTGAGCGATATCCCGACCATCGTGTTTTTATTAACACGCACAACACTTTGATGGCAGGCCGCATTCCTGGTCGACGCGGCAGTCATGAAGGAATCCCTAGAGCTAACCCGGATCGCAGAGAAATGGTGCTGGAAGAAGTTCAGCGAAATCCGTCTACGAGTACGAGAAGTATGGCTCGTGCTCTGAACATCCCAAGGACTTCTATCCAAGACATTCTTCACGATGAAGAATACCACGCATTCCACATCCGACGAGTCCAAGCTTTACTGCCTACAGATCACCAATTGCGCGTTGATTTTTGCCAAACCATGTTACGAAAAGAGCAAGAGGATCCTGGATTTTTCAATAAAGTTTTATGGTCAGATGAGTCACGATTTGAGCGATCCGGAATATTCAATATTCATAATTACCACACGTGGGCGAATGAAAATCCACTCGAAGTGAGAGCTTCGACATTTCAACATCGCTTCAGCGTTAACTTGTGGTCTGGTATCCTCAATGGCGAACTAATTGGTCCGTTTGAACTGCCGTCCAGACTTGATGGAGAAACATACAAAAACTTTTTGGAAAATGAACTTCCATTGTTGCTGGCAGATGTGAATCTCGAACTCAGACGAACCATGGTGTTGCAAAATGACGGCGCTCCGTGTCACTATGCAACCCAGGTCCGAAATTACTTAGATGAAACATACCCCAACAGATGGATCGGACGCAGCGGACCAATTAGGTGGCCTCCACGCTCACCTGATCTCAACCCCATCGATTTCTTTATTTGGGGCTATTACAAGGAAATAGCATACGCCCGAGACTGTTCAAGTGAACAAGAGCTGAGGCAGTTGATTGCAGAAGCTGAACGTGTTGTGAGAGAGAACAGAGACGCTTTTAGACGATTGCCAGACAATTTCTTACGTAGGTGTAGAATGTGTATTGCTGCTGGTGGTGGCCACTTTGAAAACCTTTTGTAAATGTTAAAAATAAATTAAGTACTTTTTTCACATTATCATCTGTGTTTTATTCAAAACCACTTTTTACGTAAAACTTTTCTTACCCAACTCTGAAACTATTTGTTGGTTAGTTTTCAGTATTCTTATCATTAATTAACCTTAGGAACGAGAAAATAGCCAAAAAAAAAATAATTACTCAGATGGGTAATTTTAAGAATTTTTCCACCTCGCTGTCTTTGAAGGCCGATTTTAAACAAAGTAGCCCTATTAAGTACTTCATTTTTTTTATGATTATGAAAGCTGAGAGTTTGGCGCATTCTTGAAGCCTACTTAGGAATTATGAAGTCACCTGTTAAGATTTTTAATTTAAAGTTGAAAATTTGAGTCATAATTTACCGAACGTAAATTTTTCACTTTAGATCAACATTTTCATAACTTTCATCACAGTTACGAAGCTGATTATTTTATGCATAAAAGTACTACTTATGAAAATTCAGTTGCAAAAAAAGAAACTCGATAAAACCCTCTACTTTTTTTTTTGAATTTTTTAGGTTGGTCAGGTCGAAAATTTTCAAACATTCAGAAAAAAATTCATAACTCGAAAACTATGAAAAGTCGCGGAACATACATGGGGGTGATTCGAATACCCCACGATACGAGGGACCGAAATTTTATTTTTGGACGTCAATGTTCCGGCCACCCTGTATATACGTGTCGAAATGAGAACTTCTTCCTTTTTTTTCGTTGGTTAAAAATAAAACTTTTGGTACAGAGAATTTTTCACATAATTTGGTAACTATGTACTTACAGAATACCTACAGGTATTCTGTAAGTACAGAATGAAACAAAAATATGACTGAATTAGTCGTAAATCGTGTTAAAGGCTCACATCATCGTTGTTTTAATTAATAAGTTTACAAAGACACTTTCTCAAAACCACACCAGTCTTTGACAGTTCAAAATACCCTCCAATTCACAGTTAAAGATAATAATCTCGAATTTGATTGATCAGCCCTTCAAAACGCGTGATTCGTCGAAGTGACTTCGGAAATGAAGAGCGGCGCCCGGGGTAAAGTAATGATATTTTGTCTGCCGGTAGGTGGTGGAACTCGAGGGAAATCAATGGGGAACATACTCGAGACATGGATTTATTAATTTTGCTGCTAGATGTGTTTGCGTTAATGGGGTGTGTGTTTTAGTGAATAGTTGTTAGTTTGATGATGAGAAAATTTAAACTAAATTAATTAATTAATTAAGTTTACATTTGGATTCAGGAGCTCGTGGCTAAGTAATAACAGCTTTACGGATCGATCCATCAGGTTAAGCTACTCTTGCCGGGGTTGGTCCGTGGATGGGTGATCATCTTTACATACCGAGACTCCTCCGTGCCTCGGAAAGCACGTTAAGCCGTTGGTCCCGCTGTCATTCGTGGATCTTTGACAGTCGTTACGGGTCGTAAGAAGCCCGAAAGTCTGACAACCAGTCTTACCAAGGGGTAAGTAAGGTATATCGTATTACCCAGTAATTGGGTTGTGGAGGTCAGCGACGCAGTCGCTCCATATAAAATATTGGTATTCAGCTGCATCTGGTTAGACTGGAAGCCCACCCTAACATAGTTGGGAAAAGGCTAAGCAGGTTGATTGACATTTGGATTCAGTGTGTCTTGGATTTCCTGTTTTCTTTCGGCGGGAGATAGAACGATATGTGAGTAGGTACTTACCATAATCAGCCTATAATGTTCCCACTGCTGGGACGCAGGCCTTGAGATGGGCTGTAATCTACCACACGCGGGCACAGTGCGGGTTGGTAGATGTCACACGTCTTCGAATATTTGGTTCTAGGATATGCTGGTTTCCTCACGCTGTTTTCCTTCACCGTTTTGAGAGCAGTGATGATGAAATTATTTACACAAAGGCGGGTACTTACTGGTTGAAATCATTGTGTTAAAATGTCTCTGTCTTTTATTACTATATACTGTAAGTACCTACGTAGAGGAGGAGCTCGTGGCTAAGTAATAACAGCCGCACGGGTCGATCCGTCAGGTTAAGCTACGCTTGCCGGGGTTGGTCAGTGGATGGGTGACCATCTTTACATATCGAGATTCCTCCGTGCCTCGGAAAGCACGTTAAGCCGTTGGTCCCGGCTGTTATTCGTGGATCTTTGACAGTCGTTACGGGTCGTCAGAAGCCCGAAAGTCTGACAACCAGTCTTACCAAGGGGTATCGTATTACCCAGTTACTGGGTTGTGGAGGTCAGATAGGCAGTCGCTCCATGTAAAATACTGGTATTCAGCTGCATCCGGTTAGACTGGAAGCCGACCCCAACATAGTTGGGAAAAGGCTAGGCAGATTGACTGTAAGTACCTACGTAAGTACATTGAGAATGCAGGGGGATGACTTTTTTAAATAACACATGACATCGATATACATACATATGTTATCTTTACAAAAGAAAGGCCAAGTGCGTGTCGGACCACGCACAATGAAGGGTTCCGTAGTTGAAAAGAATCGATCCCAAAAACAAACTTAGCATTGTAGTTAAAAATATGTTCTCCCCTAAATTGATATACTTACGTTACGGTCAATTGTCCAAATGCAAATTTAAGTTTTAGTCCAGTAGACAAAAGAATATGCCCTTCGATAATTCCAAAGTTTTTTATTTTCGCGGAGTGGATTACTTTCGTGAATTCATTGCTATGTACAAAAATGCTAACAGTTTAGAGTTATGCTATAGGTATTAAGTAGGTATTTCCTATTATTTCGTGTTATAACAATAATATAAAATTTAAATTAAAATACTACACTGTTTCTTAATTAGTACTATCTAAAGTATATATTACTGAAAATGCTAACAGATAGGTACTGTGGAACAATGGAAATCTGAAAATGTCCTTTAACTCATTCAATAAAAAATTTAAGTTTTTCAAATCATTTCCTATACACTTAAAGGGATTAGTTATACCTTACAACAAAAGTTCTAACAGCTAAGTAATATGCTTCACAAGTAATTGTATTTTTACTTTGCAATTAGCGAAATATTGAATTTAAGTTTATAAATTTGCGCCCACATATTCGTGATAATAAGCTCTTCTACCATACAAAAGTTTCAACTTGTACGTGCTATGCCTTTTTGTTTAATAAATAAAATACAATTTGGATATTGTGGCGCGCGGTAAGTACGACAATTCGTGCAGCGCGACGCGGTGACAATCAGACCCACACTCACTGCAAACGTGCACGCGGCTACACATCAAGCTATGCATGTCCAGTATACACTGACCTCTCATTGTAAGGTAATCTTATACAATGCGAGATCAGCTTATACTGGATATGTATAGCTTGATCTGTAGCCGTGCGTACCTACCTCTATTTAATGAGGCGCAAAATCATTTCATTACAGTCACATCTCACAAATGACTAATACGAGTACAGACAGCGTCAAAAATATCGGAACGAACAGACTGTTCAAAATGATCTCAAAAACTAAGAAAATTAAACTACTCAATTGGGTAAAGCTCTTGTCAGAATTACAGTGTAATATTATCGTATACTGTCTTCATTCTGAAAACAGTCTGTTCGTCCCGATATTATTGACGCTGATCCAATACAGTCAGTTATTTTTTCTGTTCCATTCCGTGACCGTGACTTCGCCCGCGCGTAATTATCAACAATTGTCAAAAATAGTCAAAATCCCGGATTCCGGGATTCACAGATTTAGAGTTCTGATTATAGGATCGAATGTATATTATGTATTGATCGTCAAAATGTCGTGATTCCGGAATTGATAAATTAAGTATTTTTTTTACCATCCTACTGGGTAACTTGTTTATCACTAAATTTTCACAGGGGATCATCTACTATGAACAACTTTCACTATGGCATCAACACGTAAATCACGAAAAATAAATCAGCTGGTCGAGTAGGTATTGAGCTTTTGTATCAAACATCGTAATTTTTTTCGTGATTTCAGAGTTGGTCCCATAATGAAAGCTGCTGAAACTGTAAATCCAAGATGGCGGCTGCGAATATTTTCCAATGTTTCGTCATGGGTGTCGTTTTCATTGGTTTCGAGGGTGTTAAGGCCGATAGTGACACTAAAATGTAAATCCAAGATGGCGGCTGCGAATATTTTAAAATTTTTCGTCATGGGTGTTGTTTTTTTGGTTTTCGATAGTGTTAAAGCCGATAGTGATACTAAAATGTAAATCCAAGATGGTGGATGCGAATATTTTCTAATTTTTCGTTATGGGTGTCGTTTTCATTGTTTTCGGTGATGTTAAAGCTGATAGTAACATTAAAATGTAAATCCAAGATGGCGGCTGCAAAATTTTCAAACTTTTTGTCATGGGTGTCGTTTTCATGGTTTTCGAGGGTTTTAAAGGCGATAGTGGCGTTAAAATGTAAATCCAAGACGGTGGCTGCAAAATTTTCAAACTTTTCGTCATGGGTGTCGTTTTCATAGTTTTTGAGGGTGTTATAGCCGATAGTGACGTTAAAATGTAAATCCAAGATGGCGGCTGCAAAATTTTCAAACTTTTTGTCATGGGTGTCGTTTTAATGGTTTACGAGAGTTTTAAAGCTGATATTGGCGTTCAAGTGTAAATCCAAGACGGTGGCTGCAAAATTTTCAAACTTTTCGTCATGGGTGTCGTTTTCATGGTTTTTGAGGGTGTTATAGCCGATAGTGACGTTAAAATGTAAATCCAAGATGGCGGCTGCAAAAATTTTCAAGCTTTTTGTCATGGGTTTCATTTTAATGGTTTTCGAGGGTGTTAAAGCCGATAATGATGTTAAAATGTAAATCCAAGATGGCGGCTGCGAAAATTTTCCGTCATGGTTATCGTTTTCATGGTTTTAGAGTGTGCTAAAGCCGATAGAGGAGTCAAAATGCGTGACGCTTGGCTGATGCCTACTTAACTAACCCTGCGGCAGTGCAGCGTATCGCGTTACAACCTGAAAACACGTGTGATAGTAATTAAAAAACCATAAACATTTTTAAAGCAGGCGCTATCTTGCATTTACATTTTAGTGTCACTATCGGCTTTAACACCCTCAAAAAGCATGAAAACGACACCCGTGATGAATATTTTAAAAATGTTCGCAGCCGCCATCATGTATTTACATTTTAACATCACTATCGGCTTTAACAGCCCCCAAAACCATGAAAACGACACCTTTGACGAAAAATTAGAATATATTCGCATCCACCATCTTGGCTTTACATTTTAGTGTCACTATCGGCTTTAACACTCTCGAAAAGCATGAAAACGACACCTATGACGAAAAATTTGAAAATGTTCGCACCGGCCATCTTGGATTTATATTTTAATGTCACTATTGGCTTTAACACCGTCGAAAAGCATGAAAACGACACCCATGACGAAAAATTTAATAATGTTCGCAGCCGCCATCTTGGATTTACATTTTAATGTTACTATCAGCTATCACCACCGAAAACAATGAAAACGACACCCATAACGAAAAATTAGAAAATATTCGCATCCACCATCTTGGATTTACATTTTAGTATCACTATCGGCTTTAACACTATCGAAAACCAAAAAAACGACACCCATGACGAAAAATTTTAAAATATTCGCAGCCGCCATCTTGGACTTACATTTTAGTGTCACTATCGGCCTTAACACCCACGAAACCAATGAAAACGACACCCATGACGAAACATTTGAAAATATTCGCAGCCGCCATCTTGGATTTACAGTTTCAGCAGCTTTCATTATGGGACCAACTCTGAAATCACGAAAAAAATTACGATGTTTGATACAAAAGCTCAATACCTACTCGACCAGCTGATTTATTTTTCGTGATTTACGTGTTGATGCCATAGTGAAAGTTGTTCATAGTAGATAATCCCCTGTGAAAATTTAGTGATAAACAAGTTACCCAGTAATGGTAAAAAAAAATACTTAATTTATCAATTCCGGAATCACGACATTTTGACGATCAATACATAAATATACATTCGATCCTATAATCAGAACTCTAAATTTGTGAATCCCGGAATCCGGGATTTTGACTATTTTTGACAATTGTTGATAATTACGCGCGGGCGAAGTCACGGTCACGGAATGGAACAGAAAAAATTACTGACTGGATTGGATCAGCGTCAATAATATCGGGACGAACAGACTGTTTTCAGAATGAAGACAGTATACGATAATATTACACTGTAATTCTGACAAGAGCTTTACCCAATTGAGTAGTTTAATTTTCTTAGTTTTTGAGATCATTTTGAACAGTCTGTTCGTTCCGATATTTTTGACGCTGACTGTACTCGTATTAGTCATTTGTGAGATGTGACTGTAATGAAATGATTTTGCGCCTCATTCAATAGAGGTAGGTACGCACGGCTACAGATCAAGCTATACATATCCAGTATAAGCTGATCTCGCATTGTATAAGATTACCTTACAATGAGAGGTCAGTGTAAACTGGACATGCATAGCTTGATGTGTAGCCGCGTGCACGTTTGCAGTGAGTGTGGGTCTGATTGTCACCGCGTCGCGCTGCACGAATTGTCGTACCTACACCGCGCCCACAATATCCAAATTGTATTTTATTCATTAAACAAAAAGGCATAGCACGTATAAGTTGAAACTTTTGTATGGTAGCAGAGCTTATTATCACGAATATGTGGGCGCAAATTTATAAACTTAAATTCAATATTTCGCTAATTGCAAAGTAAAAATAAAATTACTTGTGAAGCCATATTACTTAGCTGTTAGAACTTTTGTTGTAAGGTATAACTAATCCCTTTAAGTGTATAGGAAATGATTTGAAAAACTTAAATTTTTTATTGAATGAGATAAAGGACATTTTCAGATTTCTATTGTTCCACAGTACCTATCTGTTAGCATTTTCAGTAATATATACTTTAGACAGTACTAATTAAGAAACAGTGTAGTATTTTAATTTAAATTTTATATCATTGTTATAACACGAAATAATAGGAAATACCTACTTAATACCTATAGCATAACTCTAAACTGTTAGCATTTTTGTACATAGCAATGAATTCACTATAGTTATCCACTCAGCGAAAATAAAAAACTTTAGAATTATCGAAGGGTAAATGGAAAAAATATTATATCTCTACTGGACTATTTGTTTTCGCAAAAAAACTATTTTTTATGCCATAAAACTACAAATTAACAATTTTCGGACTTTTTTCTTTACTTCTGCTGTGAGACCTCGTTTTTTACAAAACTACATGATGCTAGGACAACGGGAAATATCCTATAGGTTTTGATTTACTTAATTGTTGCGAGTATGAAAATATGTTGCCTAAATGGCCGTATTTTTTTATTGCGTTGACTTAGAGGCTTGATTTTTTTAGAGCTTCAAGGGATTGTAGATCTACGGATTTGATATTATTTTCAACCTGATAACTCTACGTGTTCCTGAGAAAAAGGGTACGACAGACAGACAGACGCACAACGAAGTGATCCTGTAAGGGTTCCGTTTTTTATTTTTGAGGTAAGGAACTCTAAAAAATCGGCCAAGTGTGAGACGGACTCGCACACAAAGGGTTCCGTACCATATTATAATGTTTAACAATCGCAAAGACAACTTTGTATTTCATAATGATACTGTGAATTACAAGGTTATTTTTTGCAGTTGCAGAAAATCGACCATATTTAAAAAAAAATACCTTATGAATCGCCGTTTTTAGTATTTGTTGATTAAATACCGTATAAGGTACATTATAATAGAGCTCGTACAAAAATGGTATAAAATTGACAACTTTTACGGCCCCCTATTTCTTCATTTTAGAAGATAAAAAAATAAAAGTACCTATCTTTGTACTCTACTCGATGGGTTCTAGACAATAACACCCCACACACAGGTTATTTTTTTTTTCAAAATGAAATGTTTTGTATGGGGACCGCCCCCTTTAATTTTAACTTTACCTACTTTATTTTTATTATTTATTGTTATAGTCGTAATAGAAATACACAATCTGTGAAAATTTCAACTGTCTACCTATTAAGGTTCGTGAGATACAAACCTGTGACAGACGGACAGACGGACGGACGGACAGCGGAGGCTTAGTAAGTTTGTACGCACAATATTGACATACTAGCTAGACTGCCCGCGGCTTCGCCCGCGTGGATGTCTGATTTCATGGGTTTTAATTTTCTTATTATTGTTTATTTTACATCAAAAGTATAAATACTGAGTTTCAAGTTAATCGGACTGCGCTTTAAAATTCTTGCATACAAATTTTAACATCCCTAAACCCCATTTGAGGGGTAGTTTTGAAAAACTAATAATGACAAACTTTATTACTTACATAAGCAAGTATTTGTGCTAAGTTTCAAGTTTATTAACCAAATTAATAAGATTTTTCATGTAAACTGTATCCCTGTTTCCACGCCCACAGGGGTAGAATTTCAAAAATCGTCTGGGATGTTTCCATAACTTGTCTCAAACATTATTTACACCAATTTTCAAGTTAATCAATCCCCAATAAAATCCTCCGCTTTAAAATTTACTACCACTTTTCACCCCTTAGGCGTAGATTTTTGGAAAACCCTGATACACGTTAGTTAGTCTTCATTTTTGGTCTCAAGTACAAAATCTGAGTTTTGAGTAAATCGGACTGCGGGTTCCGAAATTCCTCTATAAAAACTTTGACACCCACCAATACCGTCTTCTGGGGTCGCGGGATGTTCGAAAGAGATACCGTGGCCCTGCCATAGGCAACTGAAGGAACACGGGTGGGTTTTAGTCAGTAAAAGTATGACACGCCCTTCCGCTCCACCCAGAGAACGAGAAGTCATTTGATGATTTCCCATCCACAAAAAAGGGGGTAGTTTAGCAAAACTAAAAATGATTAATTTTATAATTAACTTAGATGAATATTCGTGCTAAGTTTCAAGTCTAATAACTCAAGAGATAAGATTTTTCATACAAACTTTCATCCCCTATTTTATTCCCTTAGGGATGGAATTTCCAAAAATTCTTCCTTAATGGATGTTTACACTATATAAGGTACATATGTTCAAAATTTCATGTCTCTAGGTCCAGTGGTTTGGACTGTGCGTTACTTATTATCAGTCAATGAGTCAGTCAGGACTTTTAATTTTATATATATAGATTTACAAGACCATAAACTTTTTATAGGTTTTCCTATAATCTATAGGTATAGAACTATATTCTGTATTTTTTTCAAAATTTTAGGTTCAGTAGTTTCGGAGATAAGGGGGGGCAATGGTCAATTTTCGTCTATTTTCTTAAATAACTTCAAAATAATTTATTTTAAAATGATTAAAAAAATATATTTAAGACCCTCACAGTAAGACCTTTCATTTGATATGTCACACGGTGCAGTTTGCAAAACTTTTTTTTAAATTGTACTTATTTTCCCCCCAAAAGGGACCCCTATATTCAAAATTAATTTATTTACGTTACATGTCCGTGTTTGGGTTACCAAAATACATATGTGTATCAAGTTTCAACTTAATCGGTTCATTAGATTCGGAGCAAATTGGCTGTGACAGACGGACAGACGGACAGACACACGAGTGATCCTAAAAGGGTTCCGTTTTTTCCTTTTGAGGTACGGAACCCTAAAAACCCGCTTTTCATTATATCTTTACAAAAACACAGAACAAATTGTACCTATTTCCATGTCAATATCGTCAATACCTCGGAATAAAAATGTCAAGCAAGATCCATTATAAAAATGTCTTTCATTCCCCCACAATTCCTCTCCACATTTTAACCTCCTGACTGAACTTGTACTACCCACAGAACATAAAAAACAAAAAAGTCTTGCAAGTTAAATATCCACGTCTCGTCAAATAAAAATCCGTAGCGACATCTATTGATAATTGTTTTTGGTATAGAAAAATATTTGACAACTCAACTGAAGGTCAATCCTGCCAAAATGGCTTCCAGATCCAGACGTATCGAGTCACACTCGGGCAATGGTAAGTTCAATCTCTTTGAATCTTATAAAAATGTTGCTATTTCTATCAAAACATATTCAAATTACGTTTTCGAATAGTAGATTTGGTTTGATTTGTCAATATTTACGCGAATTTCACCATTATTTTATTTTTATAGGAGATAAAAGTTCTATGTTCTGTATTTAGGAACTGTGCAGACTACTAATTTAGAAATTAATATTATTATGTCCTGTGTATAGGTACCTGTAAGGGAACTATGTAAATTATTATTTAATTTGCAGTTTGTTTTAGCCTGTTCTGACGATGTCGCTTTAGCATTTCTGGAAGAATCTGATGTTATTTTAGCAGCGACGATGATGACCAAGAGCCCACATTTATTGAACCCACGGAAATCACTACACCAGAGCGTCGAAGGATGATTCTGGTGATTCTTCTATAAATTGAGACTCCTATGAAGTTGTTGAGGCCCCATCGCCGGCTTTATCGAGTAGTTCTATAATACGCCAGGTTACTGGCTCTGGTTTACCCCTAGGAAGGTCTTCTCGTCGCCCTCGAAGGTCAGCTCAGCCAGACTACAGACAAATACCGTCTCAACCTGATGTTGTGGATTTATGGACTGGAAATTTTGAACCTCTCGAAATAAATCTGTATGAAGTAATGTTATAGAAATATTATTGGTTCAAAATAAATAAAGATGTTAAAAGTTTAGTTCTAAGTTTTAAACATGTCTAAAGAACATCGGTCATATTTCTATAGAAGCTGGACCTGAGTTTTATTTTCAGTGTACAGAAGCAAATTATAGTGAGATTTGATTGTTTTATGTAGTAAACACCATCCCTTTCGAAAATAATATCTAAATAGCCAAGATATTTCAATAATGCAAAAAATACTTTTGAGGTTATCGGTGTCCGGAAATCAAAAGCACAGAATAATCGTCACAAGCGGTACCTAGTTATCAGTCTGTAAAACAATGCCAAGGTCAAACAACAGAAGGAAATCCAAAACAGTACAGTACTTATCACAATATTCACACTAACAACAACAACACAACAACAATGCGAGATCGCCGGGTGCAAAGACTACACACTACAGTATATTAGTGTCAAATTGACACCCGTTGTAATTGACAGTATTGACACTGTCAATCCATGGCGCGCGTCGATGACATATTATGACGTTCCGTTGTACACAATTGAACAAAATGCTGATACTTACTATGAACCCACATAATTATTTTTATGACAAGAATCCAATACATAGTAAAAACAACACTAGTTGGTTTGATACACAAGTATATAGAATTGAATTACATCTAATAACGTGAATAATTATAATCTTTGAGTACTAAATCATTTCTTAAGCAAAATGAATCGTCAAAGGTGCGTTCTGAACATGTTATTCTAAATAATTTGCAAATTATGCTATTAAAAAAAAATGTGTTTGTGCTTTTTTTTCTGGCGACTTAAATATCTATTTCTTATGTTTTTTAAGACCTTAAAAAATACTAGATTTTTACATATATATGGCATATCTGTACACCACCGCCTCGTAGTCAGGTACGATTTGACCGTCCTTCTTTCAATAAAACATTGATTATTTTATGGGTCTGTCTTTTTTTACTATACAGTAGCATACTCTCGTTGGCTGCAAATGTCTTGTCTATAGAACATAATATAGTCCTGAAAATATAAGTAGCCTGCATCTGTCCTAGTAGCAGAACATAAAGAAAAACCCTTTGTTACGGGTATAGTTTATTTTCAGTATTTTTTCAGTTCTAAAGTAACCCCTAAACAGCCTAAATCCTGAATATGAATAGAATCTGACATAAAAAGTGGTTCCTGTAGTGAGGAGGTTAATTCTACGTCTTAGGTACAAGTACTCTTTTCACGTAGGTAGGTACCTATTACGCACACCGCGTACCTGGTTCCTACTTAATACTGATTGCTTTCCCCGAATAGGGATTACGGCGCGTAATTTACCCGTTACTAGATTAAACCGGTATCAACCGGTATTATCGACTTTTTCGGATACGCGTAACGAGAAGACTTCGAAATTAGATATTCTGTGGTGTATCACTTTATATCATTTAGGTGCTGTAGGTACGGTTATTGTATTTTTTGAAGATAGATAATTATCTAATATCTTTTCTTGAAGTCTATACCCCATTTACAATAACCGGTACAGTCACGTGATGTAGTAATCTATGATGGATATATGATGGCGGGCTAGGAATTTGAAATATGATGCCTGTGTCATTCTGTCCGTGTATCTCATTTTGTACGTAGCCGTTTGGGGTTGAAACACTAGAGCCTTGGGGTCCGAGTGTTCATCGAGTGTTTCGGGACATCGCCAAGCGGTTGGCCGACTTTTCACGGGACTAGAGGGCTGGTCTCAATTCTCAATTCTCAATTCTTTATTGCGTTCCATAATGTTATAATATCAGTTGGTAAGCTTAAAAATAATGTCACAATTATGGACCCTGTCGGGCACAGCATAGTAGGAGAGAGGAGGAAGAGCGCTAATTTTGCGCGCTTATTATTTATTTACTTATAAAATAATGTATTTTGATTTCATGGAATACTATTTTTCCTTTTATTATTTAATTTATTTAAGCAGTTAATTCAGTAAATATATATAATATTATTTCCTATTTTTAGCACTAAGAATCAGCACCCAACGTGGCAATGCTGTCTGCCTTTTGGGAACTTTTGGCATTGACAGCGATTTGGACGAATTTCTTGATGCCCAATGAGCTCTTCCCTTTTTATTTTTTATTAGTATATACTTGTAGATAACCCTTAACTTAAATATTATAAAACAAAGTCGCTTTTCGTGTGTCTGTCTGGCCGCGTTGTTCTTCTAAACTACGCAACGGATTTTGATGCGGTTGTCACTATCATTTAGAGTATTTATTCCGGAAGGTTTATATGTATAAAACATTAATATTTAACTTATATATCTATAATAAAGAAGCTTTCATGTTTTGTCAAGTCGTCAGAACCGTGCGAAGCAGGGTCGGGTCGCTAGTACATTATATATATTGTAGTGTTACCTTATATATTGTTATTAAGATTTAACACAAATAAAACTAAAGAGGTTAAATGTAAGACAAAAAGTTGTCAATTTAATAAACAACTGCAAGTTGTAAAAAACGTAAGAAAATTTGAGTTTCGCGGGCTACTCTGACAAGGCTTAAGGTAAGGCCGCATTTACATTATCATATTTTATCACCATAGACTCTATGGTGATAAAAATATAGATTATACAGGGTTATTTTTAAAACACCAGTAACCTCTTAAGGGGTAATTGTACTCATCATTATGAACAACTTTTACTATGGGACCAAACCTGAAATCGCGGAAAAAAAATCAGCTGTTCAGTACATTTATCTACATCAAACTCGTCGAAATGTACTGAACAGCTGATTTTTTTTTCGCGATTTCAGGTTTGGTCCCATAGTAAACGTTGTTCATAATGATGAGTACAATTACCCCTTAAGAGGTTACTGGTGTTTTAAAAATAACCCTGTATAGAGGTCATAAATATATAAATATATGTATATGTCATTCCTCTATGGCATAGGAATGACATCTTATCAGTCATATTTAAATGTTGTGACACCTATGATTCACATTGTAATTCGATACGAGTCAAATTCATAAACTACATCGTCATACCTATTTCTGTAAGTGATAGAAGACTATCGTATGAAAATGCGATAATGGCCTTTATCTCTGGGGATTTTTTAAATACAACTTGAATAACATTATCGTTGATAAATTCTAGATATTATATTGACGACACGTACAGTTGGGGAGTTTGTTGCGCCAATTCTTCTTTCCTGATAAAGCACTATAGTATAGTTAAAATATCGCTGCAGACTTGGTCATAAATCATAATCTGAGTAGGGATGTGCGCTAGTTGCGCGCGCTCAAGGCCATTATCGATAACAGAATCATTAAGGTTATCCATTGAAAATTGGCAAAAATGTGTGGAACATGCAGAATTGCTGCAAAATGAAGACTTAAAAAAAGCACATTTATGCGAAGAGTTCATAATTCATGTGGATGATGATGACGATGACTCAGACGAAAAATTTTAATTTTCTATTTTTAGTTTTATATATACGTTCTTTTGTTTATATATTTAATATGCTTTGTAGTAAATTTGGTAATAAAATAAAAAAAAATGTGTACTTATTTGTATCACCCATTTATAAATATATAAAACTATCGATATCACTCATCGACTGCAGTAATGCACAGAACTACGTGTGGGCGTGGCCTGCCCATAAGGCCCATGAGTGGGAAAGAGAGCGAAACACTCGAATGATTTATGACCGAGTCTGCAGCGAGATTTTAACTATACTATAGGAAGTGGTGTAGGGCAGGCGTTTTGTGGGACTGCCTTATGTAATTTTGACGTTCCAAAAGTGCTGATTCTCAGCCCTATTTGAACAAATGACTTTTGATTTTTTGATTTTTCAAACAAATAAATAACCGATTTGACTTCTTTACAATATCGTACGAAATATTTGTATCTGTAAATTCAAGTGGGAGGCAAAGTCAAGAAAGAAAAACAAATCCGTCATTAGTGTATTTTTTTTTATGCGTCAAATATTTACTAACTTTTTTTTAAGGTAACCCCGACATAGCCCGAAGAATTGCCAAACTTAAGTGGCAGTGGGCAGGGCACATTTCTCGCAAAAAAGATGGCCGATGGGGCCGAAAGTTTCTGGAGTTGCGGCCGCGTTCCGGAAGACGTAACGTTGGAAGGCCTTGTACAAGGTGGACCGATGACCTTGTAAAGGCCGTAGGAATCCGCTGGATGCACAGAACCGGTCGAAGCGGCGGTGCTTGGGAGATGCCTATGTCCAGTACTGGACGTCTTTCGGCTGAAATGATGATGATGATGATGACAACAGTCAACTAATAATAACAAGCTACTTACCCAATTAACCAGACCATACTCTATAAAAAGCTAAACCAACAGTAATAAAGAATGAAAAGAACACAAATTCAAACCGACCAATCTAAACACTAGAGTGAGTTTTCAACGCGCAATGTAAATAAAACATAATTTTAATAAAGTTGGCAAACAGCATTGCCAACTTAATAAGCCACAGCGATTTATGCTTTCATAACATAGCCCGGTTACGGAGATGTACGAATATAGTCGAAGAGTCACGGATAGATAATAGATTACAAACTGAACCACTAAAAAGTGAAAAATAAAATCCTTTTGACAAAAAAAAAACCACTTCCAAAAAAAAGCTACAAAGTGAAAAATAATTTTAATTTCGGAAGTCGGTGTCTTTGGTGTTATTTTTCACTTTGTAGTTTTTTTTTGGAAGTAGTTTTTTTTTTGTCAATAGGTTTTTATTTTTCACTTTTTACGTATCACCCTTCCATATTTTTTGTTTTATTGAACTTTTTGAGATTATCTTCGACAATACTGATATTGGTAAAGGTGAGGAACCCTGGACTTCATCATCACCATTTTCCTGCCTATCCCAATTTATTTGGAAACCTGAAAATGTCTATATTAGTATAAATAAAAAGAGAAGTACTGATTGACTGACTCATCAACGTCCAGCCCAAACCACTTGGACCTAGAAAGCTGAAATTTTGCACAGAGGTTTCCTTTATAATGTTGACAATGAATAAGGAAAGAATTCCTGGTAGCACGTTCCCGTGGGATATTTTCCGACATCCACGCGGGCGAAGCCGCTGACAAAAGCTAGTAGTTAATATGTCTGAAATCACCAACTCGTCTTGAGCAAGTGTGGTGATCAATGCTCTTGCCTTCTCTCTCTATGTTGCTGACTCAACAATATACCTGACCATTGCGCTATCATACTTACAGTAGTACCCAAGTAATAAGGCGCGTCGTGAATCTTCGTTCGCACAGAAAAGAAAGTATGGCCCCGAAGATTAACGAGAATACTTAAAACTTACTATTTGTTTCTACCAAAATAATAATACTGCTGACGCAATCATAATCGTGTAACTAAGTGATAAGAACTATTTTCTGTAAATAATATAGAAAATATCTTTATATAAGACCATAATATGAGTGTATAAGTAAATTTTAAACCCACCAAAAACATTTTCATGTAAAATGTTGCCAAGACGAGACCACATATAGCTCGCACTGACAAAAAGCTATCAGATCTCACGTAGACCCAAGCTTCTAACTCTACACGCCCTAACTCTCCAAGCCTTAACTTCACAAACTCTACACCTTAGTCAAAATATGAGGCTTGGACGTTTCGTTACTACAAAAACTAATTGTATAACAAAAGTAATGAACAGGGAATACATTTTTCACCTTGCGTCCATGTGATGGTAGCGAAACAGCCAAGCCACATATTTTTTTGGTGAAAATGTTTTTGGTGGGATTTCATTTCTTTTTGTAAGTTGCTTATGATATGTTTAGGTTGAGGTAGGAGATTAATAAACACTTATCGAAGTACATACAAGTGTATTAATATTATTCGTAACTATAAGTACTTGTTATTTGCGGAAGTCTCATACAAATTTCCATCCCCTAGTTCAAGGGGTGGGGAGGTAAAAATTTCCAAGTTTTAGATTTTTTTTTTGTTGTTTGTGTACTAATACTATCTTAAATACCAAATTTCAGATTTCTGGGACTTCAGGAAGTACCCTAAGAATTTTTATGGTCATCAGTGAGTCAGTGACGAAATCGGGGTATTTTAGATATCAATAAAACCGGGGTATTTTAGATAATAATAATAATAATACCCCACCGCCGTATCTCTACGTTGACGTCGTGGTGGGGCTTGCGCGCTCCGAACTCTGGGCCTGTGCCAGTAGAGTTCACTTTGCCGACCCAGGTCTAGGATGAGGAGCCAGACCAAGATAGATACAGAAACCCGCAGGGCAGCATGTGGCGAGCTGTTGGGCAGTAGCGACCCCACGGACCCTATCTCCCGGGAGTAGTCTTGTTCCTCATCTCTGGCTTGCCTTTATTGGCCGGCTGGAGTGAACACTGACGGGAACAGAGCTCCCACCTCATTCTTGCCTTTATTGGCTGGCTTGAGTGGAGATTCGCAAAAGCAAACGTGCTCGGAGGAAGGAAGTATTCCAGTAAGTGTTTGTAGGGATCTTGACCATCTTCCGGGCTCTGGGATTATTCTGAGAACCGTGGGATACCTCTCCACTCCTCACAAGCACCTCGGGACATGTTGCCCCCTTGCCGCTACGACACTATGTGCTAGCGACCGTTTTCGGGGGCCCATTATTGAGTGTGCAAGTCACCCCCTGCCATTTTATCCGTGTATTATAAAACATTGATCCGGCAGGGGCCATAGTCAGTTCATAGTTTTAGGTAACCAGTCCACAACCACCCAAATCCATAGCCCAATATGTTTTGTATCCATGTTCTGCAATAGTCCTGCACCAACCGGGGGTTGTCCTTGGGTGCACATGCATAGTGCATACAGGGATAATCGTCGGCTGGTGCCGCCTCGTCATTTAAAATTGTCTAAGGGGCCTCTGCGAGTTGGCTTCGGCCCCTCATACGCCTTCCAAAGGTCCGGGACCCCAGGGTCCCGAGATATGTCAAAGACAAAAAATAATAATAATAATAAATTTTTATTGTTCCAAAGACAGTGTTACAGATTGCTTTTCCACCAGTTATTGAAAAGCAAAAACTATGCAATACAATAAAGTGATAACTTAACTTTAGTGGAAAAGATCACCTGTATCCTGTACTAGTTATAAAAAACTGTATCACAGGAGACAGGGAAAGGGAAAGTATAAGAGCTGTGCAATTGAAACTTTATAGGTTTAATAAGTCAACATCATTTCCCGAAAATTTTGTTTATCTGGTATAATTCAAACCTAAGTTAAGAAGGTTCAAAAATACGACGAAGTGCTTCGAGAAAAGGTAGGTAGTGCCCTTGCGCTTCGCTTGGCTCGTCTTGGCGGGGGCACTCCAGTGCCCCCAGATAATAAGTTAAGAAACTTTGTCACTATTTTACGTAACTTATGTTAAATATTGTTAAGAAATTAGTAGTCCAAATAGTAATTGTAAGAACTCATGCCTGTGATACAGGTCTATCCTAGTATCCTAGTACTTTGCAATACCTACATTATTTCTAAGATTTATATTGTATTTTACCAATTTTTATTTTTGAATAAATTTTATTATTATTTTATTTTTTATTATTATTCTATGTGAGAAGAGTACAGTTCGGCCGTTGAGAGAATGCGTTCTTGACACCTGTCAGTTTCATACTAACGAATAGGTACCTATGTGTTTTGCTAATTTGATCCTTATAGTTACTAGAAATTGTCCAACTGGCAGGAACGCATTCTCTCGACAGCCGGACTGAAATAGGCTGATATTAGCACAGATTAATACAGATGAGACACTCCGCAAAATCATTTAAATAAAAAGCGACTCTTGCTACGACACAATAAAGTGCAATTCAGTTCGGAGAACGCTAATTACCTACAGTTATAATCACCTACACATTGCCTGTCTTTCTATAGCGTAACTCTTATATCTTCGGCGCGCGGCAGTCGTACTGAATTAGCCCCGTGGACCATGTACTTGTAGCAACATACCTAAACTGCGGAGTGTCCCATCTGTATTAATCTGTGGTTATAAAACTTTGTTGTGTTGTTTGTTTTAGGTACAAAGGTTTATTTTTCTTTTAGATTGAAACAATAGTGATTAATTTTTGCAATAAATTCTTTGTTTTTTGATATCATTGAGCACTGGTTTATATTAGTAAGCAGACCTATTGCCTGATAAGACTAATCTTATCATTGTATGCTTCTGTATTGTTTTTAGGTTTCTTGAACATGACCAAATGTCCAATAACCTATCGATGACACACAATAACACACGGAAACACAATTAACAATCGAAACAGTTTAGTGGGCTATGCTAGGGCCAATCGTCCACAATTAACAATCGAAACAGTTTAGTGGGCTATGCTAGGGCCAATCGTCCACAATTAACAATCGAAACAGTTTAGTGGGCTATGCTAGGGCCAATCGTCCACAATTAACAATCGAAACAGTTTAGTGGGCTATGCTAGGGCCAATCGTCCACAATTAACAATCGAAACAGTTTAGTGGGCTATGCTAGGGCCAATCGTCCACAATTAACAATCGAAACAGTTTAGTGGGCTATGTTAGGGGACAATCGTCCACAATTAACAATCGAAACAGTTTAGTATGCTAGGGCCAATCGTCCACGATTAACAATCGAAACAGTTAAGTGGGCTATGCTAGGGCCAATCGTCCACAATTAACAATCGAAACAGTTTAGTGGGCTATGTTAGGGCCAATCGTCCACAATTAACAATCGAAACAGTTTAGTGGGCTATGTTAGGGCCAATCGTCCACAATTAACAATCGAAACAGTTTAGTGGGCTATGTTAGGGCCAATCGTCCACAATTAACAATCGAAACAGTTTAGTGGGCTATGCTAGGGCCAATCGTCCACAATTAACAATCGAAACAGTTTAGTGGGCTATGCTAGGGCCAATCGTCCACAATTAACAATCGAAACAGTTTAGTGGGCTATGCTAGGGCCAATCGTCCACAATTAACAATCGAAACAGTTTAGTGGGCTATGCTAGGGCCAATCGTCCACTATTAACAATCGAAACAGTTTAGTGGGCTATGTTAGGGGACAATCGTCCACAATTAACAATCGAAACAGTTTAGTATGCTAGGGCCAATCGTCCACGATTAACAATCGAAACAGTTTAGTGGGCTATGCTAGGGCCAATCGTCCACAATTAACAATCGAAACAGTTTAGTGGGCTATGTTAGGGCCAATCGTCCACAATTAACAATCGAAACAGTTTAGTGGGCTATGTTAGGGCCAATCGTCCACAATTAACAATCGAAACAGTTTAGTGGGCTATGTTAGGGCCAATCGTCCACAATTAACAATCGAAACAGTTTAGTGGGCTATGTTAGGGCCAATCGTCCACAATTAACAATCGAAACAGTTTAGTGGGCTATGTTAGGGAAAATCGTCCACAATTAACAATCGAAACAGTTTAGTGGGCTATGTTAGGGCCAATCGTCCACAATTAACAATCGAAACAGTTTAGTGGGCTATGCTAGGGCCAATCGTCCACAATTAACAATCGAAACAGTTTAGTGGGCTGTGCTAGGGCCAATCGTCCACAATTAACAATCGAAACAGTTTAGTGGGCTATGCTAGGGCCAATCGTCCACAATTAACAATCGAAACAGTTTAGTGGGCTATGCTAGGGCCAATCGTCCACAATTAACAATCGAAACAGTTTAGTGGGCTATGCTAGGGCCAATCGTCCACAATTACACACTAAAAGTACAACTAGCATTACAGGGCTAATAGCAGAGTACCATACCTATCGATTTAACCCCCATGTATGATGTACGATTTTTTGTAGTTTTCGAGTTATAATTTTTTTTCGACATTTTTCCTGATTCAGCGAGATGGCCTTTAAAAATTTTTATCTTTTTTTTGGGTCAACTTTGAACAAGAATGTACTAAATAGGGCATTATTTGCTGAAATCGGTCGTTGAAAGTGGTGTATCTGAAATCTTGTGATTTTCATATTTTAAAATGTATTATTTATTATCTTTGCATGTTTTTGTCAATCCTGATATTTACTATTCCTCTACGTTTAAGCAGAGCTCAGTTGATAATAAAAACATAAATTTTATACCTACTACTGTACTTAACCACTACCATTGATATGAAATAAGGGATCCAAAATAACTCGAAAACTACAAAAAATCGTAGAACATACATGGGTGTTAAATCGATAGGTATGGTACTCTGCTATCAGCTCGCACTGGCTTGACACCTTAAAAGAAACAGCCTGTATATTACTGCCTTAGAGGTTTAATGCTCTAAAATTACTGCATACTAGTTTTTATATCAATGACAACCAGTCATAAATCACCAATAAGTAGCCAGAATGTCACAGCACCGTGTATCAGAAAGGTGTGGTCAAAATTAAGGCTACAGACCATCAGACTGAACAACTTTCTCCATGCGACCAACATTGTTTGTTATCGAGAAAAAATTATCAGCCGTCCCATAGATTTGGGTCAATTAGGTATTGTAGTTTTGTACGGGTAAGCTGATATGTTTGTCCATGGAGAAAGTTGTTCAGATTGATGGTCTTTACAAGTACACACTCTTAAATTTGAACACACCTTCCTGATACACCCCGTATTTATAGTTTGTTATTCTATTTATACTTTATAGATTAAGAAAACCTACTTATTATGTAACATTTATGAGTCTATCTATCTGCCTAGCCTTTTCTCAACTATGTTGGGGTCGGCTTCCAGTGTAACCGGATGCAGCTGAATACCAGTATTTTACGTGGAGCGACTGCCTATCTGACCTCCACAACCCAGTTACTGGGTAATACGATACCCCTTGGTAAGACTGGTTGTCAGACTTTCGGGCTTCTGACGACCCGTAACGACTGTCAAAGATCCACGAATGACAGCCGGGACCAACGGCTTAACGTGCTTTCCGAGGCACGGAGGAATCTCGCTATGTAAAGATGGTCACCCATCCATTGACCAACCCCGGCAAGCGTAGCTTAACCTGACGGATCGACCCGTGCGGCTGTTATTACTTAGCCACGAGCTCCTGTAACATTTATGAGTATAGAATATAATATTTTTTATTCAGTATTAATCATTGGTAAAATATTAACATCAAATCTTAGAAATAATTTACAAAGGTCATAAAAAAAGATGGACTCCGCGCCGCGCATATCGAAAGTGAAGCACCGTAACGATCTATGTGTGCATGATTTGAGTACCTGCAAAGACGCCGTCGCTCGTGTCACGTAATGGCGGCCGGTCGGCATACAATGATGTAAATGTGTGCGCGAGGCGTGTTTGTACAAACGGTCCGGCAATACTTACTGTGCTTCACTTTCGATATGCGTGGCGCGGAGTCCATCTTGTTTTATAAGTCTATGACAAAGGTATTATATAATGTTAGCTGCCTGTACGCACGGCTACAGATCAAGCTATACATTTCCAGTATAATCTGATCTCACATTGTATAAGATTTCCTTACAATTAACGGTCAGTGTAAACTGGAAATATACAGCTTGATGTGTAGCCGTGCGTACTAGGTTAAACCTGTATCACAGGCGGCATGGTACATTTTAGTTTGTAAACCTGTATCACAGGCGGCATGGTACATTTTAGTTTGTAAACCTGTATCACAGGCGGCATGGTACATTTTAGTTTGTAAATTGCACTGTACGATGCTGTGAGTTTTTCTAATCTTTAATGTTTTGAATGAACACTTAAATAAATATATGAAAACTAATACAGCAACGCACTATACCACATCCAAAGCCTTCCGACAATCGTTGTAGCAACTCGCATTAAATGCAAGCTGCAGTAACAACGCTTTGTAAATCGTGTACGCTGAAGCATCCTCATTGCTAACTGAATGGAACCTTCGCGGGTTTAATAAGCTTAATTAGGTGCTTCTTGGATCATTTCTGGATAATTTGTGAGCAAGCTAGTGTGCTATAAGACTATTCAGGGTGACAGGGAAATTCGATTTATTCCTTGAAAGGAGTTATACAGGATATTTTTTTAAGCAGTGCGCAAATTTTCACAGGCTGTTCTACCCATGAATATGAACAACTTTCATTGAGGGCTTAAATTATAATAGTACTGAAGACACATTTAAAATCCTGAAATAGCAAACTCCATACCTACATACATTCATTCATTCATTCATATAATACATACACACAATCACAGAAAGGCCATAATAGTATTAAGTTTAGCAATATTATTGCAAAATTAGTGTAAGTTTTTCATTTGTTTAAATTTATTTTCCTAAGGGGTCTTAATTTCTTAAGTTCTTACTCGTTTGTTCGCTTAGCTCGTGGCTAAGTAATAACAGCCGCACGGGTCGATCCGTCAGGTTAAGCTACGCTTGCCGGGGTTGGTCAGTGGATGGGTGACCATCTTTACATATCGAGATTCCTCCGTGCCTCGGAAAGCACGTTAAGCCGTTGGTCCCGGCTGTTATTCGTGGATCTTTGACGGTCGTTACGGGTCGTCAGAAGCCCGAAAGTCTGACAACCAGTCTTACCAAGGGGTATCGTATTACCCAGTTACTGGGTTGTGGAGGTCAGACAGGCAGTCGCTCCATGTAAAAATACTGGTATTCAGCTGCATCCGGTTAGACTGGAAGCCGACCCCAACATAGTTGGGAAAAGGCTAGGCAGATTGATTACTCGTTTGTTACTCTACGGGTCACAGCAATGAGGAATAATACCCTACTGTAATACAGTATAAACTAGTACGGGGGGTATTGTGACTGTTACTGGCGGCCTTATATTGTCAACAAATAAATAAATAAATAAATAAACTCTGAAATCGCGAAAAAAAAATCAGCTGCTCAGTTCATTTATCTATACCAAACTCGTCAAAATGTAGGGAGCAGAGATTTTTTTTTCGCGATTGCCGGTTTGGTCCCATAGTAAAAGTTCTTCATATTCATGTGTAGAAATTATGAAAATTTGCGCACTGCTTAAATAATTGTCCTGTATAGTCATTAGCAACAACTTAAGTCCGGTTAACTAGGGGTAAAAATAAATTAAAAAAAAACCCATTGGAAAATCAATAACATTTGAACTTTTTTTAGAATGCATAAGAAACCAGTTAGTCATTTTACTGATTTTTAATAGTAAAAAAACCGAGCAAGTGCGTGTCGGACAACGCACAATGAAGGATTCCGTAGTTCAAAAGAATTAATCCCAAAAACAAAATTAATATTGTAATGAATGAACACCCTTGAATCCTTTCATTTAATGTTGAAGCACCATGTGTACAGCAAATATCTACAGGCTGTTATACATAAATGCATCCGCCTTAATTAAACTTCTGCTTTTCCCGTTCGATCCCTCAATTTACATCATCATTCTCCTGCCCTTATCCCAATTTATTTGGGGTCGGCGCAACATGTCCTTTTTTTCCATACTTCTCTATTAGTCGTCATCTCGGTAGTCACACCCTTTCTAGCCATGTCATCTTTCACACAGTCCATCCATCGTTTCTTTGGTCTTCCCCTACTCTTATAGCCATCGACATTCATACTCAAAACTTTCCTCACCACATTTTCCTCATTCCTCCGCATCACATGCCCATACCATGACAACCGATTTCCGCACAACTTTTCAGTCACCGGTGCCACTTTCAAACTTCCTCTTATGTACTCATTTCTTATTCTATCCATTCGTGTAACACCACACATTCCTCTTAGCATTCTCATCTCAGTTGCATGCAGTTGCTTTTCATTCATCCCTTTTGTGGCCCAACATTCTGATCCATACAAGACAGCAGGTCTAACCATTGTTTTATATATCTTCCCCTTAAGTTTAAGGGGAATGCGGGGGTCGCAGATTGTTCCCGTGACCTGCCGCCATTTCATCCATCCAGTGTTAATTCTGTGCTTAACCGTCCGATCTACTTCGCCATCGCTTTGGACGAGTGAACCGAGATACCGAAAGTCGGAGCAGACTGGGAGAAGCGCGCCATCAAGCGCTATGGCTCCAGCACTGGAGATACCGCCGAAATCGCAGAACATGTATTCGGTTTTGGTTCTGCTGATTTTCAAGCCAACATTCTCCAGCTTCTGTTGCCATTTCTCCAATCTGCTCCGAATCTCAGGTACATCTTCACCGACAAGAACAATGTCATCGGCAAACAGCATGCACCAGGGTGCCTCCTCCTGTAGATTCGACGTCAGAGCATCCATAATCAACAGGAAGAGGTAAGGACTTAAAGCAGACCCTTGGTGCAAGCCAACAGCCACATTGAACTCGTCGGTATTGCCAGCAGCCGACCGGACGTAGGTACGAGATTGACTGTACATAGCACGAATTAACTCTACGTACTTCCCGGGCAAACCTTTCTCTTTCAGGGCCCACCACAACACATCCCGAGGTACCCTATCATACGCTTTCTCCAGATCAATGAACACCATGTGATATTTTTGCATCCATATTTGCCGTCGTTTTAAACAAACATGGGATGTTTGCGGTTCTAAGTTTAATAAGGCCCAGATGGGCCTCGACCTCGTCTTTGATGTGTTTGACATCAATATCAGGACGCACGGTAGAGGGCCAAGATAAGTTGAAGAGCGAATAAGGCAGAGAAAAGCCGTCAGGACATGCATTTAGATTTTCGTTGACATAAAATTAAGGAATTTTGGTAAAAGATGGAATTGTACTTAAAAGTATACTGCATTTATTATCAGCCTTGAGTTTATTCATAATGGTTGACTAGTTAATTTTCAGTTTTCACATAAAACTTCTGAAACTTGATTTTTTTTATGTTGCAAACTGAGACGAACTTGTCCTATGTTTTAACATTAATTTATTTTATGAAAATCGTTTTTGGGGAGATCATTAAAATGGGCTCCCAGATACGGCCTGCCATAAGTGGGAGATAAATATTTATGTAATCAACTTATAGTTGCTTACTTGCTTGCCTTGTAGGTATGTAGTTTTGAAGCAATACCTTCTTGTAAAACCGGCAATACATTGTTAATAGCGCATACATTCTTAAAAGCGCGTACATTATTAATAGCGCATACATTATTAATAGCGCATACATTGTTAATAGCGCATACATCGTTAATAGCGCATACATTATTAATAGCGCATACATCGTAAATAGCGCATACATTGTTAATAGCGCATACATCGTTAATAGCGCATTGTTAGCGCTACTGCTGAGCATGAGGTCCTGAGTTCGATTCTCGGGTCGAGCAAAGTGTTATTGGGTTTTTCCATCTAGGATTTCTCAGTAGCAGCCCCGAGTCTGGATTTGTGCTGATTGATGGCAACAAGCTCAACCACTATTACATGGTACCTACATAACTGGCGAAATGTGGGTGATAAGCGTTACATATTGGAATTACTTACCTTGTTCTCTTTCCGCTATGAATAAAAGGTATTCCATACCTCACCGCACTGTTGTTTGGCCTGATAAGCTGACAACAAAAACACGCATCGCTTTAGATGCAAGCGCATAATCTGTTAAAGAAAGCCAAATTCCTGAATTCCAATCCAAAAATCAGAAAATCAGGAATCAATCAGGAATTGGCTTCAAGAATTCCATTCCTGAAGCCAATTCCTGGTGTCTGTTAGCAAATCTCTCAATGACTTGTTGCATTAGGGCCTAATTTGCAGGCCGATTTATTTTCTTTCCTGCTTAAGTTTAGGTATTTCCACCACCACCACCACCACCACCACTGCCACCTATGCTTATCCTGTCTATTATTTTTTTGATTTAGATGGTGTCATGGTGACAATAAACATGACATCCCAAGAAACGATCGCGTTTGGGCCCAAGGGTGGCGTGTCAAATAGAGTATTAAAGTGTGACTGGAATAATTTTGTCGTATTTACTCTATAAGTTGGGTTTATTTACTTTGAAATTCTGTGGGTTTCTTGTCGTATAAGAGTTTCAAAAGTATTGGGTGTTTATTTTAGAGGCGGACAACTTTAAATTGAAATAAAACACATATGTATGTTTTTAATATCCATGAAATTACTGACTACAGTTAACGTTTGCCATCAGTTTGTAAATATTTTAATTGTAATCTGTGGAAAATGTAGTGGGTAGTATATTTGTGTTAAGTTATTTCTGTTTGTTTTTAATTATACTACTGTTTGTTTTCCCTTGTGAAATAAAATAAAAATAAAATTAAAATTAAATTGGCTTTACGTAATTTAAAATAATTTTATGGAATTAATATTTGTATATGATTTCAGGCACATAGCCGCCGCGGCTGAAGCGAAGGCCTAGTTTAACTGAAATACTTAAGTTTTGTATTGGCTTAATTTACGAAACATTTGAAGACCGACTAATTTGACATTCAAAGTCGCATGTCTACGCCGATAAACCAGTATTCGACGTAATTCGACGCATTAATGCCGAAATAAAGCCTGATTTATCTACTGCGAAGAGTGTGTGAAAATTTGACCTCCAGACTACGTCATGTAGGCACGCGCTAACCGCGGCCACATGCCCGAAATTTCAAACATTAATGCCATACAATTATCTGTTAAATAAAGCCAAATTCGTGAATATTAATAACATTTTTCTGTGTTTTATTTTAATTTGAAGTTCTCCGCCTCTAAAATAGCTATTTATGAAAATTAACCATCCATCAGAAACTATATTGTCTACTTAAGGTTGATGCGCCACGGTAGCCCGCGAAATTCAAAATTTCTTACGTTTTTTGCAATTTGTACGTCACTGTGAGCTTGTATGTTGATTAAAATATGATTCGCGGCCGTAGCTAATATGGCTTTACAGAATTATAATCATTAGAATCAGCAATACAACTCCATAAGTTAGCATTTACCTCAAATCTAGCGATTTCATGAAATCATGAGGTTTGAGATAAATGCTAACTTATGGAGATGTATTGCTGATTCTAATGATTATAATTCTGTAAAGCCATATTAGCTACGGCCGCGAATCATATCAACATACAAGCTCACACTGACCTACAAATTGCAAAAAACGTAAGAAATTTTGAATTTCGCGGGCTACCCTGGCGCTTTCGCCTTAAGCCTAAACTTAAAAAAAAAATACAGAAAATAGTTTTTTATAAATATAAATCTCTCAATATTGTCCGTACAAACTTACATTTGCAGTTGGAGTGGTTTGGGAGAACATGGTTTTCAACCACAATTTTATGTTTGTTCTTGGGATTCACCCAAACTACGGAACCCTTCATTGTGCATGGTCCGACACGCACGTGAGTGGTTTTTTTTATCATCTTAAAAATCTCATGAATTTGTAAAGCTTCTTTACTTTTAACATTAATTCCAAAAACACTGAATAACTGAAAAGGGCTCTCAAAATTAAACTCTTCAAAAAATATTTCCAACCCCCTCTCAGATACAATCTGGTAATGTGACGTCATTTGCCACCTAGGGAATCACGTATTTTCCACGTTGCACTGAGTATGTACATACCTATGTTGGTTTCTATAAAGGTAGGTATGTGTTATGTTTATGGTAATTTATTAAAAGCTTTTTGGGGTAGGTAAGTACTCGGTGGATAAAAAAATACGTGCAATACAGTTTTGAAGTGAGTATTGATTTCTTAATTCGGTAAATGGTATGCAGTACTTAATTCATAGTAACTATAAAATTGACAAACAAGCAAAGGAAATGAAGAACAGGATATAGCAGACCAATCTATGTCAGAAAAAATCGGTAGGCAGGTATAAGCAAATATGCTTTATAATAACACAGTACGTCGATTCTGTAAAATTCAAACAACAACTCGCTATTCACTCTCACTTCGCATCACTTCTGCTCACTTGTTTTTTATTTGATACTTTGAATTTAGAACGCCAATCAAGAAACTCACAGCGGATTCAGATTTGAAGTTTAGAATGAGGTCTTACAGAATCACACGGCTGATCCTAAGTATTCACTAACACAATTATTATGGATGTTTTTTGTCAGAAATAAAGTTATTATTATTATTATAGTATGCCGGGCATGTGATGCGGAGGAATCAGGAAAATGTCGTGAGGAAAATTTTGAGTATGAATGACGATGGCTAATAAGAGTAAGTTAAGGGAAGACCAAAGAAACGATGGATGGACTGTGTGAAAGATGATATGGCTAGAAAGGGGATGACTACCGAGATGACGACTAATAGAGAGTATGGAAGAAAAAGACATGTTACGCCGACCCCAAATACATTGGGATAGGGCAGGAGAATGACTATGATTCACTGATAATCTAAAACTTAGGGCGAGAAATAACGTTCAACCTTATCAATCATCAAATCATTCATTTATAAACCAATGAATCAAAAGTTTTATTTATTATCAAAAACTACAATCCCCAGTGTTTTGTACACCAAAAACCACAATTAAGCATCGTAACGTGTTAAATTAACTTTCCCAAACAAACTACACTCATAAAACTAACGAAAAACCTTTAACACAAGCTCGAAAATTATTTCAAACAGTCCGTAGTTAAGGAACGCTTCGATCTAAAGGGACATCCCTTGGGTTCTCAACAACCATTCACGATGACCCCTTGAACTTTTACCTATCCCCTCTTTGACAGTCTTAGAGTGATACATTCTAAGGGGGGTGGTAGTTCAAGTGTTCCTGGTCACGTTATACATAACAATTGGTTGGTCCCCTTATCTAAAAGGATCATTTTTCACGTCAGTGCAACCGCGAGGCGACATTTGTCACAACTCCTTCAAGGCTTTTTATGGGTACCTTTTGCTACCTTGAAAACAAAGATTTATATTGCTAACGTTTTTGTTTTTGTTCGTAAATCGATGTAATTGGATTTTGTTTCGAGAATGTATTTTTTTTGGGTTTGTTGCTTTTTCTGTTGAGAGGTTTGGAAAATAGTGTATTAATAATATAGAAAGGTAGAGTTTGAGAGGTTGAGATTAATTGGACAAGTATACCTAGTTATACCAGATTAAACGTGTAAGTATAATAAACAATGGGCGCTAGTTTCAAGGTTTAGATTTACCAGAATAAAGCGTGTATTCCCGTTCGTCCCCTTTTTTTTTTTGAGGGTGGGAAATCATCAAATAACTTCTCCCGCTCTGGGTGGAGCGGAAGGGCATGTCAGACTTTTACTGACTAAAACCCACCCGTGTTCCTTCAGTTGCCTATGCCAGGGCCGCGGTATCTTCTTAAAACTACCCGCGACCCCAGCGGCCCGTTCGTCCCCCTGACTTCGTCCACCTAGTGGGACGAACGGGAATTCATTGTTTTTTTTCCAGATCGTTCCACTGATTTTGTTAGTACATAACACATTCTCATTCGTCCCCTAAAATCCCGAGTCGATCTCGAACAAAATTTAATATTAGTTTTGTAAATTCTCGTTCGTCCCACTAGGTGACGAAGTTGTGGTGACGAACAGGAATACACGGAATAAAGTAGCGCAACAACTGATGCATTGCCATGTAAAACTACATTCATACAAATAAAATTCTATTCTATTCTATTGAAATGCCTGAACCAGTACATGTACCATAGCCTGCTGGGTATAAGAGTGCCTTCTGTGCCATGCTCCCCTGGTCTTTGCGAATCTCAACATTGCACTTATTTGTATACTAAAGAAAGAAAAATAAGTGACATTACCAATCAGCTAATCAAACCTTCAAATATTCCACATAATCCATTAGAAAAAATCAATTTCTCCTCCATAAAATCCAATCTACCCCACTTATGACAATAAAAGTATGAAACTAAAAATCCAGCACGCTCAATGGAGCTGTAGTGCTCAATCGAGTCGAATGTAATTAAGCGTTTGAGCCAACAATCGCGTGGTCTGCCAGGCCTGATAGCGCACTGGCTTAACTCCTCAAGTGAAAAGGCAAGCGGTTGAAGCTTTACACTGTGTGAGCTAGGGTTGTCAGTAGTCACATTATTGTTTGAGAAGTTTATTTTTTTGTGCAATATTGTTTGGGTTATATTTCAGTAGGTACAGTTAACGGTCAGAAGTCCACTTACACTGCAATGACCATTATCGCCTGCGCTATACGGGCTGCAGCGCTTATACCTATACGGGCTGCGGCGCCGAAGAAGGTCATAAGTAAACTAATATTGCTAAGCCATGGTTTTGTGAAATTGCTAGTCGACTTCTGGCTGTTACTGTACAAGAATAGAACAACAAAGCAAAAATAAGGGTTACACAATTTGTATTACAGATATAATATTTTAGTTTTCTTAGAATTTAAAAAAAATTAAATTTTGAGACAAGAAGGTATTTGTTGTATTTCAAGCTATTCCTTTAAAGAAGTTGTGTCGTAACTTGATAATGTTTTAGTATCCACAAATTGTTAGTAATTTTAATTTTCTGTTATTGTAACTAAGTTGAATTAAGTGAAATCAGAAGACTGATTGTACCTAATTTTACCTACAATACCTGCTGTGATTTATAGGACTGGCTGATTGATAGAAAAACAAAAAGTGATTTATTTAAATACAGATGATTTTAAACCCAATCCATTAGTCTTTTATTTAATGTAATGTTGTTTATAATGTGTGGCATTACTTTTGAGTATATTATTAAATTCTATGGGGGACAGATAGGAATAAAAAGTGTCATAAAAAGTGTCAGCCTATCAACAATAGGGGGACAGATAGGAATGAATGAAGTTCGAACTGTCGCCTTGTTGCTAACAGGGGGACAGATCGAACTTTTTTTCCCGGTTGGTCCCCCCGGGGACACAGCAGGGGGACAGATGAGGAATAATTTGGACCGATGACCTTGTGAAGGCCGTAGGAATTCCCTGGATGCGGGAATCACAGAATAGGTCGAAGTGGCGGTGGTTGGCCTATGTCCAGCAGTGGACGTCTTTCGTCTGAAATAATGATAATTATGATAATTATGATCCCAAATAAAGGCGTTACTTACCAAACACTCTTATAGTCATTAGACAAAAAGTAAAGTGTTATGAGATTTTGTGCTTTGTGTTTATCACCTTCAAATGTAACAAAATTAGAATTTGGTTTAGTGGTTATTTTAAAACTGTACATTAAAGCTATAGGTAAAGCAATAAATCACAAGATATTTTGAAGTGAAATTAATAAAAACATCCAAGGTAAGTAAACATTCGACTTAAACTATAATAAGGCATGTCATGAGCTTCTTCATAAGAAAACCGCGACAACCTTAAAAGGAAATAAAAATGTTTTACTATTACCATATTTTAGTGTGCGTGGCAGCCCTATCTCAGCCCGGAACTATGTGTTTAAGGCGGACAATGTAGCAGTAACTTGTTAAAATCGGATTATATAAATGGTATCGTAGGTTACGAGTCTTGATTAAGATGATTGTTTTTGCGGATTTCCTATACGTTCAATTTATTTGTGAAGGTTATTTATTGTCAGTGTGTCCTTATTTTGATTTGGGGTCTATAGAGACGGGGTAGGTTATGTGAATTTAATCTTTTATTTTATAATTTCAATGCAAGACTTGATAGGTGCTAACGTGGTGGATACTTTTTTTTTGTGGATGAGAAATCATCAAATGACTTCTCCCGCTCTAGGTGGAGCGGGAGGGCGTGTCAGACTTTTACTGACTAAAACCCACCCGTGTTCCTTCAGTTGCTATGCCAGGACCACGGTATCTCTTTCGAAAAACCCAACGCGGCAACGTGGTAGATACCTGACTTGAGATGAGTATAATGAACTGCTAAAAAAATGTATTTCTACCAGCAAGTAGGTAGGTAATAATATAATTTCTTAGTTTTATTGGGTAACCATGGAAAAGATGTGGCAGATGCCTTGGAATCCGCCAAAATAATAGTAGTTTTCATTGACTTATAAACAGCAGACTACGATCAAAACATAGAAATTATGCAAAAATTTAAAGTGTCGTGTAAAATTATTAATACTGAGAAGAGTGAGCTCAAACATCCCGTATAATGATTCCCGATGAGACAGAAAACTTTCTAACAGCATAAATAAAAATATGTTTCAAAATCATACCATTTCTCTCACAGAAGCAAACCCACATACCTACACACGACAGACGCGGCAACGCACACCACACACACACACGCACGTCCACAAACACGCACGCGCGCACACACATATACACAACCCCACATACATACACACACTCACACAATGACACTCACCTTTGAGCAAATGTTTATCTTTTTATTATGTATTTTTTCCTTTTGTAATAAAATTGTAGTAGAAGGCCACGTACTGTGTACGTGCTGTGTACGTGCTGTGTACTGTGTGTGTGTGTGGGTGTCATTATATTACCCAATGGGGACTGGCACTGCACTCCCTTATACAGGTTATTCTGTAACCTAGCTGGGAATGCAGCACCTCACCACCATTTTAGTTGTAGTTTTAGTAGGTACACTAATTTGTCAACCCTAAATTACCATGTACTACAATCCTGTTTTTATAAATAAACAATTTGATTTGATTTGATTAATTATGGCGTTTTCTTGGCAGCATGCGACATTGTATGACAGATGTGTCAAAATGATGCCGAACACGACCATCTTTTGAAGCGGGTGGTAGGGTGAATCTAACGATATAAATCTTTGTTAATTATGACAATGTCCATAACCTTCACTATAATACCGTTAAGACCAATATTCATCAATTGACCTCGATGAAAATTTTAAATACACAGACAGACTAAACCCAGACTAATTTCACGAATGACAAAATGTTAAAAACTTAGTTTAACAACATTTATTCGAAAACGTTTCATAATAATTCAAAGTTGATCCAAAGCTCTGAAAAGCCGAATGATCCCCGCTGTAAAATTAAGATACCATTTGATACCCATACTAATCTGAATTATGGACTCCCCGAGTGTCTGAACCAACAGATCAAAGGATTGTATACCTAGTACTATTAAGCTATGATTCTTACCTTCAAGCTTTCGTGTTTTGAGGTAAGACAGAAGTTGATTTGGAGTTTAGTGAAATAAGTAGGTATGGTGTGTCTTTTTGGGAGGAGCTCGTGGCTAAGTAATAACAGCCGAACGGATCGATCCATCAGGTTAAGCTACGCTTCAGGGGTCGGTCCGTGGATGGGTGACCATCTTTACATACCGAGACTCCTCCATGCCTCGAAAAGCACGTTAAGCCGTTGGTCCCGGCTGTCATTCATGGATCTTTGAAATCGTTACGGGTCGTCAGAAGCCCGGAAGTCTGACAACTAGTCTTACCAAGGGGTATCGTATTACGCAGTAATTGGGTTGTGGAGGTCAGATAAGCAGTCGCTCTCATATAAAATACTGGTATTCAGCAGCTGCATCCGGTTAGACTGGAAGCCGACCCCAATACAGTTAAGAAAAAGGCTAGGCAGATTGATTGGTGTGTCTTTTTGTCTTCATTAAAAATGGTGTGTATGTACACACGGCTACACATTAAGCTATATATTTCCAGTTTACACTGACCTCTCATTGTAAGAAAATCCTTTATAGCGCGAGATCAGCTTATACTGAAAATTTATAGATTGATCTGTAGCCGTGCATACAAAGCAATTTAGTTTAATATTCAAATGCTGTAACATCACATAAAATCTAGTCTCTATTCCCCGGAGGGCAAATCAGAGGTCTTCTATACGCCTATATAAATAAATAAATAAATAAATATCCTTGGACATTTCACACAACGCCATCTAGTCCCAAGCTAAGCAACCTAATGCTTGTGTTATGGTAACGAGATGGCTGATAAACTACTTATATACATTTTTTTTTTTTGTAAATACATACATATTATGATAGAAAAACACCCAGACTCGGAACAAATACTTGTAGGTCATACAAATATTTGTTCCGTGCGGGAATCGAACCCGCGACATGTTGCGCAGCAGTCAATCGCTCAACCACTGCGCCAACCGTGTTGTCGAATATAGGTTTCCACTTGTATCATAGAATCAGAGAGCAGTAGTGACCCATTTGTAACGACCGCTGCTTACGAGTTGTAGGTCTTAGGTTCGAACCCTGACAGGGCCTTTACTTTGTGTATTTTATTTCATGATCACTGCTCTCAAAACGGTGAAGGAGAACATCGTGAGGAATCCTAAAACCAAAACACCAACTGATTATGCTATTCAAATCGTCACGGGTTCCGTACCAAAATGGTAAAAAGGAACCCCTTATGGTGTGACTCAGTCTGTTTGTCTGTCACAGCTGGATATCTCAAGAACTACTAATGCTATCAACTTGAAATTTGGAACAGTTTTAGGTGATGTTTACCCAACTATTTTATATACCTTTTTTGCAACAGGGGTTGAAAGGGGGTCTTAAAAATTCAAATTGGGGCTACTAGGGCATGTGGGGATCATATGAAAGAGCGTTGTCTGCACATTCTCAAACATTTTTTTATTTTTTTTAGGCTGCATAGTTTTCGACTTTTGATGAAAAATGTAAAAAAAAAAACCGTTCTCCCCTTGTCTCCGAAGTTCGCATAGAGAAAAATCTGAAATTATTCTATGTGATAGATGTTTATCTAAAGATTACAGGAATAATAAAGCGATGTCTATAAATAGCACACTTTTTAAGAAATCGGAACGGAACCCTCGGTGCGCTAGTCCGACCCGACTCGCTCTTAACCGGTTTTAAGCAGATGCCAGAACCTCCTTTAATATTTTATTTTTACTCTGATTCTGCAAATATCTTGTCAGGCTATTGTGCGGATATGATATCTCATTCATAGCGATGACGTATCAACGGATGCAAAAATTTATTCATTCTGAGTGCCACTGTGACATACAACACACTTTGGAACAGAATAAATGTATGGGACTTGTTCACTTATATTATTTTGCACACCATTAAGAGAATGTATTATCACAGTTAAATAAAATTAGGAGTATGTACATAATGTGCATAGGTGTGTGCCCCATGGAAGTGCACATCAGCAAAAATGACTAATTTCCATCCTATACAGGGTTTTTCTTTTAAGGTGTCAAGCCAGTGCGAGCTGATAACAGAGTACCATACCTATCGATTAGACCCCCATGTATGTTCTACGATTTTTGTAGTAGGTAGTTTTTGTGTAGAGTTATTTAGGATCCCTCTTTTCATATCAATGGTAGTGAAGTAGGTATAAAATTTATATTTTAATTATTAACTGAGCTCTGCTTAAACGTAAAAGAATAGCAAATATCAGGATTGACAAAAACATGCAAAGATAATAATAAATTATAAAATAAGAAACCACAAGATTTCAGATATACAAACACCACTTTCAACGAACGATTTCAGCAAATAGTGCCCTATTTAGTACATTCTTGTTCAAAGTTGACCCAAAAAAAGATATAATTTTTTAAAGCCTCTGTCTCGTTGAATCAGGAAAAATATCGAAAAAAAATCATAACTCGAAAACTACAAAAAATCGTATAAATGGGGGTTAAATCGATAGAAATGGTACTCTGTTTCACAGGTTGTTCTACTCATGAATATGAACAACTTTCACTATGGGACTAACTCAGAAATCACGAAAAAAAATCAGCTGTTATCTACACCAAACTCATCAAAATGTAGGGAGCCGCTGATTTTTTTTTTCGCGATTTCAGGAATTGTCTCATAGTAAAAGTTCTTCATATTTATGCGTAAAACACGCTGTGATTCATAAATTAAAACAATTTTTTATAAAATCCGGGATACATTTGTTGCGCACATCAGTCCATAGGAATGCCATTTGCGAAAAATCCTTTCCTTTGTGAAAAAAGCAGTTGGAACTAGGGATACTGAAGATATGATACTTAATTAGAAAAATGTTAGGGATTTTATTCTTGGAAAATCCTTCCATGATTTTCTAGGGTCAATCAACCGTAGTGCGATAGATTTCTTAGTAATAAATCAAAAAAGGTTTAAATACGGGGCAGAGTCTGTCCTGGCTGGACGTTTAAAATTGGGACGTTCCGAGAAATCCGGGACCTCTGGCAACCCTGGTAACACCACACATTTTAACCCGAGTACAACAATTGCTAAGTCCTTCACTCTTCCCTCCCGTATGTCACAGGTAATTTTTTTTGAAGCAATCAGCATTTAAAACTTTATGCGGATCAAAGTGGGAGCGCTCATCAATAAAATATTTATTTTGCAAGCGAAACACGAAATCAACCGTCTGGTGTGTGACGTCACTGATTTCCCGGGGGTATGCGGCCACCGATAGAAAATTTGATTTCAATTTTATGTATATTATGTTCTGTTTTGATTTAGGATTTAGAGGGTTATTGTGTTATTTTTGAGTATTGTTTTTCTGAAAGCTGTTAAGGTAAGTGCCTATAGATTGTTTTATATGTCGCAGAATCAACACAGAGGCACAACTTTACTATTGGAATCACTATTGATTATCGTTAATGTAGTACAACGCCATCTATTATCGTTTGTCGGAAACGTCAAGCAGTCTGCTTGGGTGAGGTCGGCGCGGGGCGTGGCATGTCTCGGTGGTCAGCTGTCATCTGTCGGCTGTCGCCTGTCAGTTGTCAGCTGCCATTCTTTTGACATTGGATGCATTTGATTGGGGAGACTCACTTTTGGAGTGAGACACGAGGGCGAATGGTTGTTTTGCCAGCCTGCGCCGAACTTACCGCGTTTCCGTACTTTAATCCATATCCATCGGTTTGATCATTTAAGATTTAATTATTTTGTTATCGGGAGTGAATAAATAGAGGACTAAAATCAGTGTTGAGACTATTATTTCCTACTTACACCATGTCGAAGTCGGACTCTGATGACGAGGTACCCCCAATGGGTGAATTGCCCTCGTTATCAGAAGTGGGATGCAACTTGAACGCCCCACGTGGTGTAAGTGATAGTGCTAGCCAAGAAAAGTGTAAAGACAATGCGCGCGTGTTTGAAGGTGACACCGAAACGAAAAAATGGCGTTTTCTGCTAGAGCAGCAAAACAAAAATTTTATGGCCATCGTGCAAGCAATGAAAACACCTTCTGCGACTGTGGATGTTCGCCTTCCGGATTTTGACCCTGAAAAACGAAATGTCGACCCGCGTGCATGGCTGGCAACAGCAGACATGTGTGTGATCGATCCGAATAGTCAAGGTGCATCATTAATGATTGCCTTGAGCCGCGCACTCAAGGGAGAAGCTTCATCATGGCTGTCATCAATATCTTACCCTGGGATGAAATGGAGCGATTTTAAGGAACTGTTTACAGCCAGGTATGATTGTCCAGAGACTACCGCTTCCTTTCTAATCAACTTGCATGGAAATAAACCTAAGGAGAATGAGTGTTTGGCCGCATATGCAGCTACCCTCATGACAAGCATCTTGTCAAAATGGAACGGCCTCACGACAGAGCAGATTGCTATTGCGACGGTGCTAGCTCATATCGCGAAGAACGATACGCGAGTCCAGCGCTTGTCGTTCACTACGGACATCAAAACCCGCAACGATCTACACCGGGAACTGAAGGCTGTTTCGTTTCTGAAGAGGAGCGCCCCGTCTGGTGGTGATGAACGTGAAGGTCCTGACGCGAAGAGGAACCGCCCGAATTGGCTCTACGCTGGACCCAAATGTTTCAATTGTGGAAAACCAGGACACAGATCAGTGCAATGTCGCCTGAAAAGAGACTCGACGGTACACGAAGAGCAATCAAGATCGACAGCTTCTAGCAGTGGCAAGAGTTACCAGGCAACAGGGAGAGCCGACTGGATCACTTGCTTCAATTGTCGTGAACAAGGACATTACGCATCCAACTGTCCTAAGAGGAATGCCAAGGAGACGAGCAGCAGCGCGGCGGTTGATCCCGCAGGGAAAAGCGAGTTGATGTGTGCCTGGTGGACGCGGCAGCTGGATCCTTACGGCATTCTGGTGAGCAATTTGACTTTTATTATGACTCTGGTGCGGAATGTTCGCTTCTTAAATAGTCTTTATCCGGTAAATTTAGTGGCAAGCGAGTTTATGAAACTGTGACATTGACTGGTATTGGACAGACTTCTGTAAGGTCGACTGTACAAATTATGACCACTGTTGAGATCGATGGAATTATTTTTGAAATTCTTTTCCACGTTTTACCTGACAATTTTTGGCGACATAAAATCATGCTTGGTCGCGAAGTTTTATCAATTGGTCTAGTAGTTCATATGTCGTCAGATAAAATACGATTTGAGAAAATACGGACAGTTCAGACATGTGACGTGATTGATGACTGCAAATTTGATTTTGACACGATAGACACTGACGTTCCCCCTGAAAGAAAAACTGAACTGTTAGACATTTTGCTATCTTTCAAAAATAGTTTTATTTCCGGTGTACCCACATCCCCTGCAGACACTGAACCCATGCAAATTCGCCTTGTAGACCCTTATAAGACTGTAAATCGACGCCCTTATAGGTTGAGCTCAGAGGAGCGACAGGTTGTACGAAGTAAAATTGATGAATTGCTTAAGGCCAATATAATTCGCTGTAGTTCATCACCGTTTGCCAGTCCATACAAGTATGCGCACGACCGTCTTCGTAAAATGCCCGACAGCGACAATTTTGACGATAAGGACTCTGACACTGACTCTGACCCTGACTCTGACAAGACTGACGAGACGAGACCGGCTAATAATGAAGGTGTTGGACCTTAAGTGTGAGAATAAAAAAATTAAAAAAATGCAAATGTAGTATGCAACTGACTCAGATTTCATACATTGCAATGCTGTTCGTGGCTGCGAGCTTAGGGTTTGTGACTTGCGTCAGCATGGCAATGTAGGTAATCGGCGAAGGTGCTAAATAAAGGCAATGTATTGCCTTGATGTTGGGTACCGGATGGAGGTCCCAAGGTTGCCGGATGGAGGCAATGTGATTTGTTGATGTTGGGTACCGGATGGAGGTCCCAAGGTTGCCGGATGGAGGCAATATGATTTGTTGATGTTGGGTACCGGATGGAGGTCCCAAGGTTGCCGGATGGAGGCAATGTGATGTGTTGATGTTGGGTACCGGATGGAGGTCCCAAGATTGCCGGATGGAGGCAATGTGTTGTATTGTGTGTGATGAAGTGGAGTACTGAATAGAGCATTGCATACTGGATTTGGTCGGAAAGTTTCATGAATTGGTTTGAAAATTAATGGTTATTGAAGAGATTTAAATGTTGAGATAAGATTTGATGAGGATATGTGATTCAGAATAAAATTGTTGTTTGAATTGTGAAACCTTATTTTCCGACATCTTGGCCAGGAAGGCCGAGCAAAGGACGTTTTACTCTCCATAGATTCTTGTTTCAGACGCTTCACACGAGGACGTGTGAATTGTCAAGATGGCCGTGTCGCAGAATCAACACAGAGGCACAACTTTACTATTGGAATCACTATTGATTATCGTTAATGTAGTACAACGCCATCTATTATCGTTTGTCGGAAACGTCAAGCAGTCTGCTTGGGTGAGGTCGGCGCGGGGCGTGGCATGTCTCGGTGGTCAGCTGTCATCTGTCGGCTGTCGCCTGTCAGTTGTCAGCTGCCATTCTTTTGACATTGGATGCATTTGATTGGGGAGACTCACTTTTGGAGTGAGACACGAGGGCGAATGGTTGTTTTGCCAGCCTGCGCCGAACTTACCGCGTTTCCGTACTTTAATCCATATCCATCGGTTTGATCATTTAAGATTTAATTATTTTGTTATCGGGAGTGAATAAATAGAGGACTAAAATCAGTGTTGAGACTATTATTTCCTACTTACACCATGTCGAAGTCGGACTCTGATGACGAGGTACCCCCAATGGGTGAATTGCCCTCGTTATATAGATAAGAGCTCAGATCAAAATCCAAATCAATCAATCTGCCTAGCCTTTTCCCAACTATGTTGGGGTCGGCTTCCAGTCTAACCGGATGCAGCTGAATACCAGTATTTTACATGGAACGACTGCCTATCTGACCTCCACAACCCAGCTACTGGGTACTACGATACCCCTTGGTAAGACTGGTTGTCAAACTTTCGGCCTTCTGACGACCCGTAATGACTGTCAAAGATCCACGAATGACAGCCGGGACCAACGGCTTAACTTGCTTTCCGAGGCACTGAGGAGTCTTGTGTAAAGATGGTTACCCATCCACGGACAACCCCGGCAAGCGTAGCTTAACCTGATGGATCGACCCGTGCGGCTGTTATTACTTAGCCACGAGCTCCTCAAGATTAAAATCCAAATATTTGATATAATTTATTATACAACGATGCAGTGCATGTAAATCTTGTTGAGGAACACACACACTTTGCGGAATGTATTAAATATATTGAGTACGTAATGGAGTATGGAATAAAAGTTTTTGAACCGAGTATTTATTTCTTCCTTTCATTCAAAAATACATTCAAAAATACATTTCAAAAATACTAGATTACTCGACGTAATTGCATAGGAAAGTATTTGACTCTTAATTTAACCGAGTTTTGACGTTTCAATAACATAGAGAATGTTGGTCGAAATCAAGATCTAATTCCAACCAAAGAATGAAACACCGACCTGTAAAAAAAAACACAAAAAAAAAGAAAATAAAAGGTTCAGCGACGAAACCTGCGCCAAAATCACTGCATTTATCGAATTTTCCCCAAAAACCGAAAACAAGCCAGCTAATAAAAGTTGAAGGAACCCTACACATTGGTGCTAATACAAAGGGTTCCGTAGACAAATGCTCAGCTGTCGTTCGTTCGATGTAAGGAATGAGCTCCGTTAGATAAGAGAATGGGGCGCCACGTACTCGCAAAGTAGACACAAGTAATGTTTAGAAAAGGCTTTGGAAAATAGTTGTAAAATACAGGGTGACTTTGAAAACATGCGACAAAATTTAAGGGGGTGTTCTACGCATCAATATGAACAACTTTTACTATGGGACTAAACCTGAAATCGCGAAAAAAAAATCAACTGTTCAGTACATTTCTGTTCGCATAATTCGTCAAAATGTACTGAAGAGCAGATTTTTTTTTTCGCGATTTCAGGTTTGGTCCCATAGTAAAAGTTGTTCATATTGATGCGTAGAACACCCCCTTAAATTTTGTCGCATGTTTTCAAAGTCGCCCTAAAGTGTTCAATTAAATCCATGGTATTGAAGAGCGAGTTTTTTTTTTAGTGTCAGCCACAAATCCTTCTAAAAAACCGACTCACGCATGAAGGGTACCGTACCTATATCTATCTGCCTAGCCTTTTCCCAACTATGTTGGGGTTGGCTTCCAGTCTAACCGGATGCAGCTGAATACCAGTATTTTACGTGGAGCAACTGCCTATCTGACCTCCACAACCCCGTTACTGGGTAATACGATACCCCTTGGTAAGACTGGTTGTCAGACTTTCGGGCTTCTGACGACCCGTAACGACTGTCAAAGATCCACGAATGACAGCCGGGACCAACGGCTTAACGTGCTTTCCGAGGCACGGAGGAATCTCGCTATGTAAAGATGGTCACCCATCCACTGACCAACCCCGGCAAGCGTAGCTTAACCTGACGGATCGACCCGTGCGGCTGTTATTACTTAGCCACGAGCTCCTCCGTACCGTACCATTAGCTATAAAAACGGCAAACAAAATCACGTTTGTTGAATGGGAGGCCCCCTTAAATATTTGTTTTATTTTAATTTAATTATTTATTTTTAAATTGAATATTTTCATAATATTTTTGTTGCCGTTAGCAATATCGAGCAAAAACTACCAAAAAAATCACGTTTTACGTATGGGAGCAAGCTTAAATATTTATTTTATTCTGTTTTTTTTTTTGTATTTGTTGTTATAGCGGCAACAGAAATACATCATCTGTAAAAATTTCAACTGTCTAACTATCACGGTTCATTAGATACAGCCTGGTGACAGACGGACGGACAGCGGAGTCTTAGTAATAGGGTACCGTCTTTGGGTACGGAACCCTAAAAAAAGTACTTCAATCAACTCAGCCTATTACAGTCTACTGCTGGACACAGGCCTCTCTTAAGCTACGCCAGAACATCCTGTCTCCGTCTTCCTCATCTAGTCTGTCCCAGCCGCCTTTTTAAGCTCATCAGGCCGTCAAGGGGGGGGGGGGATCACATCCCACGGTCTCTACTCCAAGACTCGTCTGCTCCATCGGCCATATGTCCTTTGACAAACTTGGTCAGCCCACTGTCACCTCAGCTTGCTTACTCTGCAAGCTATGTCGGTAACTCCAGGTCTTCATGACATTCTATAAGACGTTTCGAAGTACCCGTAGCAGCAAATAATTATAAAGTCTGGGTAATTAATTGTTAAACAAATTGACTTCAGAACGTTCACAGTTATTTTGAGGTTGCATATACTGTCAAAATCACAATGATCTTTATTTTCATTACATTAAAGGTCGTTGTTGGGTTGCTGCCACTGACAAGTTTGTCAAAGTGATCTCTATTCTCCTTTCAATAAGGTTGCTGTTGGATTGCTGCTGTCAGAGGAAAAATAACTGTGAACGGTCAGTAACCAACTAAAATTGCCCGTATATTCAAATTACAATTGTCATTCTTTGACGGTCGTTCAGCTATAACACGGCAAACTGGCGAAGGGTGTCATTTCGCTTAACAATTCATTTCCCTGAACGTATAACAGGTTGCGCACTATAGACCGTCATTTTCTCGAATATTCGAATCGGATGCAGTGCGGCCAATGTGAGGCAAAGATAAGCAAACAGATATAAGTGACAACACAGGCAACTGTGCATTTGGTTCGTTATCTAAATGTAAACAGCGATATTAAATTTGGAAAAAATAATCTGATAACAATTCAATATCGCCAAAAGCCTTATCCTTCAAATAAATCTACCTACCTATATATTATTATTAATCAATATATAGAACTTTTAAATTAACCGGATGGGTTGACAACACTATGAAGACACGCTCAGTTTTAGCTGACTTAAAAAAAAGTAAAAACTGACTTCAAAAAACCTAAAACGAATAAAACGACTTTCATAAAAAACTTCACAGCTTCTGAAGTCGGTGCCAAGCTAAGGTGCATTGAAGAATTGAAGACACCGACTTCAGAAGCTGTTTAGTTTTTTATGAAGTTAAGTATTTTATTCGTTTTAGGTTTTTGAACTCAGTTTTTGCGTTCATAAAAGTTTTTGTTTTCAACTCAAAAAAACTCAAAACTCAAAGCATTTATTTCAATTAAACCAATTACAGGCACTTTTGAATTGTCAAAGAGTCGGTCAGTAGGTAAGTCAGAAAGTTGAAGCTAGTTGCCCATTCCAAAACGTTTTTCATTTTGTAGTTGCAACAATTACATATTTAAGCCCGAAACAAACGAAAAGAAGAATCATTAAAATCCGCTTAGAAATGCCGGACATTTATGCATATAACTCATTTAAACTATGTACATAAGCATCATTACCTGTATTATATACTAAAACCTTCCTGAAAGTATGTAAGTCACGTGAGTGAAAAATCATCAAAATTGGTTCATTAGTTTTTGAGAAAATCGCGGACATACAAACATACATACATGCGGGTCGAACACAGAACCTTTTTTTTTGAAGTCGATTAGTAAAAAGGAGAAGGTTCTCAATAAAAAAAAATACAGAACTAAAAATATCGAAGTTCACCTCTATTCCATCACAAACCGTCAGATTATTCTTAGAAATTACTTCATTTGAAGACATAGGGCGGAGGTTCGTAGGGTTTCATATAAATTCGTACAATTTGTTACACGGATGACATCATTAACCTTAAACGCGAGGGGAGCAAATTTTCTATACTTACAGCTACAGTATGAGCGGAGGAAATTATTCTATTTATCTGGCATTGAAAAGAAAACTTGTTTCATATATATCACGTGGATGACAAATACGACAATACCTAAATGAAAATACTGACAGTACTTATGCATAGGATTAAGGAACTATAAAATAAATTCTAATGTTGAAATGACCTAAAATCAAACTGGCCAAGTGCGTGTCGGGCCACGCGCAGTAATAGGGTTCCGTAGTTGCACAATAATGCAGACTAAGAAGAGGGCTTTTTGTTGTTTCATGATTATTTGATTATTACTCGTAAACTTGAAAAGCCTACTTATCTGTGATAGTTTTCCTTTTAACTTTGTTATCTAAACTACTAACTCGATTTTTTTCACCCATCCAAAACTAACCGTTTATCTGTCAGGGGGGGGGACTTGACTCTAACAAAAATTAGCACTTTAAAGCTTAATATTTCAGACACGGATCCCTAAATCGAAAAATTGTTTTCACAAACCCGCAATATTTTTGAAAGACCCATCCAACAATACCCCACACCATGGTGTAGACGAAAAAAAAACATCCCTACTTTACATGTAAAATTTTTTTTTCATGATTTTATATGTATATCCATGCCAAATTATACCTTTCTACTAATAAGAGCCTCTGAGCTAGGCTGCGGACGGACAGATGGATGGACATAGCGAAACTATAAGGGTTCCTTGTTGACTACGAAACCCTAAAAAGTGATTTTTTTCAACAAACTAAATATGTAGTAGTGATGATTTTGCCAATCTTTGACTAGCTATAAAGTTAACACAATCTAACAAGTCCGATTTGACATGAGGGTGTCGGTCTTTGTCCCGCTATGTTTGTCTCTCTTTGGTATAATATGAAACGATATGGGCTGTCAAAATGGAGCTATTATTTTGTAACAACTTTAGTGACTGAACTATTGCATAAACATATTTTGTTGAATTTTTGTATACAGACTGGGAACGTCATTAGATATACGAATATAATAATTGTCGTATTGTCGCCTCCACCTTGAATACAGGGTCAAATTAAATTACCAGAACTCCAATGACGTTATACGTATCACTACTCACTATCACTACATCACTACATATTATAAAAACTTTTTTACAAAAACAAAAACCGACTTCCAAAAAAAAAACACTACAAAGTGAAAAATAACTTTAATTTCGGAAGTCGGTGTCTTTGGATCTGTATTTTAGTTTTTTGCCACCGACTTCCGAAATTAAAGTTATTTTTCACTTTGTAGTGTTTTTTTTTGGAAGTCGGTTTTTGTTTTTGTAAAAAAGTTTTTATTTTTCACTTTTTAGTGGTTCAGTTTGTAATTTATCTAAGTTACAATAACCCAATGTCAGCTGCTCATCACGTTTTACAAAATGTTGCTTTTCCCGATGCAGGGCCGTTAATTGTTGAGGAGTTCTCCTAGTAAGAACCAGGAGAAATGGAGGTCATGGTGAAGTCACCATTACCATTATTTTGACGAGCATAAACCATATTAAAGTAATCGAATCGCAACCTGTTATATACTTAGATATAATTGAGTATTTCCGATGGCCCTCTGTGGTCCTCATCATCAGTTCCAGCTCACCGAATGGTACTTTCCGAGAGCAAATGCACGAGTTACTATAAAAAATACCGAAATCGATATAGGTGTGCCCATAAAATTTGAGAGTTTCCCTCGATTTCCATGGGATCCCATCATCAGATCCTGACTTGATGATCATGGGACCACTTGGGACGTATATCCTTTCGAACAAAAAAAGAAAAATCCAAATCGGTCTAGCCATTTTCGAGTAATCGAGGAACATACATAAAAAAAAAAAAAAAAAAAAAAAAAGGTTCCGACGAATTGAGAACCTCCTCCTTTTGGAAGTCGGTTAAAAACAAAGTCACTTCCGCTGTCTGTCTGTCCCTATGTATGCTTAGATCTTTAAAACTACGCAACGGATTTTGATACGGTTTTCTTAAATAGATAGAGTGATTCAAGAGGAAGGTTTATATGTGTAATACATGCGCGGGCGCAGCCGCGGACAAAAACTAGTCGATATCTAAACACGACGAAATAACAATAAAAAAGATAACAACAAATTTTTTTTTTGGGTCAACGACCGCTTGTAGAATTATAAGTTGAGAAAATCTGTTTTTTTTTTTGTATTATCGTGTTTACTTAACGAAACTTATCACGTCTGTGAAGTTTATGCAAATAACAATATTTTTAAAACTGATATTTCAAGTGACTGCACAATCTGCGGTTGTTGACCTCAAAAAAAAACTCATCAAATTAATTTCTTTTTTTTTTATCACGGCTCGTCTACGAAGTTTCGCTAGGTAATTCAATTTGACATTCACAAGAAAATAAAACGTCAACTTGCAATGTGTTATGGTTAATGACAGATAGCTATTGCTTTTAAATGTACAATATTACGTCTCACACCTTCTGGATCATGAATCAAAACAGCAATATTTCCATAAAGATGATGGTGATTAAATTTGTGTGATCACAAGGATTCCTTTTTTTACATATAAAGATAATCATGACGAAACAATACAAGTAATGTAGGACAATACAGTTGACTAACGAAATAATTGCGGACACCATTATCTAATCCTGCCGAATATCACTATCATGCAACCTGTCATCACAAATGCGACTTTATCTTTAAAGAAATAAGACTCAATTCCAAAGTGATAACGTTAGGAAGATATAGGTACCTTATCAGTAATTGATAAATAGGATAAAAAATAATATCGATAAAACATAGTCACGATATAGAAGTATTCATCGCAACAGATCGGATAGTGAAACTCGTGTGATACGAAGCAAATACAGAAACAAAGATGACTAACTCTTGCAAATATTACACTGAGAGGACTTTGGGGTGGATGTTAAACAACAAGATTATAGTTCTCTTGTCACTTCTATCATTCTCTCTCTTCGTGTCTACGTTAGCTTTGGCTGGTCAGAAGAACGGCTTAAGCCGTGAGCTGGACGATTGTAGGAACAGTTTAACAACTACGGTACCGACGACTGTTCCAACAGAGGCTGACACAACTGTTATAACTGAGGCTGAACCAACTGTTACAACTGAGGCTGAGACAACTGTTACACCAGAGGCAGAGACTACTGCTACAACAGAGGCTGAAACAACTGCTATAACAGAAGCTGAGACAATTCCTCCAACAGAGGCAGAGACAACTGTTATAACAGAGGCTCCCACGACTACAACAGAGTCGAGTGAAGATACATCAGGAAGGAAGTTATTACAACTACTAGGTGGTGCTTCAAATTAATCTCTGCGCTCTATAGTGAAAGTGCTTGTGTGATATTCGGAGTGGAACGAAGTTTATTTGTTATAAGTAATTCTATCACGTGAGAACTTAATTAATTTTAGTCATATTTTTACTGACCTATTAATTTTGAAATCTTTTAATTTTCCATGCGAGTTGATAAACACTGTTCAGTAACCAGCCATTATAAATATGGTACGTGGACTTAGAGATAAAGTTCAGCTTTTAGTAGTACGTCTTCTCTGTCACTCCATAGACAGAAAGAGAGTTAGAAAGAGAGTGTCACACTGGTGTGACACTCTCTTTCTAATGCTCTGTGTAATATATTAATTATGATTAGCTTTCTTCTAGCGATTTTATTCCATGAAGAGATGATAATATACAATGTGTCGGTGACATGGACGCACAACCTATTACCAAGGATTCAGTATATGATTCTGGACTCCCATGCGTTGAAATTTTTAGTCGGTTATTAAAAAAAATCGGCTGTTTCCTACAAAAGTGCAATACCCACGTGATCAAAATGTATGGGACAACATTTTTTTTTTTTAATAACTGGTGAAACATTTCAATGCGGGGCGTCCGAAACATCGTGAGGAAACCGGGACTCCCATGCGTTGAAATTTTCAGTCGGTTATTAAAAAAAATCGGCTGTTTCCTACAAAAGTGCAATACCCACGTGATCAAAATGTATGGGACAACATTTTTTTTTTAATAACTGGTGAAACATTTCAATGCAGGGGGTCCGAAACATCGTGAGGAAACCGGCATGTCTTAGAACCAAAAATTCGAAGACATGTGACATCTACCAACCCACACTGGGCCCGCGTGGTGGATTACAGCTCACTCCCTCTCCCAGAGAGAGGAGGCCTGTGTCGCTGGGACACAGGACATTATAGTGGGAACATTATAGGCTGATTACGGGCCCGAAATATGAATCAATCCTTGGTAACAGGTTGGGCATCGATGTCTCTGCCACCCTTTCCCATTTTGTAACTGTGAAGTGTGTTAGAGAAAGAAAATGTTTAATACAGCAGCTTAATTTTTTTTAAATATAATTTTGGCTGGTTTTGTAATTTCAGTTATGGACGATTATTTTTGAGGTTACATATTTTTCTTATAGTTAATAATATTCATAATAAGTTAGTTGTTATTTTGAATAGAATAAGACTGCAAAACATTTTTTGTTTCACCCTAAGTACTAAGATATATCCGAGATAATTATCCTAATTAAATTAATATGAACAGCGACTTACGTAGATATAGATTTAGTGTAATTTTGTAATTATTTTAACAAATTTGAATGGGCATTTCTGGATACTCTTACAGGATTTTAGCCCTTAAAATGTTTAATAAAAATGTATTATTGGATAACGTTATTAATTTGAATCCTATGAATTAGAAAGTAAGTGGATGGTTATTAGAAATACTCTATGGTCTGACATGTGGTTATCAATTTTACAATAATATATTTTGCCTTTTATAAATATTTGATCATCAACATCTGCCTAGCCTTTTCCCACTTATGTTGGGGTCGGCTTCCAGGCTAACCGGATGCAGCTGATTACCGGAATTTTACATGGAGCGACTTCCACAACCCAGTTACTGGGCAATACGATACCCCTTGGTAAGACTGGTTGTCAGACTTTCGGGCAACTGACAATCCGTAACAACTGTCAAAGATCTACGAATAACAGCCGGCACCAACGGCTTATCGTTCTTTCTGACATATGGAGGGGTCTCGACGGTAAGTAAAGACCTTCACCCATCCACGGACTAACTGCAGCAAGCGTAGCTTAACCTGATCGATCGTGTTTAGATATCAATACCCATTACGTCTACGGAGTTTCGCTACCTAATTTAATTTAAACGGTTTTTAACCAGTTTAAATACGAATATGTTTTCTTAAATAACCCTTTTATTAAAACTGCGTTGACATACAGACGCCAGCAGGTCAAGCCACCCGAAACTGTCAAATAATTCCCAATCAACCTTGAACCTAATGCTTTAGCGATAAAGATGAAAATCTATTAAAGAAGTTTGACAGATTGTAGTAGCTTGATGTGCTGGCGTCTGTACATCACACTTGTAAGGTTTTTCACAAATTTGTGAAAACTACGCTGATCACATTTATAAGGCTTTAAGAAATAAGTGTCAGGTTTGGACGTACGTTTTTGAGTTGTCCGGTTAACTTTCGAGTCTTTTATTGTTCGTATGCTCGGCTGTTATTGCATCTTCTTGTTTTGTTCTTCGTGTGTCTAGTTTTGGATTCTTCGCAACTTCCCTGGCTCTTCGTTTCTTCAATACTTGTTCTTAAATATTATATACGTGAATAATTTTGTTAATGTTTTTGATCAATATACTGCACTGTGGTGTAAAAAAAACACTTTTGTGTTTTATTTTCAAAAGTTGTATAAATTTCTGTAAAAGTATTTCAAAAAAACACTTTTACACGTCAAAAATATCTTATGTTTCAAAACTAGGTGAGTTCCGTATTTATCATCTGCATACTTTGCGAAGAAAGACAGCTTAACTAGGTCAGAGGTTAGTCTCTTTTAAAGTCCAGACATAATCTTGGTCAAATCATATAAGAACCAAGCAGATTAATATCTGAGATGGTATTTTGAGGAAAGAACTACACAGATTTGAGTGTTCCTGTCCAATCAGTGCAAGCATTTGTCAGTAATCGTGAGCTCAACAGAACTTATGGAGCTCAGCGACTCGACGAACAATATCAAAGAAAGGACATTTAGGTAGGCCGCCTAAAGTACTCAAACTGCCACATACCTAATCATTAAAAATAACAGAGGAAAGCGAAAAAAAATATATGACTCACATAGTCCTCAAATTCACAAGTAGTCTTAGTCGGTAACTGTTATCATAAATGTAACCGTTATATTATGCACTTTTTGCTAGTTTTTGTGAGTCGATATGTAGGGGATAATCTGCGGAATATATATAATCTTTTGAATAATTAAGTATCCTCCCTGAACTGGCAATCTCCCCAGGACCGTATGCTAATGACGCTGTCAGTGGCTCATCTATTTTTTACGACAGCCATCATGTTACGTTACTTCAGAATTATACCAATCGACTTTCATCAGACCAACCTTGGAAAAAGGCTATCAGAATATTCATAACAAAAGAAAAGACTCCTAACTAGTTTTCTTTTAAACAAGAATTTAAATATCTTATCCATATTTACAAAAGCTTTTGTATCTTGCTAAAGATCTTAACTGAGGGCAGGATACAATCTTTTATCGAGCATTATAAACCGCAGTTTTGTCAGAACAGCTTAATTTAGTTTGAAAAGTGCTGTCATTGGCGACACCTTGCCCTCTAGCGGCAAGCCATCGAATTAGAATATAAATTGAACTCTTTATATAAACATTTATAATTTGCATTTATGGGGACGTTTTAAGGCGATGATCTAACGCCGCGTTTACACAATGGTATTAAATTAAACATGTATTCTATATGTTGTGTCTACTGTTTTAGGTAGGTATATGTCGCAGTAAGATAGTTGTAGCCGTGATATATAGTTATATCCCTAGGGATACCTGTATATTCCATAATAGTTATACGATAACTGTCGGAGTGCTCTAATTTTGTTACTGCGACCAATTTGGCATAGCGCTCGCCGACCGCTGCCGCGGCACCGCTGGCATGGCTTGCTCGGCTCAAGCGTATTTGGTAATAGTTCTAAACTAACTTTACCTATTTAGTCGCTGTAATCTAATTTAAATTATACGACAAAACAGACTGCACTTCTACAGTGCAACGGATATTTATTTAAATCTAATCTATACATATACATCATCATCTTCCTGCCCTTAGCCTATGTTACTTGGGGTCAGCCCTTCACGCTATCAGTCACTCCCTTCTCTTTCATATCATTCCTCACACAATCCATCCATCTTTTCTTTGGCCTTCCTCTGCCTCTACATACATCAACATGTATATTCATCACTCTTTTAGTCACATGCGTTTCGTCTCTCCTCTATACAAATTCTATACATTCTATACTTAAACATACAAATAAATAAAATTTAAGTGTCTGTTTGTATTGTCAAAATAACAGATTTTTAATTAATGCTTATGAAAGAACAAAAAATTTTTTTTTAAAAAATTTTTGTTGGGCAGGGCCAATTGCTCGCAGAACAGAATATGGTCGATAGAACCGAAAGGTTCTGGAGTGGCGGCCGCATACCGGAAGACATAACGTTGGAAGGCCTCCCACAAGGTGGACCGATGACCTTGTAAAGGCCACAGGAATCCGCTGGATACGGGAAGCACAGAACCGGTCGAAGTGGCGGTGCTTTGGGGGAGGCTACTTAAGTTTGGCAAGTCCGTGCTTCTCCTGCGGATCTTTTCATTTCTGATTCGAAAACTTAGGGAAACTCCTCCTCTTTACTTATTCACATAATAAAGTTAAGTAAAAATTATCATATTTTCCTCAAACTTTTCTTTTTTACAATCATAAAAAAACCTTAATAGATACAGTTTTTTTAATCTAGCAACCCACCCTTAATACTCACCGGTAGCAACACAAACGACGTTCGGCTAATACGTTATAAATATTCATAGTCATAAGTAGCTCCCGACCTATCGAACGTTTACCACTTAGCCAGTGTAACTTGACCCGCGACCACGTATTCACCGCTTCCCATTAATCCTTCAAACCCTTCCACGAAGACGGGGTGGGGAGCTCTCGATACTTTGGTCCTCTACTCTTCACCAAGGAACGGGATTTCGATACACATTATACGATATTTCAATTCAGTATTTATATTTCCTTCGGGAATAATATGGCTTTAAATACATGTGGAATGTTCTGGCGAAAATATTTTTGCGTCTTGGTTCCGATTGGTGGAACTTGAAGAATTCTGGTGCGACTTCGACTTCAATACTTCCCTTATTTCAATCGGATTTTGTTCACAGTGAGTTTTAATTATTTTGCGCGGAATCCTAATTCTTTTTTCTAAAATAACAGTAGCTTACGTTACTTCTAATAATATCAGCTATCTGCCAGTGAAAGTCCCGTCAAAATCGGTCCAGCCGATTCGGAGATTAGCCGGAACAAACTGACAGACAGACAGACAAAAATTTGAAAAATAGATTTTTGTTCTAAGTACCGTCTAAACTTTCATATGCATTTAGTAAAAAGCTGTTATTTTCACAATACAAACAGACACTTCAATTTTATTTATTAGTATGTTTATGTATAGAATAGATTTAATAGGTACCTATCAGTTGCACTGCAGGAGTGCAGTCTGTTTCGTCGTATAATTTAAATCTAAGCAATCCAAAACTATGCGACGGAAAGTTAAACATGGCATTCGCATGTTTACGTGCCTGCCATGCTTTTCGCCACAAGTAAGTATATGGCAATATGGCATTGGCTTGTTTACGCGCTTTTCGCCACAAGTTGAGATCACAACTTCAGATTTTTATCTCGGTCACACGATACTACTCGCGGACTGTGTGAGAGCGAGACTGAGTGCGGTGTTGGGCGCCGAGACTGAATTTTACTATGAGAGCGAGAATTCAGGTAATTGGTTTTTACGGTGAAAATAATTGTAAAAAAATAAAAGTCCTAAGACCTGCTTTATAGTTAGTCCAGTTAGTATGCAAAGTTTCATGATCTAATTTGAAGTATTTTTTATACCAGCGGTTTATTGTTCGGTTTGGAGGTAACTTTGCATTTTTTTTTCTATAGAGAAAATTTTATGGAATCGTGTTTTCTTCAAACTTACATTTACAGTTGGAATGTATGGGAGAATATGTACTTCAACTACAATGTTAAGTTTGTTCTTGGGGTATTCATCCCAACTACGGAACCCTTCATAGTGCGTGGTCGGACACGCACTTGACCGCTTTTTTTCGAGTTGTTACCATAACACTTTTAATGAAAATTGTAGGAGTAATTTTAAGTGTTCATAAATTTATACAGTTCTTTACAAACTAATAAGGAATGATTTCTTGTCATTACTTTTTTAGTTTAATCAACAGATTTTTGTAAATCGATAGTTACTTCATATTTTGCAAGCGTTGTGTCATCGCGCTTCGCTTTCTTTTCTATGCAGTCCGACAGTGACCGCGCTTTTTACGACGGACAAGCCTTAAGTAATTGAATCTGGACCGTTCCAAGTAATAACGTTAAGTATAAGCTTCACTCGGCATGGAGGCATATCAACTTAATCCCGTATATTAAGAAATAAAAATACTCATATTCTCATTATTACTGCCCGGCCCTGCCCACGCAAAACCCATAAATATTTTGATTATACTTTTATCCTGCGGTTTTGCTTTTGACTAATCTCTCTCTCTCTCTTTCTGGCTATATATCTGACATGGTAGGGTCAAATTTCCTGGTCTTTCTCTTCCATTTCGCTCTATCCATTTTTGGCGTTAACTCAGTCATCTGACTAATGAGCATAGAAAATTTCAAAATTTTCCAAATCTCCAGACTTATTATTTTTTAGGGTTCCGTACCAAAAACCCTTATGGTGTGACTCAGTCTGTCTGTCTATCTGTCTATCGGTCTGTCTGTATGTCTGTCTGTCTGTATGTCTGTCTGTCACAGCTGAATATCTGAAGAACTACTAATGCTATCAACTTGAAATTTGGAACAGTTTTAGATGACGTTTACCCAACTATTTTACAAATAAGAAATAAATAATAACATTTATATTTTTTTTTGCAACAGGGACTGAAAACGGTCTTAAAAATTCAAAGTGGGGCTACTAGGGCATGTGGGGATCATATGAAAGTGCTCTGTTTGCACATTCTCAAGCATTTTTTTTTCTTTTTTTTAGGCCGCATAGTTTTCGACTTTTGATGAAAAATGTAAAAAAAAATACCTCCCCCCCTTATCTCCGAAGTTTGCAAAGAGAAAAATCTGAAATTATTCTATGTGATAGAAGTTTATGTAAAGATTACAGGAAAAATAAAACGATGTCACTATATAGTACACTTTTTCAGAAATCGGAACGGAACCCTCGGTGCGCGAGTCCGACTCGCTCTTTACCGGTTTTTTTTCTCAATGGTGGCGCTGTTGGCAACTATATTCGCTTTCAGGTAGAATGATGTTCCTGCCAGGGTCGCGAAATGTGCGAAAGCGATACCGTAGTCCTGGCACAGGCAACTGAAGGAACACGGGTGGGTTTTGATCAGTAAAAGTCTGACAAGAGCGGGAGAAGTCATTTATAATTAAATCCCATCCAAAAAAGAAAAACCTGTCAAGAGCGAGTCGGACTCGCGCACCGAGGGTTCCGTTCCGATTCCTGAAAAAGTGTGCTATTTAGAGACGTCGTTTTATTTTTCCTGTAATCTTTACATAAACTTCTATCACATAGAATTATTTCAGATTTTTATCTTTGCAAACTTCGGAGACAAGGGGGGGGGGAACAGCATTTTTTTTTACATTTTTCATCAAAAGTCGAAAACTATGAGGCCTAAAAAAAAATAAAAAAATGTTTGAGAATGTGCAAGCAGCGTTCTTTTATATGATACCCCACATGCCCTAGTAGCCCCACTTTGAATTTTTAAGACCCCCTTTCAGTCCCTGTTACAAAAAAAATATAAATATTTTTACTTCTTTCTGATTTGCAAAATAGTTGGGTAAGCGTCATCTAAAACTTTTCTAAATTTCAAGTTGATAGCATTAGTAGTTCTTGAGATATCCCGCTGTGACAGACAGACAGACAGACAGACTGACTGAGTCACACCATAAGGGTTCCTTTTTTACCATTTTGGTACGGAACCCTAAAAAGGTAGAATGATGTTTTTCTAACCAAGTTGGTTTTAGCAAAGGACGTAATATTTTTTAAAACATATTTTTTTTTATAATTATTATCCAAATATTTCCTTGTAAATTGGATAAGTATAAAGTACCTGGTCCACGAGCTAGCACACAAATGGACAGACATTATGTTTTATTATTTTTAATGACGTTTTTATCACAGAGTTTATTTTTTACATTTATCCACACTTCACCAATTAAAAATTTTGCAAAAGGCAATCGCGCTATTAACGATGATCACGGTACTGAAAATTTCCTTTCAAGATCTGATGTTCTCATGAATGTTACGTATATAGATAAGCTTCCTTTATATAAGTAAGTTTTACAGCATCCTAATGAAAGATTCCATCGGTGTTATGATAGACGATGGCAGCCGTATTCTGAAGAAATTGGAGGAAAACTAAAAATGTGGAGGCAGGTGGTGGTTGTTTGCTGGTTTATATATATTTTTCAAAACTTTATTTAGCAGTAAGTGTGTGCTTCGCATAAATTTCAATATAATCAGCGTTGACTATCCAAAATATTTTATTCTTATTCAAAATTAGTTCGGAAAATGCATTGATGTATAAATTAGGAAGATATGGTTCGCTGACGAACTGACGTTGTAGTACAGTAGTATGTAGGTATAGCACGTTAACGTGCTATACATGTACTACAACGTCAGTTCAATTTGTGACTAAGATCAATTTATGCGGTCCACGTCGAGGAGCGCGAACCATATCTTCCTAATTTATACATCACTGCATTTTCATTACTGTAACCGTCTAAATAAGCGGCAACAATGCCTTCCTGTGTTTTAAAAATGTGCAAAAATAGTTCAACAAACCAAAAACAAGTTCCACGGGATTACTTTTCACTCGTAAGTACAGCCAAAAATGTTAATTTGTTGAAAATTATAATAATATTTAATGTTTGCTTCGCTATGTTTGTGAGAGTGAGATAGACATGCAATGTCATTCATGATCGTAAGAAATTCGGCGGCTAACGTGATTTCGCTTGCAAGACAGCGCCGGCTCCTATCTCTGTCCTTGTCTATCAGTAATTATAGGATTGCGACTGAAAAAATATTACTTACTTATATTTTACATTACTTTAAATATTTTTTTACCTCACTATATAAAAAGTAATATTCTACGGTCTGCTGCTTTATTATAATATTCAGAAAGTAACGTAGAAATTATTCCAATAACTTGCATAATCCTCAGACTGCTCAAAGTCAGGTAGAACTTTGAGCAGTCTTTTACTTGTTTCAAAGTTAGTTCTTGTGCTTATATTTTTTGTATTATGTATTCTTCTTACCTAGTGATAATGCATAATTATAATGAGCTTAGGTAGGTATGCTCAGCAAAAAAATTGCTAATTATTATGGGAAACTGAAGTACTGTCAGTGAAATTAATTGTTAAGGAAATTGGCATACCTAGTACGTCAATAGGGATGTTGCATGCGTAGAAAACAATAAATACTACATAGTCCGTCAGTCAGATAATATAAAATACATATTTTTAAACACGTATTTTTTGCTATACAGGGTGACTTTGAAAACATGCGACAAAATTTAAAGGGGTGTTCTACCCATCATTATGAACAACTTTTACTATGGGACCAAACCTGAAATCGCGAAAAAAAAATCAGCTGTTCAGTACATTTATGTGCGCATAATTCGTCAAAATGTACTGAACAGCTGATTTTTTTTTCGCGATTTCAGGTTTGGTCCCATAGTAAAAGTTGTTCATAATGATGGGTAGAACACCCCTTTAAATTTTGTCGCATGTTTTCAAAGTCAACCTGTATAATATTTAAAAAAACCGGTCATGAGCGCTGCTCTCGTATTATTTATTATATTTCAGTGAGAATGGAACACAAACAAAGCCAAATAGATAAGTTACAATACACGTTCAATAAAAGCATTGAAATATAAAGAGGTTTGACCAAAGCAGATTGAACTTACCTTGCTTTTTTTAACAAAACATGCAACTAAATATATTTCGTCACCACGCGCTCGGTCCCACTGCTACTTTGCACGGCGCGGGGTGGGAGATTGGTTATGCGAACAGAACGGCCACGCCTCGCTATCATTACAAATAACCGAAAAATTAAGCGTGGCCGCTTTGCCTCCTATGGCCGCTATGAGCTGACTTCCCCTACTTAAAAAAAAATTAAAAATACGTGTCCAATATTTTTTAATAATCTATATGACGGGCAAAAAAAATTTCGGTCATTATCACTATTGGTCGTATTATAGTGAATTCACACAACTGTCTAAGAATGGCAGTTGATATTTAAACATGCGGATAGTTTAAGTTGGTATTTGCTTAATAATTAATTTCCCCGTCTTTACTAACTTCTACAGATCTGTATCTTCATAATGAATAGTCCTCCTAGTTTATATTGTCCTCCTATGATAAAGTAACTCTTAATTGTCTTCCATTGCAGCAAAATATATGTTTTTAGGGTTCCGTACCAAAATGGTAAAAAAGGAACCCTTATGGTGTGACTCAGTCTGTCTGTCTGTCTGTCACAGCTGGATATCTCGAGAACTACTAATGCTATCAACTTGAAATTTAGAATAGTTTTAGATAACGTTTACCCAACTATTTTGCAAATAAGAAAGAAATAAAAATATTTATATTTTTTTGCAACAGGGACTGAAAGGGGGTCTTAAAATTTTTTTTTTTTTTCTTTTTTTTAGCCCGCATAGTTTTCGACTTTTGATGAACAATGTTAAAAAAATACCGTTCCCCCCCCTTATCTCCGAAGTTTGCAAAGCCAAAAATCTGAAATTATTCTATGTGATAGAAGTTTATGTAAAGATTACAGGAAAAATAAAATGATGTCTTTAAGTAGCACAGTTTTTCAGAAATCATCAACAACAATATATAAATTATGGTACGGAACCCTCGGTGCGCGAGTCCGACTCGCTCTTGACCGGTTTTTTTTTAATCATTTTATACTCATCACTATCCACCACCACCACCACCATCATCATCACCATCATCTCTCACTCATCTCTTAATTTGTTTATATTTGCTATGTAACATACATAAGCTGTGTACTTCTATAAGTGACGAATTCACCATAATTTATTAGATATATTAGAAAGTTTTTTTTAAATCTAATAGGTATGTATTAGTGAACAAGTCGTTGGAGTACCTTTATATAAATAAATAACTAGTCAATTTTAAACACTTTTTAGTGATAACCACAAAATACATAATAGCAGAAATATAAATTAGGCATCCGATGTTGTGAAAAGCCTGGACATGAAGTCGACCAAATAATATACATTTATATTTTAGAAAATGTAAAAATAACCACAATTTCTTCACAGAATAAGGCCATGAGCCTCTTATACGTCGATACTGAGTCAGTCATCTCATCAAAGAACGCGTACAAATGAGATCGTTTCCCTCCCAAATTCCTCTTCCCCGGAGCCATCAATTGCTTGCTACAAAAATTGATCAAATAAAAAATGCGGTGGATATTTTTGGTGTGCCCTTTGAAAATTCTTCTCTTTTGTATCACAATTTTGGTGTGAATAAGGTTATTGTCAATCAGCGAGTGAATTTTGAAGCCGGTTGGCAGGTTCTGTTGATTCCTGATTGACAGTGGATTCGAATTTGGAACCGGTGAAAATGATCGCTGCATTTATAATAATTCAAAATGGCTGCCGAAATGTGTCGGTTTTTTCTTGATTCTGGAATTGTTTTTTTTTTTTTGGCTTACACCGTGAAATCATTAAAATCATCCATAAAAAGTTTCCATATACGAGAACACGAGAATTTCATAACAAAAAAAATAAGTACAACAAAACTGCCGCCGATTTGAATTTTTTTAACGAAAATACTTTCTGGATACATTTTACTATATCCACCGAGTCCACGCGAGCGAAGCTGTGGTCACACTGAGGCTGCCTGTCCACCGGAGCGGAGTGAGGCTGCGGAGCGGAGAAACGGAGAAATATTAACCAATAGAATCTTAAGTCCGCTCCACTCCGCCGTCCGCTCGCGCTCCTATTGGTTAATATTTCTCCGTTTCTCCGCTCCGCAGCCTCGCTCCGCTCCGGTGGACAGGCAGCCTTAGGGTGGGTTGCACCAAGGGCTACGTGATAGTTTCAGTCAAAGTTAATTTTAACTGTAACACCATCATGTTATTGCACCGCCATATCAAATGAGTTCGGAGCACATGATATTTGACGGGTCTGACAGATATTTAACAATAACATTAACTAGCGAAGTTTACAGTTAAAGTTAAGACGTCAGCTAACAAATTGTCAAATGGAACGACCCATTTTTTGTAATTTTGTTTTTTTGTATTTTTTTTTTGTTTTTTTGTTGTATGTTTGTTTTTTGTTAATGTTAAAGTAAAATGGTGCAACCCACCCTTAGTGTGTAGATTAATAATAATTGTACTCGTAACTTTAAAAGTCAGTACAGTCGCAACATTTGAAGGTATACCTAAACTGTAACCAGACGGACTAATGAGACGACCACCTCGTTTGCAACAAACTGACACCAAAATAATAATATTACAATATGTTACACATTGCTACATAGTTGACAAAGACGGAACATGATACAAAAGGCTCCAATGATACTTGTTTTGACATATAATGGCTCAAAGTTTGGTAGTTAGCGCGCCTAGACATTTATAATTTACAAGTCATAAGCTCATGGCGCTTATGGGGCTGGTAGCTTAGTGATAACAGCCGCAAGCGTCGATCGAAGGTTAAGGTCCATCGATGAGTGACCATCTTTACATACCAAGACTCCTCCGTGCCTCTGGAAGCACGTTAATCTGTTGGTCGGCTGTCATTGGTAGATCTTTTACAGTTGTTACGGGTCGTCAGAAGCCCGAAAGTCTGACAACCAGTCTTACCAAAGGGGTATCGTATTACCCAGTAAATGGGTTGTGGAGGTCAGTTAGGCAGTTGCTACATGTAAATTACTGTTATTCAGCTGCATTTGGTTAACTGGAAGCCGATCCCAACTTATTTGGGAAAGGCGTTCTGCCATCGCAAGTTCGTATGGTTAGGAGGAGTAGTGGGGCGCGTCTTCGTGGATTGCACTATCTATCTCTATCTCTATCAAGGCTTACGATAGTAATTTATAATGAATTGAATGTCTTGCTCAAACGAATTATTGTACAGGTCAATGCTTGTTTTAATGATAAGTAATTATGATAAAAATTAAACAAATATAACAACAATAACAATAATAAAATGAAACAATCGCTGAGGGAACGTTTCTTTGGCCGCCTGAATAAAGTTTTAAATAGTCTTTTATCAGGCGGAAACAAGGTGCGTGCCTTCAACGGTTGGGTCATGCCGGTTTTGATGTACTCTTTCGGCATACTCAAATGGACTCAGACCGAACTTGACGCCCTGGATAGGAGGGTCCGCGCACTGCTGACCGCAAATCGGATGCATCACCCACGGTCATCGGTGATGAGACTGTATATCCCGCGGAAGTGCGGAGGTCGTGGCTTTTTAAATGCTAAGACCCTGCACAACCGTGAGGTATGCAGTCTCAGGGAATACTTCCTAGAAGCCGACGTGGGGATGCACCGAGATGTGGTCTCAGTAGATAAGGGCCTCACCCCGCTCTCCTTAGCTAACGAGAACTCGCGCAAGCCTATAGTATTAGATACTAATGACCGCAGGGATGTATGGCAGAACAAAGAGCTTCACGGGCGCTTTTACCGGGTCCTACATGGGCCCGATGTAGACTTCTTAGCGTCCGTATCCTGGTTGCGATTCGGTGATCTGTTTGGGGAAACCGAAGGTTTTGTCTTTGCGATTATGGACGAAGTTATGATGACGAACAACTACCTGTCGGTTCACATCTGTCGGGCATGCCACCGTCCGGGGGAATCAATCCGTCACATTATTTCTGGCTGTTCTCGTCTGGCTAACGGAGACTACTTGCATAGGCACAACCTTGTAGCCAGGATTATCCATCAGCAACTTGCTCTGAAATACAGTCTTGTTGAATCAGAGGTACCATACTATAGGTATGTGCCCGACCCAGTTCTCGAAAATGGCAATATCACGTTGTATTGGGATCGGTCTATCATCACTGACAGGACTATTGTTGCCAATAAACCTGATATAGTGGTGATAGATCGATTAGAGCGTCGCACGGTGATTGTTGATATAGCGGTACCACATGACGAGAACCTCGTGAAAGCCGAAAAAGATAAGCAAATTAAGTATCTTGACCTGGCTCGCGAGGTTGTCGACATGTGGGATGTGGATACAGCAATCATTGTGCCGATAGTCGTGACGGCCAATGGCATAATAGCCAAGAGCCTCGATCAACACCTGAGGAGGCTCTCGTTAGGCGGCTGGATCAAGGGTTTGATCCAGAAAGCGGTACTTCTGGACACGGCGCGTATCGTTAGGAGGTTCCTCTCTCAGCAGCCCTGACCGCCGGTACCTTGGACCCTGTTCCCGATACCGGTGGGCTACTATTTTTTTATATTTTTAAATGTTTTTATACTTTTTATATTTCAACATTTAAAAATGTAATTTATATGTTTATACAAATGAAATAGAGGATATAATAATAATAAAAAAATGACGTCTTGTTTTTGAATAAATCTTTCTTTTTATCGTAAAACCTGATAACAGTTTAGATCAAAAGATAAATTCTGAATGATGCCATATTGGTGCAATCATTAGACATCAATCTGCCTAGCCTTTTCCTAACTATGTTGGGATCGGCTTCCAGTCTACCCAGATGCAGCTGAATACCAGTATTTCAGACGGAGTGACTGCCTATCTGACCTCCACAACCAAGTTACTAAGTAATACTCCTTGGTAAGACTGGTTGTTAGACTTTTGGGCTCCTGACGACTAATAAATGCCCCTCAAACCCCCATAACTTGGACCACACCATGCGGTCCCACCTGCCCGCGGTGTGTAGATATAACAGTCTCAGAGCACTTACATACTGGCCTTGTTGTAATGACCAAAGTTTTCAGCACAGCCAACTTAATATATACAAAATTACCATACCTATAACATGGTGGCTTAATGGTGCTCGGATAAAAGGACATTAGTATCAAATTGGCTTTTGGGGATTATAATGTTGTTTGTAACCGATTTGATGTGTTATCGGTTGTGTTTTATCTCTGTATTGATGTTTTGTAGGTGTTTAATAAAGTTAATAAGTTATTTTCGGGAACTCAGAACCCACTTCACGTAAACGTTCCTCCCGGATCTCTCCGGTCATGTCTGCGAGTGGTGATGCGATGTCGTCTTCCATGTTTCTCTGCCACGCTGCCCGTGATACGATGGCGTATCCAGAGGCGGCTTATGCCGCTCTGTGTAGTGCCAGGAGCGACAGCCACAGTATGTTGCCTGGAACCAGCTTGCAGCATTCCGACGGCTCTCGTCATCTCTTCTCGTGTCAAATGATGCCGTCGCTCCATATCGATGCAAATTTTTTCAGTTCCGATGCAGAAATTATAATGGTTTTGTAATAACACTTTTACACTTTTATTGGAATAGGAATCCTGATTGACGGTTGATTTTCTATTATTCTCTAAAAAGAATCAATAACGATCGAAAAAAGTTAAAATAATAATTCTCAATGGCGGCGATACTCTAAAACGTACTTGATCCCCACACACTTTTGATGCGTGAATTTTGGGGTCGGTTACAAACATATCATCAAGATCAAACTGGATTCATTTAATACGTTACTGATGCTAACCCAAGTAAATTTAATAAAACTTATATGGGATCACCGTGCAAGCTTCCTCTGCCAAATTAAAATATAAATTTGAAAATCCATAAAACGTTCTCCTTTTTTGAACTCGGTTAAATAGAGTACTTCTAAATAAACAGTACAATATTGGCACCAATACTTTTCGCAAACAACGTTACGATCTTTTACAGACAACTCTAAATAAACTGAACTCTATCGGACTTCTGCTGACCCCTATGATAAAGTGGCGTGAAAGTATAAGTACACAGAACAATAACGCGTCGGGTTTAAAGCTCATAAAGTAGTTGCTTCATTGTTTACGAGTTAAACTCACCCGTTTGACTTTAACAACTTTTGCCGCAGACCATACCTACATACAAAACCGCTTACCCACTGGTCAGTAGGTTTTACGTACTTTTTGAGTAGTGGCCTTTGTTTAGTGCTGGATAGCGAGTAGCTTAAGAGGGAAGCGCTAAGGTAGCAAGCGAAATTCAATTTTTTTTTACGATTTTTGCAATTTGTAGCTCCGTGGTATGTTGATTAAAGTTTGATAATGTTGATGAAAGGTCGCGCTTTCAATAGATGAATTTTTTCAATCACTTAAAATTCGGTGATAATGTTTATTATTACCATACACTTATAAAAAAAAGAGAACTCCGCGCCACGCATGAAAGTGAAGCACAGTAAGTATCTCGGGACCGTTTGTACAAACACGCCTCCCGCACACATTTACATCATAGTATGCCGACCGGCCATTACGTGACACGAGTGACGACGGCGTCTTTGCAGGTACTCAAATCATCACGCACACATAGATCGGTACGGAGCTTCACTTTCGATATGCGAGGCGCGGAGTCCTTTTTTTATACGTCTATGATTATTACGTATTTTACTAATAAATAGGTATCAATATATTGATAAATCAGATTGGTATGGAACCCTAAATGTGCGAAGTCCGACTCACACTTGGCCGGTTTTTTCTATGTACTTCTCAGATAGTTCTAATGATGATATCATGATAATGATGATCTAAGTTTCAGTACTGGCAAAAGAAAAAAAAATATGCCAAGGGTCCATACAACCCTAACATACAACATAAGGGTTGCATTGGCCTTTGTATTTCGCGGGCTACCCTGCCTTTTCACCTGGCGCTTTCACCTTAAAAAGGCCTTTATAAGTCTAGTTAGTAGGTAGTAGAAAATCTGGGAAAGAGCTTGCCCAAGAAAGTACGGCTATCAAGAAAGTACGGCTATCAAGCAACATTGCGTCGTTTCAGTTGGTACGTTTTCGATGAGATCAGAGGCACCAACATTAGCTCGCTACAGAAGCATATAATGTTCCTGCTGCTGGGGAGCAGGCCGTAATCCAATTCGTGGGACTAGTGCGGGTTGGTAGATGTCAAATGTCTTCGAATTTTTGATTTTAGGATATGTTTCCTCACGATGTTTTCCTTCGCCGTTTTGTTTTGGCGACTTTTTGTAGCGATGCTGTCGCGCGTTTACGAAATGCGCGACTGCATCGCTACTAACGCGCGTTATTCGCATTTGCAACGCGCTACAGAAGCGATGCCAACGCGCTACTAACGCGCTACAGTATCGTGACTGTATCGATGCAAACGCGCGACCGTGTCGGACGACATCGGGGAGAAAACGGAGGGAGGGTGGCGCGTGAGTGGAGAGCCGAGCTTTCGTTGCCTACGCTTCGGCTGCTTACGTAAAAGCAGCACCAAAGACAACGTGACTAATGTTGCCTCAACGGAGTCCATCTTGCAACTGTAGCGATCGCAGGTATTTTCGTGCCGTTACTGAATCGCGTTTGCATCGCGACAGAAGCGCACCAGTATCGCGTTTGCATCGCTACTGAATCTGGGCCCGTGGGCGAGGGCACACAGCTAGCGATCGCTTCGCGACTGTATCGATGCGGACGCGCGACAGCATCGCTACTGCATCGCTACAAAAAGTCGCCGTGGGCGAGGGCCCTAAGGGTGATGAAATTATTTACACAAAGTAAAGCGCCTGCCTGGGTTCGAACCCACGACCTATAAACTCGTAAGTACCTTTTTTTACCCACCATCAGACCACCACTGCTCTAAACGTGAATTCGAACAATTATTTATTGAACTTAAAATACAACTATCATAGCATTGTTTATTTTTTGAGCGCAATTAGTACTCATCAATAGATATGAAAATAGCTTTATAAATATTGTGTGAGAAATAAGTATTTTCAATTTTAGAATATTTTCAATTTTAAAATTGATTTAATTTACGTTACAGTTAGCCGGCGTTCGCACGGTCGTAAAAATATCGCGGCGGGATTTTATAGCGCACTGGATTTTCAACTCTCGCTGTTGAGCCGAGCTTCGAGAATCCAACCTAACAACAACAGAGTGCATCCCAGCGCGACGAAAAAACTCACTGCTGGATTTTCAACTCTCGGCGCTAAGCAATATGTTAAAAATCCAGTGCACGAAAAAAAATCGCCGCGATATCTTCACGTCCGTGCGAACTTCGGCTTACTCCAAGCGTTCGTGTTGTGCTAGGCCCACCGGTTTGGAGGATGGGTACCGAAGTAATTCCAGATATACTTAAACAGGAAAAAAACAAAATTGGTCTCGAGTGCATTGTTTACTTCTGAAAATAGCATGCATTATCATCGTCCACATCATCGCTTGATATAATAAGCAAGATACCGTATCACAAAATACAGGAAAAATGAGTAGGAAAATCCGGTTACATACCGGATTTTACCTATTTTGTTCAGTTTTTAGGGTTCCGTAACTCAAAAGGAAAAACGGAACCCTTATAGGATCACTCGTGTGTCTGTCTGTCTGTCAGTCTGTCAAGACCCTATTTCTCAGGAACGCGTGGAAGTATCAAGTTAAAATTAATATCAAATACGTACTTCTATGATCCCTAAGGAGTTCTAAAAAATATCAAGCTTCTCAATCAACGTAATAAAAAATACGGCTAGTTATCGACATATTTTTACACTCGCAAGTAAATCAAAACCTATGGGGTACTTCCCGTTGTTCTAGAATCATGAAATTTGGCAAGAAGCAAGGTATCACAGCACAAGTAAAGGAAAAAGTCCGAAAATTGTTTATTTGTAATTCTATCACATAAAAAAATATTTTCAAGGCTGTCAGTCTGTCAATACCCATTTTCTCAGGAACGCGTGGATGTATCAAGTTGAAATTAATATCAAATACGTAGGTATATTATGGTCCTTTAGAGTCCTTGAAAAAATCAAGCTTCTAAGTCAACGCAATAAAAAAATACGGCCATTTATGCGATACTCGATCGCAAGTAAATCAAAACCTAAGGGGTAGTTCCCGCGTTGACCTAAAGGGTCTTTCAACAAGGACGGGTCGATGTTGAAATTAAATAAAACAAGCTGTATGTGAGATATTATAGAAATTATTTTTTTATTTGAAAGCCCCATTTATGAAATATGACAGGCGGCGTCATTGGTCCGTACTTCTTCGAAAACGATGACGGCGAGGCCATTACTGTCAACGGCGAGCGCTACAGATCAATGATTAACAATTTATTGGTGACGTGAATTGACCACCAAGATCGTGCGATTTGACCCCGCTAGACTTTTTCTTGAGGGGTTTTCTCAAGTCGCAGGTCTATGCCAATAATTCGCAATCAACCGATGCCCTGAAAGTCAACATAACGCAGGCCATCGCTCAGATTCAGCCGGATCTATGCAGTAGAGTAATTGAAAATTGGACTTCTCGGATCCGTGCCACCGTTCGAAGCCGCGGTGGACATTTAAACGATGTCATATTTCATAAATAATGGCATAGATGGGTCTTTCAAATAAAAAAATAATTTCTTTAATATCTCACATACAGCTTGTTTTATTAAGGCCCAGATTTCCTGAAAACGATCAAAAAGGTGTTTTTTTAAAGCAGTGTATCTTATAAACCGTAAATAATTTTGACATGTAAAAAAAATATGATATTTTCAAGTCTTTTTCGCATACAGTGATGGAAGCCAAAACATAATTATACATATTTTAATGCACCAAAAAAATCTTTAAACATACCTCCTAATAATCTTTAAAAGCAGTTTATCCCTTCATTAACAATTATAATTATAATTAAAAATATACCATGAAATGTCAAATTCCAAACTGCATCCAGTGATGGATTACTTTTTATTAAATAGTTAATTTCTAATTTTATACGATTTTATTTGCATTTTTACGACATAATTCCGGTGCGCGTGAGAATCTTCTATCTCGTGCGTCAAACTAGACAGCCATAACGCCATTTCACTTACACACCGAGCTAAACCAATCTTGGAACCTGGGCCTTAATTTCAACATCGACCCGTCCTTGTTGAAAGACCCCTTAGAATAATGAAATTTGGCAAGAAGCAAAGTCTCACAGCACGAGTAAAGGAAAAAGTCCGAAAAATGTTAATTTGTATTTTTATCACATATTTTTTTATTGGGATTACAATATTAAGTTTGTTTTTGGGATAAATTCTTTTGAACTACGGAACCCTTCATTTTGCGTGGTCCGACACGCACTTTTTTTTTTTATTGGTCAGGCATGCGTCGGTTTTATATAAAATAAGTTTGTTTTTTGATAAAAGTAACATGGAACTAAATTTCATTTAATAGTACCACTGAAACCTTTCTGGGGTTTGAGTAGGTATCAATCAGATCAAAATATCGCCCGACTAGAAATTATACCCGACATACTTTAGAAATTGCTTTAGACCATCGAACTAAATAACTTTTACTATGGGACCAACTAGGCAATCACGAAAAAAAAACCGGTCAAGAGCGAGTCGGACTCGCGCACCGAGGGTTCCGTTCCGATTTCTGAAAAAGTGTGCTATTTAGAGACATCGTTTTATTTTTCCTGTAATCTTTACATAAACTTCTATCACATAGAATAATTTCAGTTTTTCGCTTTGCAAACTTCGGAGAAAAGGGGGGGATGGGGAGGGCGGGGAACGGTATTTTTTTTACATTTGTCATCAAAAGTCGAAAACTATGCGGCCTAAAAAAAAGAAAAAAAAAAATAAATTTGCAAACAGCGCTCTTTTATATGATACCCAACATGCCCTAATAACCCCACTTTGAATTTTTAAGACACACTTTCAGTCCCTGTTGCAAAAAAAATATAAATGTTTTTATTTCTTTCTTATTTGCAAAATAGTTGGGTAAACATCATTTAAAACTGTTCCAAATTTCAAGTTGATAGCATTAGTAGTTCTTGAGATATCTAGCTGTGAAAGACAGACAGACAGATGGACAGACAGATTCAGTCACACCATAAGGGTTCCTTTTTTACCATTTTGGTACGGAACCCTAAAAACAGCTATTCCATATTAAAATTTAACACCTACTTACTGTTCTAAACTTTATGAGACAGCTGTTTTTTTTTGTCGCGATTTCAAAGTAGGTCCCATACTAAAAGTTATTCAGTTCCGTGTCCTAAAGCACCTCATAAAGTTAATTTTGAAATCTGACTACTAATAAATGCGAAAGTTTGGATAGATGGAAGGATGTTTGTCACTCAACCACACCAGAACGGCTGAAAGGATCTGGATGAAATTTATCACATAGTTAAATTATAGTCTGGAATAGCACATAGGCTACTTTTTATCTCGGAAAAATGTACGGTTTCCGTGGAATAATTTACGACACCCACGCGGGCGAAGCCGCTGACAAAATAGCACCTTACTCGAGTCTAAAATCTTCATAAACAAAGAAACAACACATCATAGCTATTTCCACGAGCTATTTATATTAATTGAGAGCATTAATAAACAATATTTAGCAGGGCACAAAATGGACGTCAAACACGCACAGTTTTCTTATCAGGGACCCGTAACGACTGTCAAAGATCCACGAATGACAGTCGGGACTAACGACTTAACGTGCTTTCCGAGGCACGGAGGTCGGAGGGGTCTTGGTATGTAAAGATGGTCACCCATCCATGGACCAACTGAGGCAAGCGTAGCTTAACTTGATCCGTGCGGCTGTTATTACTTTGCCACAAGCCCCTTTAAAGTATCAAGAAACAAAAAATATGTAGGTTTAAATATTATACGGAGGTACGGAAACCTTCGTGTGCGAGTCCAACTCGCACTTGTCTATATTTTCGCGAACATTATAACTAGGTACTATTTTTGTGCTAAAGGCCGTGACCGTGAATATTGATAACGTTAGCATGTCGCTGTGAATGAAAAAAAAAAAACTTTTTGAACATGATATACGACTTCATGGCTTGAGAGGTTAATAATGTTGGGATAAAAATAAACTTTAGACTCGTTAGAAATACAAGCGAAAAAGCAGCTATAATTTATTTTTCACACCACCTGCTCGAAAATGTCAAATTATATGTCAAGCAACCTTAACCTAAAGTGAGTCATTAGTGGCCGGGGGCACAGCCGGTCAATAATGTTGTACTGGATTTCATTATGACCCGCTGGTCAATAATGTGATTTGAATTTGGAATCTCACATGCTCAGCTACATTGGCAGTATAGTACTAACAAACACCCTTTGGTGCCTGAAAGAGGAAAGCTATTCTCGAAACCCTTAATACGCGTGGATGATATTCTCGATTTCCTACAAAATCATAACGACTGCTTCTTCATATCGTTGCCATGTTTTCGAAGACATAATATTGTAAGAATAATTAGATAAGTACGAACCATTTTTTTTTTTTTTTTTTTTTTTTTTTTTTTTTAATTCCACATCAACATCTATAAACGTACCAAATAAAAACTTAACTTTATATTTGCACAACTGGACTAATGCCTCAAATGTTACCATTAACTTCAATTAATATGTAAGTGCATATAACTAACTAGTTCTAAATATGTTATTCTTACTGTTTGTTTATTTAATAAATACTTTGTTTTTCGTACTATGGCTATTATTTTCTCACAGTAGGTGTAAAAAGTAGAGTATCCTCCTCTGGGCTAAAGGTGTCTTTGCCTTGGGCTAGCTTGAATCCCTCGCTGCATTCAGGATTCTTGTATTAACTCCCTCGCTTCGCTCGTGAGTTACACTCTTAACTCCCTCGCTGCGCTCGGGAGTTAAATCCCGAATCCTTCATTGCGCTCGAGATTCAATATGACGCCCGTGACATAAGACACAACTTTAGCCCCTCGGTGCATAATCTACTATTATATCTCAGGGTTTATAACTAATTCTGGGACATTTCACCATTCTCTCTCTCTGTGTGTGTGTGTGTTCTCATGTTAATTGTATGTGCTTTATTTTATTTCTTTTGTTTTATTTTTAAATTTTGCATTAAAAAAAAAAAATAAAAAAAAAAATTATGTTTTTTTTGACAACTTTGTAATTTACATAGCTTTAAGTTTGGAGGCACCTTTTAAGCAAAGATTTGCTTGTATTAGGTGGTCCAGCTCTTCCAGTTTACTTTAACAATACACAAGTTGAGAGAATAGTTTTAAAAGAATAACAAGGTTATTTAAGTTTATGTTTACTTTAACAATACATAAGCTGAGATAATAATTTTGAAGGAATACCAAAGGTTATTTCAGTTTACTTTAACAATACATCAGTTGAGAAAATAATTTTGAAGGAATGCCAAAGATTATTTAAGTTTACTTTAACAATACATAAGTTGAGAGAATAATTTAAATATAAAAAATAAAAAATAATTATTATTTAATTATTTTTAATTTATTTATTTATTTATTTTTGCATTTGAGTCTATGATCCTTTTTTGGTCGAAATAAACGCTTTTTATTCTATTCTATTCTGTAGACTCTCTAATTGTCAAAGCGTTGTAACCAACACCCTAATTGCGTAACACACTATCAATCGGAATCGGTTTCATTTTGACAGTTCAACAACATTCATTGCGTTAGTTATGGTGTTGAGAAGACAAATTTTTCGAACATAAATGAAGCAATGGATTAGCAATTTGCTTCAAAATGATTCAGATTCAGATCTTTAATTTGTTACGCAATTAGGGTGCTGGACATAACCTTCCCCATTTCAAAATACAAAAAGAATTTAACAACCGCAAAATATCTGATTAGGTAACTATGTTTCTTCCGTCTGTTAACAAAATTAAATAATAATAATTAAACTAAACAATTGTAATTGAATGTAGTTGTTGTTGTAAAAATTGTCAAGATGACATGTTAATTTTATATTTGTTATTATTGTGATTTATATATAAGTCGTTTGTAGATCCCAAACAAATAAATAAATCTTGTTAGGGTTCCGTACCAAAATGGTAAAAAAGGAACTCTTATGGTGTGACTCAGTCTGTCTGTCTGTCTGTCTGTCTGTCGGTCTGTCTGTCTGTCTGTCTGTCTGCCTGTCTGTCACAGCTGGATATCTAAAAATAAATAAAATAATAATAAAATTTATTCAAAAATAAAAATTGGTAAAATAAAATACAGTATAAATCTTAGAAATAATGTACGTATTACAAAGTATGGTGCCTGTACTAGGATAAACCTGTATCACAGGCGGCAAGAGTTCTTAGAATTACTATTTGGACTACTAATTTTTTAACAATATTTAACAGTTACATATAATAGTGACATAGTTATTTAATTTATCATTTAAAATTTACTTATACACTAATAATTACTTAAACATAAAGATAATTGCTATATTATTTACGGAAAATAGTTCCTATCACTTAGTTACACGATTATGATTGCATCTGCAGTAGGTATTATTAATTAGGTTGAAACAAATATTGATGTAAGGCTACATTAGATTTTTGAAGCGGTCGGTTAATGTGCTTAGACAGCGACAAATCGATGGTAAGTAGGACAGCGCAGTGGTCAGGTATATTGTTGAGTCAGCAACAAGCGATACGGAAGTCTGGCCTTGGGTATGACGCACTAGGTGCCCTCATAATCTATGGAGTTAATATATCTGTATTCTGCTATTTTCCTAGCAGGGCATTCAGAGTCTCCCGTCTTGTGATTACTGGGCTTTTTAAAGCGTGAGCAAGTTGCAGATTTTGGAAGGTCGCCTTTCTTCGCACATTCGGACATCGAATGGCCTGCTTCACCACACTGACCACACGTAGTGACGTTCTCTCGGCAAGTTTTTGCTGCATGGCCATATTGTTGGCATTTGTAACACCTTGTCACCAATGTAAAGTCCCTGACGGGACAAGACGTCCAGTTTATAAAAAGCCTTGATTGAGGGATTAGGGCTTTACGAATGTCGGCTGAAACTTCAACAACATAGTTGCAGGTCGTAGCATCTCTCTTCCCGGATTTGTGGCTTAATTTGATCAAGGTCAAGAAGGATTCCAAGGACATCGCTGGTAATTTGTCAGCTACGTTTTGTTCGAAAATAAACCTGAACACCTCATTTTCAGCCAAGGAATTCGGCACTCCTACAATTGCGCTTGCTGGGTTCGTCGGCAGTAAGTCCAGATGTAGAGAGCTGAACTGCGTGCTTCAGTTTATCAGCGTCGTGTTTGGTCTCTGTACTGATAATTACGCCTCCATTTTTTGTTTTTCTGACACCACGAACGTGCAGCTTCATTTGTTCAGGCCGTATGATTTTTTGCACGAGTTCTTTCGTTTCGTCACTAGATTTAAATTTGTCATTGGGATAAATGGCAACAGAGCTTAGGTTATTGGGTCGAACGAAATCATTTGATCCCTTTTTCACCATATCGCCCCCCACAATCAATCAAAATCAAGAACAAATAACCATAAGATCAATTTATCTCAAGAACTACTAATGCTATCAACTTGAAATTTAGAATAATTTTAGATGACGTTGACCCAACTATTTTACAAATAAGAAAGAAATTAAAATATTTATATTTTTTTTGCAACGGGGACTGAAAGGTGGTCTTAAAAAATCAAAGTGGGGCTACTAGGGCATGTGGGGCATCATATGAAAGAACGCTGTTTTTACATTCTCAAACATTTTTTTCTTTTTTTTGGACCACATAGTTTTCGACTTCTGATGAAAAATGTAAAAAAAAATACCGTCCCCCCCCTTATCTCCGAAGTTTGCAAAGAGAAAAATCTGAAATTATTCTATGTGTTAGAAGTTTACGTAAAGATTACAGGAAAAATAAAACGATGTGTCTAAGCAGCACACTTTTTCAGAAATCGGAACAGAACCCTCGGTGCGCGAGTCTGACTCGCTCTTGACCGGTTTTTTAAAATCTCCTAGTAATTTTATAAACAAACCGTGTGTCCGATGGGAGGTCCTAACGACAAAAATAAACAAGCCATGTGTCCAATTGGAGGTTCCAACGGCAAAAATAAACAAGCCATGTGTCCGATGGGAGGTCCCAACGGCAAAAATAAACAAGCCATGTGTCCGATGGGAGGTCCCAACGGCAAAAATAAACAAGCCATGTGTCCGATGGGAGGTCCCAACGGCAAAAATAAAGAAGCCATAGTGTGCGATGGGAGGTCCCAACGGCAAAAATAAATAAGCCGTGTGTCCGATGGGGGTCCCAACGGCAAAAATAAAGAAGTCATAGTGTGCGATGGGAGGTCCCAACGGCAAAAATAAACAAGCCATGTGTCCGATAGGAGGTCCCAACGGTAAAAATAAACAAGCCATGTGTCCTATTGGAGGTCCCAACGGCAAAAATAAACAAGCCGTGTGTCCGATGGGGGTCCCAACGGCAAAAATAAAGAAGTCATAGTATTCGATGGGAGGTCCCAACAGCAAAAATAAACAAGCCATGTGTCCGATGGGAGGTCCTAACGGCAAAAATAAACAAGCCATGTGTCCGATGGGAGGTCCCAACGGCAAAAATAAAGAAGCCATAGTGTGCGATGGAAGGTCCCAACGGCAAAAATTACGAACTTCCAAACTTTAATTCCGTGTTTAACTTCTTTATGGTATGAATTTGGTCACCTTCATTTATAAAGAACTAGCTTATGCCCGCGGCTTCACCCGCGTGGAGGTCGGAAATCATCCCGCAGGAACGTACCTACTACCGGGATAAAAAGTATTCGACTTATATCCTAATCCAGGTCATGGTCTACCCATGTGTCAAATTCCATCCAAATCTATTCAGCCGTTATAGCGTAAACGCGTAACAATATTTGTCATTGTCTGTCAGTGAGTATTCACTCACTGCAAACAAAACAAAAAAAAAAACTTAAACCAAAAAAAAATAAACCAGCAAAAGTAGTAAACTATATACGTATAGTTTACTACTTTTGCTGGTTTATTTTTTTTTTAAGTTTAAGTATTTTTTGCAAGTAAGTGAGGATTTTTTATTATTTCTTCTCATTAAACACGAAAACGAAACTAATTTTGGCTAATTTCACTCTGTAGTTTAGTCATAGGCACTTTTCGTAGTAGGGTAAAGTCCAGGATAGGTGCCACACTTCTTGATAGGGAGCCTTAACTTATTAATTAAAAATCTATTGGCAATACGTCTTTTGCATAATTATGGTAACTTTGATCTTTAATCTATGATGTACCCCTTTTGTTTTTACATAAGTTTCGTAGATTTTGAGGAAATTGTGTCTTTTTTGCCCTCTCAAAAGTAGGATGCCTAAGGTGAGGGATAGAAGCCTCGCTGTATGAATGCTTCAATGTTAGATGCTAATTGAAATAAAACATACTAGTTTCAATAATCAGTAATAAATTAAATTCAATTATTTCAATGCAATAAGTAAATTTAATTCAATTATTTCAATTCAAATCAATAATAAATGAATCTATTTTATCACACTAATATTATAAAAAATAATCATTAAATGTTTTAAATAGGTACCAAAGGTTAACTGTTCCTTGTTATCTTTTTCAAATCGTCGCCTTAATATCCGGTATTTCACGGACATGAAGATGAGGACTTGAATTCCGATGAATGATTTCCGTAAGTTGTAGCTATTTCATTTACACCTTTCTCATTTTTGGTCATTTCTTGGAAAGCCTTTTCCAAGCTTTCTTCAGTCCAACTTATGTGACGGGGTACCAGCCCCGGTTTTCTTTTATATTTTCGAGGCATTGCTTCCACCTGTTTATAGAAATAGTTAGGGATAGATGCCCTAAGGGGCATCTATCCCGGACAGTAGATGGGGCAACTATACTTTTAGCACCAGATAGATGCCTTTTTTAATAAAAAAAAAAGGTTAAAAGGAAAACTATAATATAACATTATTTCGTGTACTCATAGACTTATAAAAAAAGATGGACTCCGCGCCACGCATATCGAAAGTGAAGCACAGTAAGTATGCCGGACCGATTGTACAAACACGCCTCGCGCACACATTTACATCATAGTATGCCGACCGGCCGCCATTACGTGACACGAGCGACGGCGTCTTTGCAGGTACTCAAATCATGCACACATAGATCGGTAGGGTGCTTCACTTTCGATATGCGTGGCGCGGAGTCCATCTTTTTTTATAAGTCTATGCGTGTACTTTAAACTGTAATATCAGCAAATAAATTTAAAAAATATAGAATTTTACACTCACGGAAGATTTTTAAACTCACGGGCAAAACGCTTGCGCTCTCGCGTGTGATTGGCGTGGCATTGGGGTCTGCAAAGAGAACACTTCCTATAACACAGTACGATTTTAGCCTAAGACATTTCTAACATAGAGTATTCAAAGCCGCGCGGCACATATCCCATTGGAGTACCTATCCTGGAATTACCTATAGCACTTCAATTATACATCAATCGCACTGAGTTAACCACAAAGACTAGTCTCCAATGAGACAACAGTGTTACAGTCAGTGGCACTGTTGCAAACCAAGCGCCGAGAAACAACGAACATAGTTACGTCTCACAAAGCAAACACCACATGCAGGCACAAAACGCATCTAAAGCCAAAGACAGAACGTCTCACGTCTCACATTTGATCAAAATGACGTCATTAACGTTCTTAAGGCTGATCCACACGAGCGTCTTCGGCTATAACTCAGACGCACCACAACTCTAGTAAATCCTACTCATTAGTCGTCTCGACCCACTAATGTGTTCTCGTCCTATTAAGGCCCAGATTTCCTGAAAACGATCAAAAAGGTGGTGTTTTAAAGCAGTGTATCTCATAAACCGTAAATAATTGTGACATGTAAAAAAAATATGATATTTTCAAGTCTTTTTCGCATACACTGATGGAAGCCAAAACATAATTATACATATTTTAATGCACCAAAAAAATCTTTAAACATACCTCCTAATAATTTTTAAAAGCAGTTTATCCCTTCATTAATAATTATAATTATAATTAAAAATATACCATGAAATGTCAAATTTCAAATACTTTTTATTAAATAGTTAATTTCTAATTTTATACGATTTTATTTGCATTTTTACGACATAATTCCGGTGCGCGTGAGAATCTTCTATCTCGTGCGTCAAACTAGACAGCCATAACGCCATTTCACTTACACACCGAGCTAAACCAATCTTGGAACCAGCCGGTCGATTCTGTAAAAATCTCACCGTGAAAACTTAGGTGAAGCGAGTTTGTTTTTGCTAGGAATTGACACTATTGACTGCAGTGCGATTCTGTAACCATCTCACCGTGAAAACTTAGGTGAAGTGAGCGTGGAGTGAGCTGTCAATAATGTCAATTCCTAGCAAAAACAAATTCACTTCACCTAAGTTTTCACGGTGAGATTATTACAGAATCGACCGGCTGGGCCTTATAGTCCAGTAGAGATATAATATTTTTTCCATTTACCCTTCGATAATTCTAAAGTTTTTTATTTTCGCTGAGTGGATAACTATAGTGAATTCATTGCTATGTACAAAAATGCTAACAGTTTAGAGTTATGCTATAGGTATTAAGTAGGTATTTCCTATTATTTCGTGTTATAACAATGATATAAAATTTAAATTAAAATACTACACTGTTTCTTAATTAGTACTGTCTAAAGTATATATTACTGAAAATGCTAACAGATAGGTACTGTGGAACAATAGAAATCTGAAAATGTCCTTTATCTCATTCAATAAAAAATTTAAGTTTTTCAAATCATTTCCTATACACTTAAAGGGATTAGTTATACCTTACAACAAAAGTTCTAACAGCTAAGTAATATGGCTTCACAAGTAATTTTATTTTTACTTTGCAATTAGCGAAATATTGAATTTAAGTTTATAAATTTGCGCCCACATATTCGTGATAATAAGCTCTGCTACCATACAAAAGTTTCAACTTATACGTGCTATGCCTTTTTGTTTAATGAATAAAATACAATTTGGATATTGTGGGCGCGGTGTAGGTACGACAATTCGTGCAGCGCGACGCGGTGACAATCAGACCCACACTCACTGCAAACGTGCACGCGGCTACACATCAAGCTATGCATGTCCAGTTTACACTGACCTCTCATTGTAAGGTAATCTTATACAATGCGAGATCAGCTTATACTGGATATGTATAGCTTGATCTGTAGCCGTGCGTACCTACCTCTATTGAATGAGGCGCAAAATCATTTCATTACAGTCACATCTCACAAATGACTAATACGAGTACAGTCAGCGTCAAAAATATCGGAACGAACAGACTGTTCAAAATGATCTCAAAAACTAAGAAAATTAAACTACTCAATTGGGTAAAGCTCTTGTCAGAATTACAGTGTAATATTATCGTATACTGTCTTCATTCTGAAAACAGTCTGTTCGTCCCGATATTATTGACGCTGATCCAATCCAGTCAGTAATTTTTTCTGTTCCATTCCGTGACCGTGACTTCGCCCGCGCGTAATTATCAACAATTGTCAAAAATAGTCAAAATCCCGGATTCCGGGATTCACAAATTTAGAGTTCTGATTATAGGATCGAATGTATATTTATGTATTGATCGTCAAAATGTCGTGATTCCGGAATTGATAAATTAAGTATTTTTTTTTACCATTACTGGGTAACTTGTTTATCACTAAATTTTCACAGGGGATTATCTACTATGAACAACTTTCACTATGGCATCAACACGTAAATCACGAAAAATAAATCAGCTGGTCGAGTAGGTATTGAGCTTTTGTATCAAACATCGTAATTTTTTTCGTGATTTCAGAGTTGGTCCCATAATGAAAGCTGCTGAAACTGTAAATCCAAGATGGCGGCTGCGAATATTTTCAAATGTTTCGTCATGGGTGTCGTTTTCATTGGTTTCGTGGGTGTTAAGGCCGATAGTGACACTAAAATGTAAGTCCAAGATGGCGGCTGCGAATATTTTAAAATTTTTCGTCATGGGTGTCGTTTTTTTGGTTTTCGATAGTGTTAAAGCCGATAGTGATACTAAAATGTAAATCCAAGATGGTGGATGCGAATATTTTCTAATTTTTCGTTATGGGTGTCGTTTTCATTGTTTTCGGTGGTGATAGCTGATAGTAACATTAAAATGTAAATCCAAGATGGCGGCTGCGAACATTATTAAATTTTTCGTCATGGGTGTCGTTTTCATGCTTTTCGACGGTGTTAAAGCCAATAGTGACATTAAAATATAAATCCAAGATGGCCGGTGCGAACATTTTCAAATTTTTCGTCATAGGTGTCGTTTTCATGCTTTTCGAGAGTGTTAAAGCCGATAGTGACACTAAAATGTAAAGCCAAGATGGTGGATGCGAATATATTCTAATTTTTCGTCAAAGGTGTCGTTTTCATGGTTTTGGGGGCTGTTAAAGCCGATAGTGATGTTAAAATGTAAATACATGATGGCGGCTGCGAACATTTTTAAAATATTCATCACGGGTGTCGTTTTCATGCTTTTTGAGGGTGTTAAAGCCGATAGTGACACTAAAATGTAAATGCAAGATAGCGCCTGCTTTAAAAATGTTTATGGTTTTTTAATTACTATCACACGTGTTTTCAGGTTGTAACGCGATACGCTGCACTGCCGCAGGGTTAGTTAAGTAGGCATCAGCCAAGCGTCACGCATTTTGACTCCTCTATCGGCTTTAGCACACTCTAAAACCATGAAAACGATAACCATGACGGAAAATTTTCGCAGCCGCCATCTTGGATTTACATTTTAACATCATTATCGGCTTTAACACCCTCGAAAACCATTAAAATGAAACCCATGACAAAAAGCTTGAAAATTTTTGCAGCCGCCATCTTGGATTTACATTTTAACGTCACTATCGGCTATAACACCCTCAAAAACCATGAAAACGACACCCATGACGAAAAGTTTGAAAATTTTGCAGCCACCGTCTTGGATTTACACTTGAACGCCAATATCAGCTTTAAAACTCTCGTAAACCATTAAAACGACACCCATGACAAAAAGTTTGAAAATTTTGCAGCCGCCATCTTGGATTTACATTTTAACGTCACTATCGGCTATAACACCCTCAAAAACTATGAAAACGACACCCATGACGAAAAGTTTGAAAATTTTGCAGCCACCGTCTTGGATTTACATTTTAACGCCACTATCGCCTTTAAAACCCTCGAAAACCATGAAAACGACACCCATGACAAAAAGTTTGAAAATTTTGCAGCCGCCATCTTGGATTTACATTTTAATGTTACTATCAGCTTTAACATCACCGAAAACAATGAAAACGACACCCATAACGAAAAATTAGAAAATATTCGCATCCACCATCTTGGATTTACATTTTAGTATCACTATCGGCTTTAACACTATCGAAAACCAAAAAAACAACACCCATGACGAAAAATTTTAAAATATTCGCAGCCGCCATCTTGGATTTACATTTTAGTGTCACTATCGGCCTTAACACCCTCGAAACCAATGAAAACGACACCCATGACGAAACATTGGAAAATATTCGCAGCCGCCATCTTGGATTTACAGTTTCAGCAGCTTTCATTATGGGACCAACTCTGAAATCACGAAAAAAATTACGATGTTTGATACAAAAGCTCAATACCTACTCGACCAGCTGATTTATTTTTCGTGATTTACGTGTTGATGCCATAGTGAAAGTTGTTCATAGTAGATGATCCCCTGTGAAAATTTAGTGATAAACAAGTTACCCAGTAGGATGGTAAAAAAAATACTTAATTTATCAATTCCGGAATCACGACATTTTGACGATCAATACATAATATACATTCGATCCTATAATCAGAACTCTAAATCTGTGAATCCCGGAATCCGGGATTTTGACTATTTTTGACAATTGTTGATAATTACGCGCGGGCGAAGTCACGGTCACGGAATGGAACAGAAAAAATAACTGACTGTATTGGATCAGCGTCAATAATATCGGGACGAACAGACTGTTTTCAGAATGAAGACAGTATACGATAATATTACACTGTAATTCTGACAAGAGCTTTACCCAATTGAGTAGTTTAATTTTCTTAGTTTTTGAGATCATTTTGAACAGTCTGTTCGTTCCGATATTTTTGACGCTGTCTGTACTCGTATTAGTCATTTGTGAGATGTGACTGTAATGAAATGATTTTGCGCCTCATTAAATAGAGGTAGGTACGCACGGCTACAGATCAAGCTATACATATCCAGTATAAGCTGATCTCGCATTGTATAAGATTACCTTACAATGAGAGGTCAGTGTATACTGGACATGCATAGCTTGATGTGTAGCCGCGTGCACGTTTGCAGTGAGTGTGGGTCTGATTGTCACCGCGTCGCGCTGCACGAATTGTCGTACTTACCGCGCGCCACAATATCCAAATTGTATTTTATTTATTAAACAAAAAGGCATAGCACGTACAAGTTGAAACTTTTGTATGGTAGAAGAGCTTATTATCACGAATATGTGGGCGCAAATTTATAAACTTAAATTCAATATTTCGCTAATTGCAAAGTAAAAATACAATTACTTGTGAAGCATATTACTTAGCTGTTAGAACTTTTGTTGTAAGGTATAACTAATCCCTTTAAGTGTATAGGAAATGATTTGAAAAACTTAAATTTTTTATTGAATGAGTTAAAGGACATTTTCAGATTTCCATTGTTCCACAGTACCTATCTGTTAGCATTTTCAGTAATATATACTTTAGATAGTACTAATTAAGAAACAGTGTAGTATTTTAATTTAAATTTTATATTATTGTTATAACACGAAATAATAGGAAATACCTACTTAATACCTATAGCATAACTCTAAACTGTTAGCATTTTTGTACATAGCAATGAATTCACGAAAGTAATCCACTCCGCGAAAATAAAAAACTTTGGAATTATCGAAGGGCATATTCTTTTGTCTACTGGACTATTAAGTGACGGCTTACTTGCTTCGTGTGTAGATACTCCGCTTTTGTCGTGTACGTGAATCTTATGTGTTATAATGGGGGATATTTCTGTGGTTAAGTTAATTGGGTATTTAGACATTGTTGACTTACAAAAGAAAGTTAGTGCTTTGATTGAAATTATTATTTTTTAATTTGAATATTGTTCTACAGTACGAAACGGTAAGGGGCAGATTGACTTTAGTAGGTGCACCCTACTAATAAATTTTTCTACTATAAAATGTCGGATGTTTGGATGTTTGTTACTCAATCACGCAAAAACGGCTGAATGGATTTGGATAAAATTTGGCACACAGATAGTTTATAACCTGGATTAACACATAAAATACTTTTCATTCCGTTAGTAGGTTCCTGTGGGATAATTTCCACCCTCCACGCGGGCGAAACCGTGGGCAGAAGTTAGTCATTCATATTGAAATTGGCAGAAACATACAAACTAATTCCAAGTTAATATAAATAGGTACTAAAAAGTACTACACCTGTAGGACAATTCTCGTATTTATAAATCTTCAAATTCAAGTCGCAATCTCATGCCAGCGACAATCAAATGTCAAAAATGTAGGTAAACGCTATACAATTTTTGACAGATCGGGACTGAGATGACATTGAGAACGCTGTTAATAAAAATACGAGAATTGCCCCTGTGATGTACGGTAAGATGTGTTTTTATTAATTCAGCCGAGTGCATGCATATACTGTTTCAATTATTAAGTTTGTTCTGTCTGGTGACATTATTTTAAGCATTGGTCTATTTTTAATTTATTTTTGTTGTATAATATCACCACAGACGCATTGAGGGCTTACGTAGGGCAGTACGAGTCGATCGATCAGGTTAAGCTACGCTTGCCGTGGTTGGTCCGTGGATGGGTGACCATCTTTACATACCAAGACCTCGGCGTGCCTCGGAAAGTACGTTTTAAGCCGTTTGCCTGGGCTATCATTTTCGATTCGTGGATCTTTAACAGTCGTTACGGGTGACAACCAGTCTTACAGGGGTAAAGTATTAGCCTGTAACTGGATTGTGGAGGTCAGATATGCAGTCGCTCCATGTAAAAGAATGGTATTCTGGTTACACTGGAAGCGAACCCCAACATAGTTGGAAAAAGGCTCTGATGATGATAATGGTCTTTTACCCTACATAGTACCCGGAAAACATGATTCCGAAGAAATAGATAGTTAGAAGTCCTACATAAAATCTACAACCAAAAAATATTTACAAAGTAATCTATACATACGCGGTAAACTATTACGTCACCACACAGGTAATATCGCGCACAAAATAAATATTTTTCATGCTAGCAGACATTTCCATCCATCATTGTATTGCCCCCAAATCTTCAGGTGAATTTTCCTTAACATGTCTATAAATGATGACCTGGTTCGTATTTTATTTGTACGGCAGCTTTTTTCTATCTTTTTCCTCGTTTTTTGGGAAAGGATACGCAGAAAAATGTTTCGATTAGGTTAAAAAAATATTAAATCAAATTTTGGAAATGATTTGATTTAATATTATTTTGTACGAAGCGTAGTGATTCATTTTCTTCGAAGTAAGGTTAATAATAATAATAAATAATAAATTTTTATTTATAAGTAGTTTGTACATGGCATACATAGCTGTCTTATAAACTAAAATATTAAAGAAAACACCAGTACAACAATAACAAGGGTCATAGGACTCTCTTTTCCTAAACTAGGCAGAAAAACCTGTCTGTATCTTAGGAAAGAGTATCCTTTTATAATGGGTCTTAGTGGCGGTTACTAAATAATTGGTACGTGCAGTGGGCGAACAAAGTACTTATCTTAAATTTAAGGGAGAAAAATAAAAATAAAAAGCGCGTGTGTGTGTGTGTGTGTATGTGTGTTTGGTAGTGTATGTGTGTGTGTGTGTGTGCGTGTGCGCGTGCGCGTGTGCGTCCGTGTGTTAAAGCCTATAGTGTGGGTGTAAACCTATCTCACATTCACTGTACAGTGGTTAAAAGCTCCTCGGTATTACTATATGTTAACGTCTGCAACCAGGAATTAAGTTGGAATAAATAATACATACATACATTAAGTCACGCCTTTTTCCCATGGGAGTAGCCAGAGAATGCAGAACGCCCGCGCCATTTGCTATGATCCTTACATACTCCTTTTGCCTCGTTTACGTTCATACATCTGTCATACACGCACGCTGGGTTGTATGGATCTTGTTACTAATTACCGACAAACATTGCTTGAAATTCCATTACATTAACATTCAAGTTGACGTATAAAATCAAAGTAAAACTGATAATTGCTTACAATAATTATTAAAACCACTTAAGAATTACTGTCCTTAGGGCGCGTTCACTTTTTATGTTGTTCACTATAAAAAAAAACTGGTTAAGAGCGAGTCGGACTCGCGCACCGAGGGTTCCGTACCATCATTTATATGTAATTTTTGTTGATGATTTCTGAAAAACTGCGCTATTTAAAGACATCATTTTATTTTTCCTGTAATCTTTACATAAACTTCTATCACATCATCAATAATTTCAGATTTTTTGCTTTGCAAACTTCGGAGATAAGGTACGGTACGGTATTTTTTTTACATTTTTCATCAAAAGTCGAAAACTATGCGGGCTAAAAAAAAGAAAAAATATGTTTGAGAATGTGCAAACAACACTCTTTCATATGATACCCGACATGCCCTAGTAGCCCCACTTTGAATTTTTAAGGCCCCCTTTTAGTCCCTGTTGCAAAAAAAAACAAATATTTTAATTTCTTTCTTATTTGCAAAATATTTGGGTAAACGCCATCTAAAACTATTCTAAACAAGTTGATAGCATCAGTAGTTCTCGAGATATCCAGCTGTGACAGACAGACAGACAGACAGACAGACTGAGTCACACCATAAGGGTTCCTTTTTTACCATTTTGGTACGGAACCCTAAAAACAAGGTGATCAAGAGAGTTATTAGTAGGAATTGGCAACAAGTAAATTAGGTGGTTTTAGGGCAATTATAATAGACTCACAGTCTATGGCATAGTACTAATAGCTACACGTGGGTTTAACGTAGGCCTTTTCGAATATAAGTATGAATTAATACATACATTATACTCACGCTTTTTTCTTAGTGGGTAGGCAGAAACTACAGAACGCCACCTGCTACGATCCTTACACGGAGAAAAAAATATTCTACTAAATTACCAGAACGACTTGTAAATAGTAATTGATAAGTATGTAGGTATTCGGCAAATGAAAGACGTGGGTCGATAGCAAGCGTATAATGCGAACTGACTGGATACAAGTGTCACCTCTTATATAGTACTGCTGGATCATTTATAAATGTGGGTAACCAAATATATTACAACTCTCCACCCTAAATAATACATATCCATTTAACAAATTCAACAATCACTACAACATAGTACTTACAATACAAATACCTATAGCCGGCAATACAATTTATTAGACACACAATATAAATTACAAATTAACAACTGTAATGCATTAACTGTTATGTAATAACACCACAATAACCATCCTTACGATTTAGAACATTAACACAACTTACAATTTCTCTTATTCATACTTTGCATTAACTAACTTACTTGAACTACTTAACGATTAACATATTTCGGTGGTCTTTTTATACGACAATCTCGTATAGGACGGGTTCGAGCTACTTCCGGAACAGGATTCTCGGGATTAGGAACACTTATACTCGGATCAGGACTGGGAACATTAGATAGAGGAATTGAGCTGACCGCGGATGTGGACGGCAACACATCGACCGCCGCGGTTCGGTCCGGACTACACTCCCCTACGCTCCGAGGGGCCCACGACTCAACCTGTGGCACCTCTGTGCTGACTGAGGCTGGCGTCACCTCCGGCCCATTGGGACGCTCCGCCTCGAGAGAACTCCGTTCTGTCGTACTGGTTGGACAAATCAATGAACTCCGCGATCGCTGTCTTAACTGATCAATATGTCTATGTGTTTCCTTTCCAGATCCATCGACCACCCTATAGTCGGTAGTACCCATTCTCTTTACTATTTGTCCAGGAAGCCATTTTTCGTTACCTCTATACTGCCTCATCCATATTTCGTCCCCTAACTGTAACGAACGTTCCGTACCTAACCTTTGTTGCCGCTCCTGAGCCTTTTTCATTTTATCTTCCCTGTTGGGCCTTAAAGCATCTAATTTTGTACGTAAATTCCTACCTAACATTAGCGCTGCTGGACTTTCCCCGGTAGAACAGTGTTCCGTATTTCGGTAATGTAATAGGAAGGTACTTAAAAATAAATTTATATTTTCTTTTTGTTTAACCGCTTTTTTAATCGTTCTTTTAACAGTACGCACTGCATTTTCAGCGGCCCCATTTGATGCTGGGTGGTATGGAGCAGAGAAGACATGTTCTACGCCATGATCTGTTAAAAATTCTGACAATTCTTTACTCGTGAATGGGGGCCCATTATCGGAAACTATTTGCCTAGGTAAACCCCATCTAGAAAAAACTTCTGTTAGTTTTTCAATAGTAAAACTAGCTGCGGTACTTGGTACGGGGAATACTTCTAACCATTTAGTCCTTGCATCAACCATTACTAAATACATTTTACCAAAAATAGGACCTAGGAAATCTAGATGTACCCTCGCCCATGGTCTAGAGGGCCAGGGCCACGGCGTGACTGCGTGTCGCTGCGGCGCGTCCGCCTCCCCCGCGCACACCGCGCACTCCCGACACGTCGCCTCCACCGCCTCGTCAATGCCCGGCCACCAAACATAGCTCCTGGCTGACGCTTTCGTTTTTACAATGCCCATATGGGGTTCATGTAACTCTCGCAATACCCTGGCTCGACAGCTTTCCGGAATCACTACCCTGTGTCCCCACATGACGCAGCCTAACTCTTCGTACAGTTCCTTACGACGGTTAAAATAGGGTTGTAATTCCCTTATTTCATTATCCGTAGGCCACATATCCCTAATATAACTTAAAACTCTGCTTATCATCGGATCTCTCAAAGTTTGTTGCTTAATTATATTATAGTCTAGTAACAATGCATTTTGTGCGAAATGTAAATAAGTTTGCTCGGGGAGGGTATGTAATGACTCATCGCTACCGCCAGGAACCGGTAATCTCGATAGTCCGTCTGCACCGTTATGTTTTGTATTGACGTATTCTATATCATACGTATATGCTGATAAAATGATCGCCCAACGTTGTAATCTACTCGCCGCCATGGCCGGTACGCCGTGCTTTGGACCAAATATGCTTACTAATGGCTTATGATCAGTTCGCAAAGTAAAGCGTCGGCCATAAACGTACTGATGCAATTTTTTTAAACAAAATACAATTGCTAACGCTTCCCGATCTATCTGAGAATAATGTTTCTCGGCGTCATTCAATGCGCGTGACACATACACCACCGGCCGGTCGCGGCCGTCGGCGCCTGTCTGTGTGAGTACCCCACCTATACCTCGCGCACTGGCGTCGCACGTCAACACTAACGGCTTATCTGGGTTATAATGAACCAACACTTCCGCGCCTGTTAATATTTTTTTAACTTTAATCATCGCTTCCTCACACTGGTCACTCCAATCCCAATTTACGTTTTGTTTTAAAAGTTCATATAGTGGTGACAATATACTACTCAAATTCTTAACAAACTTAGCATAAAAATTCACTAACCCTAAGAAAGAACGCAACTCAGTAATGTCTTTGGGCCTAGGAATTTTGACTATTGCATTTACCTTCTCCGTGTCTACTTTAATACCATCTTTGGATATAACATACCCTAAATATTTGACTTCATCAACCATGAATAGACATTTACTTCTTTTAAGCTTCAGTCCATGATCTTGTAACCTTTGGAACACTTTTTCTAAAGTTTCTAAATGCTTATGTTGTGACCCTGACGTACTTATGATTACGTCATCAAGAAATACTTCTACGCCTGGTATATCACTAAGAAGGTTCGACATAATCCGCTGGAAGATGCCCGGGCTCGACGACAGACCAAAAACTAGTCTATTATATTTAAACAGACCTCTATGTGTATTTATTACTGTTAAATCTCTAGAATCATCCAATTCTATCTGATTATAAGCTTGGGATAAATCAATTTTCGAAAAGAACGTTGCCCCGTTAATACTCACTAACAGATCATCTATCTTGGGTAGCGGATACCTATTGACCAGTAAGACAGGATTTAGAGTGACTTTATAATCAGCACAGATACGGAGTCCACCGTCAGCTTTACGTACCGGTACCAGTGGTGTCGCCCAGTCCGAGCACTCGACGGGCTCGATGATGCCCGCGCGCAACATCGCATCCAGCTCCGCATCGACTTGACCCTTCAGAGCGTATGGCAGCGGCCGCGGCCGGCAGTACACGGGGGTCGCACCCTCCCGCAACTGGAGCGTTGCCTTGCCGCCTGTGTACCGTCCCAATCCGCCGCTGAATAACTCTTTATACCTATTTAACAAAACATTTGCAGTATCAGATTTTGTTTTAACAATATTGCCGTAATTAATAGCTTGCTGAAATGGAGGTATTTTTATTTCCATTTCAGATAACCACTGCCGGCCTAACAAAGAAGTTGTACCTCCATTGATAACAAACAGTTCTAAATGTTTAATTTTATCCTTGTACTGGACCTTCGGCCTTATTACACCTAATGGCTTGATATTGCTGCCATCATAAAACTTTAACACTAAGTTAAATGGCTCAATTGTTCTAGAACTAAAATACCTATCGTATGTTTTTTTACTTATACATGACACCGCAGAGCCTGTATCTATCTCCATCTTGATATGCTGGTCATCAATAAGCAATGATAAGCTTACCGGGGTATATCCGTTCAAACACAGTTGGTGTAACTCTTCCCCTAGCTCGTCCGAACTGGAATCGCCTCCCAGTTCACCCGGCTGCTCGGTCCCAGTCGCTCCGACATGGTTCAACCCGCGCCTCTTCCCTCTTCCTGTGCTCGACCGTGATCCCGGACACACGCGTCTCAAATGTCCAGTCTGCTTGCATTTACTGCATACGAAATGTTTATAGCGGCACTCCTCGGTGGTATGCCCGCGCCAGCCGCACGCCGTGCAGCTCCCAGCGCCTTTGCCCGTGTCCGGCGCAGCGCGATCGCGGCCCCCGCGCTGATCACGCCCACGTTTTGTCCTCAACGCATGTACAGTTGCTGGTACCTCCGCGCCGGCTTTTTGTTCCACCACGGCCGCATCTCGCTCCGCTGCTTCCAACCCACAAGCTAATTTCACTGCCCCTGAGTACGTCAGATTGTCCTCTGCGAATAATCTTTGTCTGATGACGTCACTCCTAACTCCGCACACAAACTGATCTCGCAAATTCTCCTCCAAATTGCCGCCGAACTCACAAGTTTTCGACAGTTTCTTAATTTCGCATAGGTATTGTGTTATGTTCTCGTCGTCCTTCTGCCTTCTTTGACGAAACCGGAACCGTTCTGCCATGACCGCTGGCTTCGGTTGAAGGTGATTTTTCAAAATCGTAACGGCTTTTTCGTACGTTAACTCCGCCGGTTTGCTTGGGCTGCACAACGTGCTCAGTAACTCGTACGTTTGATCACCCACGCCGGTGATCAAAATCGCCAACCACATGTCGTTATCCACCTTATTGACTTTAAAATACATCTCCAACCTTTCCACGTACAAAGTCCAATTTCCGGACGCCACATCGAAGTCTCTTATCTTCCCAATTTTTCCACTCGGCATTTCGTTAAGTATATACAATATAACACGGAACCGAATATGCACAATTTATTTTAGGAAGGCACTATCCCATCCTCGTCGCCACTGATAAGTATGTAGGTATTCGGCAAATGAAAGACGTGGGTCGATAGCAAGCGTATAATGCGAACTGACTGGATACAAGTGTCACCTCTTATATAGTACTGCTGGATCATTTATAAATGTGGGTAACCAAATATATTACAGTAATCTAGTAAAAGAAAAATGTACTCGTATGGTCATGTCTATCAGAATTATTACTATGGTTATTTAATCGCATTTTAAGGAATACTGAAAAAATTTGGTACGGAAGTTTAGTGTAGAAAACATGCTAAACAGTATAAAATTATTAATTCTTATCTTTATCTACCAGAATAATTATTTTTAGTACAAGGCATATTTTTGCCCCTAAAAGTTAGAACACATTTAGAACAAAAACAACGGTTTCCAGTAATATAATCTGATAGGTACGAATTACGATCCCGGGTGTCACCATTGTGTGGATCGCCCGGAGGACACGGTGGAGCATACAGTGGAGGTTTGCCCGGCTTGGGCAGAGCACCGCCGTGTTCTCACGGAGGCGATCGGCGGCGGCGATCTCTCGCGTCCGAGCCTGGTTCAGGCCATGGTGCGGAGCGAGAGTGCATGGGAGGCCGTCACCTCCTTCTGCGAAGCAGTGATGCTCGCGAAGGAGGAGGCGGAACGCGTGAGAGAGAGGCAGCCTCACGCCCACAGTCGCCGCAGGAGACGCCCTGGGCGGCGGGAATTGCGTGGCGATTTCCGGCCACCGTAGGCGCGGGCCTGCGGATGGTGAGCAGCGGGTAGCTCGCCGTCCGGTAAGGACCAGGCCCGAGTCGACGGCGCGTTGTGTTCCACGCGCGCCTCAAAGAGATGCCAGCAAGTGATGGGGTCCAATAGGGCCGACGCCGCTGGGGTCGCGGGTTGTTTTAAGAAGATACCGTGGCCCTGGCATAGGCAACTGAAGGAACACGGGTGGGTTTTAGTCAGTAAAAGTCTGACACGCCCTTCTGCTCCATCCAAAGCGGGAGAAGTTATTTGATGATTTCCCACCCTCAAAAAAATTAGATAAAACAGTAAAAATATTGTTCACTTAAAAGATATTTTGTAATGTCAACAGCGGTTACAGTTATAGTGACTTGATAATGACAACAGTAATGACAACAATTCGTCCGGTTTATATTAAATCTTGCTTTGTGGTGTGGTGTTTTCTTCAAGAAACGTCAGGTGCATAGTACTCACAACAGGCGTTCCGAGTACTACGCACCTGACTTTTCTTAAGAACATCACCAATAAGGTGATCCCGGTAAACCTACCACCCACCTACCTACTACCTACGGGTATGCCTTACCGGTGGTGCCGGTAAGGCATTCCCGGTGGCGTTTCCACTAACATCAGCCTTGTAAATGTTTTGTTAGCCACCAATACGTGAGTCGTGACCAAACCGAACTAAATAAATGTTAAGTAAAAATAAAAGAATCTCTTTGGTTTTCAGTTGCAGTCACTTTCGGCACATTTATTAGTAGTTCCATCAGGCGTAAATAGATACACAACAATGGTATACTCGTATATCTTGGCTCATTAGTGCGTATTCCCACAGCCTTTGTGTCGATACTGAGACACTGCACGCGATCTTGTTCGTCAAGTATGATTGGAGGCATCCTTGCGGGCGTAATGGTAAGGGAGGATACACGCCTTCTTACACATGACATACTTATGTGACGGGCTTGCTTTCTGCGTTTCATCTGTGACGTTTTTATAAAATAAAGCTCCATTTACACGGTGCAAGTTTATTGCCTGTGCATCGCCTCGTCACAGTCTCTTTTAAAGCCCAGACATAATCTTGGTCAGACACGTGAAGACCACGTAGATTGGTGACTGAAATGGTCTTTTGAGGAAAGAACCACACAGATTGAGTGGACTTGTCCAGTCAGTGCACGCATTTGTCAGTAATCGTACAGCTCAACTCAGAACTTAAGGAGCTCAACGATTCGATGAACAATATCAAAGAAAAGTCATTTGGGTAGGCCGCATAAATTACTCAAACTGTCAGACTATGAGAGAAAAGAAAAAAATAAACAATGACCCACGTAGTCTTCACATTCACAATAATTAAACATATAATACTTTACAAAGGAAATGATTCGATGACTGATGCTGGTTAATAGGCCCTGTTTTGTGGTCTTGGAAATCTATCTATCTATCTATATAAATAAAAAGAGAAGTCCTGACTGAGTGACTGATTGACTGACTCACCAACGCCCAGCCCAAACCCTTGGACCTAGAAAGCTGAAATTTTTCACAGAGGTTCCCTTTATAATGTAGACAAGGAATTCTATAATAGTAATAGGCTCGCCCCCTAAAGTCCCTTGTAATTACAAGGGACTTTAACATAACTGACGAAATGTGGGCGTAGTATTTTAACACGCGTTATTTTATTTTGAACTGAAACTTAATAACACTGATTGGTTATGGGGAAAACTTCATTAATTTGTTTTGTTGTTTGTATTTTGTTGTTTATATTTTTCCATACAATGAATAATATAAAAGTAAAGTAAAGTAAAAAAAGTAAAAAAGTTTATTGATTTCTGTAAGTACATGTTTCAAAAAATTTAGTATGACACTGGATCCCGCACTAGGATACCCTGTGTCGCAGGATCCAGTCTCTTTCGACCGATAAAATAATTCAAAAGATATATTTTATGTTAACAAAACAACGGTTTCAGTATAAACTTAATTAAACTTACACTTATATGCGTCTTGAGTCACTCATAAGTGCCATAATCCTTATTTAACTTTAGACCTTCAAAATCTTTGACCCTTAAGAGAATACAGGGTGTGTTTGTGTTCTAATCAAACATTCATAGCCAAACGCACAACAAATGCTTTTCACAGGCGATAAAATATATGTATTGTGTGAACCAAACGACGTTCAATTTAAAATCTTATCGCGGAGAAAGTAAGGTGAAATTTCTTTATCGGGAAAGATTTTAGGCCTATTTTTCATGTACCGAAATATTCGTGGATCTATTATCAAAATGTCAGCTTGTTTATTACTAGCACATATTCACGATAATTAGAGACTTTGTAATATTTTTTTTTTAAATGTCAACTGATAATATGTGATCTACATACGTGTATATTGGATAGTGTATCATTAACCTACTCACGAAATATTGCTTACCAAATCAATCAATCTGCCTAGCCTTTTCCTAACTATGTTGGGGTTCGCCTTCCAGTCTAACCGGATGCAGCTGAAAACCAGTATTTTACGTAGAGCGACTGCCTATCTGACCTCCACAACCCACTTACCGGGTAATACGATACCTCTTGGTAAGACTGGCTGTCAGACTTTCAGGCTTCTGACGACCCGTAACGACTGCCCAATATCCAAGAATGACAGCCGGGACCAACGGCTTAACGTGCTTTCTGAGACACGGCGGGGTTTTGGTATGTAAAGATGTTCACCCATTCATGGACCGACCGCGTCAAGCGTAGCTTAACTTGATCGATCGACCCATGCGGATGTTATTACTTAGCCACGAATCACTCTTATTACTTTCTAAATACCATTATGATATCAACCAATTATAAGTTCTTTATAATGAACTTCAAAATTATAAATCGCGAGATCTTGAGATCGCATTTTTTCGTTACGTATTCGAACAATTTTTGAATAAAAAATACAACTATCGTATATCGTATAGCATTTTGGTTTACATTTCTGCAACAAGCACTAATAGTATCAACCATAGATATGAATAAAGTATATATAAGGGCTTATTTCACTATGTCCGAGTAGCGACTACTCACCGAATAAATTCAAAAATGGAACAGGATTTGAATGAAATTATCTGCCAAGTAAGTTAATAGGAACTTAAATCGTAGGTGGTGAAACAAGCCCTTAATAAATATTGTGTACGAAAAGAGTGTTGTCAATTTTAAAACGTTCGAATTAGGATACGTTGTCTCCGCATGTTTGAGGCCTCAGAACATTTTGTAAGAGCGTTTTTCAGGTTCTTTAGATTTTTTGCCTGTGGTTTGTGCTACAAATCATACGATTCAGACTGGAAAAGGATGACGTCACAAGAGCAGTTTTTTTTGTCTGTGTTTTGTGCTACAACTTCAAATCATACGAATCTTAATAAGGGTTAGAACAGACTGGAAAAATGGCCTCATAGAGTAACTCAATTAGAGGTGTAATGGACATGAGGAGACCTTTTTCCTGTTGTCATATTACGAAGGATAGCAAAAGAAACCGAATATAGAAATAAAGAAAAGCTTATGATTGAAAAACCAATGCAATGGAAAGCGTTCACCAATTAACTAAATAATTGTACTCCATTTGCAATAAGATTAGACGTTTAAACAAACCTTTTTTACAATCCGTTCAACCGATTTTGACTTCTAATGCGTTGGTGGCATGACAAATAGCAGCTGCAGTAAACAATTGGTATTGTTACTACTTTTTTGCCTTTAACACCATCCTTAAGCCTACGGGATAAAAGTCAAAATCGGTTGAATGGACTGTAAAAAAGGTTTCTTTAAATGTCTAATCTTATTGCAAATGGAGTTTAACAACCTTTACCTTGCAACGTGCAACATGCCTAATATGAACATAATTATTTAACTTTATTATCATACTGTTTTTAAACAGCTCCCGCGTAAAGCCATAATTAAGCTTACTAGGCTCATAAATGCTGCATTCGTGCTAAAACATGTTCCTGAGCCATGGAAAGTTGCTGAAGTGATAATGATTGCAAAGCCCGGTAAACCACCTCACGAAGCATCATCATATAGGCCCATTTCCCTGTTGCCTATACTTTCAAAGCTATTTGAAAAATTGCTTTTAAAACGCCTAAAACCAATGATAAACGAGAAAAACCTGATCCCTGACCATCAGTTTGGTTTCAGAGAGAAACACTCAACAATAGACCAAGTACATAGAATTACCAACATCATTGAGAGAACGCTTGAAGATAAAAAAGTCTGCTCCACTGTGTTTCTAGATGTAGCACAAGCTTTTGATAGAGTTTGGCATAAGGGTTTGATATACAAGCTAAGATTAATGTTGCCCAATGATTTTGCCGATATCTTGCAATCATACATTACAGATAGAATGTTTCGAGTAAGGCACGAGGATGCCTTTTCCGAGTTAAAAATTATTAAAGCTGGCGTGCCTCAAGGTAGTGTGCTGGGGCCAGTCCTCTACCTGTTGTACACGTATGATATACCAGAGCTGGAAAATAATACTATTGCAACCTTTGCGGATGACACTGCCATTATGGCTACAGGGTCATGCCATACGGAAGTAATTGAAAAGGTACAAATCGCTGTAAATAAAGTTCATGACTGGGCACAAAAATGGAGAATCAAGTTGAATGAATCGAAGTCACTCCACATTGATTTCACCAACAGGAATTGTGATTACCACCCAATCTTCATAAATGGTCAACAAGTGCCATACGTAAATACAGCCAAATATCTTGGCATAACGCTTGATGCGAAACTGCGCTGGAAAGCGCACGTTAAAAAGAAAAGACAGGAACTAGACATGCGTTTTAAAAGCATGTATTGGTTGATTGGACGGAATTCCTGCCTATCGATACACAATAAAATTTTATTATATAAGCATATTCTTATGCCAATATGGACATATGGCATCCAACTGTGGGGCTGTACTAAACCGACCAACATCAAAATTATTCAAACATTCCAGAATAAGGTACTCAGGAGTATTGTTGATGCGCCCTGGTATATAAGAAATGACGACCTCCATCGTGACCTAAAAATGGAACCCGTCACCAACATAATCAAAAAATTTGCTGAGGCCCATGAACACCGTCTCCACCAACATGTGAACATCGAGGCAATTCAGCTGTTAGACCAGACAAATATAGTGCGAAGACTAAAACGAACAAAACCTTTTGAGTTAGTGTAGTGTAAAAAGTGTAGAAATAATAGTGACAATGACACTCATATAACACATGAACAAAGTGTTTATAATATTATATCAGACTCTAAGAAAGTGGAACGGACTTGTGTAAAGTACAACTAACACTATTCTAAGTTTTAAAATAATTATCACGTAAAAAATTAAGTTAGATTAAAATTGCTTATTAGTCTTGTAGGCTAGATTGTAATTAATTATTAAGAACCTGGTTCTTTTTAATAAAGGATAAAAAAAAAAAAAATACTGTTTTAAATCCATATAATATCCACTAAGTATATTAGACATCTTAGACTAAACTTATGTCCAAAAGACTAGTAATTTTCAGTACGTCAAACTAATTGCAATTTATTTTATTAATTTAGTAGCTGCGCCCCGCGGTTTCACCAGCCTAGACCGGGATAAAAAACCGGTCAAGAGCGAGTCGGACTCGCGCACCGAGGGTTCCGTTCCAATTTCTGAAAAAGTGTGCTACTTAGAGACATCGTTTTATTTTTCCTGTTATCTTTACATAAACTTCTATCACATATATCATTCAGATTTTTCTCTTTGCAAACTTCGGAGATAAGGGGGGGAACGGTATTTTTTTTAACATTTTTCATCAGAAGTCGAAAACTATGCGGCCTAAAAAAAATAAAAAATAGTTTGAGAATGTGCAAACAGCGCTCTTTCATATGATACCCCACATGCCCTAGTAGCCCCACTTTAAATTTTTAAGACTCCCTTTCAGTCCCTGTTGCAAAAAAACATAAATATTTTTATTTATTTATAATTTGCAAAATAGTTGGGTAAACGACATCTAAAACTATTCCAAATTTCAAGTTGATAGCATCAGTAGTTCCTGAGATATCCAGCTGTGACAGACAGACAGACAGACAGATAGACAGACTGAGTGACACCATAAGGGTTCCTTTTTTACCATTTTGGTATGGAACCCTAAAAAGTAGCCTTTGTGTTAATCTAGGGTACAAGCTATCTACATACCAAATTTCATCTAAATTGGTTTAGCCGTTTGAGCGTGAAGAAGTAACAAACATACAAACACACACAAACTTTCGCCTTTATAATATTAGTGTGATGTCAAGTCGTTGGCTACACATTCGTCACAAGTACTTATTCAACACTCCTTACACTATAAGGCTTTCCAAGCAACATATTTTACACTGTATACAATTACAAACGCCATTTACAAAGTCCCCTTGTAATTTCCACGACGGTCATAAAACAAGCAGAAATACTTGCACAGCCTTATTTCAAAGTCGTCATTCCTTTGTACATAGACACTTTTACTGCACACCATTCAGCTTCACGCAAGAAATCCAAACATACTTTGTGACACAAAACGGAATAGGCAAAAATGACACATTCCTATTCAGGCAAAAGTCGCAATGTGTAAGGGTTTGAACGATAACCTTTTCATGACGTAGTGAGTCTACGGCGTAGCTGTGTGCTACGCGCTACGCTCCAGTTTGCTACGAGACCCGCAGCGGGGAGGACGTTTCGTAGTTCAGTTTCGTAGCGCTACGATGCGATGTTCGCGGTTATAACTTGTGTTCGCTTTTCTTAAATGAATGGTCGCGGTTTTTAAATGAAAGGAGTCTTTTAAAAAGTGTGTAGTGAACAGTGGTGTTTTGACATTTGTATAAAGCTTTTTGTTCATAATTTTTGTGTGAGTTGTAGAATTTGGCGTGTTCTTTTTTCTGAAACAGATGTGTGAAAATCTTTAGGTGATATTTTCTTATTACACTTGTTAAGATATATGTGGTGGTCTTTGTAACGGTGAAATAGAGAACGCGCTTTGTTCCAGACATGGGAACTGAGTTCTAGGTCTTACTTTCCTATTAAATAACTTGCGGGTAGAAGCAATTTAACTTTTTGGGGTACTCAGAGTTTCATTGTTCAGAGTTCAGGACTTAGTCTCTAGAGTTTGTCTGAAGTCTCGATAACAGATGATCAATATTGTAATATAAATATTTGAATAGCTGTAAGTCTATTGTAGATATTCGAAGAAATTATAACGGTTACAATAAAACAAAGGCTCCATTTAAAGTACTTTTAATTGGGGAAGACCAATTATTCACCTGTAGACACTAGAATAATTATCTGTTGAGCATACTATAGTATTAAGTGTAGTATTTAGACTGTATCAAGAAACTAATAATGTTGAGAGAGAGTGTTGAGTTAACATAAAAATATCAGTCAAATTGTGCTTTCTTTCAAAATGCTACAAAAACTCTAGCCAACATTTAATTTCCAGCCAAACAGACTGAACATCTGAAACACCTGGACACACAATTACATAGTCAACATAAATTTTAACTTAAAAAAAAACACCAGATTTCACGAACTTCCATTTAAAAATATAGAAGTCGACACGTACGCAAACACGCGGCGTTCGCGTAAAAAAACAAATGAAAGGGTGAAGAGATTAAATGAATCGTGACCGAAATAAATGAACATTTAAATGAAAGAACACAGAGTGACTCTGAGTGTAAAATGTACTGTTTTGGGTGAAATCGTGTGAATAGTTTATGAAAACGGAATGAAGAACGGCAAGACGTACTTTTGGTCGATGCTACAGGCCTTAGCTTTGTTACCTACGATGGCGTTGAAAGGTAAGCTTTTGAATAAGTTATTACTTAGAATATGTACAAAAATAAACTTTCATTACATGGGTAAGTATTTTACAAAAACAGCGGCGAAAGGACATTATTGTTTTTTAAGTATAAGTCTGTAACTCATCCGTAGCTCAATCAATCTGCCTAGCCTTTTCCAAACTACGTTAGGATCGGCTTCCAGTCTAACCGAATGCAGCTGAGTACCAGAATTTCATTTGGAGCGAATGCCTCCTCAACCCAGGTAACACGACACCCCTTGGTAGGACTAGTTATCAGACTTTTGGTCTTCTGACTACTCGTAACGACTGTCAAAGATCTAAGAATGACAGCCGGGACCAACGTCTTAACGTGCTTGCCGAGGCACGATTACTCATCCATAGCTAGCCTACTAATATTATAAATTTAAAAGTAACTCTGTATGTCTGTCATCTTTTCACGCATATAGAACTGAGCCGAACGTTTTTAAAGACGGTTAGGTAGACAGGACCTCGAAAAGAACATACATAGGCTTCTTTTCATCTTGGATTTCCATCATCTTCCTGCCCTTATCCCATGTTACTTGGGGTCGGCGCAACACGTTTTCTTCTTCCATTCTCCCCTGGCAACCACCACGCTATCATTCACTACCTTCTCTTTCATATTCTTCCTCACACAATCCATCCATCTTTTCTTTGGGCTTCCTCTCCCTCTCCATCCATCAATATGTGTATTCATCACTCGTTTAGTCATATGCCTTTCCTTCCTCCTCATCACATGTCCTTACCAAGCCAAACGATTTCCTTTCAACTTTTCTGTCACTGGATATTTTGTATTAAAAAACCGGTCAAGAGCGAGAATTCCGTTTCGATTTGTGAAATGGTGTGCTATTTAGAGACGTTGTTTTATTTTTCTTGTAATATTTACATAAACTTCTATCATATCGCAAACTTCGGAGATAAGAGGAACGGTTTTTTTACATTTTTCATCAAGAGTCCAAAACTATACAGCCTAAAAAAAAGGAAAAAAGGTTTGAGAATGTGCAAACAGCGCTCTTTCATATGATAACCCCATAGCCTCACTTCGAATTTTTAAGACCCCTTTCATACCTGTTGCAAAAAAAAAATCTTATTTGCAAAATAATAGGGCAAACGTCATCTAAAACTGTTCTTAACAATTTGATAGCATTAGTAGCTCTAGAGATATACAGCTGTGACAGACAGACTGAGTCGCACCATAAGGGTTCCTTTTCACCATTTTGGTACGGAACCCTAAAAATGATGAAATACAAAATACACGCACCAGAGTCGCGGGCAACAGCTAGTTTGTCTTATAAGTATGTACTTTTATTTCTAATAAGTGCTACTTTGGTACACAAAAAAAACTCTAAACCTCAACTAGTCAATTTGCCTAGCCTTTTCCCAACTATGTTGGGATCGGCTTCCAGTCTAACCGGATGCAGCTGAATACCAGTATTATACGTGGAGCGACTGCCTATCTTACCTCCACAACCCAGTACCTGGGTAATACGATACCCCTTGGTAAGACTGGTTGTCAGACATTCGGGCTTCTGACGACCCCTAACGACTGTTAAAGATCCATGAATAACAGCCGGGACCAATGGCTTAACGTGCTTTCCGAGGCACGGAGAAGTCTCGGTAGGTATGTAAAGATGGTCACCCATCATCTGGTACCAACCCCGGCAAGCGTAGCTTGTCAAAATTCTCAACTAGTACTGCCTTAAATGCTGCCCTGGGCAGGTGAATTACTTATCACAGTGAGATGTTATCAGTGCCAGACTGTTCCCTGTTTTGTTTATCCTGATACTACTGTTTTCCCTACTCTTTAACTACCTACCTGGTATAATTCCTGAGTTGTCTTTTACAACGCTCAAGGGAGTGCTTTAGAAGATAGTGAACATAAGTAGATATACTATGTATATGTATGTTTAAACTGTAGGTCTAGCTTTCTATGGATGAATGTTAGTATTTGATACGACGTCGGTATCTACATGAAAATATCTAGCAGAAAATATCTTTATTTGTATTTGTGACAGTTAAATAGTGAAATTTAAATTTCCTTGTCAAAACTGGCAAAGCAATCACGACACAAAGTCTTTGTTTACTTAAATCTATACCTATTTAATAAAATAATCCCTATTTCCCTTGGTCATCGCATCACGCGTGAATGGATGAAGCAGTTTCGTTAATTCTTTTTTGTTGTGTTTATTATTGTCAGGAGAAGGTTCTTATCAAAGAAAAAATTAAGAAAATTTCGCAGAAAATTGGAAAATTTCAGAAAACTTAACGACTATTTTAACTTCACGCGTTTACATTAGAATATTCATAGCTAAGGCAGGACAACGTCTGTCGGGTCAGCTAGTTAATAAATAAATGGGTGATGAAAATACCTACAATTCCAAAGCGCCATAGTCAAATAAGAAACTAAATAATAACATTAACATTAAGCAAGTTTGTAGTAAGTAATGTATTGTGTTCGTAGACATTTAATTACAAAATAATGGATTGTTTCTTGTCTACCAAACTAACTAGAAAGCCAGCTGCGTTAGTGAACAAATGTAATATTTTACGTTTTTTGTCAGGAATGTTTCAAGAAATTTCCCAAGAAATACAGCTTAGTATTTTTAGTATTGTCAGACTGAAGTTTTTTTTAATGATTCTCATAAAACAATCTCTTAAAATCTTTCCAAAAATTTATTTCACTTAAGCGTCCATGAAGTATTATATTTTTAGGGTTCCGTACCAAAATGGTAAAAAAGGAACGCTTAGGGTGTGACTCAGTCTGTCTGTCTGTCTGTCTGTCTGTCTGTCACAGCAGGATATCTCAAGAACTACTAATGCTATCAACTTGAAATTTGGAACAGTTTTAGATGACGTTTACCCAAGTATTTTGCAAATAAGAAAGAAGTAAAAATATTTATGTTTTTTTTTTTGTAACATGGACTGAAAAGGGGTCTTAAAAATGCAAAGTGGGGCATGTGGGGCATGTGGGGTATATGAAAGAGCGCTGTTTGCATATTCTCAATTTTTTTTTATTTTTTTTAGGCCGCATAGTTTTTGACTTTTGACGAAAAATATAAAAAAATTACCGTTCCCCCCTTATCTCCGAAGTTTGCAAAGATAAAAATCTGAAATTATTCTATGTTATAGAAGTTTATGTAAAGATTACAGGAAAAATAAAACGATGTCTCTAAATAGCACACTTCTTCAGAAATCGGGACAGAACCTTCGGTGCGCGAGTCCGACTCGCTCTTGACCGGTTTTTTTTCTTCATGGTTGCCTGTCAATAAATAAGGAACTTCATAGGCTGCTTATGTCAGGAGTAACATAAATTTTTGGAACGAGTATAACAATAATATCTACTTATTTCGGTACGAAATATTTTAAACGAAAGAGACGGTGTCTTCATTAGAAAGTAAAATCATAATTTCCATAGGTTTTTATTTGCTCATCCATAGTTATGTACAGTCGTGTGAGGAGGAGCTCGTGGCTAAGTGATAACAGCCGCACGGATCGATCCGTCAGGTTAAGCTACGCTTGCCGGGGTTGGTCAGTGGATGGGTGACCATCTTTACATACCGAGATTCCTCCGTGCCTCGGAAAGCACGTTAAGCCGTTGGTCCCGGCTGTTATTCGTGGATCTTTGACAGTCGTTACGGGTCGTCAGAAGCCCGAAAGTCTGACAACCAGTCTTACCAAGGCGTATCGTATTACCCAGTAACTGGGTTGTGGACGTCAGATAGGCAGTCGCTCCATGTAAAATACTGGTATTCAGCTGCATCCGGTTAGACTGGAAGCCGACCCCAACATAGTTGGGGAAAAGGCTAGGCAGATTGAGTTATGTACAGTCAAATAAGCTATTTGGTATACAGGCAAAAATATTCATCTTTCTACTTGACTACACTACCAATATTAGTTTTTATTGTGTGCGTAATCCTACTAATACTATAAACGCGAAAGTATGTGAGGATGGATGATGGATGCTTGTTACTCTTTCATGCAAAAACGACGGAACGGATTTTGATAAAATTTGGCACACATATCTATAGATTGTAATCTGGATTAACGCACAAAATACTTTTTAACCCGATATTCTTACGGGTTAGAGACTTACGCGGGTGATATCACGGGGCGCTGCTAGTAACTTTATAATCTAACTAGCTGCCCCTCGGTTTCACCCGCGTAGACCGGAATAAAAATTAGCTTATGTGTTAAACCAGGGTATAAGCTATCTACACACCAAATTTAATCCAAATCGGTCCAGCCGTTTGAGCGTGAAGAAGTATTAAACATACACACACACACTCACAAACTTTCACCTTTATAATATCACACTCACAGCAGTGTTTAAAAGTAGTGCAAGTTAGCTGCCTTTATGCCAAACAGCTTTTGACAGTACCAATGTAGTAGAATTTCTTGTTCACCTTCTATTTCACGAACAAAACCACAGCAAAAGGCCAGTTTAAAGCTACACTAAACTTATTCATTAACGCCAGGCTGGGTAGGCAGTTAAAATTCATATCTTATTAACTTAACTTAGCACCACTTACCAACTTACTTCTAACTTAGTGGGGCTTAATTAGAAGATAAACCGTAACGTTTATAAGTGCTTCATAATTTTTGGATTTTATTTAATGGATTTTTGGTGAATTTGTTATGATTATTGTGCATACTTAATAAATTTATGTTAACAGCTTTAAGTTAGATAATTAAATGTCTCATAAAGTTATATTAAACGTTATTAAAGATTTACGCGTAGCATAATCAGCCTATAACGTTCCCACTGTTGGGATACTGGCATCCTCTGTTCGAGAGGGAGTGGGCTTTAATCTACCACGCGGGCTCAGTGCAGGTTGGTAGATGTCACATGTTTTCGAATTTTTGGCTCTAGGACATGTCGGTTTCTTCGCGATGTTTTGAGAGCAGTGATGATGATATAAATTACACAAAATAAAGCGCCTGCCTGGGTTCAAACCCACGACTTAGATACATACAATTTGGTAAGTCGGAACCGGTTACCACTATGCCACCACTGTTCTTCGCACTTACGCAGAATATGAACTAAATTGGGACTATTGCTGAGCATGAGGTTCGATTCTCAGGTTTTGCAAAGTGTTATTGAGATTTTTGATCTGGATTTTTTCAGTAGCAGCCTTTTTTTCGTTTTTTTTTTTTGTGGTTGGGAAATCATCAAATGACTTCTCCCGTTCTGGGCTCTGGGTGGAGTGGGACGTAGTTTCAGACTTTTACTGACTAAAGCTCACACGTGTTCCTTCAGTTGCCTGTGCCAGGGCCACGGTATCTCTTTCGAAAAACCCGCGACACCGGTGGCATCGGCCCTATTGGACGCCATCATTGCTGACATCTCTTTGAGGCGCGTAGAACACTACGCGCCGTCGACCCGGGCCTGGACCTTACCGGACGGCGAGCTACCCACTACTCGCCGTCCGCAAGCCCGCTTCGGTGGCCGGGAATCGGCTATTGATTCCCGCCGCCCAGGGCGTCTCCTGCGGCGACTAAGGGCGTGAGGTTGCCTCTCCCTCACGCGTTCCGCCTCCTCCTGTGCGAGCATTACTGCTACGCAGAAGGAAGTGACGGCTTCACATGCACTCTCGCTCCGTACCATGGCCTGGACCAAGTTCGGACGCAAGAGATCGCCGCCGCCGATCGCTTCCGCGAGAACACGGTGATACTCCGCCCAAGCCTGGCAGACCTCCACTGTATGCTCCACCGTGTCCTCCTGGAGCCTGGAGTCTGGATTTATGCCCAGTTAATGGCAACAGGCTTGCCCTCTATTACATGGGACTTAAACATAGGTAACTGGTGAAATGTGGGTGCACGTCTACAGATCAAGCTATACATTTCCAGTATAAGCTGATCTCGCATTGTATAGGATTTCCTTACAGTGAAGGGTCAGTGTAAACTGGGAATGCTTGATGTGTAGCTGTGTGTACTATTAGGCATACCTCTACCCAACCCTTCGGGGAAATAATGTTAAGAACTAATAAAAGTATGTAAAAAAATACGTTACTCTTCAAATATATTTGAAGCTTCTTTATGCTACGTATGTAAAAGTTTTTTTGAGGTTGCGTGGGAATGTACAATCAGCGTCAAAAATATCGGGATGAACACACTTTTTAAAATGATCTCAAGAAAATTAAACTTTATCTCAATTTCTTGTCAGAACGACAGTTGTCGTGTACTCTCTTCATTCTGAAACATTCCTTGTGTTATTGAGTTAATATTTCATTTTCAAAGTTGTTTAGATCATTTTGTTCGTGAACAGTCTGTTTGTCCCGATATTATTGACGCTGACTGTACTGAAATTATGTCAATAGGATACTCTATATTTATGTTATCAAATATTCATCCACGAGTTCTTTTACTAACAAAAATAGCAAAATAATACGAATGTATATTTTGTAGTATCTAAAAAAATAATTGCGAATATGAGGGAAAGATATCACACTAAAATTTCGCAAATCCTATTTTTGCAATATTCCGAACGGACAAAAATGAAAATGAATAATTGTTAGTAAAAAATACATAGAGATTTTTCAAAATATTCACCCATTTACAGCCACAAAAGTGTAAAAATATTGTGCCACTTTCTGTTTACCCAATAAATGTAGAAACATGAGTGCCAAACAACAATGAACGGTTCAATTCACAGTTAGGCGGTTAAACGCCTGACGGAGTCGATCGAGCAAATAGTACGCGGGAATAAATCGTGCGAACCAATGCCAAATGTAACTGTGCTTATTGAGGAACGTTTACACTGGCTGAGGACTAAACAACATGATCAATCTGCCTAGCCTTTTCCCAACTATGTTGGGGTCGGCTTGCAGTCTAACCGGATGCAGCTGAATACCAGTATTTTACGTGGAGCGACTGCCTGTCTGACCTCCACAACCCAGTAACTGGGTAATACGATACCCCTTGGTAAGACTGGTTGTCAGACTTTCGGGCTTCTGACGACCCGTAACGACTGTCAAAGATTCACGAATAACAGCCGGGACCAACGGCTTAACGTGCTTTCCGAGGCACGGAGGAATCTCGTTATGTAAAGATGGTCACCCATCCACTGACCAACCCCGGCAAGCGTAGCTTAACCTGACGGATCGACCCTTGTGGCTGTTATTACTTAGCCACGAGCTCCTCAAGGACTAAACAACATGATTAGGGTAAAATTATTTCTGTAGATATCATTATTAAGTGTTCAGCTTCAGTAAGGTCAAAGTCAAAGTCAAATAATTTATTTCAAATAGGCATTTTAAGGCACTTTTAAACGTCAAAATTTACAAAAAAAAAAATTAGAATTGATTCTAGTCGCCTGGAACCATTATAGGATCACTTCGTTGTCCGTCTGTCTGTCTGTCTGTCTATCAGTCTGTCAGTCTGTCAAGACCCTTTTTCTCAGGAACGCCTACAGGTATCAAGTTGAAATTAATATCAAATACGTAGGTCCATGGTCCCTTTGAGTTCTAAAAAAATCTAGCTTCTATGTCAATGTAATAAAAAAATACGGCCATTTATGTGACATATTAAGATACTTGCAAGTAAATCAAAACCTGTAGGGTACTTCCCGGTGACCTAGAATAATGAAATTTGGCAAGAAGCAAAGTCTCACAGCACAAGTAAAGGAAAAAAATAATAATTTAAAAAATTAAAAACACGACTACCCTGCCATAAAACGAACTAAAAAGTAAAAAACAAGTTGTATTCCCTGACTAAACGGATAAATAAAATCATTGCAGTCGGGGGACCATTCTGTGAAACACTTTTTAATTTAAGAGGTCCCCCGGACGGATAAATAAAATTTTCATTGTAGTCAATGAAAATTTTATTTATCCGTTTAGTCAGGGAATACAACTTGTTTTTTACTTTTTAGTTCGTTTTGTGGCAGAGTAGTCGTGTTTTGAATTTTTTCAATTATTTATTTTTATTTTATACATTTTAGTGACAATGTAGACATTCGCAGTCCGAAATTTTTGTTTGGACGGCACTTTCAGATTTGGACCAAAAATGTATGAAACGTGGTTGATGTCTGTTATGCTAATAAATTATATCTTATTTTTTTGTGTGTACCTTCAATTTGATACCCATATTGTAATAATTGAAGAAAAAAATTTTTTTTTTCACCTTTCAAAATGGAGTCATACTGCCGAAATATTGATTTAAAAAAAAATAGCACTGTCACTCGGGATGATGTAAGGATTCTAACGATACCCCATACATCCAAATCTGTTCAGGCATTTAAAAGTTATGGTGGAATAAAGAAACTCACATACATACAAACATACATCAACCCAGAAAACATTACACCCCTTTAGGGCAGTCGTGTAAAAAACATTACACCCCTTTGGGGCAGTCGTGTAAAAAGTCCGAAATTTGTTAATTTGTAATGTTATTACATAATAAAAAAAAATAGGATTACACACGGCTACACATCAAGCTATACATTTCCAGTTTACACTAACCTCTCACTGTAAGGAAATCCTATACAAAGCGAGATCAGCTTATACTGGAAATGTATATCAGCTGTAGCCGTGCGTACAATGTTAAGTTTGTTTTTGGATAAATTCTTTTAAACTACGGAACCCTTCATTGTGCGTGGTACGACACGCACTCGGCCGGTTTTTTTTTAGTGAACTTATTTTTTTTTACATGCACGTGTTTCTGTGACCAAATTCCAATGATAAATGATAAATGATTTATTTCTGTAAGTAGGTTTCTGTAAGTAGGTTTGTACAAACACTTTTACACGTCAAGCATATTTTTTTTAAAACTAGATGAGCTCGACGTTTCCTATCGGACTACTCTGAGAAGAAACGCCGAAACAAACTCAGAGGTCACAGTCTCTTTTAAAGTCCAGACATAATCTTGGTCAGATCATGTGAAGACCATGTAGATTGCAGTCTGAAATGGTCTTTTGAGGAAAGAAAGAACCACACAGATTGAGTGGACCTGTCCAGTCAGTGCACGCATTTGTCAGTAATCGTGCAGCTCAAAACTTAAGGAGCTTAACGATTCCACGAACAATACCAAAGAAAAGACATTTGGGTAGGCCGCATAAATTACTCAAACTGTCAGACTATGACTAAAACTAAGAAAAGGATAAAATAAATAAAAAACAATGATCCACGTAGTCTTCACATTTACAATAATTAAAATAGTATAAGTAATACTTTACAAAGTAAATATTCATGTCATTTTAATCTTTCTTTCTGAATACCAGTTCATGTTTGCTGTTTGTAGTGGTGGCCTGTACCGTGGTACAGGGCTACCTATACTAAGGGGCACTACATATGGGGTATCGTTTTGCATTCTCGACAAACAGGGTGTGATACAGAATATCAAACCGAACAACTTTCTCCATGGGACCAACATCGTAATCGCGAAAAATTTCAACTATCCCATAGAAAACTTCAATACCTACCTTACTCGACGCAAATGTATGGGACGGCTGATTATTTTTTTCACGATTAAGATGTTGGTGCCAGTGAGAAAGTTGCTTACTTTTTATACTGGTCTACGCGGGTGAAACCGCGGGGCGCAGCTAGTTTGAATATATACAAAACTTGTGTTAATAATGAAGGCTTAAGACTATATAAGGAGCACCTCACTTTGCACTAGCTTGACTTTGTGCTGTCCTGTGGTACTTGTCCGCGGAAGCGACGGAACACCACGAGCTGCGGCCAAAAGTCTTCTTCCATGACGAGGGGCAGATGAACAGTTCGGTACTCGCACCACGAACGCCTTGAAGCTAACTTTGCGGCTTGACTCCAGTAACTTTACCCTCACTCCCCAATCTCCCCACACCCACACTGAATATTTTTTCCCCACTTCATCCAGTAATACTGTCATCTGACGTGTAATAGCACGTCCTTTCGATATACATCATATTGGAAGTGACAGCGGGTGATACTTATTGCCTCACTCTCCTCACTCCAGCAATACGCACGTTCAGACCTGTTATAAATGTATGGTTGCACGTGTTTTCCTTAATCGTTATATTGTGTTACAAACCATTGTTACATTGTGAGCAGGTGCTTAGGAATTAATGGTAACGCTTTGGTTAATGTACGGTTCTCTGTGTAAAGTTGGTTATTTCATATTTTGTGGTTGTTTCAAGCTTGTGTTTTCTGCTAGAGATTTTGGCGTAAAAACTTTTTGTTTTTTTTTTTATTATTTGCATGATTAAAAGCAGCGTTAGTCGGATCCTAAGAAAAATCAGGCGGAAGTAGAATATTATATGATTATAATCGAGTTATTTAGTGAGTGTTGAGAGTAAAATTTTCTAAGATGTTCTTCTATATTCTATACATATTATAAATTAATGTCGCTTATCGTGTCAGTCTTTGTGGCCGCATTGTTCTTCTAAACAACAGACTCACCCCTTTTAAGTAACTTTAAAAAAAAAACGACATCCAAAAAAAGCACTACCAAGTGAAAAATAACTTTAATTTCGGAAGTCGGTGTCTTTGGATCTGTATTTTAGTTTTTACTACCGACTTCCGAAATTAAAGCTATTAAGTATTTACTTTGTAGTGTTTTTTTGTTTTTTTTTTTACAACTAAAAAGGGCACAGGCCTCCTCTCTGTGAGAGGGAGTGGGCCGTAATCCCCCACGCGGGCCCAGTGCGGATTGGTAGATTCGTCGGTCTTCGAATTTTTGGTTCTAGGACAAACCGGTTTCCTCAGGATATTTTTCTTCACCATTTTGAAAGCAAAATAACATAGTTATTATGCCTCCTCTTTTTTTGAAGTCGATTAAAAATAAGGGTGCACACCTCTGCTTACACCTGCGAATAAAGTCGTCATGTTCTGCTACATTTACTTCCTCACCTCGAACCTCGGCCTACTTCAATACAGGGTGAAATTGAATAGATGCGACAAAATTTAAGGGGGTGTTCTACGCATCAATATGAACAACTTTTACTATGGGACCAAAACCTGAAATCGCGAAAAAAAAATCAGCTGTTCAGTACATTTTGACGAATTATGCGAACATTAAATGCACTGAACAGCAGATTTTTTTTTCGCGATTTCAGGTTTGGTCCCATAGTAAAAGTTGTTCATATTGATGCGTAGAACACCCCCTTAAATTTTGTCGCATCTATTCAATTTCACCCTGTATACATGCTCCTTTACACAAGTCAAGGCGTTTTTGTGTGAAGCCCATGCATTAGCATTCGGTGACAGGTGCGAACTGCCGCGGTGCCGCCACACCAACACACCACACCCGCCTTGCCCATTTTATGTTTCTTATTTTATTGTTGTTTTAAAGCTTTTTTTTTATCGTTCACATTTATAAACAGGAGGTTGGAGCATCGTAAATTGATGGATGACTAAGTTTTGTTATTTTTGGAGTTTTGTTTTTTAGTTTTTTTTTTGGGTTTATTACAACTATTGGGCCTTAGTGATGGGTGTAGTGGGAGAAAGAATTGAAAACAAACTATAACATTATTCAAAGATGCAAGAATTTTGTTCAATTGTGAATTAAGGCTATGTCAATAAGGATAGCTAGACCAGTAAGCTCCTTCACGCCAACAATACCAACAAGACACCTATTGCATGACCATTGCTCTAAACTTGTACAGTCAATAAGTTAATTTTCTAATATCGTTTTCACATGTATAATTTCAACATGAATGATGTAACCAATATTTTGTAACCATATTTTGATTTAAAAGAGTGTCCGTGGAGTTTCTTGCCCGTTCTTCTCCATAGATCAACGTTTTGGAATGGGCAACTAGCTTCAACTTTCTGACTTACCTACTGACCGACTCTTTGACAATTCAAAAGTGCCTGTAATTGGTTTGATTGAAATAAATGCTTTGAGTTTGAGTTTGAGTTTGAATAGTACATGCAAAAGACTAATGAAAAACGTCAACTTTTAGATGCATACTATAAGCTTGTTGTAGGTACTAACTAATTTCCAAATCTTAATTTTATAATAAAATATGGTCCATTATTTCATAAGTTTTAACATATAAATTAAATTTTTAAATGTTAAAATATGAAAAGCATAAAAATATAAAAAATTGTAGCCCACCGGTATCGGGAATAGGGTCCAAGCTAACGGTGGTCAGGGCTGCTGAGAGAGGAACCTCCTAACAATACGCGCCGTGTCCAGAAGTACCGCTTTCTGGATCAAGCCCTTGATCCAGCTGCTAACGAGAGCCTCCTCAGGTGTTGATCGAGGCTCTTGGCTATTATGCCATTGGCCGTCACGACTATGGGCACAATGATTACTGTATCCACATCCCACATGTCGACAACCTCGCGAGCCAGCCAATATAATATAAAATATATGGTCCTTAACCCCTCAAGTGTCGAATGCACCCCATGTGTGCATAAGAAAAACCCTTTTTTTGTTAGGTATATAAGCTCATATCACATATATATAAATGTAAAAAAACATCATCCGATGGAAAACATATCATCATCAGTAGTTGTGAACCTATGAGGTTCGCAACTAACCCCCAACCCTCCCCACTCGCTGGGGTTTGGGTCTAAAATTAGCCAAACTCAGACACTTGAGGCGTTAATATTAATATCTTAATTTTCGTTAATGCACCTACTACTGGTACACCTCCCACTCATAGAGAGGAGGTTTGTGTCCCAGCAGTGGGAATATTATACGCTGATTATGATAAGGACCTACCACTTTTGCCTCTGCATCACCCAAAAATTGTCAGGCGACGCAACCGCGCGACGTGACTCTGGTCGAATCGCCACCATGTCGTGCCTGTCTGCGGGAGTCTTAAGTCCGCCTCTGTACATTTGTGTGCTTAAAGTATTAAATAAATAAATAAATATTACTCAAATTCAAAAACTCACAATCTTTTTGTTTTGTCCCAGGGAAGGCAGCATTACCACCGTTTTAAAGTTAAGCCTCCTAATCTCGCATAAAGGGTTGACCAGGGGACCCCGTTCAACAAAACGGATGCGAAACCCAAGAGAATAATAAAGTAGAGGAAGACCCGTTATTATTTATTTAAACTTAAGAAATACAGAGGTGTTTTGTATGACAATATATTTTGTGCAAAGGATTTTGTCAAAACTTCGATCATCATGATCTGTCTAGCCTTTTCCCAACAAGTTGGGGTCGGTTTCTAGTCTAACTGGATGCAGCTGGAAACCAGTATTTTACACGGAGCGACTGCCTATCTGACCTCCACAATTTGTTACTGGGTAAGATGGTACCCTTTGATAAGACTGGTTGTCAGAGTTTCTATCTTCTGACGACCCTTAACGACTGTCGAAGATCTACAAATGACAGCCGAGATCAACGGCTTAACGTGTTTTCCGAAGCACGGAAGGGTCTCGGTATGAAATAGATGGTCACCCATCCATGGATCCATGGCAAGCGTAGCTTAACCTGATCGATCGAACATTATTAGTTAGCCACAAGCCCCTCAAAAAGTTCTACCATAGTGACTCAAGTTGGAGAAAGTTATCGTCAGCAAATTAGACTTATTTGGTCTGGAATCGTGTCATTCGTGGAATTTTGACAGTCGTTACGGGTCGTCTGAAGCCCGAAAGTCTGACAACCGATCTTACCAAGGAGTATCGTATTATCCAGTAACTGGGTTGTGGATGTAAGATAGGCAGTCGCTTCATGTAAAATACTGGTATTCAGCTGCATCCGGTTGGACTGGAAGTCGACCCCATCATAGTTGGGAAAAGGTTAGGCAGATTGATATTGGTCTCGAATCGCAAGCATGTAGCGTGGCGATTAATGGTCTTTTTCTGTTTGAAACCCTTTTCACTAACACTAAGCGGCATATAAATGAATGCCTAAATAAAAGTGAGCTGTTGGATTTTCAACGCTCGGCTCAGCGTCAAAAGTTGAAAATCCAACACCGCGGTTTTATTTATGAGAGATGGTTACCGGCTGGTACCCAAATTGTGCCATTTTTAGATAAATCGGCTGCTGAAAATAGGCGTCAGTAATGAATTGTTCCAATGGAGCAGTCTTAAGGCGCGGACGGACTACTATTTTAAACGGCACACAACCGCATAATCTATTGTCACCATTAGCTGGCTTGAAATAAGGTTGAAAATTTAAAATAATATTTCTGTTGCTGAGATGTGACTAAGCTGCAAATGTGCATTTATTTTCCGGGTTTTCATTTGATTATTCAGAATATACACGATAAATTAAATAGTTGACCGGTTAAAGTTTTATAAAAATGCTAATTCTATTAAATTCTTTAATTTAAAAAAAAAAATGTCGGTATCACTGAAAATACAAAGAAGTTCGACGCCAAAGTTTATTTTTGAAAGAACTCTGTTTGCACACTCGCAAACATTTTTTTCCTTTTTTTTAGGCCGCATAGTTTTCGACTTTTGATGAAAAATGTAAAAAAAAATACCGTTCCCCCCCTTATCTCCGAAGTTTGCAAAGAGAAAAACCTGAAATTATTCTATGTGTTAAGAAGTTTATGTAAAGATTACAGGAAAAATAAAACGATGTCTTTAAATAGTATACTTTTTCAGAAATCGGAACGGAACCCTCGGTGCGCGAGTCCGACTCGCTCTTGACCGGTTTTGTTAATATGTAGATAATTTATAGATATAATCAGCTAAAGCTAGTTTAAAATATTTATATTTTTTTTGCAACAGGGACTGAAAGGCGGTCTTAAAAAATAAAAGTCGGGCTACTAGGACCTGTGGGGTATCATATGAAAGAACGCTGTTTGCACATTATCAAACATTTTTTTTTCTTTTTTTAGGCCGCATAGTTTTCGACTTCTGATGAAAAATGTAAAAAAAAATACCGTTCCCCCCTCCTTATCTCCGAAGTTTGCAAAGCGAAAAATATGAAATTATTCTATATGATAGAAGTTTATGTAAAGATTACAGGAAAAAAATTGAGTAGCAAGACTCCACGCGAACATACATACATACATACATTGCACGTTAAATAAAAGCTTTTAAAATAAAACGATGTCTCTAAATACTTAGCACACTTTTTCAGAAATCGGAACGGAACCTTCGGTGTGCGAGTCCGACTCGCTCTTGACCGGTTTTTTTATTGTTATCTGCACACCCGGGTGTCAATCGACGTTTAGAGTTAAACCCTTCTCTGTCCACTGTATTTTTTTGCGTCGGATAGTTGCATTGCGTTACGTCATACTCGACAATCCAAGAAACCAATTTTTGTGAATATTGAGTTAACACCACGCCTTAAAGAATAATTCTTTAAGCCGACGTACGCACGGACGTAAAAATATCGCGGCGGGGTTTTATCGCGCACTGGATTTTCAACTCTCGGTGTTGAGCCGAGCTTTGAGAATCCAACCTAACAACAACAGAGTACATTCCAGCGCGTCGAAAACACACTGTTGGATTTTCAATTCAAAGCGTTGAAAATCCAGTGCCCGAAAAAAAATCGCCGCGATAATTTCACGTCCGTGCGTACGTCGGCTAAAGGCGTGTACGCACGAGCGAACAAAACATAGTGAACACGACCATTGAACACGGATCATCTGAAGAAACTCAGGACCCTGTTGAACATATTAAGTGTTAAGTTAAGTCAAGAGAGATAATTATTTTTCTTTGTTTAAAAACACAAATAATCCGTTCACGGCGTTAGATAGAAAACATACCTAAAATAGTAGGAGAATAAAGAGTTGGTAAACAATCTATACCTGAGCTTTTCCCAACTATTTTGAGGTCTGCTTCTACTCTACTATCTAAGATCTACGGCCTATCTGACCTCCAGAACCCAGTAACCGAAAACACTATACCTAAAGCTACAGCACTATACCTAAGGTAAGACTGGTTGTCTGACTATTGGGTATTGGGTGATATCAGGTTTAAAAGTAAAAAAAAAGTAAAAAAAAAACATAAATGTAGCGAACAACTGATTTGTTTCGCGATTTCTGGTTTGGTCTCATAGTAAAAGTTGTTCATAATGATGAGTACAATGGCCCCTTAAGAGGTGGTCCATTAATTACGGGACACCCTGTATATGGAGTCCGACGCTCCGACGAGTAACAGCGCTTTAGGTCCTGTAGTCCCCTTAACCCGTGCGGCTGTTAATATTTAGCCACGATTGCCTCAGAAATAGGAGTTGCTAACGATCAATAATACACGACTGTCACCAACGAAGATAAATGTTCCTAACTTCATTCCAACTTCGTAGTCAATTCATACAAAAAATCTACCAAAAGCAAGGGCTCATTTGCTAACTACCTGCGAAATATCAAAGTTTGAAACTAGGTTAGTAATAACAAAGAGAGTTTCGGTACTAAGTCGGCTCATCAATGATAGGGTATCGACATCCAATTCCAAACTTTATTTTCAAGCAACTAAGGCTTAATTTTGCTTACAAGTGGTTGTAGAGTTAATTATTTAATGGAATTTGATTAATTTGATGCTTCTCTGGTCGTATTAATCGTGCTTCAGACCGAATTTCGGCCATAGCGACCAATCTCAGCGAAGACCAGCCGTCGCGGGAGATATTATAGTGCACAAGTGTGTCCGCTGGATCAGGTGCACCCTATCTTCCCTCACTCTCATATTCCGATTGGACGGCAATTCGACACGACCGGAGAGAGCTCAAGCGCAAGGCTAACTAACGGCTTAACGTGCGCGCCGAGGTACGGCGCGGTATCTCACTTCTTCTGACTTGATGACAATGAGACCACCTCGAGAGCATAGACAAATAAAAAAATAATTTTCAAAATCGCTCCACAATAATTGACGGAGAATATAAATCGATGAACATAAAAGAAATAGGTAGGGTCAGATGTCCAACAATGAAACAGTGGTACACAGTAAAACTTAGAGATATTTCTAAAATGCTGCATTGCCAGATCGTGCATTATATCGCTTAAGGACACTCTCGAGGACCCCCCGCCCTACCCCAGTTTGCAGCGGCGCCGAGTAGGGGAAGACTGTCTGCGGAGCATTTTAAATTTTTTCGACAAAAATGCAACTATTTTCAGCAATCGTTATAGATTTTTCATTAAATAATGGTAGAAAATTTCATATTTTTCATGATTACCTAGCATTAAACATATTTCGTAGATTAACGTGGAATATATCATAAGTTAAAATGTTACAATTTAGTGGATTTTTCTTTGAAGTTATTAAAATAAACCTTAGGTAGTCAACAGTGAAACAGTTACACAATGAAACACTTTCGTTGTGTACTATATTTCATGATTCATGTATTTTCCATAGAAATTGATAACTTTTGTGACAAGAAGTTTTTTTTAGGATGGCGCGTACGGAAAATATGCTTTGAGCTATTCAAATGCACTGACAAGGAAAGATCTTGAGGAGAGAAGCTGCACAAGAGTGCAATGTCCTACATTTATACTACGCTTATTAAGATTTAGAATAAAATCTTTTTGAATGAACTCAGCATTTTTGTCATATACCTACTTCCTAAATATTACACAAAATATGAAACAGACACTATTAATAATTATTATGTTTCATTGTTGAATTAGTGGAGTTTCATTGTGTACACCACTGTGGACACAGTGAAACATTTCTCATTTTTTAGTTTTTAATTTTTTGCTGATTAATTTCACATAAATTTAAAAAACTCTAAATGCTATCCGATACCCAATAAAATTACCTATTTGCCTGCAAAAAATTAGACTTCTATATGTAAAAACAAAAGGTGTATGAGACTTTGAATTTTTAGTGTTTCATTGTTGAACACATGACCCTACTCATAAAGACGAACATCCTAACTATCAATATTATAAATGCGAAAGTAAGTTTGTTTGTATATTTGTTACCTTTTCATGCCCAAACCGATCATCCTGAAATTTTGCTTATTATACGTTGTCAGGCACGGACAACGTTACCTTTCATCCCGAAAAAAGTACTGTTCCCGAGGAAAACAACAATAACGTTCTTATAAAATAAAATAAATAAATAAATATCCTTGGACATTTCACACTACGCCATCTAGTCCCAAGCTAAGCAACCTAATGCTTGTGTTATGGTAACGAGATGGCTGATAAACTACTTACTTATATACATTTTTTTTTTTTGAAAATACATACATATTATAGATAGAAAAACACCCAGACTCGGAACAAATACTTGTAGGTCGTACAAATATTTGTTCCGTGCGGGAATCGAACCCGCGATATGCTGCGCAGCAGTCAATCGCTCAACCACTGCGCCAACCGTGTCGTCAAAATTAAGTTATGATAATAGATGGCGCCACGTGTCTTTCGATCATGATTTAATTGTATTATTACAAGCAGAGTAGAACCCGAATTGATTGTCAGATTCTAAATTAACGCGAGTGAAGCCACGGGCAAAAGCTAGTACATTATAATAAATAATCTCCTCCTTTTTTAAAGTTAGTTAAAAATCAACTCCTCACAACCATATTTCACCTAATACACTAAAACATATTATCACTAGATATTAAACTAAGCACTCTATGAAGATGAACTACACAGACTAATAGTCTGTAGGTATAGCATCAAAGTTTGAAGTGATCTATGTAAATGAGACCGCTGCGAGAAGCTGTCAAAACACAGAACCGTTAACCGCTGCTATTTGGAGAATTGTAATGAGCCTGGAATTGGCGGAGTTGTAATATACTTGATGATTCAGGCATAACCTAAAATTAAACAGAGACTATAGTACCTTACAGTCGTGTCTATTGTCTCGTTCTGATTCAAGAAATTATATTTAGTGAAGTCATTCATACCTGTAGAACTATAGATGGAATATTTATTTCCATGTAGTCATACTGTAGTCCTAGAGCCCAATTGCATTCACACTATGCAACTTTATTGCCTGGGCATACAATATAATTGAAGCAACAAATGATGATAACATCGATACGGACGATTACTTCGACACCTAAGTGTCCTTTTGTTTTTGTATTTATTTGTATAGTTAGTTAGTCATTTACTTTAGTAGGTGTAAATAGTGTTAATTTGTATAATTGTAAGTATATAAATAAAATAAAGATAATTTTTCAAATAAAAAAAAAAATCAAATTTATGTTTTTTGGTAAAAAATAAACAAATGATCATCTGATTTGTTTATTAGACTTGCATCGTTGTTAGGAACTTAGGGTATGCCTCAGACAATTAAATTGCATCGAGTATATCAGGTTTTATCATCTTCGGGATACATCGATAACATGTTTTGAAAATTCCTATAAAACCAAATGTATAATTTTAAGGAAATGAATCGTGTAAATCATTTTCCATAGGTACCTAAATGTATTATTTGACATTTATATATTATTATTACATATTATCATTTACTATTTTTTTAAATTTATTATTTACTGTTGTACTATAACCAAAACAATATTACTAAAAAAAACCGGTCAAGTGCGTGTCGGGCTACGCACAATGAAGGGTTCCGTAGTTGGGATGAAATTATCCCAAGAACAAACTTAACATTACAGTTGAAAAACATGTTCTCCCATACATTCCAACAGTAGGTAAATGTAAGTTGGCACTCAAAATATTGAGAGATTTACCATGTTATTTTAAGACGACAAACTTCTTATAGGTTTTCCTGTAATCTACAAGTATAGTACTACTTTCTGTATTTGTTTCAAAATTTTAGGCTTAGTAGTTTTGGAGATAAGGGGGGGAGAATGGTCAATTTTCGTCAGTTTTATTAAATAACTTTAAAACTATTTATTTTAAAATTATAAAAAAATATATATTTGAGATCCTCATATTAGATCAGCCCTTTCATTTGATATGTCACGTGGTACAGTTCGAAAAACTTTTTTTTTTTTAATTTTCCTTTTTGCCCCCCAAAAGTGACCCCCATATTCAAAATTCATTTATTTTCTTCAGCCGTACGTGTTTGGGTCACAGAAATCCATATGTGTACCAAATTTCAACTTAATCGGTCGCAAATTCGACCTCGAATCCTCGAATTCGAGATTCGGAGCAAATTGGCTGTGACAGACGGACAGACAGACAGACAGACACACGAGTGATCCTATAAGGGTTCCGTTTTTTCCTTTTGAGGTACGGAACCCTAAAAATATGGATTGAAAAAAAAACCAAAGTAGCACTATTTTCTGTTTTATACGATTATACGTAAACAGTTCCATATTATGCTTTAAATCGATGTAGGTATTTAATAGTTATTTATGCAACTGACGTATAATAGGGGGTATTAAAACACGAATGTGGGTTTATAGTATCACACTAGCTTTTGCCCGCGGCTTCGCCCGCGTGGATGTCGGAAAATATGCCACAGGAACAAAAATATTGAGATAGCTTCTGCCCGCCACTTCGTCCTCGTGACATTTCTTGTTCCCCCGACCCACCCCGTCGCATGGCATTGCCTGCCCGAGCTATTACTTCGTTTTCTTAGCGTTCTTTATGACTTTTTTTTCTTTTTGCTTGGCATCAAAGAGTCCTAGAGTGATGTTAATTATGCCTATAGAATTGGGCTATCAAATGCAAAAATAAATATTAAAGTCCGACTGGTAGCTCCAGAGATTAGCGCGTTCAAACAAACAAAAAAAAGTGTGTGTGTCAGCTCCGACGCTCGACTGGAGTTTACTCCTGTTTTTTTGTGCCGTTCCGAGTCCGACTTTCTATTTTTCAGTCATTTCTGTCGAGCTGGGTTTCTTCAACGAGTCAGTGCTATACAAAAAGCAACTTTAAGGTATAAAGGCACTCGCCCCCCCCCTCTTACCCTACCTCTCACCCCTCCCTCTAATCCCCCTCTCACACCTCTCACCCCTCCCCTTCTCTCCCCTATCACCCTCCCCATGATCACCCTCAACACCCCCTCTCACCCCCTCACCCTCTCCATCCCTCTCTTCCTATCACCATCTCACCACATCATCTTCCCGCTATCCTCCTCCTCACACTTTCAAACCCTCTCACACCCCCTTCACCGCTGTCCCCTTTCCCTCTACCCTCACCAGCTCCTCCCCTCACCCTCTTCCCTTCTCCACACTTCACTACACACTCCCCTCTTACTGCACCCTCCTATCCCTCTCCCATCCCTACATCATCCTCTCCCTCACCCACTAACCCTCCCCTGCCTCTCTTTCCACACCCTCCCCTTCTCCCTTTCCCTTCTCACCACCCCCTCCCCTTACCCCTTTCCCTCCTCACCATCCCCTATCCTTCCCCCTCCTCCTCTACCCTTCTCTCTGGGGTAAAAATTATTAATGACAAACTTTATTACTTGCTCAAGCAAGCATTTGTGCCAAGATTCAAGTTAATTAACCAAATGGATAAGATTTTTCATATTCACTATATTCCCTGTTTTCACCTCCACAGGGATGGAATTTTCAAAATAGTTTGGGATATTTCCGTAGCTTGACTGAAAGATTATTTACACCACTTTTCGAGTTAATCGAGCTCCGCAGTAAAACCTGCCCTGTAACATTTACTACCCCTTTTCACACCTTTAGAGGTAGATTTACGAAAGACCGCGCGTTAAAATTCCTCCATTCAAACTTTGACACCCCCCCCATTCCTTCTGAGGGGGTAGTTTAGGAAAACTAAAAATGACAAACTTTATAATTTACTTAGATAAATATTCATGCGAAGTTTCAAATCTATTAACTCAAGGAATAAGATTTTTCATACAAACTTTCATCCCCTATTTGACACCCTTAGGGATGGAATTTCCAAAAATCCTTTCTTAGTGGATGCTTACACTGTATAAGGCATTGAGTTATATATATCAATGGTATAAGGTATCTATGTGCAAAATTTCAAGTCTCTAGGTGCAGTGGTTTGGGCTGTGCGTTGATATATCAGTCAGTCAATCAGTCAGTCAGGACTTTGAATTTTATATATATAGATGAGTGTTTTAATACCTAATTATGTACAGTTGCATACTACAAGACTTTATCTACATAGATGTTATCAATCTTCTATAAAAGGTTCTGAAACAGTTTTTTGCAATACTAATACTCGTATCGAACATGGCGGTCGGCGTCATAGTATACGACGTGAATTCGAATAAGTTCTTTTTTTAAATTACGGCGCTGTTGTAGTGAAACGCGCGTGCATTACAATGTTCTTTTTTTGAAAACGAGTTGCATTATGAAATTCAGTACAACATTAAAGCACCCGTTTGGATGCTATTATGGTTACCATGGTTACTATGACACTGGCTGTTTAAATGTTGGGAATAAGCTAACTGTTTCAGAAACTTTTATAGAGAATTTATAGCATGGGTGTAGAGAAATATTTAAATAACTTACTGAGCTAAAAACACGTCAAACTAGACAGCCATAACGCCATTTCACTTACACACCCAGCCACCACGCTTCGATGTATCCTTCAGTGCATAACTATATTGGAATAAGCCATCTTGACGGGGGGATGTATACACTTTTTTTTTTCTAAAACTGTTGTTATGGACAAACACCTATGCACAAACGATTTCCTTTGTAGCCAGTTAGTTTCACCTCATTTCACAGCAGGAAAATTCCTGGATCACTACGAAAAATCCACCGATGCCAGTCCGTAAAACTTTCAAGTATCGTCATGCTCGAAAACCCTAGTGAAACTCACATAAAAATTTGCAACAAACAGCCTTTGGTACTATTTACACCTCCTCGATCGAATGACGTCAGAGCTGTGTTGCAACTTGAAAAACGAATAAAAAATTCACGTTGATTGGGTTTCGGAGACCAGATAGCGAGTTTTGAAGTGTTAACTATAGTTTTTTTTTTGTTGGCAACTTTATTAGTTCAGTGTTTAATGGCCTGTTGCTTCCGATGATAGGAAAAAGAAAAAGATAGATTATGTGAGGTTCTCGAAATATCTGGTTTATTTTTATATTGTGGGTAGGTAATTTCTTTTAGCTTGGTTTTGAAAAAATGGAGTTCTATTTTTCTCTTTTTAGCGTTAAAAATATAGAAATCATTTGCTTATCAGACCTCCACAACCCAGTAATTGGGTAATATGATTCCCCTTTCATGGTCTGGCGACCCGTAACGACTGCCAAAGATCCACGGATGACAGCCGGGTCAACGGCTTAACGTGCTTTCCGAGGTACAGAAGGATCCTGATATGTAGATGGTCATCCATCCACGGACCAACCCCGGCAAGATTTAACCAGATAGATCGACCCGTGCGGCTGTAATTAGCCACGAGCTCATCCTCCGGTATCTGAATTGAAATGGATACGGGACGGAATTCGCTCGCTCCGATTTTGTCAACCAACTCGTATGGAGGTATTCAAAATGGCGCGAAAATTTAACCAGATAGATCGACCCGTGCGGCTGTAATTAGCCACGAGCTCATCCTCCGGTAGCTGAATTGAAATGGATACGGGACGGAATTCGCTCGCTCCGATTTTGTCAACCAACTCGTATTTGTCGAGTTCTTGTCTGGAATAATATGTTGAGGGTGTAGATAAGTTTTATAGGTCTTTGCCGAATCCAACTCGGCTGTGCAGCGTTTGGGAAGCTACGCAATATATTCTCGTCCCACATACCGCAGTGCCGCAAGACGAAAGTCTTTCACCAGTGAGTGTTACTAGTGGGCCTGGTTAGAAGATTAAAAGTCGCCTTAGGGGCAATTGAGATTGCATGGGAGGCCGTCACCTCCTTCTGCGAAGTAGTAATGCTCGCGAAGGAGGAGGCGGAACGCGTGAGGGAGAGGCAGCCTCACGCCCTCAGTCGCCGCAGGAGACGCCCTGGGCGGCGGGAATCGCGGGGCGATTTCCGGACGCGTTCCTGCGGACGGTGAGTAGCGGGTAGCTCGCCGTCCGGTAAGGACCAGGCCCGAGTCGACGGCGCGTTGTGTTCCACGCGCGCCTCAAAGAGATGTCAGCAAATGATGGTGTCCAATAGGGCCGACGCCGCTGGGGTCGCGGATAGTTTTAAGAAGATACCGCGGCCCTGGCATAGGCAACTGAAGGAACACGGGTGGGTTTTAGTCAGTAAAAGTCTGACACGCCCTTCCGCTCCACCCAGAGCGGGAGAAGTTATTTGATGATTTCCCACCCTCAAAAAAAAAAGGGGCAATTGAGAGGGCTATACTTGGAGTTTCCCTACGTGATAGAATCAGAAATGAAGAGATCCGCAGGAGAACCAAGGTAACCGACATAGCTCAAAGAATTGCCAAACTCAAGTGCATTGGGCAGGGCACATTGCTCGCAGAACAGATGGCCGATGGAGCCAAAAATTTCTGGAGTGTCGACCGCGTACCGGAAGACGTAGCGTTGGAAGGTAGTCCGATGACCTTGTGAAGGCTGCGGAAATCTGTTGGATGCTGGGAGCATGGAACCGGTCGAAGTGGCGGTGCTTGGGGGCGGCCTATTATGTCCAGCAGTGGACATCTTTCGACTAAAATAATAATTATGATGATAAGTCTTTGCAGTTTTCCTAACCACAATGTTGAATGAACGACTGTACTTTTCAAAGATATTTTAATGCGTGACAAACTCTATGAATGCCTATCTTTACATAGTATATTTTTATACTAAAGTTCATTAAACCTTTTAAATGACCTCATTTCTATTTCCTTGCGGAATAAAGCAGAATAATAAATCATGACCAAAAAAGTTACCAACTTCTAAGAAGTAAAAATATTCAAAATATTATGAATTTAGCTTGCAAATTAACCGTTAACTTTTGATTTACTGCTAGGAGTTTTAAACATGGCTTTTTTAACGTTGCTGTTACGCTTATAATTGCAGAAGGGTTTATTCTGAGTATACGCTGATTGATTTAAATTACTGATTGTTATTGGTACTAAATCCATAATAGTAGGTACAAGTACAGAAGTTTCACTCTGTAAAATCATTTAAATAAATAGCGACTCTTGCTACTACGAAATAAAGTGCAAATCAGATCGCACAGCGTTAATTACCTACAGTTATTTTCACCTAGAAGTTGCCTCTATTTCTATCACGTAACTCTTATACCTTCTGACTCGTTAGGGTTGTCTTCTTTTACGATGCGGCGCGTGAGTGAGTATCGAACTAACGTACGAGCCACTGAATTAGCTCGACAAGTCGAGCCCGCCGCGTACTTGTAGCTTCATACCGTCATAAATGCGGGTGCGCCTGACATCCCATCACCTAATTGCTTAACATACTTTTAATCACAATTCAATGGTTTTGAAGAAACTTCCTAGTCCATTGCTTCATGGGTATGAAAAATTCGTCCGATCAACAACGTCAGTCACGCAATGAACATGGCTGATCTGTCAAAATCTGTCAAAAAGATTTTTTTTGTGTCTGTATTAGATTATACGTAGATTATTCAAAAATATTGGACACGTATTTTCTTATTTTACGTAATCAAAAGTTTACGGCGATATATTTAGTTAAAATGTGGCATGACGTCAGACTTTGCTAGATTTTTTTTTTTTTTTGATACGTTTGTTGCAGTTGTGATGCAGCTAATCCTTACTCCCCAACTTTTATCTAAGTATTATGTATGATAATTTGATAAAGCAAAAAATACGTGTCTAATATTTTTTTTATTATCTGACTGACGGACACATGAGCAGTGGTGGCACAGTCGTAACGGCCGCGATTTACGAGCTGCAGGTCGTAGGTTCGAACCCAGGCAGGCGGTTTACTTTGTGTAAATTATTTCATCACCACTGCTCTCAAAACGGTGAAGGAAAACATCGTGAGGAAACCGGCATGTCCTAGAACCAAAAATTCCAAGACATGTGACATCTACCAACCCGCACTTTGGCCGCGTGGGGGATTACGGCCCACTACCTCTTGAAGAGAGGAGTCCTGTGTTCCAGCTGTGTGAGACTCAGTCTCTGTCTGTCTGTCACAGGTGGATGTCTCAAGAACTACTAATGCTATCAACTTGAAATTTAGAACAGCTTTAGATGACGTTTGGCAAACTATTTTGCAAATAAGAAAGAAATAAAAATATGTATATTTTTTTTGCAACAGGGACTGAAAGGGGGTCTTAAAAATCGAAGTAGGGCTATTAGTAGCCTTACTAATAATATGTGGAGTATCATGTGAAAGAACGCTGTTTGCACATTCTCATACATTTTTTCCTTTTTTTTAGCCCGCAAAATTTTCGACTTTTCATTAAAAATGTAAAAAAAAATACCGTCCGTATACTATCTCCGAAGATTGCAGAGAGAAAAATCTGAAATTATTTTCCGAAGATTGCAGAGAGAAAACTCTGAAATTATTCTATGTGATAGAAGTTTATGTATAAATTACAGGAAAAATAAAACGATGTCTCTAAATAGCACAGTTTTCCAGAAATCATTACCTCGGTGCGTGGGCCCGACACGCTCTGGACCGGTTTTTTTTTTTATCAGACATCATCCATATTGCGATCAGTTGTAATTTTTTGTATTGCGCAATTTCCTCACGGAAGATAACCTACTTCTCCGGGTAAGTGCAGCTATCTGGAATTACTCAGTAGTAGCCCGCAGTCTGGATTTGTGCCCGGTTGATGGTAGTAGGCTCGCCCCCCATTACATGGGACTTAACATAACTGAGGAATAGTGAGTGCACTTTATGTACACCTCTGCCCAACCCTTTGGGGATTACGTCAGAGCCTGTCCACATGTCCACGTCACGACGTCGTCACCGTGGAGCGGTGCGGTGTCGCGACACGTTGCGTTGACATAACATGCAAATTTACCTCACCGTATCGTAAAAATGCACGTCACGAATGAAGTCTGTAAATATTTTAATAGGGATATTGGAGTTGTCAATTAACTAAAATATAAATAACCGACTTCAAACGTTGTTCGTTCTACGATAAGGAGTGTACATGTCATTAGTGCGACAAACATGTGTGCGACATGTCATTAGTTCGACAGGTCGTTTGTTCGACAGGTCGTTAGTGCGACAGGTCTTTAGTTCGACAAGCAATGTATGTTTAATAAATTTGACTTATACATAGTGTTTTTTTTTATTTCCCATAACTCTAGGGTATTAATGATACCATTATTATGAACAACTTTTACTATGGAACTGAACCCAAAATCGCGAAAAAAAAATCAGCTGCCCCTACATTTATGTTCGCATAACTCGTCAACGTTGTTTTTCACGATTTTGGGTTCGGTCCTATAGTAAAAGTTGTTCATAATGATGGTCTCATTAATACCCTAGAGTTATGGGAAATAAATAAACAACACTATGTATAAGTCATATTTGTTAAACGTACATTGCTTGTCGAACTAAAGACCTGTCGCACTAACGACCTGTCGAACAAACGACCTGTAGAACTAATGACATGTCGCACAGATGTTTGTCGCACTAACGACATACACTCTACGATAACAGCTTATTTTTTTTTTTCAAAAAAATATTTGAAATTATTTTAGAAATTTACCTGCTAAATGCGCCGTTCCACGGCGACGTTGTCGTACCGTGCACTAACACGACGCGGCAACGCACCGTTCCACGTTGACGATGTCAGAACGTGGAGATGTGGGCAGGCCCTTATTATGTTAAAAACGGCAGTCTTGAGTTGCTCACAGTAGCGATTCGTTATTGTAGCTATAGAATATAAGTCCTTAATGAAAAAACCCAACTAGACTAAAATAATAGCTTCATTTAAGATATTGTTCTACTCAAGTTTCTCACATTCTACATTTTTCCACGTGGAAAATTCCACCTGGTTGGACTAATTATGTTATAATCGTTTGCGTGAGCAGACTGAATAAATCAATGGGTGCATTTCACCTACATTACTATACTATTATTAACTGTTTGTTGTGTTATGTTTTCATTCCATTCTAATTCATGCTAATAACAATATACTACCATGGCCACTATATACTGCCATGCCATGTTCAGGTACAAATATACTTACTGCAATTCGTCCAAATTTCTTGTATTAAAATATAATCAGCAATATTATGGCTTCCCATTAGTAAAAGATTTTTTGGAATCGAATATTTGTTTCACAAGATTACCCTCTGCATACAAACTCACAAATTTTACTTCTTTCATCTGCCTCAACTATGTCGGGGTCGGCTTTCCAGTCTAACCGGGTGCTGCTGAGTACCTACTAGTATTTTACATGGAGCGACTGCCTATCTGACCTCCACAACCCAGTTACTGGGTAATACGATACCCCTTAGTAAGACGGTTGTCAGACTTTCGGGCTTCTGACTACACGTAACGACTGTCAAAGATCTACGATTGACAGCCGGGACCAACGGCTTAACCCTTAACGTGCTTAACGAGGCACGAGGGGTAAAAGTGGTCACCGATCCACGGACCAACCGCGTCAAGCGTAGCTTAACCTGATCGATCGACCCGTTCGGCTGTTATTACTTAGCCACAAGCTCCCACAAAGTTTACTATGTACTATTACTTAATCTATATAAATAAAAAACCGGTCAAGAGCGAGTCGGACTCGCGCACCGAGGGTTCCGTTCCGATTTCTGAAAAAGTGTGCTATTTAGAGACATTGTTTTATTTTTCCTGTAATCTTTACATAAACTTCTATCACATAGAATAATTTCAGATTTTTCTCTTTGCAAACTTTGGGGGAAAGGGGGGGGGGGGTAAACGGCGGTATTTTTTTTACATTTGTCATCAAAAGTCGAAAACTATGCGGCCTAAAAAAAAATAAAAAAATGTTTGAGAATGTGCAAACAACGTTCTTATGATACCCCACATGCCCTAGTCGCCCCACTTTGAATTTTTATTATCCCCTTTTAGTCCCTGTTGCAAAAAAATATGAATATTTTTATTTCTTTCTTATTTGCAAAATAGTTCGGTAAACGTTATTTAAAACTGTTCCAAATTTCAAGTTGATTGCATTAGTAGTTCTTGAGATATCCAGCTGTGATAGACAGACAGACAGACAGACAGACAGACAGACAGACAGACAGTCAGACTGAGTCACACCATAAGGGTTCCTTTTTTACCATTTTGGTACGGAACCTTAAAAAGAGAAGTCCTAACTGAATGACTGATTGACTGACTCATCAACGCCCAGCCCAAACCCTTGGACCCAGAAAGCTGAAATTTTGCACAGAGGTTTCCTTTATAATGTAAACAAGGAATAAGGAAGGAATTCCCGGTAGTACGTTCCCGTGGAATATTTTCCGACATCTATGCGGGAGAAGCCGCGGGCAAAAGCTAGTACCTAATAAGGTATAAGTAATAGTATGTAGGAAATTCATCTTGACTGGCCGCTTGGGCTTGTCGTCGTACGCTTGCGAGTGTAAAAAAATAAATAAAAAAAGATAATAATATTGATAATAAATTAATAATAAATAATAATAATTAACAATAATTAATTAATTAATTATTATTTAATTAATTATTATTATTTTGATATTTATTTTATCTTTTATTATCTTTTCTTGTCGTCTTGGATTCAATCTTAGGGTTGGGCAAAAGTGTTGGGCATTCATTTGGCTTTTTTTAGAGGCTTTTAGGCTCTCTAGATTTATGCCCCGTTAGTGGCAATAGACTCGCTCTTAAGACAATTTTTTTTTTGTTCGGGGAATAGGCCCACAACAAATTGTGGCATTTATTAATGAAATGCATTTTGGTTTATTCCTTATAATCTCTAGATTACAGTGGTAATATTAGCAAAACTTTATGTAACCGGAATACTGTGAAATACGACAGTCAAAACTTGACTCATAATAACCTAAAATCTCACAAGAGCGATTTTCTAATGAGTGGATAGGTCTCATTGGTATATTAACTTAAAATAGTACACTGTTCAATAATAAATAGTCTAGTATAGTGTAGTGGTGTATGGTCTAGTGGGTGTAACTGAAAAAAGTAAGTAAGTAGGCAAGTTATGACTTGACAGCATGAACGAATTAACCACGTGGTTAATTCGTTTATGGGTTCTGGTCAGTGGGTCGTCTTAGGGGATCTAATATCATATAGTAAAGTGTCTAAAGTGATATTAGATCACACATAATGAAAAAAAGTGGTGTGCCTATAACTCACAAACTAGAATGAGTACAGTTTAGTACAGTACCTTGCTGGTTATTTTATTTACGTACCAGCTTATTGCATTTTTTTTTGTTTTAGGTGACATTAATCATGTCAACTTTTTGCTATTCTACAGGGTTTTGCATCTGTATACATTTCAAATAAATATAAGTACCTAATTAAATTCTTCGCATTTTCGAAGCCTCAAATTAGAGAGCTTAAACACTCACCTCGCGAGAAGTCCAGAAAACACAAGTTGGCGCACGTCTGCAGCTGTCTCGGAAAGTAATTGTCGTCGCATATTCCGATGTATCAACAACAAAAACAACAAACACAGCATTTTTATATTTTTTTATTAACAGCTTTGTGGATTATTATTATTATTTATTTATCCTTTATTTCAGGTAGCTTAGGCCCATAAACATAAACAATACATATAGTATAAAAACAATAATTATAAACTGATACATATTTTATGCAACAAACTTAAAAACAGGCACATGAAGTGACGGCGTCATGTTACGCTGCGAGATGTTGCGTAGCTGGCCGCGGAATCGCCGATACAGCACACCTGTTGGCCAAAACTCTTCCTTGAGGAAGGTCAGCAAATGGTGAGTCGGAACGCGCACCACGACTTGAAATTGCTGTTATGGCGCGCCTCCAACTTCTCCACCCTCAAGATCCAGGTGGTCTTCACCCGTATGTACTCTACGATGTCCTCAGCCTTCGTAGAGTGGAACAAACGGGACACGTACAGCTGCGTCGTCGGTACTGCAGGACGTAGCAACATGTTACGCCCAGCCGGCGCCGTCCCACACTGGTTGCGATAAGTAGGCTTCCTCTTCTTTCTCTCCACCTTGATGAAGCCATCCTCATCACATGTCTTCTTTAGTGTTGCCCAAATGCAAGAACAAGACGAGACTTAGCCAGTCTTGGTCTTGGTCTTGCGCCAATACACCTGGTCTTGGTCTTGGTCTTGGTCTTGCGCTCCCAGTCTTGGTCTTGGTCTTGGTCTTGCAGCAAGAGTCTTGCAAGTCTTGCAATTACCTATTAGTCTTTTACTATTTATTAAAGTTTACTTTAAATCTTAGAAAAACGTATTAGAATTGGAACATTGTGAGCTTGAATTAACATAGCCATAGTAAAGATCAAGCAGATTAATAAATAACTGAAGATTTGATAAGAAATTCGAAAAATCAACTGACCTATATGTCGTTTTCCATGGAAGTAACTGTTTCTTAATAAACATTTATGATTTATAAGCTTACATTTGCTAAAACATGTAAAAAAACAAATTAATTACAATAACTTGACTGTATTTTAAAGAACAATACTTATCTGTCTAGAAAGAGATTGAACCCTCAACTTATAAGAAATTTAATAAAAGAGTTTTACGATTTATCATTTATTTGAATAAAAAATAAAATACAACACAAATCAACAGCTTTATCATTAGGTTATGATACTTTATATCAATTTTTTTGACCAAGAATTAATACAAAGTAACCATCTGGCTGACTCATCACTTAACCTATTTCTATGTTTTCTAATTACTAATGATGCTTTAGAAAATAACCTCTCAGCAGGTACTGAAGTTGCAGGTATTGAGAGAAAATCACGGGCCATTTTCGATAAAATCGGATACTCTGTCTCATGCGTCCTCCACCAATCTAAAATGTCTTCCTAGCTGGCAGTTCTTGGTTTTCTCAGGTACTCCTCCAACTCGTCTATCACTAAGCCTTGAAGACAAGATCCAGATGACGTCGAGGGACATTCATAGAGTTTATCAAAGTCTATTACGTCTTCATCTTCATCACATACTTTATTTTCTTTTTCTGGTAATTCCAGAGATTCGTTCAGTGAGTGTAGACTTTTATATTCTTCATAAAGTTCATTGAACTTGCGCAGACTTTCTGTTTTAAGTTGCTTCCCCCACATTGTCAGGTCAAAAGTCTGAGCCTTATGCCTTGGGTCTAAAATTAAAGAAGTACAATAAATCCAGTTGCTCTTCTTGTAATGTTTAAGCATTTTGTCTCGAGCTGCTTGGAAAGCTAGAATGAGCCTTTCATCCACTTCAGATCGATTAGGTTTCTCATCTAACTGTTTTACCATGGATTCAATTTTATCTAGCAAGAGATTGAATGATACAATGACTAGCGGTAATGTAACATATTTGTCTCCACCAAGTTTTGTACTTAAAAGTTTAAAGTTTATTAGAAATTTATGTAATTTTTCGAGTACCTGCCATTCATTAGCTGTGATTTGAAAATCATTTAATTCGGTGACAGAACTGCACAATATGTCAATGCCCGCTCTCACTTTTAAACCAAATCCAATCATATCATGTGTGGAATTCCATCTCGTTGGACAGTCAAGAATGGCATTTAGATTTGATGGCACGCCAGCTGCTTCACAAGCAGACTGAAACTTCTTCTTCACTATCTCACTTCTTTTTATTTTACTGGAAATACTGCGTAACTTTGTTACAGATGTACGCGAGACAGCAATATTTGGTGCAGATTCTTCATCTTCCTCATCCTTAGTTTCGTCTGCATAGTCTTCGTACTGCTGATCTTGCGCGTTAGGGTCAGACTCACAGTGTAATGCTAAGGTCTTTAATAAATCTTGTACACCAAGGTTTAAAATGTGAGCAAAGCACCGGAAATTTTGATTGTCTGAATCAAAGTGTGGCGGCAGCTGTTTGCCCAGTTCATACATAAATTTGGTATTTGCAGTTGCGTTGTCGACCGTGATACCTTGTATTTTATCAATTATGCCATATTCCAATAAACATTCATGGAAAATCGTTGCAATATCTTCCCCAGTATGTCGACCGCGTGATGGTATAAAATCAAGAACTACAGATTGATACTTCCATTCGTTGTCTATATAATGAATAGTAACCCCGTAGTAACTCCTACCAGCAATTGACGTCCACCCATCAATGGTAAAAGACATTTTAGATGATAATTGTTGAAGTCGTTCCTTGAGATTCAATTGGAGCTCTTCAAATCGCTCTTTGACTTTCCTTCTAAGTGTAGACCTTTTAGGAAACACCATATTAGGGCAAATACGTCGAAAATATACTTGTGTAGCTTCGTCATCGAAAAATGAGAAGGGAAGATATTTTTTCACCACCCAATCAACTGTAGCTGTCGTGATGTTGTCACTGCTGTTTTCCGACTGAAACAAAACAATAAATCTTGTTTTATTATTTAAAACATACTAGGTTTGAGCGTATAAGAGGAGGAGGTTTGTTGTTGTTAAATCGAGAAAATCGTTAAATTGATATTTGTTATATTAAGGTTGCACTGTACTGTAATTTACCAAAATAAAGTACTTAGTTGTTACTGGCCGATTAAATGAAAATATGGGTGTTTATAAAAAATATTTAAGACGATAATTACATACTTAATATGTCGCACCCCTAGATGAAAACACCACTAACTCAAAAATACTTACGTAAGTTAATGGCGTTTTTGAAAGTATCGCATGAATAGCTACGCGGAGTTAAAATTCTTTTAACTGTTAAAAAAATATTCTTACCTGTCCACTTCTTCCAGCGGTTACTAAAAAGCTTGTGATATCTCCACTTAATTTTGGTTTAACAGGAAGAAATATTTCTGATTCCTTTTTGTGGAAAGATATTAGATGTTTCCTTAAGCCTGAAGTGTTTCTGTTTTTCATTTTTATTTCAATCTTTTTATGTTGGCACAATTTACAGAAGGCAGTTTGGGATGCATGAATTATTTCGAAAAACTTGTGCGGCGTACAAACACACACTAAATATTACCTACTTGTACAGACGCGACGCGTGAATAAAATAGAATTAGTGCCAATCACTATTCTTTACATATAAGTGAATGTTTTGGCGTACATCTATACTAATATTATAAAGCTGAAGAGTTCGTTTGTATGTTTGATGACAGAAGTTTTAAAATAAATAAATAAGTCCTGAACGTCACTATACCTCCAAAGTTACTATTCCTCGTGGACGAAGTCGCAGGCACAGCTAGTAAATACTTACTCTCATCATCTCTCTCAGAGATATTCGGGCTGGTAAGTAATACAAAACTCTTATCGCAGGCTTTTTATTTTATTAGTAGGTAAGTACCTACGCTTTTTATATTATTTTATTAGTTTTGTAGAATTTTTTTACACGTTTCAAGTATATTTAAAAGTGGCTACAATATTTATTAAACGGGTGATATTTGAACACTTTTTTGCTATTTTTTCTTGTAAAAACTTAAGAAATATAATGACTAAATGTACAATAATAGTACCTAAGTAATTAGTTTAAAACCATATAAGTAATCAATATTATAATATATACTTACTAGAATGAATTAATATGACATCTACTACCTATCCTTACCATTTTATCCTAATCATAATACTACTTGCGTGATCAGTATAATGTATTCATTTTCATTCTAAGCACTCTGAAACTTATTTATTCTTTGGAACACCTGTAGGTACTCTTAAAAAAATTCGAAATTATTTTGCATGAGTATACCTACGCCCTATGGCGGCAATCAAATAGTGTCACAAATGTTATGATTTCGGCGTGGCGGCAACGATTGTTTTAGATTTCAAAAGAAGCCGCCGGCGCGTGTATCATAACCATGTACTTCCGAAAAGCGGCAAATTTCTTTGAGAAGTAAGTACAAAACCTTTGATGCCGTATTATCAAAGTGCCGATGGTTAAAACATAACTATGCATGCACTCAGTTTGATTTTAATAGATATTTTTTTATTCGCTATGTTTATGGTATTAGTCGTAATGCGCATAGGTCCAGTTTTTCATATTCTTTGATACAGTTTTTTGCGTCTCATAGAATTCCTAAGCGTACCTACCTATACACCGAACTGTTACACCTAACTACTCAGTGAAATAGCGCTAAGTCCTAGCTGCAAGACGCAAGAGTCTTGCAGGCTATGTCTTGTTCTTGCTCAAGTCTTGCACGGTCAGTCTTGGTCTTGGTCTTGCTAAAAATACGCGGTCTTGTTCTTGGTCTTGGTCTTGCAAAAACGCAAGAACAAGACCAAGACTGCAAGACCAAGACTGAATTTGGGCAACACTAGTCTTCTTCCGTGGAACCTGCTGTGCGTGGTCCATAACGTGATTCGTAGTCCCTGCGCTCGATGCTGAGCGACTCTGTTATTCATTGTATACAGATGCGATTTTCATAAAATCTTTCGAATAAAAATACTATCAATAATCGAATAATAACTATGTAGCTAGAAAAATTGGAAACAACAATGTTGTCTGTCAGTGTCAAACTGATTGAAACGGTACAAAGGTCCACAGAGCATCTACAACGGGCTTATTAATCAAGTTTAGTTTAGTTTAGTTTAGTTTAGTTTAGTTTTGTTTTAAAAAAAAGTTCACTGTACCTACCAATTATCTCTTTTAAACGAATTTAAAGCCGATATTATTACCGCCGCGCACCGTGATAACATATTATATTTTTCTCACTTTAAAATAAATCTAAAAACGCTCCCGCGAATTTTTGCCATAACACTTTTTACTGTTATTTCATTATTCCGGTTAGGTTTTTACATAATTTTTGGTGTATTAATTATAGTAAGATGATCACTTTTTATATGTGCAATATGAATTATAAACGTTACCGTTTAATGGTTGGACCAAAAAAATTGTCTGCTTTATTGTTTACCTGTATAGTGGTACCAACAAGCATTGATAGCAATAAGTCATAATTTCTGGCCATCCAAACCTTTCGTAGTCAAACAAACAGACAAAGCCAGTGGCTTTATTTATATATATGGCACTTCTACGACTTACTCACTAAAACGTTCACAAACAAAAATAACATAAGTACAGTTTAAGTATTACACAAAAGTGCACAACACTAGTGTACATAGTTTTTAAATACATAATGTTTCTTGTTCCAGATGCTCAGATGACGACAAAGAAGTTTTCCGAGGAGCCAGAGTTTGAACGACCTATCGGCAACCACACGTTCTTCTTAGGAAGAGAAGCAGTGCTAGGCTGTGCTGTCACGAATCTGGGCAAACATAAAGTAAGTTTAAACGAATGTTTCACTCGTCTCGATTAGAATACAGGAGTATGTTTTACGATGGTTACTCCTTCTGCATAATGTCACATTGATATGCAATGGTCTCTGTAGCCCCCTGAAGCATGAGGCTACAGGGGCTAGTGTGAATCTTTGGGTTGATTCGAGTAATCGAGTCTGGTCAAACCACGCTGGGTTTGATGCAGTTAAATGATTCATTATTTCATAAAGTTTTTGTAAACCTTTCTCGAAAATTTGTTCTAGTCTGTTTCGAAAATTTTGCGTACCTTTTACTTATTTTAACTAGCTTTTGCCCGCGGCTTCGCCCGCGTGGATGTCGGAATATATCTAGTGCATGTCGGCTCAAGCTACCAGGTATGCGTACATTCAAAGTACATTCTAGTATATTCCATACATTTTGTTAATCAGAAAATAAGTAATATCTGGCGGCTCTGGGATCTTGGACTATAATTATATAGTTGCAGTATGGTGGTGGCGTAAATGGTTTATTTTATTTATTTAAAGCATGATTTCTTCCGACACCTTTAACAATCATCATCATATTTCAGCCAATTTTCAAGAAACCAAAATGAATTGTACACTGAAACCTTCCTCATGGATCACTCCTCCATTGGTGCAAACCGTATGAAAATCCGTTTGGTAGTTTTTGAGTTTATCGCGTTCAAACCGACAGAAGACGCGGTGGCCCCCCACCGCGTCTTCTGTCGGTTTGAACGCGATAAACGTGAATTTTAACTAAACAAAGTCCCCACTTTGTTTAGTTAAAATTCACGTTCACGTTACTTTGTTTGTTTAGTTCTCGGTCAAAAGTTATTGGTTGAAATAATTTCGTCGTAAAAACTTCTATTTTAATGAAATAAAGACTAAATGTTACCTCAAGATAGAACTATGACTACATTTCCAATCCTTTACATCTACCGCAACATTAGACCTTTCTAATTCAATGACTTACACGATCTCAACCGTCATTTCTCCACTGTTGCTACCATGGATCGTCTAACCAAGCAACAAACCCAAAATAACGAAAAATATGCGGTGTACACTCAATTCCGGCGCAGCTCCGGCGTAGCTCCAGTGCGGCGGCGGTGCGGCTCCGGCGACGTATACATTAAGCCTAAATGTACCTGCCCCTACTGCCCCGTCTCAAAAATTCCACCCTGTATGTAAGACAAAGAGGCCAAAGCACATACGTTAAAGTGTAGTTATCCTTCAAAATTGAAAACCCCAAAGTTCCATAACGGTATACCTTAATGATTAAAGTTAGATAGATGGTGTTCAATGCGAGCACGTTAGGTTAATGTGGGCACATCACGATACCGGCCATTAAACAGACCAACTGTAATCAGTATCATAGTTAATGGATTTTCATTTTATAATGATTGTTATGGTCTATGTGCGTGTGAGTTTGATGGAAATGGGACATGTGTACTTATATGTGGTACGAAGACATCTGAAGGGTGAATGTTGAAATCAAAATTTAATGTAACCACACTTTAATTTAGGCAAAAGTGAGTTTGTTTGTTACGCTTTTCCACTGAAACGGGTGAACGGATTTGAATGAAATTTGGCACATAGGTAGACCAAGACCTGGATGAGGACATATGATACTTTTTATGCCGGTAGTACGTTCCCGTGGGATAATATCCGACCCCACGCGGGTGAAGACGCGGGCAAAAGCTAGTTAAATATACATTGGCTACGCAGTTTTCTTTTTAGTTGATGATAAAAAAAACCTGGATTATAAATATAGATAAATACATATTGAATTCGTTTTCAAACAAATGGAATTAAGTTATCCGGTACAATCATACGGATATTCCTAACTGTAGGCCTAGATAAATGGCATTCTCTTTGGTGCGAATCTATTTCTACAATAAATTGCTATCGACGCATATTTAGGGAAGTGTTGATATCTTATGTCAACCCGATACATTTTTGCTTTTTCTACTAGTGTCATCTCTAATCGAATGTTACTTTGTCTAAGCCCTCTCGGCGTTTTCAATTAATCTTACTTGTGTTGATTAAATTACAGTATTAACTTGACTTTTCTAGATTTAACCTCATCTTTGTCAGTTCACCCTTAAAACTCTGATTCGATAAATAGCTGTAGATTTTTCTAAGGCTAAAAAAAGTAACTGTAAATGAGTGTAAATACAGTGTAACTTCTGCCTATTCCCTCATTGTACCTATTATGTTATCTGAGTCTAAAACAAAAGGTATTCTATCGAGACCCGTCACCTTGATATTGTTCTTTGTCTAATATCTCGGTCGGGGTTGCTACCGTGATGAAGGTTTACATGTGTCCTATTAATAATTATGATGTACTAGCTTTTGCCCGCGGCTTACACTGCTTGTAATAATATAATTCAATCAGGATTCGAAAGGTACGTGGCGCCATCTATTATCCTAACAACGTTATTGTTGTTTTCCTCGGGAACAGTACTTTTTTCGTGATGAAAGGTACCCTACGTCCGTTTCTGTACACCTGCCAACGTATATGCAAAATTTCAGGATGATCGGGTCAGTGGTTCAACAATCAAACTTTCGCGTTTACAATATTAGTTATGTTTATCATGTAGTAGGGCTTTGTAATAGATCTAATACAGAATAAATAGAATATTTCAAAACGGTGAAAGAAAACATCGTACATAATATCATACGTAGTAGTTTCGGGGAGTAGTTTCGGGGATAAGCCAGAACAAACAGACAGACAGACAATTTAAAAAAATGTTTTTTTATGAGTAGGTACCGTAAATACTTTCATAATGCATTTTGTAAAAAGCTGTTATGACATTACAAACAGACTCTTCAATTAGGTTTATATCATTTATTCTCATAAAAGACAAAAACGCCACTTACATGAGAACAGACAAGAAACATTCAGTAAACTTATTTTAGGTAACCGTCACCAAAGTATAATGTATAGTATTATAATTATATATTATTCTATGCTCATTCAGCAGGTCAACTCTCAACCATTAAAGAACATTGGAGGACTTTTAGTCAAGATTTTCAGTTATGTATTTGGATAGTCGAGATTTAAAACTGCTGAGAGAGCTAACACTTTTTATATAAGTGGGTACATTATTAAATAGTTGTGCTCCTTCATATGTTATATTCTTTCTAGCGTAGTTAGTGCGTAATTTTTTATCATAACTAGCCGTTGCCCGCGGCTTCGCCCCCGTGGATGTCGGAAATTATCCCACGGGAACCTTCTACCGGGATGAAAAGTATCCTAGGTCTTAATCCAGGTTATAAACTATTGTATACCAAATGTCATCCAAATGCGTTCAACCGTTTTTGCGTGATTGAGTAACAAACATCCAAACATACAAACTTTCACATTTATAATATTATTATATAGTAGGATTGTATATAGGATGACTGGTAATTAGTGACTGAAACTTAACACATGATTTTACTCATGATAATAAACAACTTTTACTATGGGACCAACCAAACCCTACATTTATGTTCGCATAACTCGTCACAAATAGTCACAATGTATAGAACAGCAGATTTTTTTCGCGTTTTCAGATTTGGTCCCATAATAAAAGTTGTTTGTTATCATGAACACAATCGGGTGTTTAAGTATCGGTCATCCTATATATTTATTAGGTAAGTGATAGTAATTCAATTCTGTATTTTCAAACTAAACCTTAAATTAAGTCGTGTACAGTAAATTGCATCAGACCTAAAAGGCCGCAGCTGCAAGACTGCACACGACTGCAGCAACTTTAAGCACTTTCCCCAGATAATTTACCCTATTTAGTCACACTTTAGTTACACACAACTTTGGCCAACATACCCTATAACAAGCCCAACATGGCTACCAACTATAACACCTTCGAAGCCAACACTTAAAGCCACTTGTAAGCCAGTTCCTAACATGTACCGAACTTTCACACTTAGCTTGATATATCGCCAATAACCAACGTACATGGGCCAACTTGTACTGCCTATAAAATTAACATCAATCTGTGTTTAGGGTGTTAATATTCAAATGTTTTTTTTTTTTTCATATTTTAATAGTCATATTTTTAGAAGAAAGTTGGTGTTACGTTGGTGTTAGCTTTAGGAGGCCATAAATTTTGTCTGGAAGTTTCTAGAACAATTAGGGTGTTGAAGTGAGAAATTCTTGAGGAAATTCTTGCATAGTTCACATTGCTGAGGAATGTAAGTTATTATACAGGCTGTAAGTGTAAATAGTGGCAATCTTTTAAGGGGCCATTGTACTCATCATTATGAAAAACTTTTACTATGGGACCAACCCTGAAATCGCGAAAAAAAAAATCTGCTGTTCAGTACATTTTGACGAGTTTGATGTAGATAAATGTACTGAACAGCTGATTAGTTTTTCGCGATTTCAGGTTTGGTCCCATAGTAAAAGTTGTTTATAATGATGAGTACAATGACCCCTTAAAAGATTGCCACTGTTTACACTTACACCTTGTATTGGCGACAGTCACGTTGGCCTAATGGTCACAAGTGCTACTGGCTGAGCATGAGGTTCTAGGTTCATTCCCAGTTTGAGCAAAGTGTTATTGGGCCTGCAGCCCGGAGGAGTCTAGACTTGTGTCCGGTTGATGGCAATAGGCTTGCCCCCTATTACATGGTACTTAAATATAACTGGTGAAATGTTGGTGTACTATAGGTACACCTCTGCCCAACCCTTTGGCAACTCAAGGCGTGATGTTATGTATAAGTTCTTATATTATACACGTATATACGTATACAGGTTGTAAGGGACAGCCCTCCGCAAACTAACAGGGTGCATTCAGCTCCTCATTTTGAATCATATTCTACCGGAAATTTTCTCAGGAAAATTTTCATTTTTTAAATTTTTTTTTCAGTTACATTTTCATTATTTCAATGTAAAATTGCATTGTGTGTTCGCAGCATTCCATTTATGTAAAAAAAAACTGCAAAAAAAAAACAGCAAAACAAAAAACCAGCAATGGATGTTGAAATACTCTAACCAACGACGCGAGTAATCAGCTGTTCACTTTCTGTCTAGCTACAGAGTTCATCGAACTCACCGCATACCTATTACCTACCCCTCCCAACCAGTAATAGACGTTCCGATTTGTGCACAAAAATACAAACAAATCAGGTTTATTGGATTCCCTTAACGTTCCTGAAAAAATTTCATGTACCAGTCATCTTAGTAAGACATACTGAATTCACCCTATGAGTTTGCGGAGGGCTGTCCCTTACACCCTGTATACGTATAAAGAAATAGTTTTAGAATAATGAGTGCAGAAAGTGTGGATCTAGAATGAAAACACAAGGAATGGAAGTTTATTGAACTTTGCAAGGGCATTGCTGCATTGCATCTCGTCTCATCCTGTCAGTATGTTTAGAAAACAATTTCTACTTTCACTGGGAGATAAGAGCGACATAATGTAATATAATTATTGTAATGGTCAGGGGCTCAATATGCAAGAAAATAGCGGATTTGTAAAATAAACGAATAAACAAATTTCATTAGCAAAAATAACAGAGAAAATAGTGAAATAGTACAATGGTTTTTTATCGAAGATGACAGATCAACAATACAAAAAAAAGTGAACATCAATTTGACGGCTAAAAGAGAGTAACCTATTTAAAAAGTAACCTATTCAAGTTACCTAACCTATCTATTTAAAAAAGTTTGTCACAAAAAGTACTTATGCACTTACATGTATGTTATGCTGAAATGAGAATCTATATAAATAAAAGAGAAGTCTAGACTGAATGACTGACTTCATCAACGCCCAGCCCAAACCCTTTGGGCTAGAAAGCTGAAATTTTGCACAGAGGTTCCCTTTATAATGTTGACAAGGAATAAAGAAGGAATTCCCGGTAGTATGTTCCCATAGGATATTTTCCGACATCCACGCGGGCGAAGTCGCTGGAAAAATCTGTTGTACAATAATACGATCAAATCTAGAAAACGATTTTTAATTACAAAAAAACCTGATCATTTACACGTTTGCTAAGTCTTAAACATCATATTAATATCACGATAAATCAAAACAAATCTCCACCTTAATTCCTTACAATCTCTAAACACGGAAAAATTCCCGCGAAAAAAAATCAATGTCAAAATGGCCGTGTCTTTTACGGAGAACAGGCACTGGAAACAAAATCTTCCTGCCTTTGTCTGTAGCAATTAGAGCCACAAAAATTTACCGATTATCCTTCATTAAGAGTTGTTACAGTGGCTGGCTCGATGCCTAGAATAACAATGCACGAAATAGTGCTGCACCTTTTCACGTCGTGAATTTTAATACCCGGTGGCTGAATGCTGTACTATTCTCTGTTGCCTTTGCCTGTTTGCTTTCTTTTAGCTTTTGTCGTGATTTCATCTTATTGTTTGTTGTAACATCTGCTTCTTTTGGTTATGGGAGTGTTAAACGGGCGTTGAAAATAAAAATGTGTCCTTTAAAGTTAAGTAAAATTAAAATTTTCTTTCAGACATGATTAGTGTTTTAGGCTTTGCCACAGAATAATAAAGCAACAGTAGTTTATCTGGGTAGTGACCTCGAATTAATTACCTACGGCCGCTCGGTAGATACATACGTGTCCATCCGTGCTTAACTGCCGCGCACTCAAACTGTTTCGGACTGGACCACAGATTAATACAGATAGGATACTTAGCAGTTTAGGTATGAAGCTACAAGTACGCGGCGGGCCCCTCTTACGGGGCCAATTCAGTAGGTCAGAAGGTATAAGAGTTACACGATAGAAAGACAGACAACTTGTAGTTGAATATAACTATAGGTAATAAGCGTAGTGCGACGTGAATTGCACTTTATTGTGTCGTAGCAAGAGTCGCTTTTTATTTAAATGATTTTGCGGAGTGTCCCATCTGTATTAATCTGTGACTGGACTGAGATTTCGAATGGGGATCCACACGCAAAGCTCAGCGCAGATGTCGCCACCGGCGGGACGGCTGCTGTCAAATCGTTTTCGCTTTGTTTACGTTCAGGTTATTCGCTATTTTTGTGTTGAAACCGGTCCACCATCGTAATCGATAACATGTATTGTACCTGGAAGCTTAAAGAATTGAAAGACGAACTAAAAAAACGAGGAGGAAGGATAACTGGAAGGAAAGCAGATCTTGTTGAGAGGTAGCCTTTTAACTAACAAAAATATATTTTATCAGTGATTTGCTCTAGATTTGGAATTTTTTAGTTGTAACGTGTTGATTTTTACTTAACTCATGGTAAGAAAATTTACGAAAAACTAAAAAACATTACTTTAAATGATAAATGGTATTCTTTATTTTTTAGGTTAGCTAGAAGCTTATGATCGAAATTTTAATTTCGGCAATCACAGCTTCTGAAAGCCAAGCAATTGACGTCCCTGCTATAGAACTTTACCAAGACGTCAATAGCTCCACCGTACTGCCGAAGATTACCAAACAGCATATTCAAAGTTACTTTCATAGGCGTCGTATAGCCATTTCCCACTTCTTTTCTAAGGTTGTATTTTTGGGAAATAAATGTATACCGGGGTCAGTACATTCTGGTACAGCACACAGAGGCATTGTCGAGAAAAATTAAATTTAATAAATGATAGGTTACAAAATGTAAGTAATTGACAGCTTTCAATGGTCATGCCGACGATGTATCGTGAAAAAATGGCAGTAAAGATCCTCGTTTCATCCGTTATCTATGAAGTGTAATACTGCTTACTTTATTATACTGTGATTTTGCATATGAAAACTACGAGCCACCAACAGCACCATTAATTATTTTTTTGTTCACAAACAATAGAATAAAAAAAGACATCTGATCTACACACAAAAAAACAGCTACTGTTGATTCTGTTAACCTACAAATACAGACTAATCAATTTACGAAAAAAAACAGACATAACCTAAATATATTTTCAACATCAAAGCTAAATCACAAAACAACTCGACAATATTTACGACACTAAAACTCCACAGTGATCCCCCGGAAGAAATTTGACAGGCCAGAAAAGTATCAGAATGAAAGATAAGGGCTGAACACAAAGGGATACGAGGGTCGAAGACTTAACTGGATCCCTGACCTAGAAAAAAATCTTCATCAGTGATATCGAATGTTTGAACTGATTTCTAACTTGTCTTGTTTTAGTTTGTGATGTATTTTTGTTTTGAAAATGTGGGCCATTTTTTGGTACAATTTATGGTTTTAAATGTATGAGTGTTTGCCCTGTATGGGGTTGCATTAAATTACATTGATTATCCATTAGTAAAATGATTGTAGTATTTATAATTAGGCTTAAAAATTGTGAAAATTCGGTAATTTAAAAAAAATACAAAAAGTTTATTTGGCAAAGAAAAGGTGATGAAACAGACTTACAAACACAAAATTTCAACTTTGTACATCACAAAAAAAAAAATGGTTTGACCGTTGACCCACAAACTAAGCAAGGCTTGTATCTTGTGGGTCGGAGTGCGATTGAGCATAAATGAATGTCATATTCAATTCTAAGGCTAGTTCAGTAAGGCATGTCTTGTATTGTGTGTGAGTGTGCGGGAGTGTGTGTGGGGGTGTGTTTGTGTGAGTGACTGAGAGGGTGAAAGTGTGAGAGAGGGATGTTGTATTCTGGCACTTTGGCTTGTCGACAAAACGTTAGACAAGTGATTCTGTTTCGGTGTATGTGAGTTCCAGAAGCCATTTCTTTAGTACACTTTTTAGGCGAGTGATTAACAAGTCTTTGATGTCCAGTGATTTGCAGACTTTATTAAATGTGTGTGGGTGAGAGTAAGCTGGGTAAGTAAGTTAATTGTATTAAATACTTTACAAGAAAAATAAAAGTTATAATTTGAAGTAAAATATGACGTAGGTATACAAGCTCAGTACCTATACATTATTCAGCGTCTATTATATTTCCAATTTTAGTGCCTAATTTATAGTTTTATCACTACTACTATATCAAACCATTAGTGCCTTAGACAGTCTCCACAATTTTTATATTTCGTTGGAAAATATGTACTTTCCACAAAATTAAAAGTAAATATTTTTCTCCTTATTTTCATGTCACTACCCCAAATTTGTTATATTATTCCATTAATTCCATTTGTCGACATTATGTACATGGTAGGTAAGTAAATAATTAAATGTCTGATGCCTTACATTTACACGTATACAAAGACTTTGTTCCATTTATAGACGTTAACAGTAGTAATGTAGGGCGCAAAATGTTCTTTCACATGTTATAGCGCCTTTTACGAGTATCTATATCTGTTAGAAACACAATCAAATATTTTTTTTTATACTACAGATGACTACGATTTCAGCATATTTTCAGGCACTATACTTACCTACATTATGATCAAATCAAATAAGATGTGATTATTTTAATTTAATTGTTTAAGTATTATTAAACGACACACTGACGTGTCTTTACCAGTCATACCAAGGGGTTCATGTTACCCAGTAACTGGATTGTGCAGGTCAGATAGGCATTCGCTCCATTAAAATACTGGATATCAGCTGCATCTGGTTAGACTGGAAGCCGATCCTAACATAGTTGGGAAAAGGCTAGGCTACAAAATGATGACTTTGTCATGATTTTATGATTTTTGCTAATAAATACTTTGTGTGTAAGCTTTTATTTGGTTTTTTTAAACATTAAATAATTATTAGGTTACTCGTTATATTTTGACTAGTTGAGGTACATTGCAGATAGGTATATAATAGTACATTATGATATAAGAGCGGTAAGTTGAAAATTACAGCCGAGACGATATTGCTAGCCCGAGCCGTAGGCGAGGGCTACAAGAAAGCAGAGGCTGTAATTATCAAAGCACACGTATGTCATACGACGTTTTATAACATAATTTGCGAGGAAATAAATAAAACTCGGACTTTCTTAAACAAATAAATCTTTAAAAACACACTTTCTGAAAATGAATTTGCATCTTTGCTTGTTTTCATCTATCGGTCGATTTTTCGGGCAAGAGGCTTAGAGTAGCCTTTTCCGCTGCCTCTGAGACTTCTGGCGGTGTCAAATTAATAAATTCATCAATACTTAACGACATTTTCAAAAAAAACCAATACAGCGAAAAGAAAAAGCGCGCGGAATAATTTTTACTTGTTCACAAATTAGCGATGCGCGCGCATCAGCGCTTTTTTTTTAAGGCAAAGGCCCAAATAAAGCCAGTATTACTAATAAAGTAAATTAATATTTTTTTGTTACAGATAAATTGTAATTTATTATCAAAATTAATGAAATTAAAGAATTAAACGTCTATTTTTTTTTATATTTTATCTCCCAAAGTAAATTTTATTCATAAAATGTTGACCACTTTTCTGACATAAAAACTATTTGCTAAGATTTAAAAAAGTACCGTTCGTTTTAGACGGAGCATCTTGATAAACCATCCGTTTTACCCGTTTACCTATTAAAAAGAAACCCGTGCCTTTTACATTACAATAACGCACAAGTACGTAATGACATACATTACGATATTGAAATTGGTGAAATAAGAGACTCTTTACGAGCAAATGTGTTATAAAGTTATATTACACATTGGTTTATTAGATACACATGTCTCTCTGGAAAATTGAATGTTTGTGTTCCAAGCGCGCCATCCGCCATGTTTGCCGTGAATTTGGATTTGACGTGAGATTCATGTTTATATTGTTGATGCAATTTTTTTATCTCTATTTGTGTTTTGTGTTGTAATGGAAACACATTAGGTAATGGGGTTTATTTATTTTATTTGTTTTAAAGTTAGTACAATATGTTTTGTAAACTATTTTTGCTCTTTATTTTTCTGATTTCCAATCGAGGGTTATCAAAATATTATTGTATTTTTAGTTTATAATTCTCACTATCAGTTCCCGGTTTGTGCACTGTAAGTCAGTAAATCAGAAAAACCATGGTTCTACAACTTCTTTTAAATCAAAACTAATTACACTGATTTCACATTTAATACTTAGTTGTTCGATAAAAGTGGTACCATTACTTACCACCTGCAGTTTTGTGATAAGCACACGAACATTAAAAGACTGCAGACAAAAGCTTGGCTTACGTAACCTTTTATAAGAGGATTTTCTGAAAATCTTCGCTAAAAGAGTGTGTGATTTTGGAATTAAATGTGCTCACATTGAAATCGGTTCAAAGATAAAAATAAAACATAATGGAGTATTTCATTTAATCAAATGTCTGTTATAAAACGTTCTCATTTGTCTCTTATCCTCAGCCTTTTTATGTAATTAATTATTATGGTCACCAACAAAAGTCGATTGACACTTCAGTTTTCTAAATATTAAAATTATTACAGCAGTTTTCGAGAACGGGAATACAAATATATACAGGGTGTAAGTGTAAACAGTGGCAATCTTTTAGGGGGGGGGGGGGGGGGTGCGAACATAAATGTACTGAACAGCTGATTTTTTTTCGCGATTTCAGGTTTGGTTCCATAGTAAAAGTTGTTCATAATGATGAGTAAAATGACCCCTTAAAAGATTGTCACTGTTTACACTTACACCCTGTATATCTACAAATATTGCTAATTTAATGTTTATGTTAGGTACTCTTCACTGAATTAAATTTTGGTAGGTACTGTCTCGGTATCACTGTTATCTAACAGTGATACCCACAACCTACCCGAGTATGGCCCAGTTTAATCTCATACTTAACGTAAAACTTTATTTGGATCATAGACTTATAAAAAAAGATGGACTCCGCGCCACGCATATCGAAAGTGAAGCACAGTAAGTATGCCGGACCGTTTGTACAAACACGCCTCGCGCACACATTTACATCATAGTATGCCGACCGGCCGCCATTACGTGACACGAGCGACGGCGTCTTTGCAGGTACTCAAATCATGCACACATAGATCAGTACGGTGCTTCACTTTCGATATTCGTGGCGCGGAGTCCATCTTTTTTTATAAGTCTATGATTTGGATCTAAAAAGTTAACAAACTAACCTTGGTAGTGAAACTATTCTATTTCATGTTATTTTGGGAACAAAACCACGCCAATGTTGGAATATAAACACGCGTTGATAGAACAAACATTTTGATAGCCAGAAAGTTATTCTTGGGTATTTACGGGGGATTAGGTAAATGCCGTTGAAACGGAGTGAATTTTCATGACAAAGGGATGATGACAATTTTTTTTTTGTTCGTCATGCAGAGTATTAAAAAATATTGGAGACGTATTTTTTATTTTTAGACGTAATCAAAAGATTACGGCGATACATTGAGTTAAAATGTGGCGTGACGTCACTCCTTGCTAGATTTTTATACGTAGTTTATTATTTGTTAGTCTGATATTCGTTTTTGCCGCCGTATTCCGAAATTAAAGTTATTTTTTGTAGTGTTTTTTTTTGGAAGTCCGTTGTTTTTTAGGGTTCCGTACCTCAAAAGGAAAAAACCGGTCAAGAGCGAGTCGGACTCGCGCACCGAGGGTTCCGTTCCGATTTCTGAAAAAGTGTGCTATTTAGAGACATCGTTTTATTTTTCCTGTTATCTTTACATAAACTTCTATCACATAGAATAATTTCAGATTTTATCTTTGCAAACTTCAGAGATAAGGGACGGTATTTTTTTTAGATTTTTCATCAAAAGTCGAAAACTATGCGGCCTAAAAAAAAAATGTATGAGAATCTGCAAGCAGCGTTCTTTCATATGATACCCCACATGCCCTAGTAGCCCTACTTTGAATTTTTAAGATCCCCTTTCAGTCTATGTTACAAAAAAAAAAAAAATATTTTTACTTCTTTCTTATTTGCAAAATAGTTGGGTAAACGTCATCTAAAACTGTTTCAAATTTCAAGTTTATAGCATTAGTAGTTCTTGAGATATCCAGCTGTGACAGACAGACAGACAGACTGAGTCACACCATAAGGGTTCCTTTTTTACCATTTTGGTACGGAACCCTACAAACGGAACCCTTATAGGAGCACTCGTTTGCCTGTCTGCCTGTCTGTCTGTCTGTCTGTATGTCATTCTGTCAAGACCGTTTTTCTCAGGTACGCGTGGAGGTATCAAGTTGAAATATTGCTGATTTTTTTTCACGATTTCAGGTTTGGTCCCACACTAAAAGTTGTTCATAATGATGAGTACAATGACCCCTTAAAAGCTTGCTACTGCTTACACTTAGGTACACCCTGACGTCAAGTGCTCGTGATAGCAAATAAAAAAAATACGGCACGGCATTTATCTCAAATGTGTTATTTTATTTCTTTAAAAATATTTGTTAAAATACCTTTGTTATGATTAGTCTTGGAACAACCTCACTAGGAGTCGGGCTTTGGTAGCGCACACAGTTATTAACTATTGCAACTATCATCGTTTAACAGCCGCACGGGTCGATCCGTCAGGTTAAGCTACGCTTGCCGGGGTTGGTCAGTGGATGGGTGACCATCTTTACATACCGAGATTCCTCCGTGCCTCGGAAAGCACGTTAAGCTGTTGGTCCCGGCTGTTATTCGTGGATCTTTGACAGTCGTTACGGGTCGTCAGAAGCCCGAAAGTCTGACAACCAGTCTTACCAAGGGGTATCGTATTACCCAGGAACTGGGTTGTGGAGGTCAGATAGGCAGTCGCTCCATGTAAAATACTGGTATTCAGCTGCATCCGGTTAGACTGGAAGCCGACCCCAACATAGTTGGGAAAAGGCTAGGCAGATTGATTGATCGTTTAACATTTTTATAACTGAATGTATTTGTTTTCTGTTTCCAATAAACGATTATATGTATTAATTTATTAACTTAACTAATAAGATTGAAATGCAGTAATTCTTTGAAACATTCTAAACCCTTATTTCTTCGGTCTTCCCCAGGTAGGCTGGCTAAGAGCAGAAGACCAGACAGTCCTCACGATGCACGACCGAGCAGTCCTCAGCGCCAGGTACTCAGTCCACATGGATGCGCCCAGGACTTGGCAGCTGAGGATCAGACCTCTTCGGGCAGAAGACCGCGGCTGCTACATGTGCCAGATCAACACGCAACCCAGCATGAAGTGGCAGATTGGGTGCATTGATGTTTATGGTGAGTGGAAATTTTAGAAGACTGATAAATTGGTTCATGTTTGCGAAGTTGCAATGATATGTTTCTCCTATTCATTAGTGGTTCGGCAGCTCCCTCATGAAGTGTCTAAAAATCGCTGGTACGAGCTTATCTTATCATATCTAATATTATAAATTAGGGTACCTATCGTCCCGAAAAAAATAGTGTTCCCGAGGAAAACAACCTTCTTATGATAATAGATGGCGCCACGTGCCTTTTGAATCATGATTTAAATAAATTATTACAAGCAGAGTGCCTACAACCCGAATTGATTGTCAAATTCTAAATTAATGCGAGAGAAGCCGCGGGCAAAAACTAGTACTATATATTTGTATAAATAGGGGTTTACGTGGGTGAAAAATCAATCTAGCTAGGTCTCATATCTTGGAAAATTCATTTTATCTGTATTTTTACGCAAAAAGATTCGGTTCGTAATTTCGCCGCCGCCGCCGCTATGCATACTGTTTAGCCGTGAGGTTGAAAAAAGTAAAATAATTAAGTGTTTATTTTTTTCACTTTTAGAATAAAATAAATCAATCAATACTTTTTTAATAACTTTTAATTTTCATTGGTTTATAAAAGCTCCAAATTTTTTAAATTATTTAACCACTTTAGCACGGGTAGTTCCAATAGGTGCCGTAGACGGTGGCGCCACCCCCGAATATTAGTTTTTTTTTTGCGTTGAATTGAAACTAAATCAATGCCGAATATTTTTCCTACACTAGCATTGGTTTACAAATATTATTGCCAGTGTATGAAAAATATTCGGCATTGATATAGTTTCATTGCTTGAGGTGCTTGAGGGGAGATGTTTCCTATACTTAACAAAAGCCCAAAGTGCCTAAACACACTATGCCGAAGTTACGCGACCGAAGTTCCGCGCCTGATGTTACGTTCCGACGTGTTCGGCTGATATGACACACCATAAGTGCCGAACTTACGCGGCGGAAATTCAGTTGCGGAACTTCAGTGTCTTGAACGCTGTCGTGCATAAATACTTGAACAGGAAATAGAGCCATGTCGTTACATAAATAAGGAGCACTCTCGTATTTGCAAATAAAAATACTTTGAACTTTTCGCTGATACGATTATGCTCCTTATTTACATGGCAACTCGAATCAATTTCCTATGCAAGTATTTTGGTGGTTCATCCATTTGTTTAATCCAAATGAACTGACCGTGAGTGCCCAGCTTAAGGCGCGGACTGACTACATTTTAAACGGCAAACAACCGCTTAATCTATTGTCACCATTAGCTGGCTTGAAATAAGGTTGAAAATTGAAAATGATATTTGTGGTTACGTCATACTCGACAACCCAAGAAACCATTTTTTGTAAATATTGGGCTAATACCACGCCTTAAGCTATAGCACCGTTGGGCGGACGCGACCAACGGTGATTCCCGCTGTTCCCCGCCCCGGATCTTCTTCGGCAATCGAACCGAACTTCGGTCGCGTATAATGTGTGCTCTACAGAAAACGTTGCCGCCGAATTGCCGCTGAACTTACGCCCGACCGAAGTTCGGCTGTACGCTAGAACGCAACGTAATTTCGGCATAGTGTGTCGTCAGTAATTCAAATAGAATGGCAGGCGTCATCATGCCGAACTTCGGTCGCGTAACTTCGGCATAGTGTGTTTAGAAAGAGTGTTTAATATTAGTTCTAATCAAGTGAAATAATAATTGTATAATTTTGACACCACACGTTTGTGGGGTTTTAGAGGCATGAGGAACAGGGTGTAAAGTTCACTCATCCTCCATTGAAAAGGGAGGATCCTCCGACCAGACGGGTGTTGTGTCTGGTGGGCCACTGCCCGACGGTTGATGTCGGGACGTTGTATATATGCTAATCGCGTGGTAAACTCTAATTGCGCGATGCATGTTTGCGTGACGTCATGTCTTTGATGCGTAGTTCATATGTGGCGATGTTGATGCCGCCACATCACTCCCCTCCGGAGACCGGAGGTCGATAGTGGGCTGAGTCGTGTATCTTGCGATGCTTGCCAGTGCCAGTTGTGGTTCCAGTGAGTCGGAACCGGGTGCCGCATAGTTCACGGTGAGTTGGAACTGTCTGCGGTGATACCCCGGTGAGTCGGGGTGGCGCTGCGTTATGCTCCAGTGAGTCGGAGTGTACAGCGCTGGGTTGAGGTTGAGGCTGAAGGTGATGACCAGGAATGCGCGTCCGCTGCATGCTGTGGTCAGGATACCCGTTGAAGCCGTGGATGCTGGCTGGCTGTGTGACTCGCCGCTCGAAAGCTTGAGGAAGTGATGCTGATGACGTCACGCTGGTGTAGTTGCACGAAGGCTGCGCTGACGTTCATGCTCGGGGTCACCAGTTTAGAGGCATGAGGAACAGGGTGTAAAGTTCACTCATCCTCCATTGAAAAGGGAGGATCCTCCGACCAGACGGGTGTTGTGTCTGGTGGGCTACTGCCCGACGGTTGATGTCGGGACGTTGTATATATGCTAATCGCGTGGTAAACTCTAATTGCGCGATGCAGGTTTGCGTGACGTCATGTCTTTGATGCGTAGTTCATATGTGGCGATGTAGATGCCGCCACAGGGTCATCTATTTTTAGTACTCAAGTCAATAGGAAAACTGGGTGTTTTATTTATTCGAAGAGCAAGATTTGCCCCTATTTATAAATGCTACTATACGGGTTGTATCAGAAATGTGTGGTACAGAGTACAGACCATCAAACCGAACAATTTTCTCCATGGGACCAATAACGTAATCGAGTAAAAATGATTAGCTGTCCCATACAAAACATATATATATAACACACAAAACATATAAATATACGTACATAAATAACAATACTTATTCGACCCAAATGTTGGCTGATATTTTTTTCTCGATTACGATGTTGGTCCCTTGGAGAAAGTTGCTCAGTTTTATCGTCGTACGACACCCTTTAGTTTGACCACATCTTTCAAGAGAAGACGCAAGAAAGAACAAGAAGTAAAAAAAGAGAAAGGAGAAGGAGAAGAGATCTTTCACATTTATCTAGAAAAGTTAAAACAATCTATTACGAAAACAGAGAACGATTCGTGAAGTGAATTCTCTTATACCATACATACTTGGCTCTTCCATCTAGTTTGAGGCAGAGCATTGTTGAACTATGAACACTTTGTTTAAATTATATATATTTTTATTATCATAAAAAAAAAACAACCGACTTCCAAAAAAAACAGTACAAAGTGAAAAATAACTTTAATTTTGGAAGTCGGTGTCTTTGGATCTGTATTTTAGTTTTTTGCCACCGACTTCCAAAATTAAAGTTATTTTTCACTTTGTAGTGTTTTTTTTGGAAGTCGGTTGTTTTTTTTTTTGTAAAAAAGTTTTTATTTCTCGCTTTTTAGTGGGTCTGTTCATAATTTGTATAAGTTACAATAGTCTAATGTCAATTGCTCATCACATGTTACAAAATATTGCTTTTCCCGATGCTGGGACGTTAATTGTTGAGGAGTTCTGCTGGTAAGAACCAGGAGAACTCCTCAACAACCACTGACCACACGCATTGTGTGACGAGCGGAAAATGCTTAGCAAACATATTAAAGTAATCAAATCACAACCCGTGAAATATTTATCATTGAGTAGTTCCGGTAGCCATCTGTGGTCTTCATCATCAGTTCCACTTCACCAAGTGGTGCTTTCCGAGAGCAAATGCACGAGCTACTATAAAAAATAGCCAAATCGCTATAGGTGTGCCTATAATATTTGAAGAGTTCCTTCGATTTCTCCAGGATTCCATCATCCGAACTGGATTTTGACAAAAATGGGACCATTTGGGAAGTATACACTTTCCAACAAAAAAATAATTTTTCAAATCGGTTGGCAAGCGACGGAGTTATGCGCGAACAAACATAAAAAAAAAAATAAAAAAATACAAACATCCGAATTGAGAACCACCTCCTTTTTAGAAGTCGGTTAAAAATGAACACAAAGCTACATCTAAAACAAAGCAAAACACAGACATAAAAACAAACATTTCTCGTACTCCGTACACCAAGATAAATCCCAGTTCTACAGTCGGTTGACCGCCCAGCTGAACGGGTCCTGACAACCCATCCATCACCTGTCAACGTTTGGCTGTTCGGGACTGTGACTTGAAAACACGAGCAACTTGATTTTATTTTTGTTTTGTTTTTAGGTTTCTTTTCATCGTGAATGTAGTGCAGTTTTTCTGTTGACCGCTTTATAGAGTTGTCGTGAAACATGAGGCTTTAAAAAAGCCGGTCAAGAGCGAGTCGGATTCGCGCACCGAGGGTTCCGTTCCGATTTCTGAAAAAGTGTGCTATTTAGAGACATCGTTTTATTTTCCTGTAATCTTTACATAAATTTATATCACATAGAATAATTTCAAATTTTTCGCTTTACAACCTTCGGATATAAGGGCACCGGAACTGTATTTTTTTCACATTTTTCATCAAAAGTCGAAAACTATGCGGACTAAAAAAAAGAAATAAAAATGTTTGAGAATGTGCATTTGCACATTTTCAAACATTTATATTTTTAAAATATTTATATTTTTTTGCAACGTTGACTACTCGTATTTAGTCAATGTTGCAAAAAAATATAAATATTTCTATTTCTTTCTTATTAGCAAAATAGTTGGGTAAATGTCATCTAAAACTGTTTCAAATTTCAAGTTGATAGCATTAGTAGTTCTGGAGATATCCAGCTGTGACAGACAGACAGACTGAGTCACACCATAAGGGTTCCTTTTTTACCATTTTTGTACGGAACCCTAAAAACTTAGGCTATAAACGTTGGACTACCGAATAGCCTTTTCGAGTTCTGTTTGTGTTTTTTGTTGAATAAAATATGATGAAATTTTGCTGGACAAATGGAATACGGAACTGGCTTAACAAACAAAAGAAAACACTTTTTCTACTGACTGCAATACGAACTTGACAGCCTAAGGGCCTATTTCATGATGTTCGAATAGCCACTATTCACCGAATAAATTCAAAAATGGAACAGAATTTGTATGAAATTACCTGCCAAGTAAGTTAATAGGAACTTAATCATAGGTGGTGAAATCTATCTTACCTTACCTTAGCCTATAACTACCAAGGAATACCAATGACATACATAAGATACAAAATATTTTGTCACCCTTCGTTACTCTAGTCTATTCACTTTAAGAAACATTAATTAAATTACTACCAAGCCATAGAAAAATTTTGCACAGAAGCCGTTTTAGGTGCGCTTGCGCGACCGTTCCGCTCCGCTGCGTGCCGCCATTTTTTCTTCGGGGGCGTGTCGCGGGGCCGGTTGTCAAAACGCGGGAGTGGATATTATATCAATCTGCCTAGCCTTTTCCCAACTATGTTGGGGTCGGCTTCCGAGGATCTCGTGGCTAAGTAATAACAGCTGCCCGGGTCGATCCATCAGGTTAAGCCACGCTTGCCGGGGTTGGTCAGTGGATGAGTGACCATCTTAACATACTGAGACTCCTCCGTGCCTCGGAAAGCACGTTAAGCCGTTGTTCCCGGCTGTCATTCGTGGATCTTTGACAGTCGTTACAGGTCGTCAGAAGCCCGAAAGTCTGACAACCAGTCTAACCAAGAGGTATCGTATTACCCAGTTACTGGATTAGGAGGTCAGATAGGCAGTCGCTCCATGTAAAATACTGGTGTTCAGCTGCATCCGGTTAGACTGGAAGCCGACCCCAACATAGTTGGGAAAAGGCTAGGCAGATTGATTGATTTTTGTTGGGGTCGGCTTCCAGTTTAACCGGATGCAGATGAATACCATTAATTTCTTTATTCTCCACTCTCTAACAGTCACTATAATATTAAGGGCCTATTTCACGATGTCCGAATATCCACTACTTACGAATAAATTAAAAAATGTAAAATAATTTGTAAGAAATTATATGCCAAGTAAATTAATAGGGACTAGGGCCTGTTTCACCACCTAAGCGGATAATTTCATACAAATCTTGTTCCTTTTTGAATTAATTCGGTAAGTAGTGGCTATTTGGACATCGTGAAATAGGCCCTTAATCGTAGGTGGTGAAACATGCCCTAAGTATTTTCCGTGTTTACATGTGTAAATAAAGAATAGTTACAACTTAGCTGCTCAAGATTAATAGTTCCTCACACAACTTTAGTAACAAGCTTTAAAAAACTATTACAAACATTGATAAAACACCACAATAAAACTTCCACCCGACTTTCGAAAGACGCTTGTTACACATTTATCCACCTCCCTCTACTTCCTAATTCCTCCATAGATCAACCAATTAAGGCGAGGTTAACAACTTAAACGTCTTTTTATCTGTCTTAAGTGACGGATAGGCGGCTTATCTAGTACACAACCCGTATAGGCGGCGACCGTGCCTAAGCTAACTTAATCCTACGGGGAATAGATTAGAAACGTCTTGAAGATATGGGTCACTCAGTTTAAGTGATAGGTGTGGCTTCTCGAATCGCGTGTGCTGCAGTTCTGTACGGGGTCGTTTTTCAAGGATTAGGAGTGTTTTCGAGGGTTAAATTACTTGTGAGGGGTTGCTTGTGAGTAGGTCGCTGGGACGTGGATCGTTTGGTGTGAGAGTCAAGACGAAAGCAGCTGAAAATTTTTCAAATTACTATGTGTAACATTAATTTAACATCCAATGAAATAATCTGTCCTGCTCAGCTAGCAAACGCCGAATAGACATTTATAATAAATAAATTAAAAAATGGAACAGATTTTTTGATTTTGTATTATCCAGCAAGTAAGTTAATAGGAACTTAATGGTAGGTGCTGTATCAGGCCCTTAGGGCTTGTTTTACCACCTACGATTAAGTTCGTATTACTTGGCGCATAATTTTATACAAATTCTTTTCCATTTAAGAATTTTTTCGGTAAGTAGTGGCTATCTGCCCATTTCACGATATCCGAATAGCCAATACTTACCGAATAAATTCAAAAATGGAACAGAATTTGTATGCAGAAATTATCTGCCAAGTAAGTTACTAAGAACTTAATCGTACGTGGTGAAACAGGACCTTGGTCTTTCTACACTAGGAAGTAAGCTAAGGTTTTTTGCTGTCAATCCGCTGATGGATGTTTATACCTATTCTACCTATTCCTAGGACATATTCGGGCCATTGACAAGCATAATTACACTTACGTTTCCAACTGTCATACTTGTCAATCGTCGTAACGGGAAGTCTGAAGCCTGAAAGTATGACATCTAGCCTAACTACAAAGGTCAGATGGTAAACGCTCCATATTCATTAGCAACATTCAGGTGCATGCGTGGGTAGACTGGAAACCAACCCAAAAATAGTTGGGTAAACACTCATTAGATGAACGTTCGTCTTTAACGTACGTAAGTAAAACCAGGCGTGACCTTTGACTGATTGAATGAACCAATAAATCATTCATATCAACGTTGAGTACCGGAAACCTGCGTTTTAATGGTAGTGGAGTAATTACACTAGGGGAAGTAGGCATAAGGTAAAATACGTAGTAACGACCTTAATAATAATTATAGAGGTGACGATCTTTGCTTTAGTTAATAGATAGCGAAGCTATAATTTATTTATACATATTTTTGATGAAGAGGAAGTGTGGTGTTACACGAATGAATAGAATAAGAAATTAGTACTTATGAGGAAGTTCGAAAGTGGCGCCGGTGACTGAAAAGTTATGCGGAAATCGGTTGTCATGGGCATGTGATACGGAGGAATGAGGAAAATGTCGCGAGGAAAGTTTTGAGTATGAATGTCGATGGCTATAAGAGTAGGGGAAGACCAAAGAAACGATGGATGGACTGTGTGAAAGATGATATGGCTAGAAAGGGGGTGACTACCGAGATGACGACTAATAGAGAAGTATGGAAAAAAGGGACATGTTGCGCCGACCACAAATAGATTGGGATAAGGGCAGGAGAATGATGGATATTATTAATAGTTATTGGGTTTTTCTATCTGGAATTTGTCAGAAGCAGCCCGGAGTCTGGATGTGTGCCCGGTTGATGGGAATAGGCTCACACCCTATTACCTGGCGAAATGTGGGTGTACTTTAGGTACACCTCTGCACAACTCTTTGGGGACACAACTCGTGCAGATGTTCTGTTAGTTATATTGGGTTCCTGATTCTTAAAAATACCAATGGAAAACATACCAATACTAAGATTATTCTTATGTGTCTGTTGCTCTTCTCTTAAATCTTTCTCGAAAATTACGTGACATAAGTTTTTTTTTTAAATTATGAAACTAGCACTTCTCGCGCGGCTTCGCCCGCGTTGATGTCGGATAGTATCCCACGGGAACGTATTACCGACAATTCCTTCCTTATTCCTTGTCTACATTAAAATTTCAGCTTTCTAGGTCCAAGGGCTTGGGCTGGGCGTTGATGAGTCAGTCAATCAGTCAGTCAGGACTTCTCTTTTTATTTATGTGGATACGATTAGATTGTCATCTTCTTTATGCCTCCTACTCATAACCAGTAGTAGTCATTACAAAACTCAATATTTTATATTTATTCGTTCGAATTTTCTAGGCCTATTCAAAACCTAAAATATTATATCCGGCCTCCGACCATCCGACCTTTTTCAACACATGACAGTAGGTCAACACATTATAGTGGGGTCACATTAAAATTATAATAGAGCCCGGAAATCAGAATCCACCCGTGTGGCACGGGCCTTGGCAGCGATCGATCACCGTGGTCTTACATGTGCCAGAAACTGGAATGGAATAAAATGGGTGCGGCGACATGTAGGTAAGGTGGGCTTAGTTACATACTATATTAGACTGTCTTATGTGGGTCACACAGGGTATTTTCGACCTCGTAATTGAGTTACCACTTTTCACAAAATTGCCGGTAAATTAAAACTTCACTATAATCTTTCCCACCATGTAGTTTACTTTTGACAGCTCGAGTAGTAATTAATTAGTGATGTCTTAATGCGTTACCGAATCGATTTCTTATAACAATCGACTTTATTTATGAAGAATTTTTAATCGATTTAACATAATGCTATTTAAAGAAAAAATTTAATCAGAAGTAGGTATTGCATTTTTTCATCTATGGTTGCTTGTCAATAAATAAGGAACTTCATAGGTTTGCTTATGTCAAATGTAAAGTTAATATTTGGGAAGATTTTATGATTGAAACTAAGTAGCCAAAATAGACTTTAATATCCTAGACAACTGATTGCCACTTGCTTATTGCATAAAGTCTATTTTAGCTTAGAAACCGTTTTGTATTTATACAATAACTTTCAACAGAATTGGCATAAGCTTTTTTAGCTTGTGTCAGTCCCATACATTTTTGAATTTTCCATCATCATTTGACCTCTTGACGTTCTATCTCATGCAAGTGACATTCAACCTTTGGGAGGTAAAACAATTACGAGATTGACTATACGTTTAGAATTTGATGTCTTCGAATCAAAGGCCGGTCATATCCATACTAATATTATAAATTCGAAAGTAACTCTGTCTGTCTGTCTGTCTGTCTATCTGTCTGTCTGTCTGTCTGTCTGTCTGTCTGTCTGTCTGTCTGTCTGTCTGTTACCTTTTCACGCCTAAACCACTGAACGGATTTCGATAAAATTTGGCAAGGCTATAGATGGTATCCTGGGGACGGACATAGGCTACTTTTTTTTTCAAAAATAATCCTACGGGGGGTGATATAGGGGATGAAAGTTTGTATGGGAAACTCAGTATTTCTTAAGTTAGGGATGTGAAAATTAAAATGTATGCTTTTGATAGGAAATAAAGAAATATGCGGTTCAGCGTTTTTGAAAAATCATCCCCTAAGGGGGTAAAATAGGGGTTGATTTTAAAATTTACAAAACTGCATGGATTTCGACAAAATTTGGCAAGGCTTTATAAAGCATCCAGGGGAAGGCCATAGGATACTTTTTTTTTTAAAAATAATACTAAAGGGGTGATATAGGGGATGAAAGTTTGTAAGGGAAACCCAGTATTTCTTAAGTTAGGGATAACAAATTTATGCTATTGGTAGGAAATTAAGAAATATGCGGTTCAGCGTTTTTGAAAAATCATCCCCTAAGGGGGTAAAATAGGGGTTGATTTTAAAATTTACAAAACTGCACGGATTTCGATAAAATTTGGCAAGGCTTTATATAGCATCCTGGGGAAGGACACAGGCTACTTTTGGTCTTAAAAAATAATCTTACAGGGGGTGATATAGGGGATGAAAGTTTGTATGGGAAACTCAGTATTTCTTAAGTTAGGGATGTGAAAATTAAAATGTATGCTTCTGATAGGAAATAAAGAAATATGCGGTTCAGCTTTTTTTGAAAAATCATCCCCTATGGGGGTAAAATTGGGGTTGATTTTAAAATTTACAAAACTGCACGGATTTCGACAAAATTTGGCAAGGCTTTATATAGCATCCTGGGAAAAGACATAGGATACTTTCAAAAACAATACTACAGGGTGTGATATAGGGGATGAAAGTTTGTAAGGAAATCCAGTATTGCTTAAGTTAGGGATAAAAAATTTATGCTATTGGTAGGAAATTAAGAAATATGCGATTCAGCATTTTTGAAAAATCATCCCCTAAGGGGTAAAATAGGGGTTAATTTTAAAATTTACAAAACTGCACGGATTTCGATAAAATTTGGCAAGGCTTTATATAACATCCTGGGGAAGGACACAGGCTACTTTTGGTCTTAAAAAATAATCTTACAGGGGGTGATATAGGGGATGAAAGTTTGTATGGGAAACTCAGTATTTCTTAAGTTAGGCATGTGAAAATTAAAATGTATGCTTTTGATAGGAAATAAAGAAATATGCGGTTCAGCGTTCTTGAAAAATCATCCCCTAAGTGGTTAAAATAGGGGTTGATTTTAAAATTTACAAAACTGCAAGGATTGCAACAAAATTTTGCAAGGCTTTATATAGCATCCTGGGAAAGGACATAGGATACTTTCAAAAACAAGTACAGGGGGTGATATAGGGGATGAAAGTTTGTAAGGAAACCCAGTATTTCTTAAGTTAGGGATAAAAAATTTATGCTATTGGTAGGAAATTAAGAAATATGCGATTCAGCATTTTTGAAAAATCATCCCCTAAGGGGTAAAATAGGGGTTTATTTTAAAATTTACAAAACTGCACGGATTTCGATAAAATTTGGCAAGGCTTTATATAACATCCTGGGGAAGGACACAGGCTACTTTTGGTCTTAAAAAATAATCCTACAGGGGGTGATATAGGGGATGAAAGTTTGTATGGGAAACTCAGTATTTCTTAAGTTAGGGATGTGAAAATTAAAATGTATGCTTCTGATAGGAAATAAAGAAATATGCGGTTCAGCGTTTTTGAAAAATCATATTCTAAGGGGGTAAAATTGGGGTTGATTTTAAAATTTACAAAACTGCACGGATTTCGACAAAATTTGGCAAGGCTTTATATAGCATCCTGGGAAAGGACATAGAATACTTTCAAAAACAATACTACAGGGTGTGATATAAGGGATGAAAGTTTGTAAGGAAACCCAGTATTTCTTAAGTTAGGGATAAAAAATTTATGCTATTGGTAGGAAATTAAGAAATATGCGATTCAGCATTTTTGAAAAATCATCCCCTAAGTGGTAAAATAGGGGTTGATTTTAAAATTTACAAAACTGCACGGATTTCGATAAAATTTGGCAAGGCTTTATATAACATCCTGGGGAAGGATACAGGCTACTTTTGGTCTTAAAAAATAATCTTACAGGTGGTAATATAGGGGATGAAAGTTTGTATGGGAAACTCAGTATTTCTTAAGTTAGGGATGTGAAAATTAAAATGTATGTTTTTGATAGGAAATAAAGAAATATGCGGTTCAGCGTTTTTGAAAAATCATCCCCTAAGGCGTTAAAATAGGGGTTGATTTTAAAATTTACAAAACTGCAAGGATTTCGACAAAATTTGGCAAGGCTTTATATAGCATCCTGGGAAAGTACATAGGATACTATTTTTTTCAAAAATAATACTACGGGGGGGTGACATAGGGGATGAAAGTTTGTAAGGGAAACCCAGTATTTCTTAAGTTAGGGATAACAAATTTATGCTATTGGTAAGAAGTTAAGAAATATGCGGATCAGCGTTTTTTAAAAATCATCCCCTAAGTGGGTAAAATAGGGATTGATTTTAAAATTTACAAAACTGCACGGATTTCGATAAAATTTGGCAAGGCTGTAGATAGCATCCTGGGAAAGGACATGGGCTACTTTTTGTCTTAAAACATTATCCTACAAGGGGTGATAAAAGGGATGAAAGTTTGTATGGGAAACCCAGCATTTCTTAAGTTAGGGATATGTCCTATGTTTTCCACATGAACGTTCCCATGGGATATTTTCCGACATCCACGCGGGCGAAGCCGCGGGCAAAAGCTAGTTAAATAATATATCTAAGGAACGTTTAGGATCGTAGAATTAGTTATAACTAGGCTTTGCCCGCGGCTTCACCCGCGTGAATGTCGGAGAATATCCCACGGAAACGTACTGTCAGGATCAAAAGTGCCCTATGTGTTAATCTAGGTAAACACTGTATTAATTCCGTCATACATTGTTTACGCGGCGCTACAACAATATACATAATTATGTATATAATTTTATAAACGTCATTTTTGCCGATGGGATTTCCCAATGCACACGGCTGGTTGCTCTAATTACCAACATTTTAATCACTTGAAAAATTTACAAAAACACCTTATTGAAATCATATTTCATTTCACAACTTCTGTCTAATTTATAGCAAAATTTCGAAGTAGACGGTCCAGAGTTTAGCAATTTTGTGTTCCCGCGATATTTGCATGCTCGGGCCGGGATTTCTTTTTCAATTTCGAAGTTGTTCGTGACTTTATTGGGCCGCTGTGTCACTTGGGTCGACAAGGCGGTAACGAATGGTAAACGTTTTGATTCCTGTTACGTAGGGAGATTAAATTTAGGTGTAAGACGTGATTATATTTGGGTATTGTTTAGCATGTAAGGCATATTTTCGACGACGCTATTCAATAGTAATGTGTTACAAACTCAAATCTATACATCAATCAATCTGCCTAGCCTTTTCCCAACTATATTGGGGTTGGCTTCCAGTCTAACTGCATACAGCTGAATACCAGTATTTTACATGGAGTGACTACCTATCTGACCTCCACAACCCAGTAACTGGGTAATACAATACTAACACTACTAAGACTACCGTAACGATACTAAGACAGGTTGTCAGACTTTCGGGCTTCTGACGACCCGTAACGACTGTCAAACATCCACGAATGACAGCCGGGACCATTTCCGAGGCACGGAGGAGTCTCGGTATGTAAAGATGGTCATCCATCCACGGACCAACCCCGGCAAGCGTAGCTTAGCCTGATGGATCGACTCGTGCGGCTGTTGTAGAGCCACGAGCTCCTACAAATCTATACATACAAATAAATAAAATTGAAGTGTCTGTTTGTAATGTCAAAATAAAGATTTTTACTAAATGCTAGTAGGAATAACAATTTTTTTAATAAATAAAATATTTGTATGCCAATCCATGGCGAGAATTTTAGATCTTAACAGTATTTAAGACCATTATTCATCATCATTCTCCTGCCCTTATCCCAACTTATTTGGGGTCCGCGCAACATGTCTTTTTCTTCCATACTTCTCTATTATTCGTCATCTCGGTAGTCACTCCCTTTCTAGCCATGTCATCTTTCACACAGTCCATCCATCGTTTCTTTGGTCTTCCCCTACTCTTATAGCCATCCATCCACTTTCTTACTAAAAACTTTTTTTTACCATTTTTTAATGTAGGTACCTAAATAAATATTCTCTTCTCTATTCATTATGTTTAACAAATTAACCCGTCGCACGCCAATTAGCAGACACAATAGATTTTTTATTGTTATCTGCACACTTCGGTGTCAATCGACGTTTTAAGAGTTTTCTTGGGAATATTTTAATTACAAATACTACCCGGTGCACTGTGACAAATTCTCTAGTTTACCGTTTAAAACGATACCTTGTTAGTAGCGCACTGCAACTACTCGTTGTTAGAATTTAATATCATACACTAGGGTTAGCACAAATCTGCAGTTTAAAAGTTATATGAAAAAGAAACTGGCCAAGTGCGTGTCGGACCACGCACAATGAAGGGTTCCGTAGTTGAAAAGAATTTATCCCAAAAACATACTTAACTTACGTAATCCCAAAAAAATTATAATTTATGTGATAAAATTACAAATTATCAATTTTCGGACTTTTTCATTTACTTGTGCTGTGAGACCTTCCTTCTTGCCAAATTTCATGATTCTAGGACAACGGGGTACAAGTACCCCGTAGGTTTTGATTTACTTGCGAGCATTTTGATGCTTTATGTCGCACGTGGCCTACATGTATTTGTTCCGAGTCTGGGTGTTTTTCTATCTATAATATGTATGTATTTACAAAAAAAAAAAAAAAATATGTAAGTAGTTTATCAGCCATCTCGTTACCATAACACAAGCATTAGGTTGCTTAGCTTGGGACTAGATGGCGTTGTGTGAAATGTCCAAGGATATTTATTTTATATTTTTTATAACACATTTGCTCGTAAAGGGTCTCTTATTTCACGAATTTCAATATCGTAATGTATGTCATTACGTACTTGTGCGTAATTGTAATGTAAAACGCACGGGTTTCTTTTTAATAAGGTAAAACGTAAGGTTTATCAAGATGCTCCGTCTAAAACGAACGGTCCTTTTTAAATCTTAGCAAAGAGTTTTTATGTCAGAAAGTGGTCAACATTTTATGAATAAAATTAACTTTGGGAGATAAAATATAAAAAATAAACATTAATTAAATAAAAGAATTAATTCTTTAATTTAATTAATTTTGACAATAAATTGCAACAACAACAAACAAAAACAAAAAAATATAAATTTACTTTATTAGTAATACTGGCTGTTTTTGTGCCTTTGCTTTAAAAAAAAAAGCGCTGATGAGCGAGTAAAAATTATTCCGCGCGCTTTTTCTTTTCGCTGTATTGTTTTTATTTGAAAATGTCGTCAAGTAATGATGAATTTATTAATTCGACACCGCCAGAAGTCTCAGAGGCAGCGAAAAAGGCTACTCTAAGCCTCTTGCCTGAAAAATCGACCGATAGATACTTACAAGCGTATCAAAATTTCATCTTATGGAAAACAAGCAAAGATCCAAATTCATTTTCAGAAAGTGTGTTTTTAAAGATTTATTCGTTTAGGAAAGTCCGAGTTATATTTATTTCCTCGCAAATATGTTATAAAACGTCGTATGACATTCGTGCGCTTTGATAATTACAGCCTCTGCTTTCTTGTAGCCCTCGCCTACGGCTCGGGCTAGCAATATCGCCTCGGTTGTAATTTTCAACTTACCGCACTTATGTCATAATGTACTATTATTGCGTAGACTTAGAAGCTTTTTTTTTTATAACTCTAAGGAACCCCATAGACCTACGTATTTCACATTAATTTCAACTTGATACCTCCACGCGTTCCTGAGAAAAACGGTCTTGACCGACAGACAGGCAGACAGACAGGCAGACAGACAGACAGACAGACAGACGGACAACGAAGTGACCCTATAAGGGTTCCGTTTTTTCCTTTTGAGGTACGGAACCCTACGGTATGTTCGTAACGGACCAATTTAGTTGAAATTTGGTACGCATATGAATTTCTGTAATTCAAACACGGACGTGTAACGTAAATACATACATTTGAATATGGGGGTCATATTTGGGGGGCAAATAAGAAAATTAAAAAAAAAGGTTTTGTAAACTGTACCGTGTGAAATTATCAAATGAAAGGGCTGTGGCAAGGAAATGAAAGGCAATTTTTTTTTTGTAATTTTAAAACAAATTGTTTTAAAGTTATTTAAGAAAATAGACGGAAATTGATCCTTCCCCCCCATATCTCTGAAACTACTGAGCCTAAAATTAAAAAAAAAAAACACATAAAATAGTTCTATATCTATAGATCACAGGAAAATTGATAAGAAGCGATAAGAAGACTTTTTTACAAAAAAAAAACAACCAAGTTCTATTTTTTTTTTAATTCTTCACTTTTTAGTTAAGATAGGTACCTAACTCACACGAATTTGTATGCCACTACTTGCTATTTAACAGTGGCAGGAAGTATTACATCGTCATCACAAAGTGGATAAAATACGTAATATTGAAGCTAACTCAAAAACTACCCAAGCAAAGTTAATAAAATTTATATGGGACCACCACGCAAGCTTTCTCTACCAAATGTTTCTATGGATTATTTATTCCGAAATAAAAATCATTAAATTAATTAAATTAAAAATGACAAAATCAAAATCGGTTCACAATTGACGAAAATATCGATGAACATAATTCAAAAAACCAGACAAACCAAAAACGGAGGCAAAACCACACATAATGTTGTGATGTACAAAATTAAATTTGTGCTTACGTAAAAGTCTGTCATTCTTCACCTTTTCTTTTGCCAATAAAACTTTTATTTTTTTTTGTAAAAAAAATTACATACAGACGAATATACTAAAACCTCCTCCTTTTTTGAAGTCAGTTAAAAAGATGGATCGGTGATCCCAGCTTGTTGTTATTAGCAGACAAGAGGAAGTGTAAAACATAACATCATACCTTGTTTCCCCGAAGGGTTGGGCACAGGGTCGGGTACACCCTCATTTTGCCAGTTGTGTTTAAGTCCCATGTAATAGGGGGCGAGCCTATTGCCATCAACCAGGCACAAATTCAGACTCCAGACTGCTACTAAGAAATTCCAGATGGAAAATCCAATAACACTCATTGGTAACGCTAGCGACCATTATACCAATGAAAAAATGTAATATTTACACTAAATTCCATCTATCTCTAACGACATCCTCAGTAGGTAATAATAGGGATACATCGATAAATTTTGTATTTTTAAAATTCCTCTATAACCTAATATATATTGTTAAATCATATGGATTTTCCATATCGATGCCTAACAGCCAAAAAGGGATAAGCGACATTTTTGCGAAATCGACTTATATAATTCTATAGTTAGAATCGGCTTTTTTTCTGCGTCTATTCATCTAAGTTTCGTGATTTCGCAAAAAATGTCGCTTATCCTTTTTTGGCTGTTAGGTATCGATATGTGTCATTTGAGTATAATATTATCTACTGGTGTACTAAAACCAAATTATGATTAGTAGAAATTTTTGCGATAAAACAAAATTCCAAAGTAGCACCGTCTATTTTCTGTTTTATACGATTATACGTAAACAGTTGCTTATTGTGCAGTAAAATTTGCTTTCAATCGTAGGTATTCAAATGTGTTAAGAACTTATTAAGCTAAAATTTATTAAAGTATAGCATTTTGTCATAAATCTACATTTAAACGAAGCGCGTTTAGTTGCGGAGCGCGTGAGATTCTTCTATCTCGCGCATCAAAATAGACAGGCATAGCGTCATTTCACTTAGACACCGAGTTAAACCACGCGTCGATGTATCCTCTTAAGTTATGCTCAAAATTTCTATCTCATGTTCATTTTATTCCCCCACGAGTACTTAGTTACAGTATTTTCTTTAACAACCCTGATAAAGATGCCTTTGCAAATCGTTTTTTACTGTCTTTGAGACACTGGAGAACCTTCTTCAAGCTTTCTGAACGTAGATTTTACTTGCACGTGTTTCTTTTTTGCGAGCGAAATAGTGATTACTGGGTACATAAATAGTGATTACTGTGTGTAAAAGTAGTGATTGTTAGCTGAATAAATTGTTATTGCTAGGTGTTTAAATAGTTAGTGAGCTAACTAGGAGTTTAATAGTGAATGATTTGTAGGCGTTTAACTTTTAGTAGGTATTACGTGTTAACGGTTTGGTGGTTGGTAATGGCTGTGTTTATAAAAGTAGCTGACTAGGTAGGTATAAAGTTATTTCTAATTCTGGAATACGACAACGCAATTATTTTTATTTTTAATGGATAAACAAAATGGGTACACTATTTAAAATAATTGCCTTCGTGTTGATGAGACATACTTTCTAGTTTTGATGACAGGATCAAAGAAAATAGACTATTTTTATTTTAGCCTAGACTTGATAAATCCTAGAAATCAGAAAAAGCCTGGAGCTCTTCAGACTTGACCTATTTTATAGAATGTTTACTAAAGAAGACTAATTTGTTTTTGTAGCGGGATATTTTGTGTAAAAGTAATTTGTTTTTTCCTTTATTCTGTTATTTGAAACGCTATTTAAACCATGGATTTATAATATTACTGGCTGTTGTTACCCGTGACTTCGTCTGAGGTCCTTGATGAAAAGTAGCCTACTTCCTTGACCAGGTGATGGTCTACATATATGCCTTTCATACAAATCCATTCAGCCGTATTAACGAGAAAGCGTTACAAACGAACTCACTTTCGCATTTATAATAATTACTAGCTGCGACCCGCGGTTTCATCCGCGTAGACCGATATAAAAAGCAGCCTATGTGTTAATCCAGGGTATAAGCTATGTACATACCGAATTTCATACAAATCGGTCAAGCCGTTTGAGCGTGAATAAGTAACAAACATACAAACTCTCACATACTCAGAATCTTTCGCCTTTATAATATTAAAGTGATTGATAATTTTACTTAGGTACAAAATTCCTAAGTCAACTTTTTGCCCATGTAAAAATCGCAACGTAAAAAATCCACCTGGCAATTAAAATCAATACATAATCAAGCCTATAATGTTCCCACTGCTGGGACACAGGCCTCTTCTCGGTGAGAGGGAGTGGGCTGTAATCCGCCACGCGGGCCCAGTGCGAGTTGATAGATGTCACATGTCTTCGATTTTTTTTTTCTAGGACATGCCGGTTTCCTTACGATGTTTTCCTTCACCGTTTTGAGACCAGTGGTGATGAAATAATTTACACAAAGTAAAGCGCCTGTCGGGGTTCAACCTACGATCTACAACTCGTAAGTCACGGCCATTACCACTGGGCCATAATCACTGCTCCAATCAATAAAATTATATTTTCATACCACAACAAAAATATTACAGAAAAGCATTTTCTATAAAGTTCAACAAATTTATTGATGGCAATGGATAAGTTCGAAACTTGTTAAAACTTATCGCACGAACACAATCTTGGAACTTAAAATGTCGCATTGCTGATCTTGAAGTCAAAGAAAACATAAGAAGCAGTCAATATAGGGAACGGATATTATTTTACTTGGAAAATAGAGTGGATATCGTCACAGACTGTTTGAAAATATCAATATTTTTTACGTGCCTACCTATATGTTTCGAGTGCCGATAGTCTGACAACCAGTCTTACCAACTGGTATCGTATTACCTAACTGGGTTGTGGCAGTCGCTCCATGTAAAATATTGGTTGTATAATTGCATAGCACATGTGTGAGCACTATGTAGCTAATATAAAGCTACCTTTTACTGGGTTCGTCTTTCACTGACTTGAATGTGCCCTGGCGGTTGAGAGTATGTCATGCTTACTCAAATGTCTCGCTGGTGGTGGCGTGTGTGTTGGATCATTAAGTTCCCTTCAAAATGGTTGAGCTAATTGGTGCTGATCCAAGCGTCATGTTCGTGAACGGGTGCCGTCAGTTGGGACTGGTGGTCTCTTAGCTGCCACGGCTTATTTTTAATTTAGTTGTTTTTAGTTTTTATCTTTTTCATTACGGACGCTTTTAACGTGCACGTCTTTCTACATTGTTCTCACATCTATATTTTCAATATGAACGATGTAATCAATATTATGTAAAATATTTGATTTAAAAGAGTGTCCGTGGAGTTTCTTGCCCGTTCTTCTCCAGGATCTACGCTTTGGAATGGGCAACTAGCTTCATTTTTCTGACTGACCGACCCAAGACCGACCCTTTGACAATTCAAAAGTGCCTGTAATTGGTTTATTTGAAATAAATGCTTTGAGTTTTTGAGTTGAGTTTTGAGTTTTGGTATTCAGCTGCATCCCGTTAGACTGAAAACTGACCCCAACATTGTTGGGAAAAGGCAAGGCAGATGATTATTTATTTATTTATTTATTTAAATGCCTTAAAACTACCATTACCACTACACACTACATACCAGCCGGTCGATTCTGTAAAAATCTCACCGTGAAAACTTAGGTGAAGTGAGTTTGTTTTTGCTAGGAATTGACACTGTTGACAGTTCACTCCACGCTCACTTCACCTAAGTTTTCACGGTGAGATGGTTACAGAATCGCACTGCAGGTCTTAACCTAATGCGATAGCTTGTTTGTAACATAATCTAAACAATATACTTTTGAGAATTCACCCCAGTGACATGTAAATACAGGGTGTAAGGGACAACCCTCCGCAAACTGATAGGGTGAATTCAGTATGTCATACTATGATGACCGGTACATGAAATTATTTCAGGAACGTTATGGGAATCCAATAAACCTGATTTGTTTGTGTTTTTGTGCAGAAATCGGAGCGTCTATTACTGGTTCGGAGGCGTAGGTAATAGGTATGCGGTGAGTTCGATGAACTCAGTAGCTAGACAGAAAGTGAACAGCTGATTTCACGCGTCGCTCGTTAGAGTATTTCTACATCCATTGCTGGTTTTTTTTCAGTTTTTTTTTTGCTGTTTTTTTTGTTGTTTTTTTTTTACATAAATGGAGTGCTGCGAACAGACAATGTAATTTTACATTGAAATAAAGAAAATATAACTGAAAAATTTAAAAAAAAATTAAAGTTTTCCTGAGAAAATTTCCGGTGGAATATGATTTAAAAAGAGGAGCTGAATGCACCCTGTTAGTTTGCGGAGGGCTGTCCCTTACACCCTGTATACCAATTTCGACCTGAATATAATTGATGGTGCGAATTGCTCGAGCCAGAGGGGTTTTGGCCAGCAAGTTGGTCCTGGTACGACCAGCAGTGGCGGGGGCCGTCGCCTCCAAACATAACGGTCCTGTACGTAAAATTGCAACCGCTCCAGCACTCCCAGGTTGTGTTCTCGGAGTACTTTTATTATGTACGACACCAGAGCAAATTCCTGTCTCACCCCCAGTTGATTGTACCCCACCATACATAATACGAATAGAGTGGGGTACATCAAAGGGTAAAATGGGTATACCCGATAAAGTTTCTTGTATAGGTGGCGTGTGATTTTGTTCTGGACTCGCTCCGACATCACTAAGTACTTAGCCTCATGTGGAGCCCAATGATGATGAGATACGTATCGTGTGCTTGGTATCTTATCAGTCGTATATCTGTGATGGACTAGCAAATATCAAGCAAATATCTAAATAAACGTTCACATTTAATAATATTTTAGAGGAGTAGCGATGATGTCACAGAAAATCTGCAGTGAACAGGGACGTCCTAAGAAGTCATAAACAACATTAGTTTTTATTGATACTAAACCCGAAAACGGGTCACTATACTCATAATTTTGAACAACTTTTACTATCATATGGGACCAAACCTGAAATCGCGAAAAAAAAATTAGCTGTTCAGTACATTAATCTACATCAAACTCGTCAAAATGTAATATGAACAGCTGATTTTTTTTTCGCGATTTCAAGGTTGGTCCCATAGAAAAAATTGTTCAAAATGATGGGTACAATGACCCCTTTTCGGGTTTAGTATAAACAAAAACTAATGTTGTAGTGACCTTATCGGTCATGTTCTAAAAGATCGGGTGCGTAGTACTCGCAACCAGCGTGCGTGTATGACCAGATGTATGAACATAAACGAAGATTAGGGAGTACGAGGTTGCCGTCATCATACGATACAGTTATCAAAGACGTCAGATAACCTATTTTTAAGATTCCGACCTCAAAAATAAACCGGCCAAGTGCGTGTTGGACCACGCACATTGAAGGGTTCGAAATGAAATGAAATGAAATGAAATGAAATGAAATGAAATGAAATTGTTTATTCTGTAAATAGGATATCGAAATCACTTTTACACGTCATATTTTTTTAATAAGCTAGATGAAGTCGACATTTCCTATCTGACTACCCTGAGAAGAAATGGCGAAACAAACTCAGGGGTCAAAGTCTCTTTTAAAGTCCAGACATAATCTTGGTCAGATCATGTGAGGACCATGTAGATCAATGTCTGAAATGGTCTTTTGAGGAAAGAACCATAAAAATTTGAGTGGACCTGTCCAGTCAGTGCAAGCATTTGTCAACAATCGTGTAGCTCAACTCAAGGATTTAAGGAGCTCAATAACTCGACGAACAATACCAAAGAAAGGACATTTGGGGAGGTCGCATAAAGTACTTACTCAAAAAATGTCAGACCATCAATAAAACTAAAAAAGAAAAAAAAAAAAGATCCACATAGTGCTCACATTTACAATAATTAAAGAAAAAAATATATTTTAATTTTAAACAAAGGTTTGTCATTTTGCATAATATAATGATTTTGGTATTACATATAGGTAATACAAGGTTGAGCGAATAGCTCAAACCCAAGCTTTTTTGTCTTCTAAATAATCGGAAATTTTATAGTAGCCCTTTTTACAAAGTTTGGTTTTAATACAGCTTTTAAATCGTTTAATGGGCAAGTTTCGAATTTCAACGGGAAGTTTGTTGTAAAAGCATATACATTGACCCATGAACGAGTTGCCTACTCTGTGGAGACGAGTGCGATGGACAGCAAGATTGTGTTTATTCCTAGTATTTAAACTATGAATATCGGACATCTTCTTAAAATTGGATATATTTTTGTGTACATACAATAGATTATCAAATATATATTGAGAGGCTACAGTCAGAATATTTATTTCCTTGAACTTCTCTCGAAGAGAATCCCTTGGACCTAGATTGTAAATGGCTCGAACAGCCCTTTTCTGTAAAACAAAGATAGTATTAATGCCCGCACAGGTTCCCCAGAGAAGAATCCCATAAGACATAAAGCTATGAAAATAACTAAAATAAACAATTCTGGCTGTATCCACATCAGTTATCTGTCGAATTTTTTTGACAGCGTAGGCGGCCGAACTAAGCCTTCCTGACAATTTTTCTATGTGTGGGCCCCATTGCAATTTACCGTCAATGGTTATTCCAAGGAAAACTGTCGACTCAACAGGGTCCAACTCCATTCCATTAAGTTGAACATTGGCACTTAGCTGCCTGACATTTGGCGTTGAGAATTTAATGAGTTTAGTCTTTTTTTCATTCAGGAGAAGATTATTTACATTAAACCAATGGACAACTCTAGAGAGTGCATCGTTAACTTGTTCAAAGTTGACTAACTGACGTTTGATTTTAAAAATGAGGGATGTGTCATCTGCGAATAATACAATCTTGTGATTGTCCCTTATGTGATAAGGTAAGTCATTTATATAAATAAGAAACAAGAAAGGACCCAGAATTGAACCCTGTGGAACGCCCATAGTGACCGCAGATCCTGCAGATCTCTTGCCATTAACATCTACCCTTTGAATTCTGTTGTTCAGATAAGAAGTCAGAAGGTCGAGAGCCCTGTCCCTTATACCATAGTGGTACAGCTTCCTGATGAGTGTATCATGATTTACGCAATCGAACGCCTTAGACAAGTCACAGAAAATGCCAAGAGCATCCTGCGACTCCTCCCAGGCCTCGAATATGCTCTTCAGTAATTCCACGCCCGCGTCTGTAGTTGAACGACCCTTTGTAAAACCAAACTGTTTCAGATGAAGTAAATTATGTGTATTGAAATGGCCTAACATTTGTTTTAAAATTAGTTTTTCAAAGATTTTGCTCAATGTTGGTAATATCGAAATAGGTCGAAAATTAGTGGGATCAGTCGTGCTGCCAGATTTGAACAGTGGAATCACTTTGCTAAGTTTCATTAAATCAGGAAATACACCAGATGCAATACAAGAGTTAAAAACAATTGATAAAAAGGGTGCAATAATATCAATTATTGAAGACATGGTATGTACTGATAATCCCCAAAGGTCAGCAGTTTTTTTTACCTCGAGATCTTTAAAACAATCTATAACGTCTTTAGCGGTAAAAATTGCGAATTTAAAGTGTTTATCACATTCTGGTACACATTCTTTTAGTATTGAGTAAGCAGAAGTGGAGGACGACGATGACAGAGTTTTGGTTGTTAAAATGGGAATATTAGTGAAGAAATTTTCAAACTCAGTAGCCACCTCCACGTCTGCCTTAATATCTACATCATTGACTTTTAGATGGAAGTCACGATTCCGAACTGTCGTCCTTCCCGTTTCTGAATTAATAATATTCCAAGTTGTTTTAATTTTATTTCCAGAATATTTTATTTTATTTTTAATGTGTATGGCTTTTGCTGACGAACAGGCTCTTTTAAAAGTTTTAGAGTAATTTTTAACAAATTCTTTAAAAGTTTCATCATAGTTATACGTTTTTTCATGGTACAGTTCATATAACCTCTGCCTACTTTTGTAAATACCTGGTGTTGCCCAATCACTAAATATAACGCGGTCACAAACAGGTAATGTTTTTGATGTGAATACCTTCCTAAACTCACAATTTATGAGGTTAAATAGTACAGTATAAGCTTGATCCGGGTTACTGTGATAAGGCAAACCTGGTAGTTTTTCTATTAAATTCTTTTTAAATTGTTCTAAGCGACTTTTGTTTACCGGAACAAAACTAACAAGTTTTCTTTGAGCTCTGACTATTTTCTGAGGGAAAGTGACTAACTGGCCACAGTGATCAGAGTCCAACTCATTTATAATTAAGTGGGTAGAAGGTCTTGAGTTTGAAAAAATATTGTCAATACAGGTAGCACTAGTGGCAGTTATTCTAGTCGGCTCAAAGAAAGTATTGTACAAATTATATGACTTTAATAAAGTTATAAACTTATTTACAGTAGGTGATGTTTCCAGTATATTAATATTGAAATCTCCACAGATAACAACTGTTTTATTACTGTTACAAGTCTTTAATCTTCTTCTTCTTCCATATATTTCTCAAAAACATCATATGAAGCACATGGGGGCCTGTACACGCTCATTACAATGAACTGCTCAAGCTCAATGCAAGCTATTTCAATAACTCGCTCAACAGAGAGGCTCACTATATCCTTACGTTCTTTAAATTTCATATTGTTACGAACAATTATTAGAGATCCACCACGTATCATATTAACCCTGCTGAATGAGCTGGCAACCTGGTGGTTGTTAAAGCTGAACATGAACTGGTGGTCTTTTAACCAATGTTCAGTTACACAAAGGATATCAATATAACTACAGTTCATGAACAGCTCCAATTCTAATTCCTTGCCTATCACACCCTGTATATTTTGATGAACTATTTTTAGAGAATTATTATCACATTTATTTAAGGTACTATAATTTGATGGGTGTGCTATTAAAGAAATACTTTTTGAAACATTTAGATGATTTAAATCAGTATTTAAATTTTCTTCATTTATTAAGCAAGAGGTTTCCTCTATTGTCCTAATTTCTAATTTAAATGGTAATCAATGTCATTAGTTGCTGCCAAATTATTGGCAGAATTATTTAAAATGTCATTGCATTGCTCAAAAGAAGCAAGTTGTTTAGCCAAATTTTTGGCTGAAATAGAAAAAAAATATGATAGCGACACAGCTATCTGTCTTTTGAAATAGTTAGGAAGATAGTACATAACAACATTATATCTATCTCTTGTCAAATACAAATTATTACCAACATAATTGTTAGTATCAACTAAATGGAATAGATTATTATTGTATGTCAAATTATGTAGTGTCATGTTTAATTCAAATCTTAAGTTATTTTCTTCCTGTGGCAAACTGTTACTATATGGGAATGTAAACAACACAATTTTTCTTAAACTAAGATTACAAAATGTTCTATAATATTTTAGCAATTCTCCTTTGTTCACATTTCTCCTGTTACCCATAAAAATTAATAAAGTAGTATCCCGGTTAAAGTTACATTTAATAATTTGTTTCATAATATCAAACAAAGAACAACCGGGCATACAGTAGTTTATTATGGAGTGTCCTGGATATTCATCTGACAACAAGTGGCCTAAGTCCTTTCCAATCTCATCACAAAAAAATACAATATCATTATTTATAACTTGTTTACAATGTTTCTTATTGCAACTAGCAATAGCAGGAAATGTCAAATTAACACAGGGCTGCGCTAAGGTGGTATTGCAAGTTGTCAATGAATGGTCCGGTGTAGGTACATTGGATGGTGTCTGACAATGCTGACAGTTGTTTGTTTGTGAGTTAACCAGCTCATTCATTGCCAACACAGATTCCCTCATCAGATCTTCAGAGGTATTATATTTATCAGTCATTAAACTGAGTTTCTCTTGTAGATGGTCAAGTTGAGATTGCAAGTCCTGTGTGTCAATGTTGTATTTCCTAGTGCTTTGCTCCAAATTAAAAGAATAAATATCTAATTGTTTAATTAAATTTAACCTATCTCTACGAAGTTTAACATTTTTGGTAAAGAATCTTTGTCTTTTTACCATTTTTTTTGTTTTAGCAATGTATTTATTAATTTTAATGTATTTTTTTAGTTTGTTTCTACTGGTGACTAACCTCACTGAATTACATGATTGTGATTCATCATCACCTGTCAAATCAATATTGCATGTGGAGTTTATGGCAGAAACCATTGACGGGGCAATAGACACCAATTCGCTGAACAGACTTTGATTCAGCGAGGCAGTGATGTTTAGATTTGTGGTCTCAAGTTCTGTGATCTGACTTTGAGCCTCATGCAGCTGCTGTTGAAGTATATGTTTGTGACTAAGAGCTTGTTCATACTCTATGCTACACTGGCTGAACCCGTCCACAACAATTTGGAGTCTATCCCGGGCTTCTATGGCATCGTTGTATTGAATATATATCTGAGCCATTTCGGTTTTCAACTTTCTATTCATTTCATGGGCATCAAAGAGCACTCAAAATTTTCTAAATTTGTTCCGTAAATTAAATTTGTTCCGTAGTTGGGACGAATTTATCCCAAGAACAAACTTAACCTAGTCGAAAAACATGTTTCCCCCATACATTCCAACTGCAAATGTAAGATTGTACGCACAATATTGTGAGATTTATCATATTATTTTAAGACCATAGACTTTCTCTGTAGAAAGTCTATGGTCATAAAATAATATGATAGGAATACTTACCTGTGTATTCCTGTAATTCTCTTGGTTTTTTTTTTCAAAATTTTAGGCTCAGTATTTTCGGAGATAAGGGGGGGAATTGAAAGCCCTTTTTTTGATATGTTACACGGCACAGTTTGCAAATTTTTTTTTTAAATTTTATTATTTGCCCCCCAAAAATGACCCCAATATTCATTCATTTACGTTACAGGTAACAGGATGTGGGGTTCAGGATTCAGGATTCATATGTTTACCAAACAACTTAATCGGTCCATTAGATTCGGAGCAAATTGGCTGTGACAGACGGTCAGACAGACAGACACACGCGTGATAATGGTTCTGTTTTTCCTTTTGAGATACGGAACCCTAAAAAAAATCACATTCTTGTGTAAGGCTGCACAGTACATGCACACCAAAACCAAATAATGTTGAAACTAAGAAGCACTTACAACCCTTAATATTTACAAGCACTCAAGAGACTAAAAAATTACAATTTCATTATGTACAAGAAACTCAAAGAAAACATCAAAAAACACATACATAGTGATACTCCTAAATGGCACATCAGACAACCAGTACATATTGCATTTTAAAATGAAAAATTCTTAAGTAAAACGCGCCCCTCAAAGGAGGGAATAAAAATTCTACATTAAACAGTTCCCGAGGAACTTGGTATAAATAAAGTTTGTACTGAACTCCATCTGTGAGGTCTCAAGTGGCGACACAGACGTAACTGTGATATATAGAAACATAATAGTGTGAAAACTTTAAGATTGCTTTCTATCTGAACTTGTATTCGATGAAAATCGAATGTTTTCTTCATTTGATAGAGGGTAAACTTCGTTGGCGTTAGATAAAGAGGAGTTTTCTAAAGCCCGGTTTATGCTTCTTCAGTTTTGTTCAGGTGGGTGGAAGGACCTAATTTTGCACCCAATTTGATGGGCTCTTCACTGGGTAAGGGATCGATGGTAACCTTTTTGTATGGAGTCATGCAATTTTCGAGTTCCTTTTGCGGTATTCTTTTTCTTTTTAAGGCGACTTTGGAAGATGTTGTCATTGAAACGTTAAAGACTACATAAATAGAGATTACTGCATATCTCTGTATCAATCTGCCTAGCCTTTTCCCAAGTATGTTGGGGTCGGCTTCCAGTGTAACCGGATGCAGCTGAGTACCAATATTTTACATTGAGCGACTGTCTGTCTGACCTACACAACCCACTTACTGGGTAACACGATAATCTTGTGAATCATTGTCAGACTTTCGGCCTTCTCACGACCCGCAACAACTGTCAAAGATCCACAAATGACAACCGAGACCAACGGCTTAACGTGCTTTCCGAGGCACGGAGGAGTCTCGGTGTGTAAAGATGTTCACCCATCCACGGACCGACCCCGGCAAGCGTAACTTTACCTGATGGATCGACACGTGCGGAAGTTATTATTACTATAGCCACGAGCTCCTTCTTAATAAAATAACTCCGACATTACAAATATTACTGTAGCTGCTAAGTTAGCACGTTTACACAAAGGAAAAGTTTCTTTGATGTAGTGATGGGACATCAATTTGTTACAGTCGAGTGACTCGACTCACTGGACAAGTTGTCGCGATCTTGTGGTGAAGAGAGAATTCGTTATTTGCTTATTACCTTAGATAAGTTTTGTTTTTGTACTAATTAGGTTACAACTTTTATTTTGTATAAAGCTATAATGATCCACAATACAGTTGCTGGGTAGGTAATACGATATTCCTTGGCAAAACCGGTTGGCAGACACTGACGACTAGTAACGACTGCCATTTATCCACGAATGACAGCCGAAACCAACGGCTTAACGTGCTTTCCGAGGCACGGAATCCTAACTAATATTATAAATGCAAAAGTGAGTTTGTTTATTTGTTACGCTTTCACGCTAAAACGGCTGAACGGTTTTTGGTTGAAATTTGGCAAATGACTAGACTATGACCTGGATTATGACATTGGGTACTTTTTTATCCCGTGGGATAATTTCCGACCTCCACGCGGTCGTAGCCGCGGACAAGAGCTAGTACAAAATAGCTATAATAAATTCGTTAAATATAATATAATATAAAACACACAGTTAATAATGTTTGTCTAATTAATAGCAAAGGTAGCAATTATTATTAGAATTACCAAAATTGCAGTTGATTAGTAAATAAATTTTCCTCGTAATACAAAATATTTTAGGAAAATTGCTAAATTATACATACAAAGACAATCAAAAAATTATTTAATAGAAATAAAACTGATACAATAATTACTTTTTATATAACATAATTATGTATGGTTTCCTTGACATTTTAAATCAACGAATTCTTTCTGTCGCTGGTGAAAACAAAATCGATCGATTACATAAAGTCGAGTCACCTGTTGTTTCCCAACGCTATTAACTGTATGGCTGCAGTATACTTAAAGTTTAGCAATTTACTTTTATTAACGCTTACATTTTACATGACATTAGGCGAAAACTTTGAGATACGTTGCTTAATTAAATATTTAATGAAAAGTTTGTTTCTGAGGTTTAGGTTTAATTCTAGGAAACAACTCACCTAGCACATTTTGTAGTATAATAACTGCACTACTTACTATTTTAATAGTTCTGGTACAAAACAAAGCCTCGCCTTGCATATTGTTATTGTAATTATTTTTTCATACTTAGTGTTAATTACTTTTATGCATGAAAAGTAAATGAAAAAAATGTTTACCCTTAAAGATAAATAAAGTTAGGTTAGGGTAAGGTAGGGTACCTTACCCTAACCTAACTTTATTTATCTTTACCTTTTAGTCTTTACTCGGTTGTGGAGGTCAGTTATGGAGTCGCTCCATGTAAAATACTAGTTTTCAAGTGCATTCGGTTAGACTGACCGAACCCATTATAGTTGGGAAAAGGCTAGGTGATGATGATTTAACCATAAAAAGTATTGTTAGGCACCAAAATGAAAAGTAGGTAAGGTGAAATCGGGTATAATTATTTGAACTTAGGAGTACAGTATTAATAAATACTTTTTTACAAAAAAAAACAAACAACCGACTTCCAAAAAAACAAACACTACAAAGTGAAAAATAACTTTAATTTTGGAAGTCGGTGTCTTTGGATCTGTGTTTTAGTTTTTTGCCACCGACTTCCAAAATTAAAGTTATTTTTCACTTTGTAGTGTTTTTTTTTTGGAAGTCGGTTGTTTTTCTTTTGTAAAAAAGTTTTTATTTTTCACTTTTTAGTGGGTCAGTTTGTAATATATCTAAGTTACAATAGCCCAATGTCAACTGCTCATCATCTTTTACAAAATATTGCTTTTCCCGATGCAGGGACTTTAATTGTTGAGGAGTTCTCCTAGTAAGAACCAGGAGAACTGGAGCTCCATGGTGAAGTCATCATCACCACACATGCATTTTGACGAGCATAAATAATACTTAGCAACCATAAAAAAAACCTTAAAGTAATCGAATCGCAAGCCGTGAAATACTTAGGTATAATTGAGTAGTTCCGATGCCATCTGTGGTCTTCATCATCAGTTCCACTTCACCAAATGGTGCTTTCCGAGAGCAAATGCACGAGTTACTATAAAAAACCGATCAAGAGCGAGTCGGACTCGCGCACCGAGGGTTCCGTTCCGATTTCTGAAAAAGTGTGCTATTTAGAGACATCGTTTTATTTTCCTGTAATCTTTACATAAACTTCTATTAAATTGGGTATATTAGGTGAACAGAGTAGAAGCCTGTTGCATACCTAGTTTTTTTTTTTTTAATAGCTTAGACAGAAAAAATTATCAAAGTACCAATAAATACTACAAATTCGATGTAAACTTTTCATTTTTGTACCATAAAAACAGAAATTAAAAAAAAAATCGTTTAAAAATATCGAAATTCAAATCTTAAGCAGCCTGCATATGATTAGAATTTTAGATTTTTTTTTGGAAAAAAAAATTAGGTATGCCATAGGCTTCTATTCCGTTCACCTAATATACCCAATTTTTTTCGAGACGGTAAAAAAAGTCATCCGGTATAAGTATGACAAAGTTATGGCCGAACATACATAAAAAAAATGTATAGGTATATAAACATCCGAATTGATGACCTCCTCCTTTTTCAGAAGTCAGTTAAAAATTAATAAAAAACACGCCCGTCGCTAGCCAACCAACACCAAAACAGCCCTTAGCAACGGGGTTGCCAGATCTGTCGCCAACAAGTATTATTGTTATTGTAATGACAAATTAGTTACACATTAAAGAATTGTTTTTTTTTAATGATCTGAATCCAAGTCTAGTAAAAAAATCATCCGTATAATCACAGATTAATACAGATGGGACAATCCGCAGTTTAGGTATGAAGCTACAAGTACTCGGCGGACTCATCTCACTGGGTCAATTCAGTGTGGGCTGGCCGTCTCGCACGGTAGTACGATACTCACGCACGCGCCGCGTCGTAAAAGAAGACAACCCTAACGAGTCAGAAGGTATAAGAGTTACGCGATAGAAAGAGAGGCAACTTGTAGGTGAATATAACTGCAGTTAATTAGCGTTTGCGACCTGAATTGCAATTTATTGTGTCGTAGCAAGAGTCACTTTTTATTTAAATGATTTTGCGGAGTCTCCCATCTGTATTCATCTGTGGTATAATGTAATTTAGTTGTTCTAACCATCTATTCAAAAAATATAAAAAACAAAACATAATTCGAAATTCAAACTGTCTCGTCCGAGTCGTTCTCGTGATTCCCTCAATTCCCAGCACTACTTGTACCGGCCGCTGTATACTTAAAGTTTACCAATTTACTTTTATTCGCACCTCCGCTTTGCATGACTCAGACGGGAAGTCGCCAGTATTTCCAATTTCCAACTTGTTCCATATTGGAGCCACTTCGGGCCGTTCGAATCGTTTTTGCACGTTTTTTATTTGTATTTAATGTCCTTAGTTTGTACGAGTAGCTGTCAAAGTGTCAGTGCATCGGTTGGCCTGTTTAGTGTTGCCTTTTAACGATGCTAGCTCTTCTGTCTTATCAAAGGTTTAATGAAAACTAAAGACACAATAATTTTAACATACACCAAAAACTTCATAATGTACTGTACGTAAAAACTTCAATGGTATTTATAATTATTTTATTTTGTGTCTGCATAAGCTAAATTAACAGGTAGATACCTATTAAAAAAAAAAGAAATCCAGTCGTAGTCGTCATTTTCGGTACAAAAAAGTCAATTGACATTTTTAACATTGCCAACAACCTGATCCGAATAAACGCGTAACGACGCTAGGATTGAAGGGTCAAAAACACTATTATCCTTTTTCACTCACGAAAAATTAGGAAAGTTAAAAAGAGATGGTAGTATTTTTATGATTTTGGCATCGATATGCCTCATATTTATATATCTGTTTTTTCTACAGTCAAACATTTCAAGTCCATATGATTTATAGGTCAGTGATTTAATCGGATTTCAAAATAAACTTTTAACTTACATCCTTGTCATATTCATCGAATTAATAATGTATTTATGTCCTAAAATATACCAGTGGGCCTTGCACGAACGTGCGAAGTAAACGAAACGTAAATTCGATCGATATACTCGATTCGCACATAATATTTACTTAGTTATATATGACTTTATTCATATCTGTAGGTGATACTAACACTCCATACAAGTATGTGCTTCTCGCAAAAAAAAAATAACGAAAATTTTAAAGGATACTTGTATTTTAGAGGGGCTTGTGGCTAAGTATTAACAGCTGCACAGGTTGATCGATGAAGTTAAGCTACGCTTGCCGCGGTTGACCTGTGGATGGTTGATCATCTTTACATACCAAGAACCCCTCCGTGGCTCGAGAAGCACGTTAAGCCATTGGTTCCGGCCGTCATTCGTGGATCTTTGACAGTCGTTACGGGACGTCAGAAGCGCGAAAGTCTTACAACCGGTCTTACCAAGGGGTATCGTCAATCAATCAATCGGCCTAGCCTTTTCCGAACTATGTTGGAGTCGGCTTCCAGTCTAACCGGATGCAGCTGAATAGCTGTATTTTATATGGAGCGACTGCCTATCTGACCTCCACAACCCAGTAACTGGGTAATACGATACCCCTTGGTAAGACTGGTTGTCAGACTTTCGGCCTTCTGACGATCCGTAACGACTGTCAAAGATCCACGAATGACAGCCGGGACCAACGGCTTAACGTGCTTTCCGAGGCACGGAGGAGTCTCGATATGTAAAGATGGTCACCCATCCACTGACCAACCCCGGCAAGCGAAGCTACGCTTAACCTGATGGATTGACCCGTGCGGCTGTTATTACTTAGCCACGAGCTTCTCACGGGTTATATGTCAGATATTCAGTCACTCCATGTAAAATACTGGTATTCAGCTGGATCCGTTTAGACTGGAAGACCACCCCAACAAAGTTAGGATTATGTCTGGACTTTAAAAGAGACTGGCCCCTTTTTTTTTTTTCTTTTTTTTTTAGAGTGTGGGAAATCATCAAACAACTTTTCCCGCTCTGGGTAGAGCGGAAGGGCGTGTCAGACTTTTACTGACTAAAACCCACCCGTGTTCCTTCAGTTGCCTATGCCAGGGCCGCGGTATCTGAGTTTGCTTCTCCATTTCTTCTCAAGGGTAGTCAGATAAGAAATGTCTACTCCATCTAGCTTATTTATTTTTCTTAATTCTTAAGATTACGTTTAAAAATGATTCCGATATCCAACTTACAAAATAAATAATTTCATTTCGAATTTACATTGAGTACGTTTACTCCGCAAGTTCATGCTAGGGAATTCCTGAATAAAAGTGCACACGGGCCTAAAATTGACGAGAGTTTTTAAATAAATTATAGTTAAAAGATTATCCCGTCCTGTCCAATGTCAATGAAGTTTTAATTCCGCAGTCTATACAGTTAAATCCGTAATGATTGATCGACCAGTTTTTGCACTCAGGGATACAACATTTTGGGAAGCGACAGTAGGGTTACCATGTGTTGATTTTGGGATTAGGACTGGGAAGAGTCCAGTAAAGATGGTAAGGAGTTTCAAGGTGACAAGGCAATGTTCGTATTTACATATATCGTAACTAGCAACCCGCCCCTGCTTTGAACGGGGTCCAAGGGCGATATGTCAAAACATCCATCTATGAAATTGCCGTTTTACATACAAAAAATCAAACTTTTTAGGGTTCCGTACCAAAATGGTAAAAAAGGAACCCTTATGGTGTCACTCAGTCTGTCGTGTCTGTCTGTCTGGTCTGGTCTGTCTGTCTGTCTGTCTGTCTGTCTGTCTGTCTGTCTGTCTGTCTGTCTGTCTGTCTGTCTGTCTGTCTGTCTGTCTGTCAAAGCTGGATATCTCAAGAACTACTAATACTATCAACTTGAAATTTAGAATAGGTTTAGATGACGTTTACCCAACTATTTTGCAAATAAGAAAGAAATTAAAATATTTATATTTTTTTTGCAACAGGGACTGAAAGGGGGTCTTAAAAAATAAAAGTGGGGCTACTAGAACATGTCGGGTATCATATGCAAGAACGCTGTTTGCAAATTCTCAAACATTTTTTTCTTTTTTTCAGGCCGCATAGTTTTCGACTTCTGATGAAAAATGTAAAAAAAAATACCGTTCCCCTCCCCTTATCTCCGAAGTTTGCAAAGAGAAAAATCTGAAATTATTCTATGTGATAGAAGTTTATGTAAAGATTACAGGAAAAATAAAACGATGTCTCTAAATAGCACACTTTTTCAGAAATCGGAACGGAACCCTCGGTGCGGCAGTCGGACTCGCTCTTGACCGGTTTTTTTTAAATGAAATGATTGTCTATGCGTTTTTGCCATTTTCATGGAAGTTAGTTGATGCCTCTGCTATATAAAACCTGGGGACGGGAATTGATGAACTCTATAAAGGCGTTTTTCACCGCCTCGTTGCATTTGAAATTTTTACCCGGGGCTTATTGTTGAGATCCCAGATCGGAAGCGATCAAACCAAAAACGCACCGTGCGTTCACTTGCGGTACCTTGTCCTTGTCTTGTCCTGTGTCTGTTCCTTGTGGTACGTCGTTAATATTGCGTGCTGTCAAAGAAAACATCGAGATCAAAGAAAAATCGAATAGCAGGAAAACAAAAGAACAACTAATTTTGAAAAATAAAATGTCATGCTATATTATAAAATTACTTTGAATTTCTAAATAGAACGAAAGATATTGATTAAAGCTTTTAACTAAACGGTTAACTAAGCAAGCTGTGACATATAAATTTTAATAAAGAAAGAAAGAAAATACATCCACACATTTCTAACTCCTCTATAACTTGGAAAATGTCCCATGTATGACATAAAGTTTGGACATCTTACTTTGTCACAAAATAAAATTTTAAACCACGGATCATTGATCAAACCTTGATCGTCCCTGTCAGATTTTGATTGGCGGTCGCAAATGCACGTGTCCCTTGCCTTACAATGTACATACATTTTGAACACGGCTCTTAACGACGTTTATTGTAAAAAAGGTTGTTAGTTTCATCAGTTATTGACTGATGAGGTTGTTAGTTCTATGTTCTATGTTAAGGATTTGGTTTCCGCACTTAGTCCTTCATGTGGACCATTGTGCGTGAGCCATGGCGGCCTTCGGGGGTTATTCCAACCAGCCCACCTCCCTCCAGAAGTTAATCAAATCTCTGGGTCTGTTAATAACATCTGTGAAAGATCGGGGTATTCCAAGAGTTTCTGTTCTAATCTGGGCAACGCCTGTGCATTCAAAGAGCACATGCGCAACGGTCTCCTCAGCCTCCATGCAGGCCCTGCACAGAGGACTGTCCGTTATTCCTATTGTGTGGAAGTGTTTGTTTAATGAGCAGTGTCCTGTGATGGTCCCCGTCACCAGGCGCAGCTCGTTTCTGTCCAGACGCAATAACCGTCTGGTAAGCGTACCGTCCAGGGATGGCATAGCCTCCCTGGATTGCCTGCAGCCTGGTGTCGAGGACCACCAACTCTCTGCTTGTGTGTGGGTGAACTCCTTTAGCCACCTGCGTAACTGGTTGAAGGGAATGGGCGCGATTGGCTCAGCTCCACAGACGGACGTGCTGGATGCTCTCCTAGCTAGTTCGTCAGCTGCGTCGTTACCCAGTGATCCACTGTGTCCTTTTATCCATTGCAGTGTCACTGTGTTCCGGTTAGCAACCGTTACTCGTTCGAGTGCGTCGTGACATTCTAGTATTAATCTCGAGGTAATGTAACTTTTCCGTAATGATTGGAGCACCGAGGCACTGTCTGAGAGTATACGTATATTCGTATCCGTGACTCTCCTGGCTTCTATGGCATTACACGCTTGTATGATGCCTACACACTCCGCCTGGTAGACAGTGTTAAATTCCCCAAGCGGGCTGGATATGTTAATGTTAAGATCGTGTGAGAAGACTCCGACCCCGGTTCCGGAGTCAGTCTTTGATCCATCGGTGTATACTCTCAACTCTTGCGGGCCTGAGTAATCACACCGTTCTTCTGTGAGTATTATATCATAATGCTTCAGAAAGTAGTGCTGTTTCGGGGCTCTGTCGCATGGTGATGCCATCATTGGGTGTCGTCTGATCGCATCCTCTTTTATGCGAGTGTGCTTAACTCTAGAGTCCTTGCTCAGGGTTCCTTGCAGATTGAGCCTAAAGGCGGCTAGGGCCGCCTCTTCACGTACTAAGAGGTGTAGTGGCGGCAGTCCAAGCATTGCCTGTAGAGCAGCAGTAGGCGTAGTTTTCATGCAGCTAGTTACCGCTACACAAGCGAACCGTTGCAGTTTCTCGAGATCTTTTTGGGCTGTGCTCAGGTCTGTCCTGGGCCACCAGACTAGCGAGCCATATGTGATGATTGGTCGGATTACTGTGGTGTATAGCCAGTAGGTAACCTTGGGGCTAATCCCCCAGTTCCTGCCAAGCAGTCGCTTGCACTGCCACAGGGATATACTGGCTTTTGTGGTGATGTAGTTGAGATGTTTCGCCCAATTCAACTGTTTATCCAAAAAGATGCCCAGGTATTTGGTTTCAGTCGATAGACTTAGGGTTGTTCCAAAGAAACGCGGTAGTTGTAATGTAGCCAGCTTCCTCTTTTTTGTAAAGAGAACCAGCTCGGTCTTTGTAGGGTTCACTGATAGTTGGTGTTTGTTGCACCAATCTTCTACTATTTTCAAAGCTTGGCGCATGAGGTTGCATATGGTGTTTTCATGGGTACCGTTTATTATTATGGTTAAGTCGTCGGCGTAGCCCACGGTGAAGTATCCTTTGTCATTGAGGGTTTTGATGAGGCTGTTTACGACCAGGTTCCATAGCAGCGGAGAGAGAGGTTGTTAGTTTCATCAGTTATTGACTGATGAAACTAACAACCAAAAGAGTGTTTTTTTCTAACCGGTGTAGAGTTAAGTTAAGTTAGCACTTAAGAGCCCATACTACCTCAGCTTTTATCTCGCGTACTGAGTATGAGCGAGACTGAGTGCGGTGCTGGGCGCCGATAGTTTAAGTAATTGCTTTTTACGGTGAAAATAATGTTACATAATTTGAAAAAAATAAAAACATTAGACCTCTATTATAGTTAGTTCAGTTAGTATGGAAAGTTTCATGATCTAATTTGAAGTGATTTTTGAATGGTTTATTGTTCGGTTTGGAGGATATTGATTTTTTTTTTGGAGACATAACTTAGTTATGTATAAATTTCCAAAAATTAATCTAGCGGACCCAACAGACGTTGTCCTGTCTGAACGATCCAAGAACCCGACTGCAGCGCCACCTACTGGGTCCAATTGTATTTTCAAACCATCCAGGAACACATTGAAATTTTGTGTAGGAGGAGTTAGGTGACAAACACACGCACAGAAGAATTATATATATTATTATTTAGATATATATCTTAAAGCAATCTTAACACATAATAAACTGTGCAGACCTTAGAATCATTGAAAGTTAATTTTGTCAGTTCATTGTTGCAAAAATCTTTTTTATTTGTTCCAACTAAGTAAGCATAAGTTACATATCCAGTACAATTAATTTGATAAATTATAAATAATAGCGAAATTAATTTGATAATTTATAATTTATCAAATTAATTGTACTGGATATCCAGTAAAATTAATTTGATAAATTATAAATAATAGCAAACGTTTGAAAAGTTTTAACAGCCTGAAGGGTGGCCTAGAAAGATAATAGCTTATTAAATATAATGCGAGGGTAATTTGAAAACGTAAAAAGCCGTTATTAGGTACGTTATTACTTTTATGGCTCGTCTATGTTACTTTTGTTAGTATCTAAGCATGATAAACGGGCGGCCTTTGCGTATGGTTAATCAAAACGTCCATTTTAAACTAAGTGCTCATACACACGACCGGCAGGTTGTTGACGGCTGCAGTTGCCTCTGCCGTTGACGCATGCCGTTCGTGTGTATGAGCACTTACACAGAGGCCCTAGCACGAACGCGCGACGTAAACGTAACGTAAACTCGAACCAAAAATGGTAAAAAGGAACCCTTACCCTGTCTGTCTGTCCGTTTGTCACAGATGAACAGCCAGACAGTGAAGCTTAGTAGCTTAACTTCGAATTTTTAAGACACCCTTTCAGTTGCAAACCACCCCCTGCAACACCTTGTTGCAAAACAAAAAACAATTATTTTTAGTTCTTTCATGTTATTTGCAAAATAGTTGGGCAAACGTCATTTAAAACTGTTCTAAATTTCAAATTGATAGCATTATTAGTTCTTGATCTGTGGCATACGGACAGACACCCCCATTATGCCCTAGTGGCCATAATGGTGGTGTCATATAAAGGGCGCTATTTACCGTCCCCCCCCCTTATCTCCGAAGTTTGCATAGAGAAAAATCTGAAATTATTCTATAAGATAGAAGTTTATGTAAAGATTACAGGAAAAATAAAACGATGTCTCTAAATTGCACACTTTTGCAGAAATCGGAACGGAACCCTCGGTGCGCGAGTCCGACTCACTCTTGAGCGGTTTTTTTAATTTGATGAACTTACTACCAACTTTAAGCTGAATTTAAATAGATCCGCCTATCATGGTCTATTGCTGAATATACCTAGTCCTAAAAAAAAACTTTTTTACAAAAACAAAAACCGACTTCCAAAAAAAACACTACAAAGTGAAAAATAACTTTAATTTCGGAAGTCGGTGTCTTTGGATCTGTATTTTAGTTTTTTGCCACCGACTTCCGAAATTAAAGTTATTTTTCACTTTGTAGTGTTTTTTTTGGAAGTCGGTTTTTGTTTTTGTAAAAAGTTTTTATTTTACACTTTTTAGTGGTTCAGTTTGTAATTTATCTAAGTTACAATAACCCAATGTCAGCTGCTCATCACGTTTTACAAAATGTTGCTTTTCCCGATGCAGGGCCGTTAATTGTTGAGGAGTTCTCCTAGTAAGAACCAGGAGAAATGGAGCTCATGGTGAAGTCACCATTACCATTATTTTGACGAGCATAAACCATATTAAAGTAATCGAATCGCAACCTGTTATATACTTAGATATAATTGAGTATTTCCGATGGCCCTCTGTGGTCTTCATCATCAGTTCCAGCTCACCGAATGGTACTTTTCGAGAGCAAATGCACGAGTTACTATAAAAAATACCGAAATCGATATAGGTGTGCCCATAAAATTTGAGGGTTTCCCTCGATTTCCATGGGATCCCATCATCAGATCCTGACTTGATGATCATGGGACCACTTGGGACGTATACCCTTTCGAACAAAAAAACAAAAATCCAAATCGGTCTAGCCATTTTCGAGTAATCGGGGAACATACATAAAAAAAAAAGAAAAAAAAGAAAAAAAAAGGTTCCGACGAATTGAGAACCTCCTCCTTTTGGAAGTCGGTTAATGACGTATAATATTCACTCAATATTGTATACGAGTCGCGTTCATGCCGCTTCAAACCCTTACAAATTTAATGAGAAGGGTTTAAAAATAGTGCAGGATACCTACTAAATATAGTGTAGGTATCGAACTGGCACAGTCATAGTCAGTATGACGGCGACATAAACGATTAATCAATTGTTTTTCCTAATATAGAATTTCTAGGCTGCAAAAAGAAACACTATTAAAAATAAAGTTATTGTTGTTGTATTTTTATTTTACGAGGTACGTGTTTATGTTTATCTATACTAACACTATAAAGAGGTACATTTTGTTTGTAAGTTTGTTTGTAGGGGGTAATCTCTGGAACTACCAGTCGGACTTTTAAAATTCTTTATGCATTTTATAGCCCAATTCTTGAGCAAGGTTATAGGCTATTTAACATCACGCTGTGACTCTTAGAAGCTTAGCAAAAATAAAAAACCGGTCAAGGGCGAGTCGGACTCGCGCACGAAGGGTTCCGTACCATATTATATGTTTAACAATCGCAGAGATAACTTTTTACTTATTTTATAATGATACTGTGAACCTACAAGGTTATTTTTTGTTTAAACAAAATACCTTACGAATCACCGTTTTCAGTATTGTTGCTTAAATACAGTATTTATGGTACCTACATGGTATAAAGAAGTTTCAAATTCCTAATTTGTTGAATTGTTGCGCTAGAGCTCGTACAAAAATGGTCTAAAATTTCTTAATTTTAGAAGATAAAAAAAATGTGTTTGTACTCTACTCAATGAGTTCTAGACGATGACAACCCACATGCTAGATTTTTTTTTTTTTTTTTTCAAAATGAAAAGTTTATTGTACCCCACTGACCCCTTAATTTTTTAACTTTGCTTTATTTTTACTATTTGTTGTTATAGCCGTAATAGACAGCGGAGGCTTAGTAAGTTTGTACTGGACTGTACGTGGTTGTCTGATTTCATGGATTTTAATTTTCTTTCGCGGAACCCTAATTATTTTTCTAAAATAAAAATAGCCTTAGTTACTCCTTAAAACATCAGCTATATGCCGTCAAAATCGGTGAAAATTCGTTTGGCAAGTACCATTTTTTTAATTCTTCTATACAAACTTTAACATCCCTAAACCTCATTTGAGGCGTAGTTTTGAAAAACTAATAATGACAAACATTATTACTTACTTATGCAAGTATTTGTGCTAAGTTTCAAGTTCATTAACCAAATTAATAAGATTTTTCATATAAACTGTATCGCTGTTTTCACGAACACAGATAAAGAATTTCAAAAATCGTCTGGTATGTTTCCATAACTTGAACATTATTTACACCAATTTTAGAGTTAATCTAGCCCCCAATAAAATCCTCCGCTATAAAATTAACTTTTCACCCCTTAGGGGTAGATTTTTGGAAAACCCTGATATACGTTAGTCTTAATTTTTGGTCTCAAAGTATAAAAACTGAGTTTTGAGTTAATCGGACCGCGTGTTAAAATTCCTCCATACAAACTTAGACACGCCCAATCAAGAGGGATTAGTAGGGGGTAGTTTAGGAAAACTCAAAATGATAAACTTTATAATTTACTTAGATGAATATTCGTGCTAAGTTTCAAGTCTATTAACTCAAGGGATAGGATTTTTCATACAAACCTTCATCCCCTATTTTACACCCTTAGGGATAGAATTTCCAAAAATCTTTCCTTAGTGGATGTTTACACTATATAAGGTATCTATGTGCAAAATTTCAAGTCTCTAGGTCCATTGGTTTGGCCTGTGCGTTGATATATTAGTCAGTGACTCAGTCAGGACTTTGATTTTATTATATATATAGATTTACCATGTTATTTTAAGACCACAGACTTCTTATAGGTTTTCCTGTAATCTACAGGTATAGAACTATTTTCTATATTTTTTTCAAAATTTTAGGCTCAGTAGTTTCGGAGATAAGGGGGGGGAATGGTCAATTTTCGTCTATTTTCTTAAATAACTTTTAAACAATATATTTTAAAATTATAAAAAAAATATATTTGAAACTCTCATAGTAAGCCCTTTCATTTGATATGTCACACGGTACAGTTTACATAACTTTTTTTTTAAATTTTCTTATTTTCCCCCTAAAAGTGACTCTCATATTCAAAGTTCATATATTTACTTTAGCTGTACGTGTTTGGGTCACAGAAATCCATACGTGTACCAAATTTTAACTTAATCGGTCCATTGGATTCGGAGAAAATTGGCTGTGACAGACGGACAGACAGACACACGAGTGATCCTATAAGGGTTCCGTTTTTTCCTTTTGAGGTACGGAACCCTAAAAAAAGTGGTAAACGAAGTAAGTAATAGCACAGGCGGCGATGTGATGCGACGCGGTGGGTCGGGGGAACAAGAAATATCACGAGGACAAAGTCGCGGGCAGAAGCTAGTCGAAAATTAGGCCTACATTGTGTATTTCAAGTGTCAACAACTTCACTGATTTTTATTATTTAGCTTTCCATTTGGAGAATTAATTATTCATACCTATCGTGGAGAAAAGTTGGTCGTTGTGAATATAATTTGTAAATATACCTACAGATATAGGTCGTGGTTGGTAGTGTCACATGACCTTTGACCGACTTGTGACCCTGTACCAAAACCAGGCACTACGAAATGTCTGCTGTTACATCTTTGCTGCCAATAGATTTACATCATACCTGGAACTGCCTGACCGGTACTTGTGGAGGCGGCGACGCCCACCCCTGCTTGCTGTGCCTGCAGCCAGAACCAACTTACTGGCGAGGACTCCTCTCACTAGAGCCATGCATGTGGTGAACGAGGTTCACGAGAGGGTTGATGGGTTGTGTTGCAACTTGAGTGAATTCGCAAAAGCTGTGTAACGTTAAATACGCAAAACATCTTAAGGGGTCATTGTACTCATCATTATGGACAACTTTTACTACGGGGCCAAACCTGAAATCGCGTAAAAAAAATAAGATGCACAGTACATTTCTGCTCGCATAATTCGCGATATTTTTTTTATCGCGATTTCAGGTTTTGGTCCCAAACTAAAAGTTGTTCATAATAATGAGTACAATGACCCCCTAAGAGGTTTTGCGCATTCAACGTTACACGTTGTATATAATAATTATGTTATTTAGATGTAGGTTAAGATTTAGGATAAGTATAGTATCTATATAATTTTATAGGTTGTAGATTAAGGATTTATCATGTAAGGCCAGGCTATCAAATTGCATCGCAGATCTGTAATGGTAGTAGTAGATAAGATTTCTATAAGTAAATAAATAAATCATACAGAAAAGGAATTTAAGAAAACCTAAGGAGCATTTTGCAATTCATGAAAACTGAAGTGGCACTCGTAACTCAGCCCAATTTTAAAAACGAATTATTAATTTTATTAATTCAAACCTCAGATAACACGAATAATTCATAGCCCTCGTTAATTAGTTCCTTAAAAAACCACTTCTTATTTTTAATTTAAAAAAAAGTGGAAAAGAAACTTCAACCAATATATTTTTCATTAATCATTCTGACCCAATTTAGGGTGGCGTGACTAAATTATGACGTTTTGCACGTTTTAGTAATGTCAGTCAGTCAGTTATTAATTAACGCTATATATCAGAAATTTAAAAAGGCAGACAGGTTTTTGGATTTTACTCCTTAAGAATCGATTTTCATATTAAGTAGAGTGAAATTAATACAAGCGTTAACTCAAAAGCGTTACGGTTTTCTGCGCAACGTACCTTGTGCACATTCACTTGGAAATCATGTATGTCATCAGACTTCTTTGTTGCAGTCCATCAAACCCATAATAAACAAAGACAAGGAGGATGTAATGTACATGTACTTAAGAAGTAAACTCCCGTCGTGCGTCGGAGCTAACACATACACACTTTTTTTTTTATTGATAAAATGCATCATGAAGAAAGTCCGATTTATGTTGAACATTTTAATATAGGCATGCACTTGTGTGATATCTAAATGGGAAGAAGCGTAGCTTTGACTTGTTTATTTAAGTTTTACTATTACTTTAGTTATTTTGATTTATTATAATACTAGCTGTGCCCGCGAATTCGTTCACGTGCATGTCGGAAAACAATAATGTATCGCTTAGATAAGGTGTAGGTAACCTATTATAACCCCTCCAATGAAAATGAAAAATCTTCCGATGTTGCCTGGTGGGACGTAGTGCTTCCCATCAGGCAAGATTGGAAGATTCTTCATTCCTGGGGTTCTCTACCACAGCCGAATCGAATGCAGTCACTGCGGTTTATAATGACAAAGTGACGAAGTGTCACTTTGATTTTTGAAAATAAATAAATATCAAGGAACTTGCGCATTAATCAAGAGTTGAAAATCCAGCAATGTTTTTTCGACGCGCTAGGATTCACCCTGTTGTTATTAGGTTGGATTCTCGAAGGTCGGCTCAACACCGAGAGTTGAAAATCCTGTGCGCGATAAAATCCCACCGCGATATTTTTACGTCCGTGCGAATTACCGAAACTTTAACGGTCTTTAATAAATACTAATAATTATTTTGCATTATGGTACAATACGTGCCACTAAGAGACTTGACACACCACCTGGTTTGACTTGCGCAGTAGACAACTTATAGGTCTCTTTAGCGGTATGAGGTAGAGACGGGAAGGTATCGGACGTCGTCGCCTCATCGCGCAGCGCGGGAGGCGCGGTACGCCGCCACCGTTCGTCAAGTCTCATCTTTCGTGGCGCGTATTACACCTACCTACCTCACACTGATTCGCGTAAGTACCTACTTCTCTAAATTGATACTCAGCAACTTTTTTTCACATCCCGCGCGATAACCCATGTCACAATATGTAGGTAGGTATAGATACTGTTCGTCATTGAGGAGTTCCGTGACAGTAGGGTTGCTTAGCAGTCCATGATCAGTTGACCACTGCTAGGTACTTAACCTACTGTGTTTCATCTTCCGTTCGGTTACCCGTTCACAATAATGTACTACTGGAGTTCCATGGGTTAAGTAGGTATTTACCTTCTTATTTTCGAAGTCCATAATTAGTTTACCACGGATAGTAACTACCGAACCAGTAATTTTCTTTGATTTTGTACAATAACTAAATCACAGTACGTTTACCTACTGTATATTATTGATGAGTTCAAGTGTCAGATCTTCACCATAGTAAAGGTGTGACATACGAACGGACAGACGGATAGGTCGAATTGATAAGAGTTCCCTTCCTATGTGCCGTTTATGTACCAAAAACAGACGAATTGAAAACTTTTTCCTTTTTAAAGTCGGTTTGCTTCAAACAATCTTGTCTCGACCTGTAGAGAGAAATTCAGAACCAAATATTCTTAGACCCCTTTTTTTTTCTTTTTTTTTTTTTTTTTTTGAGGGTGGGAAATCATCAAATAACTTCTCCCGCTCTGGGTGGAGCGGAAGGGCGTGTCAGACTTTTACTGACTAAAACCCACCCGTGTTCCTTCAGGAGACTTTTTTTTTGTGGATGGGAAATCATCAAATGACTTCTCCCGCTCTGGGTGGAGCGGAAGGGCGTGTCAGACTTTTACTGACTAAAACCCACCCCCGTGTCCCTTCAGTTGCCTGTGCCAGGGCCACGGCATCTCCTGTGGTATCTCTTTCGAACAACCCGCGACCCCGGCGGCGCTCGCGACCCCTGGGCCCGGACCTGTCCAGAGACCAGAATAGCAATGCATGATCTACCCGAAACCGAAACTGTTTTCAATTTTCACTAAGATTATTGTAAAATATTTTATTTAATTCTAAGACCGAAAGAGTGTCACTCTTCTGCGAAAAAACATTCAGGAAAAGACGAAATTTGCTGAACGCCATCTATCGGATACAGTGGTTAAACTCGAAGCTCACTCTGCGTACAATAAGTATATATGCGTGAAACCCAGATTGATTTAAAAGTTGTTATGATTAGGTACTCGTATTATATTACAAAAACTAAAAAAAAAGAATTTTACGATTTTTTAAAACAATGTTATGGGATTTGAACTCGCACCATGTAGTGCGGTAAACGGTCGCCTGACCTTACCACTGAATTTCCCGTTGACATATTGTTGAATAGCTGTTCCTTTGCAATTTATAATATTACTGCCCCGCTCCTTTATAAAAATAGCGTGATTATTATGTTCCCAGAGTTAAATTTTGATTAACTAAATAACATGTCATTTTCTGCATTCAATTACGAACAAAATCCTTTTAAAATCAATATTGCTTACCTCCCATAACATACGGCGTGATATTATGTAGCCTAAAGCCTTTCTTGGTTTACAGAGAACATTTTTGCTGAATTTCAATTTAATCTATCCAGTAGTTTTGGCGTGAAGCCGTACCATACACACAGACAAACAGACAAAAATTTTAAAAAGTCACTTTTTGTCATCAGTTACGTTTTTCTAACAAAAGCCACTTATTTTTTCTCGAAAATTCTCAATGTACAGTTTTTCTTTCGTTACTGTTTTATTATATGTATAGATTATACTACTTTAAATTCTATAGTATTTATAAGCAGTAATCTCAAACCATCCTCGGTTTTCCAATTGCTTTTAAATCTTGTGAATTAGGACATCAAACAATAACTTAATAACCCCTACTCCAAGTAAAAACAATCAAAACACCCACAATAACTTATTCAATTCCAGAACAAACCCTTAACAAACGAATTTACGACATTAACCAAGATTCAGAATCATAAATAAAGCAAAACTTAACAAAATTCAAGTCTCGGTTGAATGCAAATCGTTGGCGTCGAACGAAAACGGTTAAAGTACCAAAAAGTTTTCTACAACGTGCGCGGAACGATAAATCACAACAATATTGTGAAAATTCACCTTTTTTTTCACCCCTCTTCACCTTTTTTTCACCCCTCTATGCCGTGGTTCAACCCCCGGCAGTGGTACAAAAAGTTTTCGCGTTAAAAATTGCCAGCCCCTTGCGGTGAGTCGTGCGTACGTTTTTATGGTACACTTTTTGTTTTAGGTTATTTCGTACATTTTTTATATCTAAGTCTGGAAGGTGTTACGATGCTGTTCATATAAATGCTTAAGTTACTTTTCATGTTGGTCTAGGGAATTCGGGCTTAAGGCTAGGTAGAACCTTTAGTGCCTTTAAAATGGTAATTCATTTTCGGTCTCTTTAAAAAATAAATTTTAAATTTGTTGCCTGAGATAACGATATTCCAGCCATTAAATAAATAATAAAGAACTAGGCCGAACTGTCACATAAATTGTCAAGTAAATAACCTTATCTTTTTGTCCACAGTACCACCTGACATCATGAGTGACGAGACTTCAGGCGACGTGTCAGTCCAAGAGTTGGAGAATGCGACTCTCACCTGCAAGGCGACGGGCCATCCGCCTCCAAAGATCACGTGGAGGAGAGAGGACCACGAACCTGTGCTGCTGAAGAAGCCACAGTCTAGGGAGTTTGATAAAGGTAAAAAGCCAGTCAGCCATAATTAGGATCATTCTTTTGGGCTGGACCATTCCCGGGACGGTTTGCTCGGGAGCCTTCTGGTTACGGAGATATTGAAGGTCGCAGTTCCAACTTTTTTTTAAATGTTTTTTTTTACGGAAATAATATTTAAATGTTATAACTTTAAATAGAGAGGAGCTCGTGGCTAAGTTATTAACAGCCATACGGGTCGAACCATCAGGTTAAGCTACGCTTGCCGGGGTTGGTCCGTGATGGGTGACCATCTTTACATACCGAGACTCCTCCGTGCCTCGGAAAGCACGTGAAACCGTTGGTCCCGGCTGTCATTCGTGGATCTTTGACAGCCGTTACGGGTCGTCAGAACCCCAAAAGTTTGACAACCAGTCTTACCAATGGGTATCGTATTACCCAGTTACTGGGTTGTGGAGGTCAGATAGGCAGTCGCTCCATGTAAAATACTGGTATTCAGCAGCATCCGGTTAGACTGGAAGCCGACCCCAACATAGTTGGGAAAAGGCTAGGCAGATTGATTGAACTTTAAATATTTACACGATCCCTGTATCGTCGCACGCACCCTTAGCACAATGTTTTGCGTGTGTCACATTGCGCACTATACGATAAACAGTGAATATTCAAACCAAAATATTATAAGTCCCTTCCATGTAATTATTTTTACACTAAGGACCTGTTTCACCACCTACGATTAAGTTCCTATTAACTTAAGATAACTGCAGATAATTTCATACAAATTCTGTTCCATTTTTGAATTTATTCGGTAAGTAGTGGCTATTCGGACATCGTGAAATAGGCCCAAAGTCACTTAGTTTGTGTAGTTTGACGTACAGAACGCGTTGATGATGACTTCGTGATGATTAGTTTTATATACTGTAGATAACACAATGCTTGCTTAGGTTGAGACATTCAATAATCGTTTAACATTGGGTGAAAGTCCAACGCGAGCGCACTATCTAGCTATCTATATAAATAAAAAGGGAAGTCCTGACTGACTGACTGCCCAGCCCAAACCCTTGAACCTAGAAAGCTGAAACTTTGCAAATAGGTTCCCTTTATAATGTAGACAAGGAATAAGGAAGGATTTTCCAGAAGTACCTTCCCGTGGGATATTTTGCGACATCCACACGGGCGCAGCCACTGGAAAAAGCTAGTAAATAATACTTATTCCGCCGGCTATTAATTCAAATTTGGCAATGGCAATTAAAACTTTTACTCAAACGTTCTAAGACCATTATATAAATACTTTCTTTGACACAAAACTTAAAAACAAATCTAAAACCTTACCACAAAACACAACAAGAACATTAATTTGTGTAAACATAACTTTGTTTACATCTTAAAGTTTAATCTTAAGATTAGGCCCGACATGTATGGGATAGCCGGGCACAGGTGCCGGAACAAATTGGTAGGTAAGGGAAACGTGGTGCTCGCATTAACCGGTCCGTTGACTGTCTAAAATACTAGATACGTACACAGAATGAAATCTGGTCCTTCGAGTCATTTTGCTGTTTTTGTTAAGTTTTTGGATTTTTTGCGGCGTTTGCCAGTTTGATGCTGGCTAAGGAATGTTTTAAATAAGTTTTTCGTGTTTTCTCCAAATGGAATGAAAAGTTTTGGGTTGTAAGTATTTTCTTTTTTGTATTCAAAGCTGAGTTTTCAGAAGCGAATTTTATTTCATTCGTCAGAGGTATTGTAGATTATCCACTTCATGAGTTTTAGCTGTGGGGGTAACTGGTTAAGTGTGAACTCTATGCTTTACATCCGACGAAGGCCCTTCACGACTGTAAAAAAAACTTAATTGTTTGACGTCCAATCTGCGAGTATTATTTACAGATTTTGACAGTGTAAGGGCCTGTTTCACCATCTACGATTAACTTCCTATTACCTTACTTTGCAGAAAATTTCGTACAAATTCTGTTCCATTTTCTAATTTATTCGGTAAGTAGTGGTTATTCGGACATCGTGAAATAGACCCTAATTGTACCTACAGTATGAGTTACATTCAAACTAAATCTCATACTAAGAAAAGACCAGTCGAGTCTCAAGATAGGACACTTCATAACATTCCTAGCTCTATGTCATACCCTTGTTCTTAATTCAAAGTAGGAAATGCGCGGAGGTAGCAGCTCAACCAGACATATTTATAATGTCTCCTTACATATGTACGTAGGTAGGCTCCTAAATAAGCTGGCTTCTTGCCACGGTTTCGGCTCGTTTCTTTTGATAATTTTGTAAGGTGCAAAGTCAGGTAATTTTGCTCTTATTTTTATGAATTTATCCTCTTCTATGTACTCTTTTGTCAAGCTGTAAGACCTTGCTCCTTGCCAAATTTCATGATTCTAGGTCAACGGGATGTACTCTATAGATTTTGTTTTACTTGCGAGTTTCAGAATATGTCGCATAAATGGGCGAATTTTTTAATATTGCGTTGACTTAGAATCTTGATTTTTTTAGAGCTCCAAGGGACCATAGTGGGGGTATTTGATACTAGCTGCGCCCCGCGGTTTCACCCGCGTACACCGGGATAAAAAGTAGCTTATGTATTAATCCAGGGTATAAGCAATATACATACCAAATTACATCTAAATCGGTCCAGCCGTTTGATTGTGAAGAAGTAACAAACATACAAACACACACACACTCACAAACTTTCGCCTTTATAATATTAGTGTGATAAGTAATAATAATTAAGGTATTTAACTTGATTATAATAATGCAACCAACCGAACTTTCTAGAAACATTTTACACAAAACACGTTATCATGTTAAATTCACCTACAGTGTAACAATATAAACTATTCTATAAACTAATTTAGTCTATCAATAAACAGCTCCTAACTTTCAATGTTCTAGCTTGTTAACAGGTTGTTAGCGATGCACAAACGAAAACACATTCATGGAATTAAACTATAATGTAACCACAATACTTCAAAATATTCAATGTACAAATATAATAATGAACAGCTACTAATATACTAGTAATATTTTGAAAACACCCCATTTTCAAAGGCAAGAAGCAAGGTCTCACAAGGTCTCACAGCACAAGTAAAGGAAAAAGTCCGAAAATATTGTTAATTTCTAATTTTATCACATAAAATATTTGTTTTAGGGATTACAAACTTAAATCTGCAGTTGGAGAATTGACGGTGATGTATGGATGAGGAGCTCGTGGCTAAGTAATTACAGCCGCACGGGTCGATCCATTAGGTTAAGCTACGATTACAGGGGTTGGTCCATGGATGAGACTACTCTGTGCCTCGGAAAGCACGTTAAGCCGTTGGTTCCGCTGTCATTCGGGGATCTTTGACAGTCGTTACGCGTCGCCAGAAGCCTGAAAGTCTGACAACCATTCTTACCAAGGGGTATCGTATTAACCAGTTACTGGGTTGTCAGATAGGCAGTCGCTCTATGTAAAATACTGGTATTCAGCTGCATTCGGTTAGACTGAAAACCGAACCCAACATAGTTGGGAAAGGTAGGTATATCAATGTATCAATGGAGAACATGATTTTCAACTTCAATGATTTTTGGCATAAATTCTTTTCTACTACGGAACCCTTTATTGTGCGTGGTCCGACACGCACTTGGCCAATTTTTTTATGCAATAATATTCGGTTTTTTAACAGATGAACATAGTGTCAAATGGTAAGCTCCCATACTTACTTTTGGCACACAGAAAATCCACGAGACTGAACGTACTCCTATGGCTTAATTCTTCTTAATTATTTTGACCTGTTGTGGCACAGTTAGTTTTATTCTTGGTATTCACATAATAATAGTATAATATTAATGCGCACAAAATATTTTATAACATTTATAAAGAGTAATGATGGAGTTTCTTGCCCATTCTTCTCCATACGAAAGTACCTTTTGGAAGGGGCGACTTGAATCAATTCTATTTCTTGTAAATTTTTGAAGCTCAAAACTGGCAAAGTAAACCATGCAAGGCAAAATAAGAAGGCAAAGACTGCGCAAGGCATAAAATGTTGATGATGACTATTTATAGAACATAATCAATAGACCGAATCAATTTAACGCGACGTGAGTAGCGCACTACAAAAGTTTTATGTTTGCATTGATTAATTATTGCAATACCTACATGTTTTAGAGCCAATTGGCGGTTTGACATATTTTCTGCAACGCAATTTTTTTTTGTTCAGTTTAAAGTTATCAGATGATTTAAAACCACGCCACGCCACACAATGAAGGGTTCCATAGTTGAAAATAATTTCTAAAAATAAATTTTACATTGTAATCCCAAAAAAATAATTCTTATGTGATAAAATTACAAATTAACAATTTTTGGAGTTTTTCCTTCACTTACAGCACAAGTGAAGGAAAAAGTCCAAAAATTGTAAATTGTTAAGTTAAGACTTTGCTTTTCACCAAATTTCATGATTGTAGGTCTACGGGAAGTACTCTAGCGAAACTCTAAAAATCAGCCCATAGTTGACAGAATAGAATTAGGTTCAGTTAGAATTATGCCGAAGTTTGCTCCTCAATCTTGCTGCTTTATAACAAGCTAATTGGTCTGTGTTTATAACTCAAACGTTTTTTTCGTTCTGAAATAAAAATAGAAACTGTAAAGCATCTAAATCATTTAAAATTACCAAAGACAAATGATAAAAAATAAAAAATACCTACTGACTAAGTTCCAATGATAACAGACGCGTATCTTCATCTGAATTTGTAATTGTTTTGTTGTTATTTCACCTTAAACCTATATGACGGCGCGTCTAAAGGTTTTACGACGCAGTTGATTTTAAAACGATAATGACAGCTGTCAACTTGACGGAATCCCAGGTACTAGGAAGGCGGCCTCTCGCGAACAGTTTTGAAGCTAAGCGGATTGTGGTAGATATGTAGAAAAGCCGGTGGGATTGATTATTGAGATTGTGATGTTACTAATGGTGGGGCTCACCCTGGCAGTGCAGTGAAGTGAAGGATTTGCGCATGCGCTTACGTACCTGGGAGAACGTCGTTTACATTCAGAACATCATTGACTTTCATTTACTTACCATCCCCAAGCCCGCAAACCCACGCAATATTATGACCTCTTCTGGTAAAGACTATGTAATGCCTTTATATAAATATAACAACAAACTTTACGTCATTATTATCAAAATATATCAACAAGCGTAGGTGTGACAATGATTTATTGATATGAATCGATAAGCGTTTCGAAATAGACGAACTATTTTTGGAAATATACTTATTTATGTATTGATTGATTGACTTATTTATGTATTGTTTGACCCCTTTCACGTTTATAAAAGATCTTGTTCAAATTGGATCTTTGTTTATATCCGCTTTGGGTCTATAAGAGTCATTAAATAGTGAAATCCTTGTGGGTTTCCAGGGAAAAAAAACGAAGAGCAATAATAAAATAGTTTAGAGGCATGAGGAACAGGATGTAAAGTTCACTAATCATCTATTGAAACGGGAGGATACTCCGACCAGACGGGTGTTGTATCTGGTGGGCCCGACGGTTGATGTCGGGACGTTGTATATATGCTAGTCGCGTAGTAAACTCTAATTGCGCGATGCAGGATTGCGTGACGTCATGTCATTGTGATGCGTAGTTCGTATGTGGCGATGTAGATGCCGCCACAATAGTAAGTTCATAACCTACTAGGTATAATTGAAATAACTGTAAACCTCTTAACAGGACATTGCGCCCATCATTATGAAAATATAAAAATTGTATGGGATTGGTCCCCAACAATTTTTTTTTCATAATGATGCAACAGCAGGTGAACAGTAGATTTTTTTTCAAAACACAAAATTAAAAACTACAATTTGTCGAGTTACGCGAACACAAATGTATCAGCAGCTGTTCTTTTAAAGCAATTGAACCTTGAGGAATTAAAACTTGTATAATTTATTGCTATATTATTAATGATCGATCATAATTATGCAAGGGGATGCTTTTACTTAAGGCGTGGTGTTAACTCAATATTCACAAAAGTTGGTTTCTTGGATTGTCGAGTACGACGTAACGCAATGAAACTATACGACGCAAAAAATACAGTGGACAGAGAAGGGTTTAAAGAAAAATTTTAACCGAATAGAATAGTAAAAAATAGTTTGATATTGCTATTAAAAAATTTGGAAGTTGCTCCACAAAAATAAACTATGGCGTCGAACATCTCTGTATTTTCAACGTTAATAACATTCTTTTTTTTTAAGAATTTAATAGAATTAGCATTTTTTTTTAAAACTTTAACCGGACAATAATTTAATTTAGTATGTATATTCTGAATAATCTAAAGAAAACCCGGAAAATAAACGCACAATCGCAGCTGCCACATCTCGGCAACACAAATATTATTTTCAATTTTCAACCTTATTTCAAGCCAGCTCATGGTGACAATAGATTACGTGGTTGTGTGCCGTTTAAAATCGTAGTCAGTCCGCGTCTTAATATTCTGTCTTGTCTTTCTTAGGGCTATGTTCACCAACATGCAAACCGCCGGTTAGGTACTTAAACAGTTGGTTTATGTCAAATTTCCTTCTAAATTGGACACAAACCAACTGTTTAAATACCTAACCGGCGGTTTGCATGTTGGTGAACACAGGCCTTAGACTTTTAAAAAATAATCGGTTATTTTGTACCCAAGGAACAAACTTCTGATCACTATGGCAACAAAAAAAACTTATAAAGGGTTGAGCTTAGAATTTATGGTCCTTAGGGGCGATTGTAGGTGACGATAAAGTAGCGTTAAGGAGCTTGTTAAGAGATTATGTCAGAGTAAGGAGTTTGAAGTGATCCTTTGACCCTAAAGGTCCTTAAGGAACTGTTGTTTCAGGTGTTACTAGGCTGTAGTAGACTGATTAAATAATGCAAATTAAAATTCTCAATAAGTTATGTAGTTTTTGAGTTTCTCCTGGAAATTATTTACGTACCGGAGACCTGAGGGTCAATTCTCGTATTTTTAACAACGTTCGCAATATCATCTCAAGACTCAATCTGTCAAAAATTGTATAGCGTTTACCTAAATTTTTGACATTTGATTGACGCTGGCATGAGATTGTGAACGTTTTTAGGTACGAGAATTGCCCCTCTGGACTAGTATAGATATACTAATATTATAAAGAGTTAAAGTCTGTTTGTATGTAATCTTCGAAACTGCTGATCTGATTCCCAAAATTCTTTCACTGATGGGTAGCCACAGTATTCCCAAGTGTCATATGATATATTTTTCACGCGCACGAAGTCGCGGGCAGAACATTTAATTAATATAAGTTGGAAACCACCAACCCTTTTTGAGCAAAAGTGGTGATCAGTGGTCGTGTCTTCTCTGTTTGAGAAGAAGCCATTGCCCTAAAGTGGGACAATAATAGGTTCGTATCATCAAAACCAAATTATGCCTTGAGAGTAATAAATATGTCACTTTGACAGCCCACTTTTCACTTCTTTGCATACGTATAAATATTCATTTAACATTAAAGCTTGAACTAATGGTTGTATTTCGATATGGTTCTGGTATATTTTGGGAATTATGTGTGCTTGTCACGCGAGCCTAACAGCATATTAAGTCATTTCCCTACGTTTACTTTGGCTAAGTCTAAAGTAAACGTTATGTTTTATGAGGAACCTATTTGGAATACTAAAATGTTTGTTCTTCATTTACGAGGAGGGGTGTCATGTGTAGGTTGAGTAAATATAACTTGTGGGTGGTAGAAAGTATAAACGTGAAGGATTTTAGAAATTATGGTCTAATGTATTTTTTAACATCGTTTTTGAATGACAAAAGTATAATTATTCCTTTTTTTATTTGAGTTGACATTTAACTATTCTATTTGTATTTAATTTTTAAATGATTTTCTATTCTTAATTTTAGTGAGTTGACATTAAATAATAAGTTTATTGTTTTTGATGTGAGTTACGTTGTTCATTTTTAAATGACCAATGTGTTACGTGTATATTTTTTTTGTAGAATTATTTCAAGCATAATGTAAATAATAATTTACATTATGTTTATTTTTTTTAATTTTGAAATTGTGAGAAAATTACAGTTGCTTGCTGGTGGTTAAGGATAAATAAATAATTAGGTATATAGTACAAGTCCTTTGATAAAAAAATATTACGTCTTGAAATATAAATAATTTTATGGTAGGTACACTAGTATTTTGGTTTTTCTATTGTTATAGAAACAGCATTTAGTTAGGTTCTATTGACGCCTACAATTTAACGTCAAGAATAGGTTGATAAAATCTTAAAGACACATTATTATGGTTTAATGGTCGATTGACCCATCGCACGGCGTATAACTGTCGTATCGACAATTGTCATTCAATTGAATACAATGGCGTAGCTTTGGCATTAATTGCCGTTCGAGTGGATATAAGTATATCTATAGACTATTGTGATAAACTCACTCGTAGAATCTTCGTCAAATTTCCAGGAAAACGTTAATGAGGTAGGAATTGAAAGAGGGGCGAGCGTTATAAATTGTATTATAAGAGGATAAACATTTATAAGGAATTAGACATGAGACCTTAGGAGTGTTGAAGGTTATCGTGGTTATCGAGGTTATCATTACTACCTACACACACACACATGTATAGGTAGAGGAAAGAGATTAACAAGTTTTTACCGTCAGAGATAATAATAATTGACCGAGCGACTGAAGTAAGATAAGTTCTCTACCAGACTTCAAATTCTCAATTCAGAAATTGAGTGTATTGTTTTCATAAACTTATTAAATATTTTTTCTTTACAGTATAATAAGCAAGAATTACATTCACGACATACCTGTCAGCGGTAACTTCACTTATATCGTTTGCTAAGCAAAAGTTAAAAGCAAAAATAAATTTTCTTCTATTTAATATTTCTGTTTTTCTATGCATTCATGAGCTCGTAGAGCCGACGTTCTACGCTTGCGTGTAACCTACTTAAGTTATTAGTATAACTAACGCTGCCGTGGTGATAATTACTGTAATATTGATCATAAGGAAGGCTTTTAGTGTTAATTTGTAACTTATGTGGAGTAGGTGCGAGAAATAAAAAAGTGGAAACACTTTTGATAATGTATGAAAAAAAGCTTGAACGACCATTAACGAATCAATCAAGTCCTATCGCATATTTGGTAAAAAAAAAACATATAAATCTATGGTTAAGCAAAAAGTTAGTGTTGTAGTTATTCTACAGATTTTTTTCATTTTTTCTAAACAATTGACTAAATTAAGTTTCTATACCTCGTACATATTAGCTTCTCAAACACGTATAGCAAAAATCATCAGAACCATAAACAATGATCCTACAACGAAAAACCAGCTTGACAATCAGATACCCAAGACCAAAGACAGCACTGGATTATTTAAAATTCCCCAACTGTTACCAATCAAAAATGCAACGCGATAAGGGACCATTCACGTCAAAAGTTCGGCTATGAATGACGAAATTGGAACGCGAATGAACATATATTCCATAGACGAGAATCTAATTCGTTTATAAAGGAGGAAGTATGAGGAATAAAATTAAAACAGGAATTGATGTTCTTAAATGCACATTATGGAAGATGCTTTGATGCGAGTTCTATAGAAAAACCGTGTTTGTATGGAAAATACTGTAGCATGATGAAAATATTGACGCATGACATTGACATTAAATTGCATTAAAGTAATGTTTGGTAGTCATACAAAAATAAGAGATTTTACGAATAAATTATCTGAATTATTTGGAAAATGTATGCTTTAATTATATTTTAAATTACCTTGCATACGTAGGGTAAATTCAAAATGCCCTTGATACCAGAAGATTTCATGAAAATATTTGGATAAGGAGTACCGTTAGTTTAAGCCTTACAATGTTCACCCGCAAAACGAAGAACTGAAAGTGGCGAAATTACGTCTAAACAACAACTTACAAACTAACTTAGAGAGTAATACTAAATAATTTGTATCCGAATTAGTGAAATTTCCTTCACTAAAAAAGTCAGTGCTTGATAAGGTCTACAGCGAATTCGACCTCAGTTCATCAAAATGAAATCATTCGTGATAGACTATATCTAAAGAAAGATTTTAAAGAATGGGAAACTTGCAAGGAAGATTTGGACGATCGTAATCCTAAATAAGATTGAGTATCATACCGACTTCAAAGTAGTAAGAAGATTAGGTAAAAATCTGAGTCTGTTAAAAATAGACAGTAAAAAAAGATGTCTTTCTCTAACATAACGATTGAAGAAGATTTAGCCAATAGGAGTAAAGATGTACTTAAACTTTTAAAACTGCTTAAAAATAATCAAATCATCAAAAAACTGAATGAATGATTTTATTGAGAAAAATGAAACTGAATTATGGGGACTAAGTAGTTACAATAATTTCGAATTTTTTTTCGACGAAAATGAAATTGTAACTTACCAACAAAAATATGTAGGTACTGTTGAAGAAAATGATCAAAAATAACATAATAATGAATCAAAAGTTAATGAAGTACTTAATTAAACCACTGACGAGAACACTTACCTTAGAAACCACAGAAAAAATGTACCGCAAATTATTAGAAACATCAAATTAATTGACGAATTTCAAAAGAAATTCAACAACCATAGAGAAGCCTCTAGATTTAGACTGGTTCTTTTCAGAAATATATGAACCTTCTGTCGATGGAAATATTATAGATTTTGATGTTCTTTCCGAAAAAATCTAAATTCCCAAGAAATTAATATAAATAATAATTTTAAACATACTTATTATGGACTAGACAATTTAATACTATCTGTAATAGAAGATATTTACATTACGCCCTCGATTAGTCCCAATTCTAAAAATAACAATTACACATTTGAAAGAAAACATTCTAAAGACATAAACAAAGTTAAAGAAACTAAGAACTCTGATAACATTACCAGTCAATTCTGTGTCAGAAAATAACGATGCAATGCTCATAATGAAGAAAAAACAGAAAAAAAATAGTTGTGAAGTTGAAAGTGAAACAGAAAGTCAGGATTCCCAGAACGAAAATTGTATCGGAAATGGTAATTCAGAAACAAATGTAAGTAATTCTAAAACTCCTAATAACAATTCCGGAACACATCTTGATAATTTCGAAACTTATACCTAATGATAATTTCGGAAAACAGCTCAAAGCATTCGAGATTAAAATGATAGTATGTACGCTCATACGCTAGTCAAAATATTTCTGAACGAATTAAATACTACTTTCAAAGTTATTCATACGTTTGTGCGTGATGTTATCCCGGATCCCGGATGAAGAATGTGACCACCCCAACTCATGCCTTGGGTGTCGTAAGAGGCGACTAAGGCAGCTTGAAACCTAGTGCATACGATTTTAGCACTTTGGGTCACCCGTGCGGTGGAGGTATACCACCAAGAAAAGCATTCCCAAGATGGGTTGGTGTTAGACGAGCGGCCGACTCTAAAACTGTGCCAAAATCTTTAGCAACATGACCAGTAAAAATGGAATGCGCGATAGGGCTAGGGCGTACCCCACAGGCGTCGCGCAGGGACAGCATCTGGCTCCTATGAGAAATAGACAAGGGTTGTCGCACCAGAAAGGGCGGATGACATAAGACGCTAGCTTGGAATGTGAGAGAAATTAGATTGAGGTGTGCGAGCACTGCTGGGACACAGGCCTCCTCTCGGTGACAGGGAGCGGGCCGTAATCCACCACGCGGGCCCAGTGCGGGTTGGTAGATGTTACATGTCTTCGAAGTTTTGGTTCTAGGACATGCCAGTTTCCTCAAGATGTCTTCCTTCACCGGTTTGAGAGTAACCTTACAGTGATACTTTAAATAATTAAATCCCGATGATTATAAATTATGGTCGGACCAAAACCCGATTAATTCCATTTTTGAAACTAAAATTGAGTGGAAACTATCAACACTAGATTTTTTAATCTAACATATTTGATAGCCCTTGCTACAAGCCAAATTGACGTTAAATTAGTTATACAAACAAGATAACAATCACTCTTTTGTATTTCCTGTAAAAGTGGACTTATCGGCTTTTGTTCCGGAGCTCCTCATTATGGTCATCTTTAAATTCGTACTTATCTTTAGCAAACAACAAATCAAATTATTCATTGTTAATATTACTGTTAAAATTAACTTTGACGAAAACGTAGAACGCGCCAAACTGTAACAAATCTACTAGCTTAATGAAATAAAATTTAAAATTTAAAAAACCCCCAACGCAAAAAAGAAAAGGGAACATTTAAAAAGTCAAAAATAATACCTATCGTTGAGCCATCAAATTCGATTGAGTAATACCTATATATATATTTTAATTACAGAAATTGATGGATGGCACCATAAGGTTTGCTCATTGAATTGGCGCTATAATTTCGCGGCGGGGTACCGCATATGTACATAGTCAATCACTTACTTATGCGGTACCCCGCCGTGACATTATAGCGCCATTTCAATGAGAAAACCTTATGGTGCCATCCATCAATTTCTGTAATTAAAATATATATAGGTATTACTCAATCGAATTTGATGGCTCAACGATAGGTATTATTTTTGACTTTTTAAATGTTCCCTTTTCTTTTTTGCGTTGGGGGTTTTTTAAATTTTAAATTTAATTTTTATTTTAACATTTTTAAACAATTTAACAATATAGAAATGCATTTTTATTACTGCAGAATGTTAAGTTTCTCTGCACATAACATTAACTTATAATGATGCCACCATCGTACTGCAAATAGAATTAAATACTGATAAAATAACGAATACAAACACTACTATCTGGTGTTTTTTTTCAAGAGTGTACTAGTGTGCTGGATATCCTGATTGCAACACCAGCTCATCGTGTAGCCACCATTGCATTGTATGTAGAATCAAATACTGATCAAAACGAATCCAAACACGAAATATCTGCTATTACTTTTTCAAGAGTGTTCTAGTGTGCTGGACATCCCGGCTGCAGCATCAGCTCATCGTGTAGCCACCATTGCATTGTATGTAGAATCAAATACTGATCAAAACGAATCCAAACACGACATATCTGCTATATTATTTTACCAAGAGTATTCTAGTGTGCTGGATATCCTGGCTGCAGCATCAGCTCATCGTGTTGCCACCATTGCATTGTATGTAGAATAAAATACTGATCAAAACGAATTCAAACACGATATATCTGCTATTACTTTTTCAAGAGTGTTCTAGTGTGCTGGACATCCTGGCTGCAGCATCAGCTCATCCTGTTGCCACCATTGCATTGTATATAGAATCAAATACTGATGTAAATGAATCCAAACACGACATTTCTGCTATTATTTTTTCAAGAGTGTATCCAGCACACTAGTGCTGGATATCCTGGCTGCAGCATCAGACCAAGAATTCCATAATGTTGCATAGATAGATAGCATACATAGATGTTTCAAATTTTAGGTCACACTAAGGTTTGAAAGTAAAGTAAATACCCATTACGCGTCCAAGATCCTTACCGCAGCTAACAAAAGAGCGGATAACTTTGAAACGGCTGAACCGATTTTGATAAAACATGTCTAAGAACCATCGCTGGAAAACCTGCTTTCAAATAAAAAAAACCGCATCCAAATCAGTCCACCCGTTTAAGCGCTACGGTGCCACAGACAGACACACAGACACACACACACACACACACACACACATAGCGGTCAAACTTATAACACCCCTCTTTTTGCGTCGGGGGTTAAAAAGGGGCTAAGGAATTAGATTTGAACTTTAAATTAAAAACTAAAAGATAAAAAATACACACCGGATAAAAAAAACACACTATTACACACAGAGGTTGAGAGAGGTTTCTTGAATTATTTTGGTTAGCCGTAGAATAGTTAGGAAGATGAAGTAGAAGTTTACGAGTCGCTCCGTTATTTATAGTCCCCTCCTTTTGGGCTTCCGCAGTCGGGTAAGTTTTTAGTCGCTGAGTCAAAGTTATCCCGGTCGAATATAAATTGAGGAGATGTTCTGCTCAGTGCAATCCACCCTTTACTTATTTTGTTATTATTTATTTGATTAAGGCTGCTCCTTCCTAAAATACGGCGAAACTAAGTAACTTTGTAACCATCTTTTACAGTAACTATAGCATCTTTCTGATAGCAAAAAATACACAGTAATCTACAATACATAAGAAGTGATTTCATGTGTCCTGAAATCTATTTTAGTTTGTAGGACTAAGGAAAAAAAAACCTAAATCCAGGTATATTTCGGTCTATTTTTTCGAGTTGTTACCATATTACTCCTACAGTTTTCATTAAAATTGTTCATAAATTTATACAGTTCTTTAAAAACTAATAAGGGATGATTTCTTGTTATTACTTTTTTAGTTTAATCAACAGATTTTTTGTAAATCGATAATTACTTCATATTTTGCAAGCGTTGTGTCATCGCGCTTCTCTTTCTTTTCTATGCAGTCCGACAGTGACCGCGCTTTTTGCGACGGACAAGCCTTAAATAATTATGAACTTTTAAAAGTCATTGAATAAGAAGATTAAAATAAGTTGAGTATTATTAGTATATATTCATCAGTATTTCCTCAAATCAAAGTAAATATTATCAAGCTGTAAAATTCATAACAAAACTAAACTTGTGGCTAGGCAGTGAGAGAATTACTAACGGTTTCATAACCACAATTATTTCCCTTATTTAACAGTAACAGTTACGACTTCCGTGCGGTTATAAACGGTAAGCCATTACAGAATATAGGTCTTTCCTAGGCTATTATGATTAACGACTGTAGAGTTTATGCTGTAATCTGGAAGCTTATCGTATGAATAGCATGGAATACAATTGTTGTTGTCTGTGATCTGATTAGTGCTTAAGGTTGAACTAGTCACGGCATCGAACTCACTGATGGGCATGGCCAAAAAGCATGTTGTCTCATTTAGCCTCGTGTCCGACAGAGATAGTATCAGTGGTGAGCAGTTAGACTCTAGTAAAATAATAAATAGTTAATAGTAGTAAAGTAAAACTAGTAATAGTAAAAATGAGCGCGCAAAAATTTACGAATAGTGTTTTAGAAAATCGAGTTTTATGGAAAAGCCCGTAAATAAATGAATTACAAATTAAATTTATAGAACTCTTCAATATTTCAGCTTTTTGGTACCGACTTTATTTTTTAGATTTTACAGTTCTTTTATTACTTATTTACGCCCAAATTTGAGTTAAAATTAGCAAGAAAAACGAATCTTTCTCATAACTTCTGAATGGCTTTTTATTTTATTATTCTGTTTCCACACAGAGAAAACGATATCATGTTTAACTTTGGATACACTATGTCAAACAGTGGAGTAATACACTCCCGAAATTTGTATTGAAAAAATATCGACTAGTTCCACCTTAAAGTGATTAATCATAATCATCCCTAGGACCCTCTTAGGACCAATATTTATTTATTTATTTTATTTTATTTGTATTAGGAAAACTTACAGCTAAAAGATACAGTGAATAAAATTTTAAACGAAATAAGGCCAATTACAAGTTTCCACATGTAGTAAATCTTAAGAAACAGAAAATTTAGGATGTACCATTTAAACAAAAACATTTAAACAAAAAAAAAATAATTAAAAATAAATTACTGTTTACGCTCGAAGAAGCTATTAGATAAAAATTTTTTCAATTTAGCAACACCAGTATAGAAAATGTCGATATCAGCTTCCTGGCAGGTTGCGTTGTACACACGACTCGCTCTCACCATGTACGAGTTCCGTCTGTATGTAGTGGCTACCACTGGGGTGTGCAATAACTGAGGTCTACGTAAGAACACAGACGGCACTCGCAGCCCGACTTTGTGTAGCAACTCGGTAACACCAGTTGTTCCATTGGCAATTTTGAAAAGAAACACAAGATCTGATATTTTTCGCCTTTCGTAAAGTGGAAGAATAGAGGAGCTTCTGGCAAAGTAATAACAGCGGCAACGCAGGTTAAGTTGCGCTTGCTGCGGTTGGTCCGTGGGAAGGTTCCTTTACATATTAAGAACTCAAAAGTATAGACAACAGATTATTTTTCTAACTGTTCTTATTAGCAAGTCATTTGCCAAACATAATATAAAACACAAATAGCCATCTTCATGCACACTATTGATGCGATCTGTAGGAAGCTCAATATTTAGCGTCAGTACGTGCTTGCCGCTGTTCGTGCCTCGGAAAGCACGTTAAACCGTTGTTACCGGCTATCATTCGTGGATCTTTGACAGTCGTAACAACGTCGTGTGACAACTAGTGTTACCCAGTAACTGGGAACTTGAAGTCAGTTAGGCAGTCGCTGCATGTAAAATATTGGAAGCCAACCCCAACATAGCTGGGAAAAGGCTAGGTAGATGCAGATTCTCTCACATTTTTTTAATACTAAATTAACCTAACATTCTCATGGACTCAAATGGTTTTAAAGCTTAATGCACATGGAAATGAAAATCAACAAATATTTGTAACCCAAAATTAGTAAACATAGTTTATAGTGAAGTAAGTCTGCGTTTCCACGAGCGTAATAAAATCGCGGTGGGATTTTATCGCGCACTGGATTTTCAACTCTCGCTGTTGAGCCGAGCGTTGAGAATCCAACCTAACAAAAACAGAGTGCATCCCAGCGCGACGAAAAACACACTGTTGGATTTTCAACTCCCGGCGCTAAGTAGACAGTTGAAAATCCAGTGCGCTATAAAATCCCGCCGCGATTTTATTACGCTCGTGGAAACGCTGACTTAATTTGTGGAAATTGGAGAACAAAATAATTCCTTAGAGTGGAAACACAGTGTACAGATGAAGATGCATAATGATCTGATAAATTATTTTCACTTTTTTTTTATTATTTGTATTTGTGTCACGTCTTCTTTTCTTTGCTAAATCTTCTGTTATTACATAATTATTGTTTTATGTTGTTAGTAAAACTGGTTTTATCTTATTGTATAGTTGAGAGCTCCACGGGCAGGTCTCTCTCTAGCGTGAATCACAGACACGGATCCGCCAGCCTTTAACTTTGTTTAAATGCTTATTATTATGGCTACAGTATCATTCTTAATTCGTTGGGCTACAGCATCTATATTTTTCTCTTGTTGTCAAGTTGAGAGCTACACGGCAGTTCTCTCTCCCTGTGGAGCGTGGAACACAGACACGGATCCGCCAGCCTTTAACTTTGTTTAAATGCTTATTATTATGACTACAGCGTTTATATTTTTCTCTTGACGTCTAGTTGAGAGCTACACGGGCAGTTCTCTCCCCCTGTGGCGTGTGGATCGTCGACAGATGGGCGCGTTCCTGTGCATCGCGGCCAATGACGTACCGCCCGCTGTCAGCAAGAGAATCATACTTAACGTTAACTGTGAGTACCATATAATATTTACTAACTTTTAATGAATTTTATTTCCGTTTTAAGAAGGGAATGAAATCACAGTAGTACCCATCTTGGTTCCTTTCCGCTGTTCTTAATGAATTGTGTCAGTCCAATACTGTCTTTCTCTCTTTATCGTAACTCAGCGTAGGTAATTCAGCTTTATAAGTACACTATAAAAACACACGTTTCATTTCTTATAAACAAAGAGAGCGACCAAGTAGACACGATCTGACAATCAGATCTTGCTTATGAACATACAAAGAGGACTTTATTGAGCCAACAGCTGCTCGCATCAAGACATTCTTTCCAAAGAACTACTAAGTTTAATATATTTTGCGACGATTTTCTAGACACTTATGATTCCCTAATAGTTGTTTACAATTTTGATGCGTACTTATTTTGAAGTATTCCACTTAAAGCACCAATTTAAACCACACTTGGACGAATGGCACCTAAGCTCTTCAACATTTTGTTAGGTGCCATTCATGGACCAGTTTACAAAGTATATTTTATTTATTTATTTATTTATTTATTAAAACTTTATGCACAAGTAAAAAAATACTGTACAAAGGCGGACTTAATGCCTGAGGCATTTTCTACCAGTCAACCTTAGGGTGATGCAGAGACTAAACATGGTAGGTGCAATATAAGGGACAGATAACTCTATTAATTTTATTCCACACACAGCACCTTCATAGAAGTCGTAGAAGCAGGATAGTACCTACGTTTCTTCTTGACGAAAGGTAGATACATAACTTATTCCGCATGAGGAAGGCCAATGACTAATTTACATTTGCATTAGTCAAGCAGCTCTAAAGTAATACGTCAGTCATCGTATAGTTGTCCGACGAAGCCCGAGCTGCATACGAAGTTTGGCGAACTAAAGTCGCTCGGGCTCTCGTGGTAATACTTTTTCCACCTATGTATAAGTATGTAGAAAAAATTTAACCCCTCAAGCGTCAACTGCACATCCGTGTGTGCATAAGAAAAAACCTTTCCATAATAGGTATATTAGCTTATATCACATATGTATATAGGGTGACTGGTAATTAGTGATCGATACTTAAACATATGATTATACTCATGATAACAAACAACTTTTACTACGGGGCCAAACCTGAAATCGCGAAAAAAAAATCACCTGCCCCATACATTCATGTTTGCATAGCTCGTGAAAATATAGAGAGCAGTGGCCTTAGTGCGAGTTTTTATACTTACTCGATCGCGTTTACGTTAATGTTGACGTACGTCAAATTGTATGGAATAATTGTGTTTCCCATTATAGTCACTAGACGGCGCTTATTCAATTTCAGTACAAATTGACGTTTACGTTAACGTGATCGAGTAAGTATAAAAACTCGCACTAAGCCCTCAGCTGATTTTTTTTTCGCGATTTCAGGTTTGGTCCCATAGTAAAAGTTGTTTGTTATCATGAGCACAATCATGTGTTTAGGTATCGGTCACTAATTACCAGTCACCCTATATATAAACGTTATAAAACATCATCCGATGGAAAACCAATCATCAGCAGTAGTTGTGAAGCTATGGGGTACGCAATTAACCCACCCCCCGTCCCCCACCTTCTGGGGTTTTGGGTTTATAAATTAGTACATAGCTTACAGCCTAAGGGTAAACACGTTCTATTTTTCGGAGAGTCTGGTGCAGGTGTACTTCACCCTCGCGTCTCCCTCACCCCGACAGAAACTTGACGTCTATACGAACTAAACTCACTACTTTACAGAGTGGCAAGAGAGGCCATAGCAAATAAAAAAAACCGGTCAAGAGCGAGTCGGATTCGCGCACCGAGGGTTCTGTTCCGATTTCTGAAAAAGTGTGATATTTAGAGACACTGTTTTATTTTTTCCGTAATCTTTACATACACTTCTATCACATAGAATAATTTCAGATTTTTCTCTTTACAAATTTCGGAGATAAGGGGGTGGGAACGGTATTTTTTTTTAACATTTTTCATCAAAAGTCGAAAACTATGCGGCCTAAAAAAAATAAAAAAATGTTTGAGAATGTGCAAACAGCGCTCTTTCATATGATACCCCACATGCCCTAGTAGCCCCACTTTAAATTTTTAAGACCCCCTTTCAGTCCCTGTTGCAAAAAAAATATAAATATTTTTATTTCTTTCTTATTTGCAAAATAGTTGGGTACACGTTATCTAAAACTGTTTCAAATTTCATGTTGATAGCATTAGCAGTTCTTGAGATATCCAGCTGTGACAGACAGACAGACAGACTGAGTCACACCATAAGGGTTCCTTTTTCACCATTTTGGTACGGAACCCTAAAAACATAAATAACTTTGCCAATCTAGCTTCACTAGGAACAACAAAAACAAACCTTGTGAAAATATAAAGCTCTAGCAACATAAATAAATAGCTATTTCAGAGAAATAACAGTGCTTGTAGAAATATCCAGTTTTGAAAAGTTGACGCCGAACTAAAGTCGATGCTTTCTTTCGGCCGCCAGATTTTCCGGGAACTTTAAAATAAAACAGAAGGTCGGCTTACTTGTATGATTTTAGCCACAACGAGTCTACAATTTCTTCAGAGGAATTTCTACATGAAAACAACTTACATCCCCAGATTCTCGCCATTTTTAGGGTTCCGTAACTCAAAAGGAAAAAAACGGGACCCTTATAGGATCACTCGTGTGTCTGTCTGTCTGTCTGTACCTCTGTCACAGCCAATTTGCTCCGAATTTAATGGACCGATTAGGTTGAAATTTGGTAAACATATGGATTTCTGTGACCCGAACGTGTACGGCTAAAGTAAATAAATGAATTTTGAATATGGGGGTCACTTTTAGGGGGCAAATAAGAAAAATATCAAAATTAAATGAAAGGGCTTACTATGAGGGTCACAAATATTTTTTTTTTGTAATTTTAAAATAAATGGTTTTAAAGTTATTTAAGAAAATAAACGAAAATTAGACGAATACATAAATAAAATTGACCGTTCCCCCCCCCTTATGTCCGAAACTACTGAGCCTAAAATTTTGAAAAAAATACAGAAAATAGTCCTATACCTGTAGATACAGGAAAACCTATAAAAAGTTTGTGGTCTTAAAATAACATGGTGCATCTGTCAATAGTGTGAGTACAAACTTACATTTACTGTTGGAATGTATGGGAGAACATGTTTTTCAACTATAATGCTAAGTTTGTTCTTGGGACATTTAATTTAATCCCAACTACGGAACCCTTCATTGTGCATAGTCCGACACGCACTTGGCTGGTTTTTTTTTTCTACGCCGTTTTCTATAAAGGCTCCAACAAAAAATCCAAAACTTTTTATCGTCTGCAACTAAAAGATAATTCACAGGCCCTGTCTTTTCATTGTAACTCATTAAAATTCATAGAATATGATTAAATCTCTAGTTTTATACTTGTTTGAAATTTTAATACAACTTTGCTAAGCCTCTGTTGTCTGCAGTTAATCTTATGCCGTCAAAACTTCTTTCACTCTGCAGTTTTAAGATTATGAAAACTTTCTTGTGCGGTTGAAAGCTTAGAACAATTTAAGACACTAGCACTTCCAGCGCGGCTTCACCCGCGTGGATGTCGGGGAATATCCCACGGGAACGAAAACCCTTCCTTATTCCTAATCATAATCATAATCTTTATTTGTGAAACATAGGTAGGTATACAATTAGGTCTTACACATAAAATAGTACGCTATGTTTTGTCTTAAGACATACAAATCTAATAATATGCAAAGTAAATCTGCTAAAGATAATCCAATCATTAATAAAAAGAAACATACCAATATTCATTAAAAATTACAATGTCATATTTTTTTTTTGCAGCATTAATATATCTCATTATTATAACTCTTTATTATTAAAAAACTTATCTATTGTATGTAGCATTGCCAAAAATGTCATTAATTAAAAGAAAAATTCCAATAGTCACCAAAAATTACAGATGTCAAAAATTTAAAAAATAAATTTAAATGCATTATTACTACTACTTATTATTATTACTTATAAAGGGAACCTGAGTTAGTCAGTCAGTCAGGATTTTTAATTTGTAATGATAAACTGAAATCGCGAAAAAATAAACCTGCTGTTCAGTAGGTACATTTAGGTATCTACATCAAACTCGTCAAAATGCAGGGAGCAACTGATTTTTTTCAACACAAGTTACAAAGAAATCGATTAAGGGGTGTTCATTCTATAATGAGTGATTGCATAAGGTATTCATCTGAAAAGGGATTGTTGTAGTATCTGATGAAACACTTTTTCCAACAATTATTGTTTGCAAGAGTAACATTTAAAAAATTTAAATGAAAAATCATAGACGAAAATTGAGGTTATGAAGTTAACATCAATTGTCCAATGAAAATCATTTTTCAAAGTGATCTAAAATTAGAAAATAATCAAAGCAAACAGTTACATTTGTTCACATTTGAAACAGACACTTTTGGAAAGTATTGCTACTAAAAATAAAAGAACTCAAAATAGAAAATAGAAAGATAAATCTTGCATCTATTCAGTAGGAACCGTTCGTTGCAAAGTCACGTTTCCTGGTTACTGCCACATAGAGGGACTTGTATCATTTTGGATGCCATCCAAATTCGTGACGGGAGCTACCCTGAACGGATTATATTATTCAAAGTGACAAACAAACCGATGGGGGCATTTTATATTGGTTTTTAGGGGAAAGGGGGGCGTTGATAGTTTTGGTTGTTTGGTTAAAGGATAGGTCTATAACGGAATGTATCCATGTATCCATTACCATGTGGTAATGTCATTGAGTTTTCGATAAACAGCCTCATTAATAGACATGCCTTTCTAACTTCTCAAAGGTTGCTTATAAGGATAACGCATTGCATAATATCACGAATTGAGCAATATTTTTGCCTGTTTACGGTTAATCGGCTGGAACCCAATAACTTACTGTTATGTCAGTAAAAGACAGATCGCTACTCATGATAGCCAATATAGTTCTATCTATCTTTACTTCGTTCCTTTCGTTCGTTCGTGTTCTTTTATTTTATCTGTATTAGGCACGTATTACAGAACGACACTCAATACTCAAACATTACTTAAAACTAGTTTCAACCAATCAAATGGCTTGAATCTATAGTTTTAAGTAATGCTTGAGTATTGAGCGACGTTCTGTAATACGGGCCTTAGATTATTGGGATGTTAAAACCATAGATAGATAGATAGATTTTCTATCTCCAGTACTTATGCCAAAACTGGTGACAGATAGGTTATTGGATTCGGCCGTAAGAGTAGCAATGGGTTTCATTTTGAAAGTTCAAGAACATTCATTGCGTTGTATACGTTGATTAGCAGAATTCTTCAAAATAATTCTGATAGTGACTGATAGTTGCTCTCTATGAATTAAGAAGTAAACGTCACAAATATCATATTTATTGGTCCAAGGACATCTGTTTTCCTCACGATGTTTTCCTTCACAGTCGTCGTCGCCTTGTACCGCATAGGTTCTTGTCAATGTGTGCTCGAAGGTCAACCGTCTTATTACAAAACAAGGTTCATCTTCAACCCAGGTTTAAACCATGGACCCTTTTTTGAATTTCGATCTTTATTCCGACACAGTTCAGTTCAGTTTTACAAAACTGACAACTTAGTCCGGTACTAAGTTGTCAGTTCTGTATAAAGATCTGTATTTCTATCACAGCTAGGTTCTTATTACAAAAACTGACTCGATGGTTTAAATCATGACAGAAGAAAAACCTTGTTTTATAATAAGACCGCATATTAAATTTCTAAAACTACTCTAAGTCCATGGTCGTCATTGGATGATGGTATTTTATGTTTACATATTATATTAAATATCTGTGGACTTCGAAAGCTTTTTCTTATGAACCAATGGAATGGTGTATCGTCAGACGGTCAAAAGGTTCATTGGATCGTTCTAGATTCTTTTTCATCAAAATTATTTATATTTCAAAATTATTCTCTCAACTTATGTATTTTTAAAGTAAACTGGAAGAGCTAGACCACCCAATACAAGCAAATCTTTGCTTAAAAGGTACCTCCAAACTTAAAGCTACGTAAATTACAAAGTTGACGAAATATTTTTTTTTCTTTTTCATCGACAATGACATGTCCCCTCCGAAAAAAAACTCTTTTTTCTTCCTAAATATTCAGTATCACAAATATTTTTTCACAAAAAAATCTTTTAATAATACAACCACTAAAATAATCTTTAACACTTCCATTTTATTATTACTGCTTTTTACAAAATAATTGTGACATAATATTCAAAAGTGTGGAAGGTGTTGTCGGTAAAAAATTGTAGTTTAAAAAAACTAAAAAAACACGCTTTTACACCATTAAACTGAACTATTTTTTTTATTTTTACTTTTTAGTTCAGTTTAATGGTATTAAAGCGTGTTTTTTAGTTTTTTTTTAAACTATAATTAATTTTAAAATTTTTTACAGTCGTAGAATAAATTTTATTTGGGAAATTCTCCCAAATAAAATTTATTCTATAATTGTAATATTTATGTAGGTATTACATTTTTAAAAGTATATTTTATTATTTTTATTTTAAATTATTGTATTGTCACCAGGCCCTGATAAATGTGCAAAATTTCGAATTGATCTGACCATTTAAAATGGGTAAAAATCGAGTTCAAAGATTGCGTTACATACAAACATACAGGTGAAGCTAATAAATGCGTGATAAGAAGAACGACCTAATTAACATTTCTTTCTTTGTCAACAGTTGCACCTACAGTGAAAGTGCCAAATCAGTTGCTGGGTGCTCCTCTGGGCACCGACGTCAAATTGAAGTGCTACGTGGAAGCTCATCCGAACACCATCAACTACTGGATCAAGAATAGAGGGGAGATGCTACTAGATGGGTAAGGATACTCTAACAGTACTCGTACAGATGTTATCATGTCAACGCTTTCAAGGACAATAAACGGCCATAGACGTCATAACAGTAAAACTTTTATTTTGTCTCGTACAGTGTCCTTGAAACCGTTAAGGTCAAGTTCAACCAAACAAGCGAATGCATAATTCTAAGCCCACTCTTCCAATTTATAGGGATGATGACTAAAAATTGTTTCAGTACCTAGCTATTTTTTTTTGTAATGTATTCTTTTTTTAATTCGGAATATAATATTTACATAATTTATAGCACCTAAAATAACACGAGAAATATTAACATTATGTAAGTAAGTACATGTATATAAAAAAACCGCCTAAGTGCGTGTCGGACCACGCACAACGAAGGGTTCCGTAGTTGATAAGAATTTATCCCAAAAACAACCTTTACGATTTTCGGACTTTTTCCTTTACTTGTGCTGTGAGACCTTGCTTCTTGCCAAATTTTATGATTCTACGTCAATGGGAATTACTCTATGGGTTTTTTAGGGTTTTGATTTATTTGCGAGTGTCAAACTATGTCGCATAAATGGCCGTATTGTTATATTGCGTTGACTTAGAAGCTTGTTTTTTTTAAAGCTCTAAGTGCCTATATACCTACGTATTTGATATTAATTTCAATTTGATACCTCCATGCGTGCCTGAGAAAAAGGGTCTTGACAGATAGACAGACAGACAAACGCACAACGAAGTGATCCTATAAGGGTTCCATTTTTTGCTTTTGTGGTAAGGAACCTTAAAAAGAGAGAAAATAATCATAGGACATAAAAAAAACTGCCCAAAGTGTTTCTGATATAAGTTTTCTTCTAGAAACTTTGAGCATTATTTTTAGATAGATAGCATGCTATCCTATGCAATAGATCGTTAGTAGTGACTTTTAGATATGTGTAATCTAATGACTGGAGGTTTCGGTTTTACTTAGCCGCTAAGTAGGTTGCGCCGGCGTAAAATACTGATAGTCAAAGTAAAGTATATACAAGGTGTAACTTAAATAACGCACAACCTCTTAAGGGGTTATTGAACTCATCATTATGAACAACTTTTACTACCGGACCAAACCTGAGATCGTGAAAAAATAATCAGCTGTTCACTACATTTTGAACATAACAAGACCAGCAGTAAGACCAGCTGATATTTTTTTCACGATTTCAGTTTAAAGAAAGAAAGAAAAATTGTTTATTATGCACAAATAAAACTTAACATTAAACAAATAAAACGTAATATTCTGCACAAACAAAATACAAACATGCATGCCCATGGTTGGACATGGTGGTAAGGTTTGGTACCATAATAAATTGTTCATAATAATGAGTACAATGACCCTTAAGACATTGTGCGTTATTTAACATACACCTTGCTAGGCAAGATGTTAATAGCAACAATGATTTCGCCCTCAGAAAGCTGCTTATCTTCCATGACAGGCAAAATGATTTCGTGTCCCGGAATAAATGAATAGATTTATTCCATTCACTTTATTTCACGTCCGCACACATTTTAAATTATTTATTTATTCCTACATCCGTGTTTGCATTTAGTCAATTCGCAGGAATCACAAACATTGATTCAATTATTTGGTTCATTTGATAACGTGGAGCCTACCAATTGGTTGTCAAACGTCAACCATGCGGTGCTGTTTTTGGGTAAAGAGCAATGAATACTCTTACAAACAAACATTTCGTAGTAACGGAGAGGTACCTTTTGATTTTTAGGGTTCCGTACCTCAAAAGGAAAAAACGGAACCCTTATAGGATCACTTCGTTGTCCGTCTGTCTGTCAGTCTGTCAAGACCCTTTTTTTCAGGAATGCGTGAAGGTATCAAGTTGAAATTAATATCAAATACGTAGATCTATTATAGTCCCTTGGAGTTAAAAAAAAATCAAGCTTATAAATCAACGCAATAAAAAAATACGACCATTTATGCGACACATTTTGATACTCTTAAGTAAATCAAAACCTATAGGCTACTTCCCATTGGCCTGGAATCATGAAATTTGGCAAAAAGCAAGATTTTACATAACAAGTAAAGGAAAAAGTCCGGAAATGGGTAATTTGTAACTCTATCACATAAAAAATATTTTAAGTCTGTCAGGCTGTCAAGACCCTTTTCCTCAGAAACGCGTAGAGGTATTAAGTTGAAATTAATATCAAATACGTAGGTCTACGAACCTACGCAACTTGAGTCCCTTGGAGTTTAAAAAAATTCAAGATTCAAAGTTCATAAACCCAAAAAGTAAAGTTAAAAGTAAATCTTCTCCTTTGAAGAGAAAATACGTTAATTTCAGTTCTTGTTGTGTATATAAAAACACCCTGGGGCCTTACACAACCCACTCATACATTTTACGTTTTATGTATCGACATTCAGTCATACTGGTGTTTCAAATTACTGTGCATAAATATTTATAAAGTTAAGCGTTACTTTGGGAGCGAGATATTGTGTAAATATATTTTATGGAAAATACATCATTATTGAAAGGTTCCTATTAGCTGCTGTATTTCTGATTTCATGCTTCCTTATTAGGGTTCCGTACCAAAATGGTAAAAAAGGAACCCTTATGATGTCACTTAGTCTGTCTGTCTGTCACAGCTCGATATCTCAAGAACTACTAATGCTATCAACTTGAAATTTGCAACAGTTTTAGATGACGTTTGCCCAACTATTTTGCAAATAAGAAAGAAATTGAAATTACATAAGTATGTTTTTTTGCAACAGGGACTGAAAGGGGGTCTTAAAAATTAGAACTGGGATTACTAGCATTTTGGGTATCATAAGAGCGCTGTTTGCACATTCTCAAATCATTTTTTTCTTTTGTTAGGCCGCATAACTTTCGACTTGATGAAAAATGTTAAAAAAATACCGTTCCTTATCTACGAATTTTGCATAGAGAAAAATCTGAAATTATTATATGTGATAGAAGTTTATTTAAAGATTACAGGAAAATAAAACGATGTCTCTAAATAGCACAATTTTTCAGAAATCATCAACAAAAATTACATAATATATAAATGATCGTACGGAACCCTCGGTGCGCGAGTCCGACTCGCTCCTGACCAGTTTTTTTTTTGTTTTTAATCTGTTAATATATAACTTCCTTAATTAAGTTCGTATCATATTGTAATAAGAATTATGATGAATGATGAACTCATCATCATTCTCCTGCCCTTATCCCAATTTATTTGGGGTCGGCACAACATGTCTTTTTCTTCCATACTTCTCTATTAGTCGTCATCTAGGTAGTCACTCCCGTTCTAGCTTCTCCCTTTCACACAGTCCATCCATCGCTTCTTTGGCCTTCCCCTACTCGTAGAGCCATCCACATTCATACTCGAAACTTTGCTAACGACATTTTCCTCGTTCCTCCGCATCACATGCCCATACCGTGACTACCGATTTCCACACAACTTTGCAGTCATCATCGGTGTCACTTTCAGACTTCCTCTTATATACTCATTTCTTTTTCTATATATTCGCTTAGCACCACAAATGGATAGAACAAGAAATGAGTTTATAAGAGGAAGTGTATGAGTCTACTGCGGTATCGTATAAAAATTAAACAACAAGTCATAGTATCTTATTAATAGAGTATCTAGGTACTACTAAAAAGTAAGTTCCAAAAAAGTCAGGTCCAAAAACTCCAAAAACCAAAGCTTTTTGGACAACTTTGAATAATAGAGCTGGGAATAAATGTCTGGATAACATTCCCATTCGTTAAAAAAATATGTTCAGACCAAAATTGTGCAAAAAGTTACTAAGTAAGTATTATGTTTTTCTTTCGTGCTTATTACGCTGCAATTAACTAGAAAGTAGTTACGAAAGAAAATTATCATGTCAGTTAACAGAGCTGCATAGTTAGAACATTATTTCTGGAAAATTATTACTAAACCTGGGCTACAGTCTGCTGAAGTTTTAATAAAAGTTACCATAGCGGTCTAGCATTATTTTTTGTATAATACTTTCTTATGTATTTAGTATTGCTGCTGCTATTGTGACATTACAAACAGATACTTAAATTTTATTTATTTGTATTTGGGACAGCGCTCCTTGATGGGCGAGTCCTATTACTTGGTTGACGTAAAACGCGTTGCATGAGCTCAGTACAGAACACGCAAGCTAACCAAACTCAAGGCCGTTGGCATGTATCTATGTCTTAAGAGGTCGACTACTTAATATAATATTAGGTCTTTACCTATGAAATTGCCGTTCTGCAGTACTGGCCATTTCAAATCAAAATAATTTTTGTTTGGCTAAGAATTCTAATTTCAAATTAATTTTATTTTAAAAACATGTATTTTTTTTTCCAAAAGTAGTCATTTGTTTATTGATTAGTGTTACATTTTCATCGCATTTCAATCTTTTTCGTCATCATGGATATGTTAAAAATTCGAGTAATTATGGAATATGAGTACCGTCGTGGCAGCAACGCGGCACAAGCGGCACGCAACATCAACGACGTTTACGGAGCTAACACTACAAACCAACGCACCACCTGTTATTGGTTTGCTCGCTTCCGTTCTGGAAATTTCGACCTGAAAAATGAACCTCGCGGTCGTCCGAAGACTTTGGTCGACAATTACGAATTAAAGGCGATTGTGGAAGCTGATGATACACAATCTACGGCTGAATTAGCAGCAGCTTTCGACGTTAGCGTCAAAACAATATTGGTCCATTTGCGTCAAATTGGCAAGGTAAAAAAGCTTGACAAATGGGTGCCCCACGAACTCAATGATTGCCAGCGCGAAGTACGCGTCGAGACGTGCCTTGCACTGCTCAACAGACACACAAATGAAGGAATTTTGAACCGCATTGTTACCTGCGATGAAAAATGGATTCTGTTTGATAACCGCAAGCGCTCAGCAAGTTGGTTGGATCCTGGTTCAGCACCTAAACAATGCCCTAAACGAAAACTTACCCCTAGAAAAGTGATGGTCACTGTTTGGTGGTCTAGCGCCGGTGTGATTCATCACAGCTTCTTACCAAACGGGGTGAGCATTACTGCAGATGTGTACTGTGAAGAACTGAACACAATGATGGAGAAGCTGGCACATCTCCAACCAGCATTGGTCAATCGCTCGTCTCCGCTGCTCCTGCACGACAACGCGCGACCTCATACTGCACAGCAGATGGTCTCCAAGTTGCAAGAACTGGGGTTGGAAACTCTCCGTCATCCGCCCTACTCACCAGACCTTGCGCCTACAGACTACTACTTTTTCCAGAATTTGGATAACTTCTTGGCGGGAAAAAAATTCAATACCCGAGAGGCAGTACAAAATGCCTTTGAAGAATTTGTTGCCTCCCGACCAGCTGATTTCTTTAAGAAGGGCATCAATAAACTGCCACTGCGTTGGCAAAGATACATTGATTGCATGGGTGATTACTTCGATTAATACAAATAAAAAATACATGAAAAAAATTCGTTTAAATTTTTTCATACAAAACGGCAATTTCATAGGTAAAGACCTATTATCACCTACCTGGACGACTTTTTACCTACTACTATTATTCTCCCTTTCAGTCACTCGCTCCGTGTGTAATTGAAGTATTTTAACGATAACTTAATAACAATAATAGAATCATCACATCACAGTGTGATAGACACTAATAATATAAAGGTGAAAGTTTGTGAGTGTGTGTGTATGTTTGTTACTTTTTCACGCTCAAATGGCTGGACAATTTTGATAAAGTTTGGTATGGAAGTAACTTGAATCCCTGGATTTACACATAAGCTACTTTTCTTCGTCTTCGTGGGTGAAACCGCGGGGCGCAAGCTAGTACAATGTAATTTGTGGTTGTGACAAGTTTATTTTATGGCTTACTATTTCAGAAGAAAGCGCTCAAATGTAATACTGCTGGGGAGTTTGTTGCGCCACTTCTTTATGTAATTTTGATGTTCAAAAAGTAATTTTGATTATAATTCCTTTGTTATAGACCCAAATACACAATAACGGAAGAGAAGCAGTCGTACCAGGTGACGATGTGGCTGACCATCAGACAGTTCTCCAGGAGTGACATCGGTACTTACAACTGTGTGAGTACCAACTCACTCGGCAAGAGTGAGGGGACACTCCGACTTTATGGTGAGTGGAACATGGTATTATGGTCCATAAATAAGTCTTAAACGATTTCCAAGAGAATTCATAATTTGCGTAGGTACCTACCCTCAGCAATCAGCTTTGCTCCCAATATAAAAATCAATTAGGAATCTAATTGATTTTGATGTCTTCTCTGTCATCCTTATCTTATTAGTATTATCGTTCAGTTCTTTTCTTCCTTGTGCAGCTATTATGTCTTATTTTTCTGACTATAGTCCAAAACGCTAACCTCACTGGTTTGCCTGTACTGCATGAGGAAGCTGAGGTGACGTCACTTCAGCTAACACATATTAAACGGCACATATTAATGAAGTTTCTGTGGCAGTTATATTAAGAGTGGGAACTTTGATTGCAACTACTAAGCCTTAAATATAGGCATATAGATAGAATTATTCTATTACCTATGAGGAACCTGTAGTTACGCACTAGTGAACCTAATTATTTTTGTCCACAGAAATAAAACTCAACTCATACTCAGAAGATTTCGGCAATCAGATCAGCGTTGCTGGTGGTAAGTAAATTATATCCTTATAACGTAACAGTAAAAAAATTTTTTTTAATAATTTCTACCGTGGACACTCCAAAAAGAGAAAGATGAAATGAAAATAGCTTTACAAACTAGTATACATAGCTATACAATCTTCCCTAGTGATAATGCACTCTTACTCTCTCAATGTCTCGCTGATGGTGGCGCAGAGGGAAGAGTGGTAGCCCAGTGCTAACGGCCCTGACTTACGAGTTCTAGGTCGTAGGTTCGAACCCAGACAGGCGCTTTACTTTGTGTACGACTGGTCATCTCTTAACTACCAGGGCTTATTTTTAATCTTATAATTTTAATTGTTTTTTTTTTACATTGTTCTCACATATTATAAAGCAACAAGAATAATCCAGGATTTTGTAATATCTTGATTTAAAAGAGTTTCCTTGGAGTTTTTTGCTCGTTCTTCTCCATACAGATCTACGTTTTGGAATGGCCTTCATCTTTCTGACTAACTGACCGACTCTTTGACAATTTAAAAGTTCTCGTAATTGGTTTAATTTGAAATAAATGCCTTGAGTTTAAGTTTCTTCTAGTGTAAATTACTTTCATTTACATAAAATGATGGAACTGTTATTTATCACCTCATCAGTAAAATTCCCCACACAACAGCTATAACAGTAGCAATATTGTGAATATTCCTATTGATACCTGTTACAAAACATTTCATTGGAACTGTTCCGATATTGGAAAACGGACTATTCACGGCAATGAATAGGTACAGTTCATTTCATAGCATCGATTATAAAGACTATTCGCGAAGCAAATTGCGTCACTGATGTCTGAGCCTAATTTTCATCTTATTCATGCTTGGGGGCACACGGCGCCCTCTGGCGTCTTTTAACAGTTCTTTGCGATTTCTTTTATATAGTAGTTCTTGCTAATACTTAAACCTATGTTTTTGTAGGTAAATAAATGAATGTTTGTGTAATATTTTCATTGAACATCAAATAGAAGACGCCTAGTTTGATTTAATTGGTTGACAAGGTCGATCTTCTTTGACATAAATACTATTCTAGAAATTATGGAATTTGCTTTTGTTAAGACGAGTATCTATCAGAAATGTTAGTATCAGTTAAAATACATGCCATACCGATTTCGGCCACGATGAACGTTTCTGTTACTAACGACTATAGGTTACGAGCATGTGATCTGATGACATCATGTGGCTAACCGTGTTGATAAAAATATTCTGTCAAAATTGATTAAAGATTTTGGGCACCTTCTCGAAGCTGGTTTTTGTTAAGAGGGCTGTCAAAGAATGAAAAGATGTTTTTTTGAATAATGTAATAAATTAAAGGGCTAGTAAAAAATGTTAATTTAAGTACCTAATTATTAAAACACATTTCTATTGTGTTATCTAATAAAGTCAGTTCAAAAAGTATTATCGGTTTTTGAGATAAGTTAAATACAGTGGATTTCGGGTATAACGACGATGAAGGGACCACTCTATTTTCGTCGTTATATCCGGAAGTCGTTACAGCCATATTTATTCAAAAGTTTACTAAACCCAGTTGCTACTCAGAATATCAGTTTGTAACTGAACCATAAATTTAACTCCAAAACGTACACGCTTCCCTACCTACTTAGCTGATATCTATAAACAAAAGGTAAAGGTCTCCACACTTGCTGACCATCTGTGTGGATGTAAACAAAAGATAAGAAATGTTTGTGAAAGAAAGAAATCTTTGTCTTTGGCGGCCGACTCCGGTCGCAACATCTGCATGGGATTTCTAGGAATTTGTTACAAATGATTCATTAAAAACAGTCGCTACACCCGAACTCGGCGTTACATCCAAAGTCGCTATAGCCACATGAATTTTGTACTAAAGTATGCTTTAAATTCAAGGGACTTAGATTTAACGTCGCTATAGGTAAATGGTCGCTACAACCAAGGTCGTAATAAATGAAATCCACTGTATATGACACAATAAAAATGTGGTTTAATAGTTACTTATTAAATTAACATTATTTACTAGTCCTTTAATTGATTACATTTTACAAAAAAAAGCATCTTTTCATTTAACATTCCTAAAATTTTGGTCCCGAGTGAGCAAGAGAGGTGACAAAATGCGACAGCCCTCTTAATGTACTTATTTTTTATTATTTTCATAAAGTAAATTTTATAATATTTTTACTATGCAAATGAGTCCGTAATATTTGCTCATACGCACAGTCCTTTCCCAAATCGCACATTAAAACGCGACTAAACCTCTAACCCTTCGTTACCGCAGGTCTGACGGAGGCGGCTAAAGGCGGCTGCCGACCATTCCACCGGGAGGGGGTGATGTTATCCCTGCTGCTGTGTTACGTTACCCTGCTACACTTATTTACGTAGTTTTTGTGAATCTGTAAATACTGTTAGGATGGGTTTTGGGTGTGATGTAGGGAAAATGTCAGTTGAAAGGAAGGAGAAGCCAGTTTGTTTTGTATGGATTGGTCTGTCTAAATCTTCTGTTACTACCCTTGGGATTATGGTGAGGCAAATTATGACGGGTTTGTTTTATATAATAGAATAGCAGAGACTTTAATAGGCTTTCAGAAAAATAGGATTAAGTCACGCAGCAAAATCTACAATCTGTCTTAAATCTTACGTCACACCCAAAGCGTTTCACGCTTTAAATAAAACGAGGGAACGTAATTCAATTACATTGTTTCAATTCTTGTAAATATTGTCTTAAGGTGTATCTTTAAATTTAATGTAATGACAACGATAAAATAATTGTGAGATTAGATCGTGTATTCGCTTAGACAAACCAGCCAAATTGAAATATTGTTTACGTATAAAAATAAAATGTAAACTCATCGCTCGATTATAAGACTGTTTACAACAAATAAAAAGAATTAAAAGGAAATATTGTTTTTTTTTTTCTTTACATTAAAAATCACCTTTTTAGGGTTCTGTACCTCAAAATAACAAAACGGAACCTTTATAGGATCACTTCGTTGTTCGTCTGTCGGACTATCAGTTTGTCAAGACCCTTTTTCTCAGGAACACATGGAGGTATCAAGTTGGAATTAATATCAAATACGTGGGTCTATTGTCCCTTAGAGTTATAAAAAATCAAGCTTCTTTGTCAACGAAATAAAAAAATACGGCCATATATCCGACATTTGATACTCGCAAATAAATCAAAACCTGGTAGTTTCCGTCGTCGACGTAGAATCATGAAATTTGGCAAGAAGCAAGGTATCACAGCTTAATAAAGGAAACAGTCCTAATTTGAAATTCTAGTTTTATTACGTAAAAAAAAAGGTTACGATTACAAACTTAAATTTGCAGTTGGAGAAATGACCGTGACGTAAGTACCTATACCAATGTATGGGAGAACATGATTTTCAACAACAATGTTAAGTTTGTTTTTGGGATAAATTCTTTTCAACTATGGAACCCTTCATTGTGCGTGGTTCGACACGCACTTGTTTTCTTTCAGGATAGATATCATTTTAATACAAAGAGGGAAATATTAAGTAAGTGTATATTGACGCCCTACGCCGAGGTCCGCGTACTCCACAGGAGGTGCCCTTAGCGTATAGTTGATAAGTTTTATGCCCTAGCTGGAGACTTTATTTTATTATAGCATCTACAGGATACAAATAAATATTTTCAGTTGACACATCGCAATCACATTTAGCAAGACATCCAAGACCCCCAAGGATTCTAAACTACCATTTACACATACTAAGTTTTCATCAACCACCATGTATTTTTTCTTTTTTTACGTAATCAAAAGATTACGGTTATACATTGAGTTAAAATACGGTATGACGCCACGCCCAGCTAGATTTTATACGTAGACGTGACGTAGCAAGCCCCCACTCCTCAACTTTAATGCGTGTTATCTAAATATTTTTTTATTAATAAGATAAAGCAAAAAATACGTGTCTAATATTTTTTTATCTGACTGACGGACTGAATAGATTTGTTTTTTTTTACCCAGGCTGTTGCCTGGGTTAAAAAAAAAGAAAAAAAGAGAGGGAGAGAGTGTAAAATTGGGGGACCTGGATCACCTTGATCCAGGTCACCCCAATTTCACCATCATTCATTTATTCATCATTCAATCTACAACAAAAGCACTAATTATCAATTCATTTAACTCATCCAGTTTCCCCCAATTTTATCATTCAATGTTTCATTCACAGTATTAATTCCTTATTGCATTTCTAAAAGTACCTACTAACTTGATACTTACACTGCGAGTGAATAACTGTGCACTGCGCTATGTTGCTAAGCGCCTTTAAACACGAGATGTTGGTTGCATTGAAATAGTCAGTCACGACTGCAGTGGCGATACCATCAGCAGGCACACCCCGGGCTCCTATCTAACGCCTAGTTGCTGACTGACAATATTTTTACCCGACTATGGCAAAACCAAAAGGAAGGGTTATGATTTTAGCAGTCTTTGTATGTTTGTATTTACGTGTGTTCCATACCGTAGAGCCTAAACTACTGAACCGATTTTGATGAATGAGGTATCAGTAGATTCGTATTAATAGTCCAGGTGACATATGCTATAATTACGTTAACTGTGCGAATCTATATGTCTCATGGTCTACTTACCTATTTTGATTATGATGTTATTTTGTACCCCTTTTGTTTACCAATAAAGCTATGGATGATTGTACGTTCGAGGATCTTGTAGGTGTGCGGGGGCTGAACTAGGTGGGCGCAAGCCGATCCGGGAGTAGTCGAGAATGCTATCAAGTCAGCACGCACGTACAACCTCCTCGTCCGCGACTCGCATTTGACGACACGGTTGGCGCAGTGGTTGAGCGATTGACTGCTGCGCAGCATGTCGCGGGTTCGATTCCCGCACGGAACAAATATTTGTACGACCTACAAGTATTTGTTCCGAGTCTGGGTGTTTTTCTATCTATAATTTATGTATGTATTTACAAAAAAAAAAATGTATAATATAAGTAGTTTATCAGCCATCTTGTTACCATAACACAAGCATTAGTTGCTTAGCTTGGGACTAGATAGCGTTGTGTGAAATGTCCAAGGCTATTTATTTATTTATTTACATTTCCAAAATATTTACTACTGGATTCTTCATTACCTCCCCTACACTATATAAATTCTCCCGAAAAATATGGTGGTCTTTTTGCACATAATACAGGGTGTAGGTGTAAATAGTGGCAATCTTTTAAGGGGTCATTGTACTCATCATTATGAACAACTTTTACTATGGGACCAAACCTGAAATCGGTAAAAAGAAATCAGCTGTTCAGTACATTCATGTTTGCATAGTTCGTCAAATGTAGGGAACAGCAGATTTTTTTTTCGCGATTTCAGGTTTGGTCCCATAGTAAAAGTTGTTCCATAATTATGAGTGACCCCTTAAGATTGCCACTGTTTACACTTACACCTTGTATATCATAACGTCACACCTGTATTCTCCAAAGGGTTAGGCAGAGGTGTACCTTTAGTACCTCCAAACGCCAGTTACATTTAAGGCCCTGGTTCCAAGCTTGGTTTAGCTCGGTATGTAAGTGAAATGGCTTTATGGCTGTCTAGTTTGACGCACGAGATAGAAGATTCTCACGCGCACCGGAATTATGTCGTAAAAGTGCAAATAAAATCGTATAAAATTAGAAATGAACTATTTAATAAAAAGTAATCCATCACTGGATGCAGTTTAGAATTTGACATTCCATGGTATATTTTTAATTATAATTTTAATTGCTAATGAAGGGATAAACAGCTTTTAAAGATTATTTGGAGGTATGTTTAAAGATTTTTTTGGTGCATTCAAGTATGTTAAATTATGTTTTGGCTTCCATCACTGTATGCGAAAAGGACTTGAAAATATCATATTTTTTTTACATGTCAAAATTATTTACGGTTTATGAGATACACAGCTTTAAAAAACCACCTTTTTGATCGTTTTCAGGAAATCTGCGCCTTAGGTCCCAATATTTTTGCTTGATCCTAATATCTCAAGACTGCAGCGTTGGCCCAGTGGAAATGGCTGTGACTTACAAGTCGTATAGATCATAGGTTTAAAACCAGCCCACTGCAAATCAAAATGGCGAAGTTGTAAGAAAACAGGAATGCCCTAGAAACAAAAATTCGAAGACATGTCGCACCTTCATTTCGAAATCGTTACTAAACGAAATTTTCACGAAAATGAGATAATAACGCGATCTTACTTATATCGGCAAAATCTATATACTAATTAAATTATATTATGACTACACACCATAAAAAGAAACCAATAATTTAACAAATAATGCCAGAAATATCTCATAAGTGTTCATTACTATTTTATTATGAGGTAAATAGTCATGCAAAAATCGTAAATTTTTTGTTTAGTAACAGTTTCGAAATGAAGGTGCGATGTGACATCTACCAATACGCACTGGGCTCACAAGGTGGATTACGATCCACGCCCACAGAGAAGAGGTCTGTGCCCCAGCAGTGGGAACTTATTAGGCTGATGGTATTGTGTATTGTGTCTTTAGTTTTAGTTGGTGATCTTCCTGTGCGAGTCGCACTAAATACTTTTCCTTTCTTTCTTTCTTTCTATTGTGCTATTAGGTCCGTACGTTTTTCTTGCTGTGAAAAACTACGGTTGATTCGCCGTTTGTAGCATTGGTCTTCAGTGTTGTACGGATCACTATGGAAGCTTATTGACAAACACTACAGCACAACGGCATGCGCCATGCAAAGGCAACGGCATGGTGCCGTCGCCCTATAAGTCGTCCAATGGTTTTCCATGTCAAATACAAGCTTACTATGCGTGCCAGATAAGAATAGGATCGCGCTTGCTACACCTTCACACGATAGCTGTCAAATCAGTACGCATTGATAATGAAGTTCGCGAGTATTGCCATACTATTGCGGAACAAAATGGCGTCTTGACAGTATCACTGTACTATTCTTATTTGGCACGCATAGTACACGATTATTCTACGGTGTGCCTAGCGCGCCGTACCGTTAAGAAACTATGCCGTGTACAACAGACCTTATTCTATTAAACTTTTCGTGATGGACTATATTCTGTTATGTTTTGACGACATGGTTGGCGCAGTAGTTGAGCGATTGATTGCTGCGCTGCATGTCGCAGGTTCGATTCCCGCACCGAACAAATATTCCTTGGTCTTTACCTATGAAATTGGAGATTTGTATGAAAATTTTAAAATGTAAAAATTTTGGTAATTTTTTTATTTTAGCTAATCAAAGTACTGTCCCAAATTATCTATACAATTTTGCCATTTTGATGGCAGTTTGTTTATTCTTTTACTGTAGAAGTCTGCCGGACGGGAGGCGATGAAGTCAGCGAAAGCGTTTTGCACTGCCTCTCGGGTGTTGAATTTTTTCCCACTTAAAAAAATGGCTAAATTTTGAAAAAAGTAGAAATCTGTTGGGGCAAGGTCCGGTGAGTACGGTGGGTGACGGAGAGCTTCCAGCTGTAACTCTTGTAGCTTTGCGATGGTCTGTCGTGAAGTGTGAATTTGCGCGTTGTCGTGGAGGAGCAATGGGGAAGAGCGATTGACCAGTCTTGGCTGTTGAATTGCGAGATTCTCCGTCATTGTTTGCAATTCTTGGCAATAGACATCTGCCGTCACTGTTGTGCCATTCGGTAAGAAGCTGTGGTGTATAAGTCCAGCACTGGTCCACCAGACAGTCACCATCATCTTCCTATGAGTAATCTTTTTTTTAGCGCACTGATTAGGTGGTGTACCCGGGTCCACCCACTGAGACGAACGCTTACGGTTGTCGTACGGGATCCACTTTTCATCGCAGGTAACAATTTGATTTAGAATTCCCTCGATTCTATGCCAATTCAGTAGTGCTATGCATACTTCGACGCGTAAGTCTCGCTGTTGGTCGCTTAGTTCGTGTGGCACCCACTTGTCTAGCTTTTTTATCTTTCCGATTTGCCGCAAGTGCTTCAATGTGGTTTTGACACTAACTCCAAGGCCTGCAGTAAGCTCAGCCGTAGATTGAGTTGGATCCGCTTCCACTGTCGCCTTCAATTCATCATTGTCGACAATGGTTACCGGCCGACCGCGAGGCTCGTTCTTCAACTCAAAATTTCCAGATTTAAATTTTATATATTTTTTTTAAATTAGTAATGGACCGTGTTTATCCAAGCAGTGTTAGGCCCGTACACGTCGTTAATGTTTCGTGTTGTTTGCGCAGCGGTATTTCCACGTAGGTACATATTCGAAAATTGTACGAATTTTCAGTTTATCCATGGCGACAAAAACTACCACAATTTCACAAAAACAAAAAACTATCTAAAAACAAATGACTGAATTTGAAATTAAATTAACACGGTTTTCGAATAAAATTTATTTGAATTTCGAATTGCGCGCCAATCCACAGATATTTAAATCTGAAAATGCTGGTTGTAGAATCTCCAATTACATAGGTAAAGACCTATTATTTGTACGACCTACAAGTATTTGTTCCGAGTCTGGGTGTTTTTCTATCTATAATATGTATGTATTTACAAAAAAAAAATGTATTTAAGTAGTTAATCAGCTATCTCGTTTCCATAACACAAGCATTATGTTGCTTAGCTTGGGACTAGATGGCGTGGTGTCCAAGGATATTTATTATTATTTATTTATTTATATGAGAGAAGATCATGAAATGTGTTTCCACACTTTTCCAGCGCTAGACACCATGCTTGATCAAGCTTTAAACCGAGTTTTAGCACACAAATTGATTTTGGTCGAAAAGTAAACAGTTTACTCGTTCATTCGCTCGGACACTAACTTAATTGAGTCGAACGTGCCATCGATATGTTGACCAAGCTGGTGATAGAAATATATTCACTGCACTTGTATCTGAGATTCAACGAAGTTTTTCTTATGTTATTGGTTGAATTGAGTGATGCAGAGGAGTGAGGAAAGTTTTAAGTATGAATGTAGATAAGAAAAAAAAGACATTTATATAGCACAGACTAAAAGGCACACAAAATAATAACAGCAGATTAAAATAACAATAATAAAAAATAAGAAATTAATGAACATGAGCGACCACTACAACAATTGCGATGCAGGAATGTGTGCCTCACGGCTGCGCCAAAATGTTGATGCAGTAGATGGCTATAAGAGATCTGAACAACGCCTCTGACGACACAATAAACGCGGACACCTACTGGGCCCGTTCGGCGCCGTTTGGGACCAATAGGGACAGGTGGTGGTAGGTAAACTACTATTTACATATACTAAGTGCTGATTTCACCAATGAAAATGATCGTGATCATAAACCGAATTTAACAGCTGTCAGTGTTAATATTCCGTAACAATTTAACAGCTGTCAGTGTTAATATTCCATAACAATTTAACAGCTGTCAGTGTTAATATTCCATAACAATTTAATAGCTGTCAGTGTTAATATTCCATAACAATTTAACAGCTGCCAGTGTTAATATTCCATAACAATTTAACAGCTGTCAGTGTTAATATTCCATAACAATTGAACAGCTGTCAGTGTTAATATTCCATAACAATTGAACAGCTGTCAGTGTTAATATTTCATAACAATTTAATAGATGTCAGTGTTAATATTCCATAACAATTTAATAGCTGTCAGTGTTAATATTCCATAACAATTTAACAGCTGCCAGTGTTAATATTCCATAACAATTTAACAGCTGTCAGTGTTAATATTCCATAGCAATTTAACAGCTGTCAGTGTTAATATTCCATAACAATTTAACAGCTGTCAGTGTTAATATTCCATAACAATTTAACAGCTGTCAGTATTAATATTCCATAACAATTTAACAGCTGTCAGTGTTAATATTCCATAACAATTTTGACACTGACAGCTCTTGAACGCGGTTTAGATGTGCTGAACGCGTTCAGTTTCATTTGTGAAATTCGACCTACTTAAGTTGTCATCGACCAACCTAAACCCGGTTTTACGCCGCAGCTATGACAGATTATTATAATGGTGATGATTATTATACATAGATGGTGGTGGTAGTTTGGTGGTGGTAGTGGTTGGTGTTTACCAACTATACGAAATGAAGAAGACTGCATGCTAATGATTCGATGTGGTGAACCCCTTGAAGAGAGGAGGCCTGTGTTCCAGCAGTGGGAACATTAAGTATATCCTGATTATGTTTAACTAGTTTTTTCCCGCGGCTTCGCCGTCGTGGAAGTTTCAAGTCTATTAACTCAAGGAATAAGATTTTTCATACAATCTTTGGACCCCCGTTTCACCCCTTCAGGGCGTGAATTTTGAAAAATCCTTTCTTAGTGCACCCCTAGACCTCATAAGGAACCTACGTGCCAAATTAGGAATCTATAGACCAAGCGGTTTGGGCTGTGCGTAGATAGATGTGATGTAGTGAACCTAAGTGATATGAAACTTGAAGGCTTAATATTATGAGTTTATGACAAAGATGATCAGCCAAATTTTTCTTTACTTTTAGTGCAAATAGAACCATATTACGTAACTAAATAAAAACGATCGTCTCACAATTCATTTTCATCAAGAAATATCGCTAAAGAGAAAAAAATATACAAGGCTATAGTCACACCGAACGACAAAGCATCATCATTAAAACTCTTAAAACACATAAAATGTCAAACGCACGAACACACGTTATATTATATTTCCGCACGAAACATTCGAATACTTTACAATAATTGCTGAACGTGACCGCGTTAAGGAAACGCCAAGATTTTTCATTTGTTTATGGGTGGGTTGCACCAAGAGCTACGGTATAATTTCCGTCAAAGTTAATTTTAACAGTAACATTAACAATTACTATAGAATGACTACCTGCTGTTGCACTGTCATATCAAATGTAAAAGTTGAAGTTTGGAGCACCAAGGGCCACGTCACTGTTTCCGTCAAAGTTCATTTTAACAATAACATTAACAGTGACCATACAATGACTACCTGCTGTTGCACTGTCATGTCAAATGTAAAAGTTAAAGGGACATGTTATTCGACGCGTCTGACAGAAGTGACAAATATTTAACCAAAAATTTTAACCAGCGAAGCGTGGGCGGTTAAGGTTAAAGTTAAAGTTATGACGTTCGATAAAAAATTGTCAAATGGAACCGAACAACTCATTTTTTGTTTAACAGGAACTTTAACAAAGTTGGGTTGCACCATCTTACTTTAACAATAACAAACATCGCAACTTCAGTGCGATGTTACCCTTAGCCATTTTGCCAACAGGAGTTTATAAGATTTTATATTTTGAAGTTCTTTATTATTTAGGCTGTTTGCTTTTGATTTGAATGAGAGTAAGTTTTACCTCGAAAAGATAGTTCAAAAGGTCATCTGGGCGTTCTATTGCTGGCACGAGGCACAATAAAACGAGGTGCTATATATGGTAACGGGCTTCAATGCGCGCTAAAAACATCGTTTACGATGTTCTTGGCTACATTAGATCCATGTCGCGTTGGCGCGCACATCGTGCCTGGTGGTGATCAACGCTTCAAAGTCTGGACTGCACTGAAGTGACGCAGATGTGGCCACGAAAGCGAATTGTCGCGACAAAACTCTTTGATGCGCCCATAACCCGCTAATGTAGCCTCAGCATTAAAAATTATAACGAAATACCCAATAAAGCTCCATTTACACGGCGCCAGTTTATTGCCTGTGGAATACCATAAAATTGAAAGGCAAATATCTGGCACCGTCTAAACAACACGTACAATATTGTTGCACGATACGGGCAACTTTGAAAACTGGTATAAGCTTGTACAAGAAAATCGCACAGTACATACAATAATTGCTCGTACAATAAAATCGAATTCAATTCTGGCATGATCTGACATTCGTGCTGTCATTGAAATATGAGTGGGGTGAGTGAGGGTGTGGTTCCTAATCGTTGTTGCTATTTTGAGGCAAGAAATCAAATCAAGAACAACTTGAAAAATATCTTGAGAAGCGTTTATTAAAATTTAATGAAATATCATGTCTAGGCAAAACTTGTATGCAATAATCGCCTGTCAATTTTATTGCCTGGTGTAAGTCGCATGCGATTTTATTGAATGGCAAAACTTGCATTCAATTATTGCACATGCCATTTTATGGAATCGCACGCGTCTAAACACTTCATGCAGTTCTTGAATGTCAAAAAACTTGAACGTGCTTTATGGCATGCAATTATTGCTCTTGAACGTTCCAGAAACTTGCCCTGTGTAAACGGCGCTTAAGACAGCACATTCACACACCATTGCATAAAATATGAAATAAACAAAAGAAACACTCAAAAATAACAATTTCACAGTACTACCACTACCAGCAACGGTGGCGATGCAAAACGAAGAAAACACAATTTATTTCATAAAATATTCAGTTGCACAGTTTTGTTTCAAGCTCCTGCGTTTTAAAACTATGCAGCTGAGGCAGAATAGTTCCGTTGCTGTGTTCGCTTTAGACGCTTTACACGACGGAAATTCTTTTGTGTTAGCAGATTTACGCATCGTAAGTGTTAAGCTGAATTTAGGTAGGTAATATGATTTGTGAACGTTATACAAATTATATTACCTACCTAATCACTTTCCTGTTTCCTGTTTATAGTCCAAGATACCAGAGCCGCAGACACATTTAATTGTGTCTGGGGGAAGTTTGATCGCTACGATTGATCTGATTGCTTACAAATAGAATTGAAATAGTTCCCCGAGTATCATTGTACAAAAATTTAGACTCAAAGTATAAATGATAAATGATAAATGATTTATTTTCTGTAAGTAGGTTTGTACAAACACTTTTACACGTCAAACATATTTTTTTTTAAACTAGATGAGTTCGACGTTTCCTATCTGACTACTCTGAGAAGAAACGCCGAAACAAACTCTATAATAAGATGACGTAATTTTTTGCAAGCTTTAAAGCGTCTGGCGGAAAAAAAAACTGTCGACGAGAAGCGTCTGACAGTATTGATTTTATTAATTACTAACAATATTCTGTAAAACATACATAAAAATCAACAGTCAGATTTTAAGAAAGTGAGTAATATTTTTACGTAACTTTGGTACCTGAAAATTGGCTTAAGCTAGCAGGTATGTGTACGTTCAAAATAGGGGAAGGTGGGGGACACCGGATATTTAAGATAAAGATACTGTTAGAAAGTCTTTTGCATTGATGTCGTGGAAACACCAAATAAACTATGGTTAGTTTTATAGAACATTGTGTGTCTATGATCTCTGTACTTTTCCAGAATAAACGGTCTTGTCGGTCACTCATTAGCGTTCACAGTATTCACGTGTTTTTTATTTCAATATTCCCGTTCTATTAGACACAATAAATAAATCACTATAATTATTGTTTATTGCGATAATCCATATCATAAATGTTTAAGCATACCTTAGGCATAACTTTGGCATAAAAAAGGTTGAGATCATTCTTAATAACTATAAACTATAGAACAATTTTAATCAAAAATTATAAATCCGAACTCACCCCATACCTATGGGTCAAACCGGATAGGCATTTTATGTTAAAAAGGGGTGAATACAGATACTAACAATAAAACGAAATATTTAAATAATTTGCAGTTTTTGCATATAAAAAATAATAATTCTTGCTCAGAACAAACAATGCAACTTTCGTGAGCCCATTTATGAGAAGTGCATAGTTAAAATGAATCTGTGGAATTAGTTTGACTGTACTTTTCGACACAAACCAAACACTCCGAATCCTATTGTTGTTTTCTTTATTCGTCTTTTTACCTTTAAATATTATTTCAATAACTGATGGCCTAGCCTTTCCAGCCAACTCATTTTTATACGGCGATTCTGTTAACATTGCTATTTTTCCTCGACGCGTTGATGGCTGCATGTTCTTTTTTAAGTAAGGAATCGGCATCATATCTTTCGATTATACAGTTAAGATCATGGCAAGCTCACGCTCGCACTCTGTAAAAAGTAATTAAAAAGAGGAAAAAAACGCCCAAAATACCTACATATCAATCAATCGGGGTCCAACCGGATAGTCGAAATCACCCCGTCCAGTTGTACCCCACGGGTACCATGTTTCAAATTTTAAAAACTAGCAGGTTATGTTTATACTCATAACAACAACAAATACCGTTTTAGAACGTTAAATATGTATTACTTCTTAAAAAATACAACTGTATATGATAGCACATAGGTAAATTGAATGACAATACTTTAAAAAAATCTAAATATTAGATAACTTACCTTTGTTTTCAATTTTTGTTTATTGACGCACGAGCTGAAATGCTGCCGTCGCAGTCATTTGCAACCGCACTGAGTATGCGTTCGCGCGTATTTCTCAACTAGCTAGAACGAGATAGCTATACGCGGAATAATTAAATAGCAACTATCTGGTTTCACCCCCTGTCCGGTTTCCCCCCTCTTTCCCCTACATACTAGCTCATACATTTTGCTACTCAGAAAATAAGTAATAAATAAGTCTAGCGACCCTGGGATTTTGCTCTATTAGTGAAGAGGTTGAAATTCATAAAGGTAAAACAGGTGAGGTTAAAGGATGTAACTACTCTATTTCAGTAAAAAATATACACCTACAGGTGTGGCCACGAAAATAAAATACATACTTACATAAATAAACGCACGACTTCTTCCCATGCGTGTAGGCACAGATTAATACAGATGGGACACTCCGCAGTTTAGGTATGAAGCTACAAGTACACGGCGGGCCCCGTCCACGGGGCTCATTCAGTAGAAATGCCGCGCACCGAAGTTATAAGAGTTACGCGATAGAAAGAGAGGCAATGTGTAGGCGAATATAACTGCAGGTAATTAGCGTTCTGCGAACTGAATTGCACTTTATTGTGTCGTAGTAAGAGTCGCTTTTTATGTAAATGATTTTGCGGAGTGTCCCGTCTGTATTAATCTGTGGTGTAGGTAGAAACTACAGAATGCTACTAAAGAAAATATGCTACAAACTGCTAGAAACTACAAATGCTATGATCCTTACATAAGTAGGTACTCATTGATTTAAAAAAAACTTCTACAATTTTTTTATAAATGTACATGTCATGTCCTATAAGTTAAGAGTATACATCGAAGTGTAGTACTCGATGTGTAAGTAAAATGGCGTTATGGCTGTCTAGTTTGACGCGAGAGAGATAGAAGACTCTTAAGTGCACCAGAACTGCTGCGTGATTGTAGATTTGTGACAAAATGCTATACTTAAATCAATTTTTAGCTTAGTAAGTTGTTAACATTATTTAAATAAATTCAATTTAAAGCAAATTTCACTGCATAAGAAGGAACTGTTTACGTATAATCGAATAAAACCGAAAATTTTATTTTCTGCACATATTGTAATCATATTTCGGTTTTAGTACAGCAGTAGACAATATAGTCAAATAACACATAACTATGGAAAATCCAAATGATTTAACCATATACATTTAGTTTTATAAGAATTTTTCAGAAACTTTTATAGATATTTTTTTTGTCTCAATAAAAGATGAACCAATTTTGTACCATTTTCACTGCCAATTAAAACCGAAACAATTTTGATCAAAGGCCAAGAAATAGCTTACTTAGGAAACCTAGGCTTTTACAACAATATTTTCGACTCCCACCAAAACAGACCACCAGACCACCCCTAACAAGCCTGTAAAAGCCACACCAAAAGGAAAGGGTGTGTATAATTTGTTGCCGTGACACAAACAGCCGGTCGGTCCGTTCATACAATATTCAAGTTTGTGGTAGTTAAATGTTTTGACCTTTCGGTTAGCTATTGATAGTGTTTTATCAACGAATTAATCATTCATTGTACTAGAAAAGAGCTTTAAAAATAGACAAGTAATGGTTGGTTGTCGCAGTAGACTTCGATTTAAGATCGCTTTTTGTGTTGCCTAGTAGTTGTTTGGAGTCTCAGTATTTGTGTCTAAATAAAGTACCTACTATAAACAATTTTCTAGTGTCAGTAGCATATGCAAGAAGATCTGTGGGTCAGCGACATTCAAAGCAAAGCAGCGTAGCATTCACGCATTACCAAAATCTCAATGCATAACATAACGTATCATAACATAACGTAACAAAACATAATATTTTTTTAATAGCTTTATTGTAACCATCCTCTAATTGGCAATATTTCAACGAGTGGTAAGGTATTTTTTTCTAAACAAACTGTTACTTTTTTATTCCCAATTTTTGTTATGTTCAATTTGGACTAAAATTCGGTATAAAAACTAACAGTAAATGTTCAATTTGATTTCGTAATTTGTGGCTATCAATTTGCGCAAATCAAGGGTGCACTATGCCTACACATTTTCGGATTATTCAATTTAAACTCGTAATTCATTTGTGGCTACTGCTTATATCCCTTTCTCTAAGAGGAGGCCTAGGGCCGTACTATGACGTGAAAAAGATCATGGAAGTTTCATTGAGAGAGAGAAAGAGACGGAGCTATATACGACCTATAGCACCATTCTTTTTTCTCAACGGAATCATATTGAATCCATGATATTTTTTCATTGACGTTCAGCGCCTGTGTCCCAGCAGTGCGAACATTATAGTCTGATTATGCTCATGCAACAAATCTATGGTCATAATCAGTACAGAGATAACTAATTGACATTTCCACCATCCAAACGCCAATTCATCGACACTAAATCAACTCTAAATCAATAGCACTGCACAATAAATAAAAATTATATCAGTATCAAACGCGCCATCGTTAACGTAAATCAAGTTGACATACGTCGATTCACGAGACATTCCCATGGGCGTCGAATGAAATATTACCGCAGTGTTACTACCGCATTACGGATACTGATGTCACTGTGATTAATATATGCTTATTGCATGGTAAAGGGGTACTGATTTTAATGTGTGTAAATGTAAAAGAGGAGCTCGTGGCTTAGTAATAACAGCCGCATGGTTCGATCCATCAGGTTAAGCTACGCTTGCTATGGGGTTGGTGGATGGGTGACCATCTTTACATGTCGAGACTCCTCCTTGCCTCGGAAAGCACGTTAAGCCGTTGGTCCCGGCTGTCCTTCATGAATCTTTGACAGTCGTTACGGGTCGTCAGAAGCCCGAAAGTCTGACAACCAGTCTTACCAAGGTGTATCGTATTACACAGTTACTGAGTTGTGGAGGTCAGATAGGCAGTCGCTCAACGTAAAATACTGGTATTCAGCTGCATCCGTTTAGACTGGAAGCCGATCCCAACGTAGTTGGGAAAAGGCTACGCAGATTGAAATGTAAAATAATTCCTTTTACTAACTGTCTGTATTTCTGAAAATATTGAAGCATCGTAAGTAGTCGTAGGTTAGTGCTGAAGTTGTTTATTCCTATATTATAAGCGTTTGCACGTTTCACTGCAGACCTTTTAGAAAAAGTGTAAAACGTTGACATTCTCGTAATGATCCCTGAACATTTTAGCATAGTATTCACTTTCCTGTACTACCTCAAATGGCTTAGCATCCTCCTCTGTTATGTCGAAAATACTGCAGCATTAATTTTGAAATAAATCATGGTAAAGTTTAATTAATTTTAAGTAAGTACTATGTTTGACAAAAACACGATTCCGTAAAATTTTCTCGATATAAACTGAACTAAGTACATATAAAGCAGGTCTTAGGTTTTTTATTTTTTTAAAATTACCTACCATTATTTTCACCGTAAAAAGCAATTATATCGGCGCCCAGCACAGCACTCAGTCTCGCTTTCACTCAGTCCGCGAGCGTATCGTGCGAGCGAGACAAAAAGCTGAGGTAGTATGAGCTCTTAAATAACTTATTACTATCACGTGAAACACATGCAAAGATCTACTGATAAAACTAAGCAACAAAATATTAATAAATCACAAAACAAAACACTATCACTCAATTTCTTCATACACACATTTATTACGTTACATTCTGTGTAACACTAATTGTTCGGAACATGCCGCCGTACATGTTAGCTGGGGGCGTCTTCATCAATCTTCTGTCGGCCATGACAGATGGCATTCAAGGCGCGAGATATCATTACGGGGTGCGATGTCGATTACTTTTGGTTGTATGGTTCATGAGTTTCTTGGTCGTGTGGGTGTTTGAGTGTGAAGGAGGATTATTGCTGTATCGATTATGTTAAAGGCTGTGTTAAAATACCCTCCATGATTGACGATATAAACATCAATCTCCATGGAAACCACATACAATACGAAAAATGATTGACGAAAACGTGATAAGGAAAAATATGTTTAACTTTTTTATAATTTGTATTTAATTCTAGATGAGTTCATGAATTTAATTGCCTGTTGATATAGGACCGAATTTTCATAAGTTATCTTGTACCTACCTCATAACATCAATTTATTTTGACATTACTTACACTTACCCAACTTAACTCTCCCAAATTGGCGGGTTAAATATTTAGACGTTTAACTCTAGGTTTACCTGTAACTCTTGGTGGCACAAGATGAATTATTTGACTAACCCTGAATTTGCTGTTAACTCCGAGTTATCTAAGATAACCCATGAACGCGCAAGTGTGTCACTGCAAAATGGCAGTATTTTAAGAGTCAATAACCGTTCATTAGATGTTGAAATGTAGCCAAAATAAACAAGTCTTTTCTTCAACTTTTCTCAATAACCCGAACAAAACGCGAAGCCAACGAAAAATAAACACTTAAAAAACTCAAGAAAAACTTTTCAAAACTCTTCCTCAGAAAACATCCACTATCCTTTATCTTTCGTGATTTTTTTTTTAACAAAAATGACTAGTGTAAACCAAGGAACCGCTGCGACAGCCACTTATCTGTAAGATTTATAATAATATCATGACAGTTAGAAATTCTCGTCTCTACTAACAAAGACAGGAAAAAAATCCCGAAGAATGCTCGAGTTTTTATGAAAAAAAAGTTTTATTCGTCTTTTGTTTGGTTGGTGACGAAAGAGGTTCGGTGTGAGATGGGCAGAAGAGGCTTGTTTACATGATGGCCTATGCTGAACATACATTACTGTTTTAATTCGTCAATGCTATTGAATTTCATTATACAATAAATTAAAAGAACAAGATCAAATCGCATCAAAATATCTCTTGAGTGTCGCATGAACAGATAGGTTCTTAAGAAAAAGCGTTCGAAGTCCACAGATATAAAATATATCGTTGACCGAGCGAGCGAAGTGGCTCTGCTTCAAGTCTGGCAAAGTTTGCTTTCTTTCAAAGGAAAATATTGTTTTTAACTCTCTTTCTTTAGGTTTTTCATTTTTAACTACAGAGCAACACTAAAGGTCCTATCACACATATCAATTCGGAAAGGGATCGTCACCGTATCAACTCGAGCCGTGCAGTATTCTTTGTATGAAACTTTCTACTGCAACGCACACTAATCGGTAATCGTAGTCGCCTCGCCTCGGGACAAAAGGCGGTGAAAGGCGATACGGTGACGATCCCTTTCTGAGTTGATATGTGTACTGTGAGGGCTCGAACCTCACAGCGGGAGGAAACTACTTTATAATAAAAGACAGTAGTGTACTGAAGAAATGGGGCTGAAGCCCGCTATATTAAAATAGAAATAAAATTATAATTCACTCCCTAGGTCCTACGCGGAGCCCTAGCTATAAGCTATCTCTCAATCTTATAAAAAACGACCATCACTTTTTATAAGAATATTCGATGTTTGAATAATCGAATGTCAGCCAGTTACATACTTGGGCTTGTATAAGGTAAAACCTCTACATGAGCTACGCCCACCCTTGAATAAAAGGATTAACGTAGTCAACTTCCAAATAAAACTTTTATTCAGACCAAGACATTCGATCATACAGACAAAACCTACCTAAACCTAAAAATAGACACCCTACCTAACTCCGGGAAAATGGCGACAATATGAGGGATTGTACTTCTAGGTACAGGCTCAGCTCTGGACAAACGAAACGCGAAAAACTAACACTATGCTAAGTGTCAGTCAAAGTAATATTAAAGTGTGCCATTGTGCACCCAAAAATATCGCATTTATCCAGTCTGAGCCCCGTCAGACAAAACCCGGAGGGAAAAGAATGACGTGCCTCTTTCGATAATAAAATGATGTGGCAATTCACATCAGCCCAGAAGGGGTTGAAAATCTAAAGAACTCAACATCGTGATTCATTAATCCATCGGACAGTATCGAGCCAGAGGGAGGAATGCGCCAGGAAGTCAAAATTCTACCGTAGAACCTAACTCATGGTCAATCTCCAGCAAATTCAAAGAAATATATCGCGTAATGTCAACACTGAACCCTTACGTATTACTACTGGTCCATATTGACCAAACTGTGGATACTCTGATATAAACTGCACCAATTGTGTCAACTCAACACTCTTTGCAAGGACTATGTCCCGTCAGCAAAGTTGGTTACAACTCATACCAAAGTCACCCCCCCTCTAGAAGGTATTCACAGTTTCTCAAAACTTCCACTACTCCTAATACGTCATACTAAATGCTGGAGGATGTTCATGCTAACCGGCCCTATCGACCCGTAACGAAGCGACGTTGTCGTAGGTTTCACTCCCTCTTGCTCTTCAATGTAGTGGCCAGCGTTGTGGGGTAGCTTAACCTCACACGCTGTTGGTTGCGTCCGATGTCTCACCATATGTAAAATTGCACAAAAAAAAAAACAATATTAGAATATTTGAAAATATAATACATTAATACTTCATGCCCTGCTGATGTCATAAATGTAATGCAGTGACATGATAAACTAAAAATAATGACAATGACAATTAAATAATCCTTAAAAGAAAAAGTTTCCATTCAATAAAACTAAGAGGTCTAAAAAATTTATATCTATTAATATTGTTTTCAAAAATATCTCTCAACCTCCTTTTATACAATTTACAAAACATATATTTTGAAATGGAAAACTTCTTTACAAAATAATTATTGGTTTTCTTATCCTTTTTTAAATTATTTATTTTAGGAACCAATCTTTTACATTTTATCTTCCTTATAGATAAATTCTTTTTCTTCTTCAATAAAACACGTTTTGGATTATACATGACACTTCGGTGTCGTAAAGGGATATTAGGGAACCTATCACAATTTTTTTTATTATATTTAATTTCTACTTGCGCGATATCAATCGTTGTATCGACTGCGCATGACTCTACTTTCTGTTCACCTAACTTTAAATCGACTTCCAAAAGACTAAAATCACCAATCTCCTTTGTTTCCGACGACAGACTGGAATGACCATTCTCCTTTGAAATCGTAGATTTTAAATTAAAATTATCTTGAAAAATTTGTTCACAGGCGATGCTATTTTTATTGTTTTCCACATCGTGAACATGATCGTCTTGACACACAGACATATAAGACATAATAGCAGGATTGGACAGACCCGAATATTCCAGTGCTTCCTGATCTTCCTTCATAAGCACCTCGTCTGTCTGCACATCGTTTTCGGTCACCACAGGGCTGCTCTCTGCGCAGCTGAGCTCAGCAATGACCTCAACTTCATCGTCAACACTGCTTGCATCGCATTTTTCTAGCACATCAACTTCCTGCTCTCTTTCACTAGAAATTAATTGCATATTATCATCTACACATAAAACATTTTCCTGTCTGTCTTCAACAGACCTTTCTTGTGCATCCGCCTCTTGTGGCGCACCATTAAAAATCTTTCCCTTATGGCATCTACATGGGAATTCTGCCCATAATGCGTCACACAGTGCCTCAAAGGACATACCGTCCGACCATGTATAATTGTAAAAAGATCTTGCAGCACTTGCAAGAAACGCACCCAAAATTAGCGACCAATCGCTTTCTCGCCATCCATTGATGTTGGCTATTCGCAAAAAATCGGCAATAAACTTTTCAAGACATCGGGCGTCGATGCCCGTGAAATAATAATCCAACATCAGCACCATGTCGAACACTCTCTAATAATAATATTTAAAACCACTTAGTCTGTTTAAGGGGATCCACTGCTCCTCATATCGCTAGGCGTGCGATAGTGATGCGTCCGGCGGAATATCCTCTACGCCAAACACATATAGCTCAACTATTTCGCTCAGCAAAGCTCGGCCGTATCGGCGCACTCCAAAAAACCTTCGAGAGGTACCGCGGGCGTACGCGCGGTCAATGTGCAGCTTCAGCTACGGCGGCGGCGCCTCCACCATATGTGAGGGCTCGAACCTCACAGCGGGAGGAAACTACTTTATAATAAAAGACAGTAGTGTACTGAAGAAATGGGGCTGAAGCCCGCTATATTAAAATAGAAATAAAATTATAATTCACTCCCTAGGTCCTACGCGGAGCCCTAGCTATAAGCTATCTCTCAATCTTATAAAAAACGACCATCACTTTTTATAAGAATATTCGATGTTTGAATAATCGAATGTCAGCCAGTTACATACTTGGGCTTGTATAAGGTAAAACCTCTACAGTACTGTGACTGTTTGTCCATCGCACCGGGAACGGGACGTCAACGAGAAACGAGATTAGTTGGTCATATTAGTAAATGTATTGTCGCTACTTCGGCGCGGTCATCTGTTTTCTCGTTGACGTCCCGTTCCCGGTATGGTGGAGTCTTGTTGACCAATCGCCTTAAAAATATATTTAAAAAATCTCTTCTAATCCGTTCTTTGTTTGACACATTTTTGTACTTCGACGTGGATAATAATCAAAACGCTTTTCCGTATACACCTTTCATCGATTCACTCCTTTTATCAAATTCAATAGTACCTACATTTTCATAATAATAAACAACCTTCCTTTTCAATAAACGAATTCGTTTGATTCACATGGAAATTATGTTCTTCACAAAAATCAACGGGATTCAATTTCTGATCGAAACTTTGACATAAAAGTAAAATGATGTTATAAATGTGTCGCTGTGAACTATTTGAATACATGAGGTAAGGATGTAGACACATTTGTGGGAATCGAAACAAATTGTAGTTTGATTTTCACTCTCATGTTTTTTACGGGGGAAATAAGCTAATCACACCACCACATCTCCACCATCTCTATTGACTCACACCATATTTATGTTACATTATATCAAAACACCACCTTCTTAGGGTGCGTCCACATCTGGCGAATGTACAGCTCGCGAGCCGTTTGCGAGCTGCCCGCGAGCTGTGCTCGTGCATTTTTGTTCGTGCGCCGCTCCTGTGCCACCCGCGCGCAGTTTGCGGGCGACCTAAGCGCCGTACGCGATCAGCGCGCGGGCGGCGCAGTAAACGGAACTGTAAGTGCGCGCAGATCGCGCACCGCGCGCACGCCTTTATACGAGCCTTGCATGAGTTGCGCTAAAGAGGCGCACTAAACGTGACTGCACGCGCGCAGCTCACGGGCAGCTCGCAAATGGCTCGCGGCACATTCGCCAGATGTGGACGCACCCTTAGACAAGCGAAATGGCCGTATTTTTTTTATTGCGTTGACCTAGAAGCTTCATTTTTTAGAGCTCCAAGGGACCATAGACTTACGTATTTGATATTAATTTCAACTTGATACCTTCACGCGGTCCTGAGAAAAAGGGTCTCGACAGACTGACAGACAGACGTACAACAAAGTGATCCTACAATAAAGATCTATATAGATCTATATAGATAGATGTCGAGTATTCAAAAAGGAAAATGTTATTTGTGAAAAGTCTACCCTCATTGATCGGTATTTCCTTGTTCTATATTGAACACAACACAGCTGACAGTCAGCCACAGCGTGTTACCAAGAACATGTGTCCACAACCTTACATTGGTAGACGCGTCACGTCAACGTGAATACATGAAATATACGATAAACATTGTGTTTGGAAGAAATATTATTGGAATAGGACAGGATATTTCAAAAGAGATTGAATTTCTGTCGGTATGAATGAAATGATTTTATGTATATTGTGATGTTAATAATTTATATAAATAGTTTTATGTTAAAACCGCACGGGTCGATCCATCAGGTTAAGCTACGCTTACCGGGGTTTACATACCGAGACTCCTACATGCCTCGGAAAGCACTAAGACATTGCCGTTGGTCCCGTCTGTTATTTGTGGATCTTTGACAGTCGTTACTGGTCGTCAGAAGCCCGAAAGTCTGACAACCAGTCTTAAAGTCTGACTCTTACCAAAGGGTATCGTATTACCCAGTTACTGGGTTGTGGAGGTCAGATAGGCAGTAGCTCCATGTAAAATACTGGTATTCAGCTGCATCCGGTTAGACTGGAAGCCGACACCAACATAGTCGGGAAAGGGATAGGCAGATTGATATTGTGATGTTAATAGTTTGGACTATCCTCTTTCAAGAATCGTTAGAATAGAATATAAATATTCCCGCAATCACCACGATTGATCGACAGACCGTACGGTTCGAAGGCACAGATTATATTGCGTTATAGCTCCAGCCAGTTTTGGTCTATAAGCATAATCAGTCATGTTCCCACTGCTGGGATATTGGGCTCTTCTCACCACCCAGGCCCAGTGTGGTTTGGTAGATGTCACATGTCTACGAATTTTTGGTTCTAGGACATGCCGGATTCCTCACGATGTTTTTCATCACCGTTTTGGGAGCAGTGAGTGTAGTGATGGAATAATTTACAGAAAGTAAAGCGCCTGTCAGGGGCCCAAGGAGGAAGAAGGAGGAAGGAGGGATGAAGGAGGAGGTAGAACACGTGAGGGAGAGGCAACCTCACGCCCTTAGTCACCGCAGGAGACGCCCTGGGCGGCAGGAGTCCATAGCCGATTCCGGGGCCACCGTAGGCGGGGGCTTGCGGACAGCAAGTAGTGGGTAGCTCGCCGTCCGGTAAGGACCAGGCCCGAGTCAACGGCGCGTTGTGTTCCACGACCGCATCAAAGACATGTCAGCAATGATGAGGTCCGATAGGGCTGGTGGCGGGGACGCGGGTTGTTCGAAAGAGATACCGTGGCCCTAGCACTGGCAACTGAAGGAACACGGGTGGATTTTAGTCAGTAGAAGTCCGACTTCTTCCGCTCCACCCAGAGCGGGAGAAGTCATTTGATGATTTCCCATACACAAAAAAAAAAGGTCCGAACCTACGACCTACAAACTCGTGGCCCTTACCACTGGCCACCACTGCTCGCTACACCTACCTATGTACATCATTACACCAGCGATCTCTGAGTCTGCTGCTGCGTGGAGACCCTGTGTTAAATGTGATCCAGCCTGTACCTTGCTGCCCTCCCCTAGCGACGACCTAAGCCCTTAGCGTCTAGTCACTTGGTTCATAAGTTTTCTGTCCATAGCCTGGGATAGGAATAGCCCCGTCAAGCAGCCTCCTAGGTTAACATGCAAGAGAACAGTCGAAAAAAAAATGGCGGTCATAGAGATTGCCGACAGAAGTGAAAACTTAAACGTAAAACTGTGTATAGCATTATGTCGCTGTGTGTTGAGGGGACGCGGTGACGCGAACCCCTAAGATTTTTCTCTACCAAAAATCGCTCAACTCGCTTAAGAAGTTTTCACTTCAAAAAAGTGAACCTATGTAATCTAATGTAGTTTACATTTTTTTTTGGTAACTGCAAGATCAGCTGTGTGATGTAAGACCTCATTCTAAAATTCGAATCTGAATCCGCTGTGAGTTTCTTGATTGCTATTCTAAATTCAAAGTGTCAAATAAAAAACAAGTGAGCAGAAATGATGCGAAGTCAGAGTGAATAGTTGTTGTTTGAATTTTACAGAATCGACGTACAGTTGTATTATCTTACATGGTTGCAATAAAATGCGCATGAGGCAACAAAGTGTCAGGTAGACGTTAAAAAAATAGCTGGCATTCTCATCAGTTGATTGTAAATCTGTCGCAAAATATACAGTTTCAAATATCTAGCGAAGAATCTGTAATTTTGGACACAGCTCAATTTTTTTGTCGGCTTTGATTCCAATTCGGATTGTTGATCTAGATTCTAGGTAATCCTATCAATCAATAGCAAACGATATTGTGATGGAATTTAAAATATGAAAATCAAATTGATGTAAACAATAGTGGTACATTTTGATTGATCGGTTTCGATTGGTATAATTTATAATCAATACTGTCAGACACTATGCGTCGGCGGTTTTTTCCGCTGAGCGTCTGGCGAAAAAAACCCGCATCGGGAAGTGTCTGACAGTATTGATTATTAATTATTGATAATATTCTGTAAAACATACAGAATATTGTTAATAATTAATAATCAATACTATATAAGTACGGTCTGACGGGGCTGGGATCTTGGACTAATATTATTGCTAAAAAATAAAACAGTATGAATAGCGTGTATGCCAGTGCGCGTGTGTGTAGCTGTACATTATCAGTTTATCACGTATCGAGTTTCATTTTGTTATATGTATTTCTAAACGTCACATTCGAATCCTGCTGATTGCGACTGCAAATCTTCCTGATCAAGAAAAGAAAAACGAGATATGTCATCAGAATCATATTTGGTCGGTATCCAATCTATCAACGATTCCATAATAAGATTAAAAAGTGACAGTTTATTATAATAACGTACGTACATGATGAGGAACAATTATTTTCCCCATTTCCGCAAATAATCTCGCGGAGGTCAAACCCTCGATTTAGGTAATCCTATACAAGTATGGACCACTATTTCCTCTAAGAGCGAGCTAGAGGGAAGTTATTATTTAAGCCAGCGCTTGGCGCTGACGGGTTTAGCTAAGATCCAGGTTATGAGCGAACGGACTGCTAGAAATATGGTGCTAATGTTTTCTTTATTTTGCTGTCAATAATATGAAAAAAGGCCTATCCAGATTGGTGTCACATAATCTGCTTACAAAATGTTTACCTATGAACTTATAAGATGCAGACCTCTAAGGCCCCGTTTACGAAGACGTGGGGTGTCGCGCGTCTCGTGCGGCATGGCATCTCGCGTGCAGCGGCCCGCGTCATCACACGCGAAAACACAAACATAATGGCATTGTACGATGTTGTTTATGAAGATGCGGGGTGTGAGATGCCGTGGGTGTTGCTACGTTTTACCGTGAACGGAGAATCGCAGGAATAGCTGGCCGCAACGTTGCGTGCCCCGCCGCGATAAAACGCAAACGCGCTTCTCCGTAAACGCTCTCATACAACGCCATATTTTTGAATTTGGAAAAGGCTACGCAGATTGTCAGAGTATAGGTACAGAATGTATGTGTGTGCAATGTTGTTAGACTGCGGTTGTAGTGCTTGGATACGACTTTAAGTTTTAAGAAACCTTAAGACTATTCTAGAATGATTTCTACATTTCTCGTTACTTGGACCATACAACAGAACTAGACGACAAATCCGTTCAAAAAGCTACAGTATGATAAAATGCACTTTCCGTGCAATATGGCGTTCGAAATTACAGAATGTAAAGCTAATGTTTGACATTTTCTATACAATCTGTCACAGAGAATGCTATTATACTCTAGAGGCGGAAATATTCTAGGTAAAGACTATTTTGTATTTTTATTTTTTATTTTGACAAAGGGTTAAGATTTGTGCTGTTGCCGGGCGTTAACCCTTTGTATGCTGAAACGTAGATCTACGCGAGACACAATGGCTTTTTTCTCATTAATTAGTCTTTAGTTTAAATAAATAAATAAATAAATAATCGTTTATTTCAGATTCATCGTAAATTACACGATTACATCCATATTTGTTAGTTTAAGTCTAACAATAGTGTTTTAAGTGCAAACCTTTTACTAATAATTTATGGTTCTCTTAGTAATTGTCCAAAATTAAATTATTTTATTTTATTTTTTGCTCACTTGGTTTTTCGAGACATCGCCAAGCGATCGGTCGACTCTACACTTGACTGGCCTATTTTTTGGCCAAAGAAGGAAGTCTTTTGGTCACTTTTCCTGTTGACAGCGATGAGGGCGATTTTAAGACTGTTAGCTTTTAAATTGTGGAAATGAATTTAAAATTTAACTTTTAAATGTTTGAAATTGAATTAAAAAAAAAACACTAATTTTATTTGTCTATTATTTTTAATGGTTTCTGTAATTACTATACAAAAGGTTAAGGTATGAGTGATATATGTGTATATAATGAGCTGGACTCCTTTAACAAAGATTGGTCCTTGGCAGCTCTGGACAGAAATAGGTGGAAAAAGTGTAGGGAAGCCTTTCCCCACAAGTAGGACAGTAATGGCTAGTAAAAAAAATGATTGATATGGACGACACTCCACTAAGAAGAACTATTTCACTACACCATCTGCCTTTTGCTGGTCATGGTCTATGTGTGTGCCAAAGGAGAATGGGCGGGTCCGTCCCCAGTGGTGTATCAAGATGTGATATACGTCATTTTAAAGATACTCGTGCCAACAAAGAAACTCGTGCAGGGAAGGAACCATGAATAATTTTAATTTTATTTTTTAATAATATTATTTCTTGCTTCTACAGTAACGTAGCAAGTATAACCATGTGCACAAAATGCTAGAGGCGGCATCGCATCAGGGTGAAGCACGTCAGAGGGCGGGTGAACCCGAATGAGATAACAATTACGGAGGCGAGAGGGATAAAGACAATGAATATTTTTTTACAGCTCACTATTGTATTGTACTCGTTTGTTTTCACTTAACCGCTTCAGTGTCCAGGCGTACTTTTTTAACCAAACCTTTTTAAACCGTATTGCTTTAGTTTGAGGTAGTACTTTTCAAATGCCATGCTTTATTTTTGTTCATTACGAAATTCCTCTCACTTTGATACACTTTGATATATGACAATACTAGCAGTGTTTGGTCTGTGATTTTATTTTTTCATTCTGTCAGCTGTCAATGGTTTGTATTGTAATGATCGTTTGGTTAATTATTGATATTGTCCTAGGATACGCACGTCGCATGCATTATTTCCTTCTTCATCGGTTCGACACTGTATATTTTGACTTCGGCACGCTTAATGGACTTGATTCCTCTGCTTTTACTTTGATTTTAGCTAGCTTGAATGGTGACAAAGGTATTGGATACGTTGTGTTATGATGGAACATGTATACGTACGAGGGACCAAAGTTAACTCGCAGAGGCCCCTTAGACAATTTTAAATTATTAGGAGACACCAATCGTCGATTATCCCTGTATGCACTTACAGTCCTGGTTGGTGCAGGACTATTGCAGAACATGGAAACAAAATATATTGGGCTTTGGGTTTGGGTGGCTGTGGAATGGTACCTAGAACTATGGAAAGACTATGGCCCTGCCTGACCAATGTTTTTGATACAATACACAGATGAAATGGCAGGGGGTAACTTGCACACTCAATAATGGGCCCCCGGAAACTGTCACTAGCACATAGTGACGTAGCGACAAGGGGGCAACATGTCCTGAGGTGCTTGAGGAGTGGAGAGGTATTTCACGGCTCTCAGAACAATCCCAGAGCCCGGAAGATGGTCAAGATCCATACAAACACTTACTGGAATACTTCCTTCCTCCAAGCACATTTGCTCTTGTGAATCTCCACTCAAGCCGGCCAATAAAGGCAAGAATGAGGTGAGAGCTCTGTTCCCGTCAGTGTTCACTCCAGCCGGTCAATAAAGGCAAGCCAGAGGTGAGGAACAAGACTTCTACCGGGAGATAGGGTCCATGGGGTCGCTACTTCCCAACAGCTCGCCACACGCTGCCCTGCGGTTTTTTGTATCTCTCTTGGTCTGGCGCCTCACCCTAGTCCTGTTTCGGCAAAGTAAACTCTACCGGCACAGACTTCGGAGCGCGCAAGCCCCACCATGACGTCAACGTAGAGATACGGAGTGGGGAAAAGTTAAAAAGTCAAGTGTGCAGGTGTGGCGATAAAGGCGCAACACAAGACTACCTGCATCGCAATGAACGCTATATAAAATAATAGGTATATACGAAAAACTGTTCATGCTAAACATAATATTATTGAGAAAAAAAAGATATATATCATAGTATCTTCTTTGCACGAGTTTCGTTGTTGATGGCATAAGCTAACTGTCATAACCTCGAGGACACATATGTTAAGACTTCTTTCATATCTCGCTCCATCGCACTTTGAATTTATAGAATAGTCTAGGCATACTCCAGGATATCTACAAGACAAAAGAGGTGGACGATGGTAAAATAAGCGAAAAACTATTTAAAAAAAAAAAAAAATGTAATCATTCGTAGGTCTTCTCCTGCAAGAGTGCGGTGGTTGGTGTCATAGAATAAAATGAAGCCATTCTAATAAGCTTTAAAATGACGTATCGCTCAATTTGATACAGTCTTGAAACAGTCTGGGGACGGAGCCCATACAAAAGCGCCCATTCTCCTTTACATACAAATCCGATCAGCCGTTTTAGCGTGAGAGCGTAACAAACAAACAATCAAACTCACTTTCGCATTTATAATATTAGTTAGGATAACAGCGGGGACTATGGTTAACTAAGGTTAGTCACCCATCCCCATTCCAACCTCGGCAAGCGAGACTTAACCTTCAATCGACCCGCGAGACTAATAAAAAACCAACTCGCTCATGCTCATGAGGCTCATGCTGTGGTTAAACAAACATAACCACGAACCCCTATTAGCCAATTTTTTTCACTTGCTGACATAATTAAAATCTTTCACACATCATCCTAAATCTCCTCTGTATACCGATGATCGATTGTAATCATTTTGCACATAGATAATTAAATAGAATGTACAGTGGGCTGCATCAACTGGGTATCCCCGTCGTATTAAAATTTGAATACAACTGGGGTACCTAATTGATGCAGCCCACTGTACATAGAAATAGTGTATTTTTAAACTGGTAGGTATAGACAGGAGAGTACCTACATAGGTAAAACAGAACATGATAGATAGGGTTTGTTATGGGTTCCGTGCACGGTAACGTTACAGGTAAGACAAAGGAAACATGCAACTTAACTCCATTAGTGACAGCATGGGAGCTGGGATGATGCAGTTTTTTTTAATTTTTGTGGAAAAAATGTTTGAAAATCGAGATAAATACAGAGAACTATTAAAAAAACGTTAGTGACATAACATTATGAGTTAGTAATTATTATGGCCATTTTTGCACTCTGTATAAAACAATAATTTACTTTCTAACAAAATTTGCCAAAACATACTTCATTTATCTTCGTAAGATAAAATAATAGACACAAATTAAAGAAAACACGCAAGAAACTTGTTTTTCAATTATTAAAATTATATTTTATTAACTTAAAGGTTTTGAAAAGTTTGTAATTACAACTTTAAATTGCTTTTAAAATCACAAACAGTTCTTAAGCTAAGCTAGTTAAGTCAAGGTTTAATTAATGATCTTAAAACATTATTAATGAAAATGAAAAATCTAGACTTAAGACCAAACAATTTATTCTGTAATTAGTTTTTTAAATTTTCAATCAAAAAGCTTCTAGGTAATATAAAACTTCAAAGATTTTTATTTTGTTACCAAAAGTATCGTCGTCGTTTAAATTAATTATATTACCAATTAACTAATTCTAAGCAATTTTTATAGACGTCCCTTACGTCTAAAGATGTTCAAGTAATTAATTTAGCACGTGTATGTTAAAAATGTCGCAAAATAAATACTTTGAGAGCTGAACATTTTTTTTTTTCACCAATAATTGACACAGTATAATTCCCTAAAAATGGTTTACCAAAACCGTTTTCATACTCCCTGACTAATATCATTTTCGCATGCAGAACGGCTTTTAAATTATTTAGAAGGGAAACAAAATAAAATCGCACACTATCTCATTACATTACAATTTAGTAGAAAAGCTTTGTATTTAGCTTATCTTTCAGCCACTTGAATTTTATCTTTTTATTTATTAACTTTTCGTTGTCTCATTTGCTGCATTTTGTCGACAGGAAATTAGGCTTGTATTTGCTTGCAATGAATGTATGACATTACATTTTTAATACGGTAAATTTATTGTTCACATTTTTAGGGTGCCGTACCAAAATGGTAAAAAAGGAACCCTTATGGTGCGACTCAGTCTGTCTGTCTGTCACAGCTGGATATCTCAAGAACTACAAACGCTATCAACTTGAAATTTGGAACAGTTTTAGATGACGTTTACCCAACTATTTTGCAAATAAGAAAGAAATAAAAATATTTATATTTTTTTTTGAGGGGGGTCTTTAAAATTCAAAGTGGAGCTACTAGGGCATGTGGGGTATCAAATGAAAGAAAGCTGTTTGCACATTCTCAATTTTTTTTTACATTTTTCATCAAAAGTAGAAATCTATGGGGCCTCTTATCTCCGAAGTTTGCAAAGAGAAAAATCTGAAATTATTGTATGTGATAGAAGTTAATATAAAGATTACAGGAAAATAAAACGATGTCTCTAAATAGCACACTTTTTCAGAAATCGGAACGGAGCCCTCGGTGCGCGAGTCCGACTCGCTCTTGACCGGTTTTTTGTTTCAGGGTCTTATGTTTTCTTACGAACAACGTTTGATCATGACTTTAAGCTATATAGAATCGCAGAGATTATTATTACGATAACGCTGTTTCCTTACTTGACGATTTCTACCAGCCATCTCCAATCAGCAAGCTGCGTTAAGAAATTTCATTCCAAAAAGACTTTTTAAAGAATGTTTTTACTTATTACAGAGTGTAATGTAAACAGAGCCTCAGAAGCAATTACTGCTTTTGACAAAATAAGTATGTAAGTATAAGATTATTTATGTAAAATAAGTATGTAAGTATAAGATTATTTATGTAAAATAAGTATGTAAGTATAAGATTATTTATGTAAAATCTTATCATCATCAAATGAGCCCTATTCCAACGTGTTAGACCAGTATTTCCACGTCAGGCAGCGTTGAGCAAGAAAACATGACAGACTTCAAATTCAGCTAGGTATTCATAAATCGCAAAAAGCAAAAACCGGAGGCTCGCTCCCGGTCTACATTGCGCTCACTTAACCGCAACAGAACAATATAAAGTGGCTTACTTTCTCATTACATTTCCCTCTAATGGAAAACACTTATTGACTACAAACTGAATTGAACAAGAATAACTGCATAAAGGGACTTTTTGTTTTTATTGAAATTCATTTTAAGTGGTTCATTTGTGAACTGTTGTATAATTCTAGAAGAGCAAATAATTACCTACCTGAGGGTCTTTAAGGCGAAAGCGCCAGGGTAGCCCGCGAAATTCAAAATTTCTTACGTTTTTTGCAATTTGTAGATCAGTGTGAGCTTGTATGTTGATTAAAATATGATTCGCGGCCGTAGCTAATATTGCTTTACAGAATTATAATCATTAGAATCAGTAATACAACTCCATAAGTTAGCATTTACGTCAAACCTCATGATTTCATGAAATCGCTAGATTTCAGATAAATGCTAACTTATGGAGTTGTATTGCTGATTCTAATGATTATAATTCTGTAAAGCCATATTAGGCTACGGCCGCGAATCATATTTTAATCAACATACAAGCTCACACTGACCTACAAATTGCAAAAAACGTAAGAAATTTTGAATTTCGCGGGCTACCCTGGCGCATCAACCTTAAGATCGACCCGTGTGGGTTGACCTTCAAAGTTAAGCAACACTTACCGAGGTCGGTCCGTGGATGGGTGACAGAACATCCGTTACATACCGAGACGGACTTTGACAGTACGGACAGTCTTACCACGGGTTACAGTGTTATCTAACTGGGTTGTGGAGGTCCGATAGGCAGTTGATAGCATTAGGAGTTCTTGAGGTATCCAGCTGTGACAGGTGGAGAGACAGACCGACTGAGTCGCACCATAAGGGTTCCTTTTTAATATTTTGGTACAGAACCCTAAAAAGTAAAAAAAAATGTTACGAAATTAATGAGTAAATTATCCATTCAGTATCAAAAAAATACTGCCAAGCTTTAAACTGAAAGCTCATTTGCAAACACATGTAAATGGCCAACGAAAGGAACATTAAAAATAAAAATACTGCACGTCTAAAAAGTTAGGCTACCTTTAAAAACTAAATAGAACTGGGTCATTTTGAATGCACTGCAAATGAACTACGTGTTTGCAAAATGTAAAAACGTCGACGTTACTCTGTACAGTGAGGTGCACAAAAACTGTACACGAATTAAAACAATTATGGAAACTTCTGCCGTATCTCGTTTGTGAGTAATGCTTTTAGATAAAGTTATACTTTCCAGATTTTTTTTTTCAACTACAAAATATCACGCTTGTTTAGTACAAAAGGGTGAGTAGCCAGAGGTGTATGTAGGTAATAGTACAAGCACTTGAAAACAATAGTCCCATCAAATCAAATCAAATCAAATCTAAAATCAATACAAACAGAGAATCAGCACTTTTCGAACGTCAAAGTTACATTCTCAGAGGCATTCTCCCAAAACGCCCGGCCGAACTTCGGAGATAAGGGAAGAAGGGTATTTTTAACATTATTAGGGTTCCGTACCTTGTGAGTACAAACTTACATTTATTGTTGGAATGTATGGGAGAACATGTTTTTCAACTATAATGTTAAGTTTGTTCTTGGTATAATTAATTTAATCCCAACTACGGAACCCTTCATTGTTCGTAGTCCGACACGCACTTGGCCGGTTTTTTTCATCAAAAGTCAAAAACTATGTGGCCTAAAATATGATTTCTGTCATAATGATAGCACTCTCTGACAGCGTTCTTTCATATGATACCCAACATGCCCTAGTAGCCCCACTTCGAATTTTTAAGGCCCCCTTTTCAATCCCTGTCGTAAAAGAAATAACATTTCTTTCTTATTTGCTAAAGTTGGGCAAATAGTCATCTAAAACTGTTTCAAATTGAAAGCATTAGTAGTTTTTGATATATCCAGCTGGGACAGAGAGACAGACAGACAGGCAATTTTGGTACGGAACCCTAAAAATACACGTTAAAAACGTGATAATTCGATGCAAATAATACTTGTAGTGTACATAATTTAGCATGTTTTCCTAGGACAGGTGAAGAGGGTATCAAGCAATAATGCCAGCTACCTTTCACCAGGCAGTGTATTAATACAAAGCAAATTTACGTGAAACACGATACAATACACACTGCTTAATCCCGTAGTATTCCGTGGAGTCTGTCTTAAACATGACGTAGTGAAAGCTGCATGGCAAGTGCAGATATGCGTTCAATTGTAGGTTAGAGAGTGGCGCACACCTGCGATTTGCCATGCGATTTTGAATTTTGTCTCAACTCGATAGGGGATTTTATCGTATCGTATTTTGTCATACTGGCGACGTGCTGGTTAAATTGGGCATCACTGTAAGAATGCTAAGCAATAATAGAATCAAAACTATTTATCTAGACGAAAACGGCCGGTTGACACTTCCAGTGACCCAAGGGCTGGCTTTTTACCTTGGCCAGAGGCTAAGCATTGCCATACAACGTGGCAATGCCGCCAGTCTCTTGTCTACTTTACCAGTCGACAGCGATGCGGAGGAATTTTTCGACGTCATATTTTAGTTTTTTAATAGTTTTAGTTAAATAGAATATTATATTTTGACCCGACTGCGGCGAAGCCTAAAAGGAGGGTTATTAACTTAATTATACCCTTTATCCAATAGACAGAACATACGATATAAGAATTATGCAACTAACAAACATTGAGTAATAATAAAGATCATCCTCTAAATGTGTCACTTACAGCCTATGCACACGGCGTATTTTTAACGCGCCGACGACGATGCGCGTATTCGCGCTGCAGACGTTACCAGCGCTGATTTTTCAAGGCAGAGAAGGGGCCGGTCGACGCGCAGACGAAGTGCGTTACATGGAACACACGTATAAAATACGTCGTGTGCATAGACATAGCTTTGTGACTAGTATCAATCATGGAACCTCTCTGTCACGGGAAATGCTTCGTAGCTGATGTTTGTTTGTATTCATGAATAAAGCGAATTAGTTTACAGTAGAAATTGTACGTGTGTGCCTTGTCTTATAGGTGCTGCAGTGCAGACTGCGCTGTGTCATATTCTTAGAATACAGTTTGAGTATGAGTTTGAAAACAAGAAACTTGACACGGACAAAGTCGCGGTCAGAAGTACTCAATATACCTATATGGTGTGAGTGTAAACACTAGCAATCTTTTAAGGGGTCATTGTACTCATCATTATGAATAACTTTTACTATGGGACCAAACGACAACATGACGACACGGTTGGCGCAGTGGTTGAGCGATTGACTGCTGCGCAGCATGTCGCGGGTTCGATTCCCGCACGGAACAAATATTTGTACGACCTACAAGTATTTGTTCCGAGTCTGGGTGTTTTTCTATCTATAATATGTATATATTTACAAAAAAAAAAATGTATACAGAGTTGATATGACAGAGGGGCGTTAAATTACGCTACGTATACTATACGTGTTTAGTATTAATTCGATACGGTATAAAAATAAAAAGCACCAAAAATGAGTTTTTTTTTTTTTCAAACAAACTAAATAGCTTAAAAATTAGAGTAAAACGCAACCACCCTTTGTAAATAAAAACTGACCTTAGTAGGTAACAAAGCGGCAACGTCGCGCGCGCGCCATGTGGTAACACGTGTGAAGGCGGGCGGCCGGCGCGCGGCGATGTTAGGTAAGGTTTTGAAGTACGCACATAACGCACACAACAACAATCACAACAAAAACACTAAATTTTTAAATTCTCGACGTGTCCTCCATCACATTAATGCACAAATTATACCGACGGAGAATATTGTTATTTATTTTTCTAATTAAATCCATCCGTCGCTAAGCACTTTAATTTGTGAAATGCTAAAATAATCCTATTTTTTAGTTCGTCAATTATTAATGTCATAATTAACCTCTGAGGCATACACTTCACCCTTAATGTACACCTACACAAAGAAATCCATGGGAGTGAGGTCTGGAGATTGTGGTGGTCACCGAACAGGTCCGAATCGACCGATTCATTGCTGTCCAAACATTTCTGTGAGCCGCTCCCTGGAAGCCATCACAGAATGTGGAGGCACTCCGTCCAGCTGGTACCACAACTTCCGATGAACGCATAAAGGTAGTTCGTTAGTGTACTCGGCCACAGCACCACTTAACAATTCTAAAAATTTCGCCGCTGTAAGGGACAAAACAAAAGCGAAGCTTCCGTGCGTTCCAAAAGGATAGCGTCGGCGCACTGAAAAAACAAGTTTTTTAGAGGCCTGCCCCGCTAATCGATCGCAATGATCTAGGAGGATGCAATAGCAACACACTGACCTATTTCTATTTCTTTTACACGCGGGATGTTTTGTTATGATTGTCACTCTCGTAATGAAAGTGAAAGTGTGTGCGTATTTATTGCTTCCTTGATGCATTGCCATCTTTTTAGCGTTTGGTTGTACTTGTGACTTGCGTCAGAGCGGCAACAACGCATCGCAGGTTATACTCAGATTTATCGTTTTAAGGTGGATGACCGACGTATAGACACAATCAGCTGTTAGGAAAGATACATCGTGTTCAAACGGGGCAAAAACTTAAAAAATTATTTGCGACTATACTACTGCTCCTATTTAATTGATTTTTGGTACAGAGCTTGAAAATGGTGCCTAGTATAGGCAGTTTAAAGGAAAGCCTTTCTGTCGTATTAACTCTGTTTAAGTAGTTTATCAGCCATCTCGTTACCATAACACAAGCATTAGGTTGCTTAGCTTGGGACTAGATGGCGTTGTGTGAAATGTCCAAGGATATTTATTTATTTATATTATTTATTATTTAAACCTGAAATCGCGAAAAAAAATCAGCTGTTCAGTACATTTATCTACATCAAAATCGTCAAAATGTTGGGCGTCTATTTTTTTTTGCGATTTCAGTTTTGGTCCCATAATAAAACTTGTTCATAATGAGGAGTATAATTACGACCCTTAAAGGAGGAGGAAAACAACCATTTTTCAGTCTGTATTTATTGCATTCCACAATATGAACGTAGGTGGTAGGTTTACAAAGACATGATCATTGGACCATGTCGGGCACAGTATAGTGATTCTGCTTTACCCTTAGGGGAATAAAGTCGTGATGCTAAAATACAGAACGCCGACAGCAAAGGAGTAAACATTTCTCGGTATTTGGCTGTCAACTGGTAGCGAACTCAAAGTGCAATACCGCTCGTAAATATTTAGACTAAAGTAAAAGCCCACCTTCGAGAATACTCGTTTTTACTCGGCAATATTCGGACCGTGACGTCAGAGGTAGGTATGAATGAATGCTCTGCTCTGTTAATTATTTTGTGTTGACGGATATTGAGAGGCAGTCAAAGATTTCATATGGCTATTATAATATTATTAGTTATATACTGCACTGTACAAGGAACACAACCTGCGCGCCAAAACCAAGATCTAGGGCGCTACCCAGACAGCCGCTAAGCTTAAAGGGGAAACGCTAAGGTAGCCCGCAGAAATTCAAATGAGATGGGAGAGAGAGAGATGGGAATTTCTGGGCCCAGCAGTTAACTAGTTGAAATGTATATTAAAAAAACCGTTATATTTTTCTAAAAGAAATCACAAAATACGGTACTATGTTTCTATCTAGGAAGCGAGACAAATTAAAGTAAGTTATGCATAACACCATTACACAACCGAAGCTGTTCATAAAATTGACTATGTTATAATAACCTCAATTTTACTATACTTCATATGACTTGGTTCCTGGATAGCCAAATTTCAACAAATTTTCAGTGAGGTCTTGTTATTATATATTCTTTCAAGTAAGGTTACTTTGATTGAGTTTAACCTCTTATCCACCTGGGCCCGGGAAACTATGGAGCGTTTCCCTTCGCCTTTTTTGATAAGACCAATCTGGAGCAAATCCAACTTAGAAAGATGTATTGTTATTTCTAATGGTTATTATTATGTAAATGCATATTATTTAATGTCGCGAATCATATTTTTATCAAGATAAAACCTGACACTGACCTGCAAATTGCAAACAAAACGCAAGAAAATTTGTATTTCGCGGACTACCTTAGCGCAATCATCTTAAGTGGGACTGGGCCGCACATGTCAGCAGCATGTCAGATAGTAAATGGGCTAAGAGAACCACCGATTGGGTGCACGACGACATCGCGGCAGGCCGAGACGAAGATGGTGGGACGAGCTTGACACCTACCGAAAGGACTGGCCGACACTAGCAAAAGACAAAATTGTGTGGAAAAGGGAGAGAGAGGGAGGCATTTGCCTTACACCATAAAGGCTGGTTACATTAGATACAATAAAGGTTCCTCTTTTGCGTCTAAATGGCTACTTACCATAGATGTAAGAAAGAAGGAGATGCGCCCAGTATGTTAAAATGTATCAGAACCCTGTGTCTCCACTTTGTCCCTTTGTCTTTTTCATGATTTTAAAGACAAATACGGTAAAATACTTGTACGTATGATTTACATGGCTTCGGTTTTTACAAAAAACCACTGAACAACACGGCATTCTTATAAATTGTCACGGTCACAGTCGAAAGCGCACTAGTTCGCGGAGACAGAATTTGTACTATGAACGGCTCATACTGAGCATGTCGCGCGGACACATTTTCCATTCCGGACCCAAGGCACCCCTGGAGGACACCCCTGGGGGTGCCACGGGAACTTGAATTCAGACCCGTGGCTCCCCTGGTCCTCAAACCCATACAAAGGTGTACGTCACGGGGGCCGGGGGGCCGGGGGGGGGGGGGAGTCAAGGGTCCTATTTTCTAATTCCCATGAATCCACCAATCGAATAGTGATGGGACAGATGAACAACAGTTACAAAATAATTTCAATAGTCTAATTTTAATATATTTATTTAACGCAATTTCTCCAATGCGTGGCCTACTGTTATTTATACCATTCCCCCTCTAAAAAGCTTATTTTATTCACTGAAAACAGTGAATAAAAAGCACTTTTACTCACTGTTTTGATGTTTGAAAATGGAACACACCAATGTATTCGACCACAGATTTAGAATACCTAGGCTAGATACGGCATGTTATTAGATAGTATGAAAACCGAACGTTTCATCTTTTTTATACCTATGATAACTTCACCCCAGCCATTTAGTGATGTGCTCAAAGTAGACAAAATTGTTTCAATCGCTAAGCGTCACTGAGCTAACAGAATTTTTTTAGTACGAACAGTCGAACATGCAGGGCACGCTTGGTCGGATGGCTTGCCGTATCTAGTGTAAGTGTAATCTGTGTATTCGACCTATATTGATGTGTTCTAAATTCAATTTGATTGGTCGACATTTTCGACAAGGAGTTTAGCATTAGAATAAAAACTGTTTTGTGTTTGCTGTCCTTAGTAAATTGGCGCTATTTTGAATACTGTAAGTTGAACGAACACAAAGTTTAGTGTTACTTTAATCTTTAATTTTGTGTTTGTTTAGTGTTGTTCTAATCGATTAAAAATGCATTCTAGTGATGAAGATGTGTTAACACCTGAGTTTATGAAAGAGAGGGCGGCCGATATAGTGGAAAACTTGCTACCCAAAAAATCACGGCTGGATTACATCAAAGCCAATTTAACTTTCCTTTTTCTTCATTATATGTCTATTTTCACTTAAATTTTTCTTTTTCGTAGTCATGGTATAAAGTATAGTATGCAACTCTTGAATAAAACGGATTTATATCGAGGGCCATGAATCACTCGCGTCGCTCAGGATTCTAACTCGCTACGCTCGTGATTCAATCATCATGAATCACTCCCTACGGTCGTGATTCAATCGTTAGAATCCTTCACTAGCTCGTGATTCATCTATGGCCCTCGCTTTAAATCCGTCCTTTATTCACTAATTGCATAATATACTATTCTTTGTTCAAAACTTGCAATTGAATGTGCACTATTCAATCGTCATTATCATGATATCTGCTTGTTTCCGTTTTTAGGCACTGCATTCAAATTGTGAATATTCTGCAATACGTTTAGTAAACGCATCACGGAAACCGTATTTTTATTGATCAATTTATTTAATTTGGAGTGGTAACCTTCTAAAATATTATTCGTCCTATAACTCTCTCCAAAGATGCTAAAAATCTCAGGTGAATGTATGCTGAGCCAAAATTGTTCTATGTAATTGATGAATTTTTCCATATCGACAGTACTTACCTATTTTTTAATTTTTCTATATATACACCTACATTTAAAAGCGCTGCACTAATTGACCTGAGGGTGCCACGGGTACGAATCCAAGTTCCCGTGACACCTCCAGGGGTGTCTTCCAGGGGTGCCTTGGGTCCGGAATGACATTTTGGACCGCTTGCCACTTCTCCTGTTTTTTATATTTCTATGGTACTTACCTTCGCATTCAGCGTTCAAACTAATCTCGCGTTAACTTCTGTGTTAGAGAAGAGTATGTTAGAAAGAGACGTCTTGATACAAGGGGTTTTTGAGCCACTTGCTGAACACAAGCACATTATTAGGTACCCGTTTTCACTATGCGACACTTAAATACAGGGTGTAAGTGTTAAGAGTGGCAATATTTTAAGGGGACATTGTACTCATCATTATGAACAACTTTTATTATGGGACCAAACCCGAAATCGCGAAAAAAAATCTGCTATTTCCTACATTTTGACGAATTATGCGAACATAAATGTACTGAACAGCTGTTTTTTTTCGTGATTTCAGGTTTGGTCCCATAGTAAAAGTTGTTCATAATGATGAGTTCAATGACCCCTTAAAATATTGCTACTGTTTACACTTACACCCTGTGCCTATAAGTAATGCCTAGTATAAGCGCACTGTTGAATTTTCAACTTCGACGCTAAGCCAAGAGTTGAAAACCAACAGTGCACTTTTATTAGGCATCCCCATTTAGTAGTCGCGTAGTGTTATTGAAAAAAATTGCACTAGTACCTACTATCATTATATTCCATACACTGTTCACCATACAAAAAAGTAAAATAATAAATAAAAAACCGGTCAAGAGCGAGTCGGACTCGCGCACGGAGGGTTCCGTTCCGATTTCTGAAAAAGTGTGCTATTTAGAGACATCGTTTTATTTTTCCTGTAATCTTTACATAAACTTCTATCACATAGAATAATTTCAGATTTTTCTCTTTGCAAACTTCGGAGATAAGGGGGGGGGGGGACGGTATTTTTTTACATTTTTCATCAAAAGTCGAATACTATGCGGCCTAAAAAAAGAAAAAAAAAAATGTTTGAGAATGTGCAAATAGCGTTCTTTCATATGATACCCCACATGCCCTAGTAGCCCCACTTTGAATTTTTAAGACCCCCTTTCAGTACGTGTTGCAAAAAAAATATAAATATTTTTATTTCTTTCTTATTTGCAAAATAGTTGGGTAAACGTCATCTAAAACTGTTCCAAATTTCAAGTTGATAGAATTAGTAGTTCTTGAGATATCTAGCTGTAACAGACAGACAGACAGGCAGACAGACAGACAGACAGACAGACAGACAGACGGACAGACAGACAGACAGACTGAGTCACACCATAAGGGTTCCTTTTTTACCATTTTGGTACGGAACCCTAAAAACGATACCCTAGTTTCCACATAAATACAAAATATATTGTCAAACTCGCAAAAACTTTACAAGTCTTACTGCTTTATTATATATAATATAAAAGTAGTGTATTTAAAGGACTCGGACAAAGAACTGGCGAGCGTCGCTAGCACCACACATTATTACTTTAGTTAGCTGGTCAACGTCATAACGTGGTAAGTGGCAAAGAAAATATTATGTGTAAGAAAATTAATTTATGAGCAAACTTGCTACTGTTTAATTTTTCAATTATAATAATTCCAGTGGAAATTGTAGTACCTCTAGGTATTAGAATTTTATTTATCTATCCACGTATAGGGTGAAATTGTAATTGTTGCTTTCCTCTTAAAACAGGGTTTCTTGAAGTGGAGTCCACCCCCCCCCCCCCAAGGATGTCCCCTAGGGGGTCCGTAGCATGTGTATCAGGGATCCGCAATAAGTCAGTTAACTCTTAGCCGACGTTCGCACGGGCGTAAAAATATCGCGGCCATTTTTTTTCGCGCACTGGATTTTCAACACTGCTTAGCGCCGAAAGTTGAAAATCCAACTGTGTTTTTTCGACGCGCTGGGATGCACTCTATTTTTGTTAGGTTGGATACTCAATGCTCGGCTCAACACCGAGAGTTGAAAATCCAATGCGTGATAAAATCCCACCGCGATACTTTTACGTCCGTGTGAACGTCATACCGATAACTCGCGACCGCGACGACGACGCATTGCCGTCGTCGGGCGGCGAATTTAGTGATTTTTTAATATAAATAAGGCTTGTTTTCTTTTCGTAAAATATTATTTGACAGGGGTCCGTGGAATTGTTTAAATTGAGAAAGTGGTCCGTGACTGCAAAAAGTTTAAGAAACCCTGTCTTAAAGGGTCATTGTACTCATCATTATGTACAACTTTTGTAAGGCCCCAAACCTGAAATCGCGAAAAAAAAAAAGCAGCTGCTACAATTACTTTACGAGTTCGATGTAGATAAATGTACTGAACAATTGACTTTTTTTCGCGATTTTATGTTTGGTCCCATAGTAAAAGTTGTTCATAATGATGAGAATAATGACCCTTTAAGAGGAAAACAACCGTTACAATTTCAGCCTGCGCCTAAAGGAAAACAAAGTTGGGTTAATTACCACCATCACAAGATTGGCTAGACCAATTTTTGTAATCTTTCATGTTTCATGCTATTCGTATAGCAGAATAACTATTGGGACAACGGAAAAATTCACTAAAACAAAATTTATGAAGAAAATTCATTTTCTCATACATTTTCTATAGAACGGCTTTTCTGATGACATCTCGAGAACAGATTGACTGATTTCGATGAATTTTTCTTTTGTTTATTGGCCTTGAGAAGTTTCCTCGCGCATTGGAAAATAAAGAAAATCACAAAAAAAAAAACCTTATACAAACAACGCCGTCTCTGATAATGAACATGGCGTTGTATGCTGGATCTTAATAAAATGCTGAATTTAATTCTGCTACTAAGTTAACACAAGATTTATTGATTCTGAGGCGATTAAGTTCGCCTGGTCAGCTTCTTTTTTTAATAAAATCAATATTTTTCAAGTTAGGTAAACTTTTGATGTCGAAATTTAACTAAAAATATTTTTTGTATTACAAAACCCTTTGGTATTGAGTACGTGCGCGACATTTTGAGTTTAAAAATGTCTTTTTGTCTTTGATTACGTGTGACAACGACCCCATATTAAATCATATATCCCATCCATCCATATCCATATTAGAGGGTAAAGCGTTTGCAGCACCAGGAAATGAAAATTTTAACTGCCAAGAATTTTCTAAATAAGTGTCAATTTAGTTCCTCATCTCTCATAAACTTGAAAATATCTCACTGTATGAGTATTTTTAATATTCTGAACATAACTTAGAACATTAAAGTTTGTTATAACGCATTAGAGAAGAATATGATGGTGAAAATATTTAAAAATATAATAAAATGTGCTTCATGTATACCGTCTTACCTAATGCAAGTACCTACCGTACTTGCATTAGGTAAGACGGGACTCAGAGGTTCCATCGTTTATCTTCGGAAAAACCGAACTTTGCTGAATCAAATGGTCTAATAAGGGAGTGACGGAATTAGTGCGTCAATCTATAATAATTTAGGTCGATAATCACATTTCATTCGCTATATTTCGGTTTTCCCGAAGAAAACTTCCGATCTTCTTCTTCTTTCTTTTTTTCGATAAAACTATGAGTCCTGTCGTACTGTATAGTTTACTAAAAACTGTTCTGAGAGATAAATTAATTGGATAGCGAATTAAATTGTTTGTATAACCCTAATAAATTTACGTAAACTTGAGCGTGCATTTTACTCATAGTGGTGCAGAATTCTATAGGACTAAGTCATAATTGGTGGCCCAGTGGTAACGGCCGCGACTTACGAGTTGCAAGTCGTAAGTTCAAACCCCGACAAGTGCTTTACTTTGTGTAAATTGTTTCATCACCACTGCTCTCAAAACAGTAAAGAAAAACATCGTGAGGAAACCGGCAAGTCCTAGAACAAAAAATTCGAAGACGTGTGACATCTACCAACCCGCACTGGACCTGGGTGGTGGATTACGGTCTACTCCCTCTCACTGAGAGGAGGCCTGTGTCCCCGCAGCCATAATTATCTTATTATTGCTTACAATCGGAATTTTGTTACTGCATAATTCACCGAAAATTAATTTATACCAGGCATCTAAATTACCTGCTTGATCCGAATTGCAACGATGGATGTTATCTAATGATCATCAATTTCTACGCTAAATTTACGCTCTATCGTAATTCGAAACTAAAATTATGATTAAGTATCTATTAACGTACTCTGTTTATTAGTACTTTTAAACACCAAGGATCATGTGCTTTATTTAATACAAACCTAAACCACAGATTAATACAGATGAGACACTCCGCAAATCATTTAAATAAAAAGCGACTCTTGCTATGACACAATGAGGTGCAATTCAGGTCGCACAACGCTTATCACCTGCAGTTATATTTAGCTACAAGTTGCCTCTCTTTCTATCGCGTAACTCCTAGCCTAGCCTAGGAAGCGTTATACCTTCTGACCTACTGAATTAGCCCCGGAGACGGGGCCCGCCGCGTACTTGTAGCTTCATACCTAAACTGCGGAGTGTTCCATCTGTATTAGTCTGTGCATAACCACATTCATTAAATAACTAGAATGACAATACATTAAGTATATTATTTTGTTGAATTAAATACAAGCACTTACCCCCTTATTCATAAAAAACTAAAACGCTCTATAAACCTCTTTTAGATAGAAGAAGTGTTTTGTCAATTTCTTTCGAATTACGATTTGAAAGAAGAAGACACTTCTTTCAAACTCAAAAAACACTTCTTTTAAACTCAAAAAACACTTCTATGACTGAAATAGGTGTATAGTATTTTTTTTTTTTTATGAATAAGGGGATTAATTGCTACGTACGTACGTACATAATATTTATTTCTTAGGTACAAAAATATTTATATTTTTCATAAGAAATTATTTAAAACTTCAATCACAATTTATCAAACAAAAATTTCAAATTATTCTTCAAATTCAAACTAAGATATCGTGACTAGTGATGTGCAGTTGTCTGGTTATGCACTAGAAGAGTGTCGGTGTATTCAGTCCCCGGATATTGCAGCTTGTCGGTCCGACTTGTAAGCGCGGGCACTTCACTACGAACGACCGAAGATATTTTGGACTTGATTGAGTAGCTTTTCTAATAGCTTCGGAGTTTATTTTTGGTCACTTTGACAGGAACGACTTTATTTGTTGATATTTTTTTTTCGTGGTATAGAAATCTTGTGGCCCACTCAGCGAACGGTTAATATTATAGTTTACATCGATTCTGTAAAATTCAAACAACAACTCGCATCTCAATAGAGTTGTCACTGATAAAAGACGTAAAGATATCTGTATGGATAATTATAGATTAAGGCATTCTTTTATGTATAGATTTTTTATATTCTTAGGACCATTTCTTTACAATAAAGTAAACGCAATTTTGTCTATGTCTGCATTAAACACGGTACATTGCAAAAATGTAATTAAAACTTGGTTACAAAAATTGTCTTATGACGACACAGAAAAGTTACTGCTTGTTTTATGTTAAGTATTATTTTTAATTCAATGTTTTCATTTCATTAGTCTGTTATGTTATTCATTATTTATGTATTATCATCAATCTTAGGAAATATTTATGTAAACTAATTTGCACTTATGACACCTGAGATACAGGTTTATCCTAGTTCAGGTTAATCCCATTATTATATACCTACCATTTTAGTTTAAGCCTTAATATTGTAAATATAAACTTAAACTTATAAACATCGCTATTCACTCTCACTTCACATCACTTCTGCTCACTTGTTCTTATTTGACAGTTTGAATTTAGAACGCCAATCAAGAAACAGCGAATTCAGATTCGAAGTTTAGAATGAGGTCTTACAGAATCACACGGCAGTACTGCAGACTTAAACACTTTTCTTAAAACTATTCTGTATGGTGCTTTTAAATTCCTACAAAAAAATTACATCCATCAGCCGAACTGCCAGTTATGCATTGGTCTTTAAGGCTTGTCCTCCCTAAAATACGGCGAAAATAAGTAACTTTGTTTCCATTTTTTACAGTAACTATAGCACCTTTTTGATAGAAAGAAATACACAATAATCTAGAATACAAAAGAAATGATTTTATGTGTCCTAATATCTATTTTAATTTGTAGAACTAAAGAAAATAAAGGCTCAACCCAGGTCTATTTCTGTCTATTTTTTCGAGTGTTTACCATATTAAAGTTTTCGTTAAAAGTGTTCATACAGTTCTTTACAAAATAATAAGGAATGATTTCATGTGATTACTTTTTTAGTTTAATCCCTAGATTTTTTGTAAATCGGTAATAACTTCATATTTTGCAAGCGTTGTGTCATCGCGCTTCTCTTTCTTTTCTATGCAGTCCGACAGTGACCGCGCTTTTTACGGCGGACAAGCCTTAAGAGTAGCGGTATTAACTCCCCACTGAAACAAACAAACAACAGCAAAAATGTCAAACCGATAACCAAACGGAGTCACAAAAAGAACAAACCAAAAATCGAGCTCCAAAATAAATTCGTACTACAAAAAAACCTCACCGAGGGTTCCGTTCCGATTTCTGAAAAAGTGTGCTACTTAGAGACATCGTTTTATTTTTCCTGTAATTTTTACAGAAATTTCTATCACATAGAATAATTTCAGATTTTTCTCTTTGCAAACTTCGGAGATAAGGGGGGGGAACGGTATTTTTTTTACATTTTTCATCAGAAGTCGAAAACTATGCGGCCTAAAAAAAACAAAAAATATTTTGAAAATGTGCAAATAGCGCTCTTTCATATGATACCCCACATGCCCTAGTAGCCCCAAAAATTTTCAAGACCCCCTTTCAGTCCCTGTTGCAAAAAAGATATAAATATTTTTATTTCTTTCTTATTTGAAAAATAGTTGGGTAGACGTCATCTAAAACTATTCCAAATTTCAACTTGATAGCATCAGTAGTTCTTGAGATATCCAGCTGTGACAGACAGACAGACAGACAGACAGACAGACAGAGAGACAGACTGAGTCACACCATAAGGGTTCCTTTTTTACCATTTTGATACGGAACCCTAAAAACTACAGCTTCACTAACAGATTAATCGTTCGACAAAACTAAAGTCCAAATCGATGCCATTTAAAAAGCAAAAACAATGTGATTCAAAAAGAAAACTAATTCTAACAAGTTTAAAGTACCATTAACATATTTTCCGTTGAAACTGTTCCATGGAACTTAGTTTTAACACAATCTGTTTCTTATACCCTCCGTTAAACCGACAAGTTCTTGGTTCATTCATTGTAAGGGAAGTGAATGACGCTTTTGAAATGGTTCGTTGTTCGTGAGATTGTTTTTTTGGGGGAACATCTTCGTCTTCTGTACGAGCTAATGTACGAGTATCATTCCCATTGCATGGAACACGTACTGAGCAATTAGCGAGGTGATAGGCTGATAGTACAAGGACGATCGCAAGTCCTGGAAGCTATAAACACATTTTAAGATGGTCGATGATAGTTGTGTATCTAGAAAACAAAAAAAAATATTCGAGTAATCGGGAAACATGTATAAAAAACCAGCCAAGTGCGTGTCGGACCACGCACAATGAAGGGTTCCGTAGTTGAAAAGAATTTATCCCAAAAAGAAACAAACAAAACATTGGATATCAAAAAAAAATTGTTATGTCATAAAATTACAAAATCACAATTTTCAGACTTTTTCCTTTACTTGCGCTGGAAGACCTTGCTTCTTGCTAAATTTCTTTATTCTAGGTCAACGGCAAGTACCCTATAGGTTTTGATTTACCTACGACAGTTGCGAATATCAAAATGTGTCGCAAAATGACCGTATTTTTTATTGCACTGACTTAGAAGCTTGAGTTTTTTAGAACTTGAAGAAATCATAGACCTACGTATTTGATATTAATTTCAACTTGATACCTCTACGCTTTCCTGAAAAAAAGGGTCTGGACGACTGACAACTTTGAAAATATTTTTTTATATGATAGAATTGTAAATTAACAATTTTTGGACTTTTTCCTTTACTTGTGTTGTGAGACCTTGCTTGCTTGTGACGACGGGAAGTACCCTATAGGTTTTGATTTACTTGCAAGTATCAAAAAATGTCGCATAAATGGCCGTATTTTTTTATTCCGTTGACTTAGAAGTTTGATCTTTTTAGAACTCTAAGGGACCATAATAAATTATTTAAACTGAATTGATGAACTTATTATCAAATAATTATATGGGAATTAATTGTTGATTATTGATTAAATGAAATCGTTGCATGTTTTTTTCATAGTTAAAAAAATACGTTGTGTTGCATGGAATAAAAGGCTTTTTTATTTTTATTTTATTTAAGGGACCATAGACTTACGTATTTGATATTAATTTCAGCTTGATACCTTCACGCGTTTCTGAGAAAAACGGTCTTGACAGACTGACAGACAGACAGACAGACAGACGGACAAACAAGTGATCCTATAAGGGTTCCGTTTTTTCTTTTGAGGTACGGAACCCTAAAAAAAATAAAAAAGGTTCCGATGAATTGAGAACCTCCTCCTTTTTGAAGTCGGTTAAAAATAGAATACCAAATCATCAAAAACAGGCCTCGGGCAATGGTAAGAAATGACGATAAGAATCAGATGCCACACCTAGATTTCAGAATGGGAAGACATCTTAAAGAAACGCTCTTGAACAACAACACATACTAAATTCGAACTGTCTCTACAGAGGTGTGGTCAAACTTAATTGTGTGGTACAGACCATCAAACTTAACAACTTTCTCCATGGGACCAACATCGTAATCGAGAAAAAAATATCAGCTGTCCCATGCAAAACTTCAACCTCAATCAATCTGTCTAGCCTTTTCCCAACTATGTTGGGGTCGGCTTCCAGTCTAACCGGATGCAGCTGAATACCAGTATTTTACATGGAGCGACTGCCTATCTGACCTCCACAACCCAGTTGCTGGGTAATACGATACCCCTTGGTAAGACTGGTTGTCAGACTTTCGGGCTTCTGACGACCCGTAACGACTGTCAAAGATCCACGAATGACAGCCGGGACCAACGGCTTAACGTGCTTTCCGAGACACGGAGGAATCTCGGTATGTAAAGATGGTCACCCATCCACTGACCAACCCCGGCAAGCGTAGCTTAACTTGACGGATCGACTAGTGCGGCTGTTATTACTTAGCCACGAGCTCCTTCAATGCAGAACTTCAACCTACTCGACCCAAATGTATGGAACTGCTGACGAACGTATGGAACGGTCCCATCACGGAGAAAGTTATTCAGTTTAATGTTCCCATAAATTTTATTACACCTTTGTGATAGATAGATATATAAATATAAATAAACTAGCTGTGCCCCGCGGTGTTACCCGCGGTTTATGAGATACACTAAAACGTGTATTATTTAATCGGTGAAAAAAGTATTCACAAAAAAATTGCTCATCTACTGCAATACTGCACTTTTTCGGTATATAAAGTAGCCTATGTGTTAATCCAGGATGTCAGCTACTTCCACATCAAATTTCATCAAAATCGGTCCTTCCGTTTGAGTTTGAAAGAGTAGCAAATATATTTGAATTCCTTGATCATCCCTCGGGAACACTACATTTTTCAGACTATAAAGTGACTTATGTATTAATCCAAGGTGTCAGCTACTTCCTTACTAAATTTCATCAAAATCGGTTGAGCCGTTAGAGTTTGAAAGAGTAGCAAATATATTTGAATTCCTTGCTCATCCCACGGGAACACTATATTTTTTCGGGATATAAAGTACCATATGTGTTAATCCAGGGTGTCAGCTCCTCTCTCACCAAATTTCATCAAAGTCGGTCGAGCCGTTTGAGTTTGAAAGAGAAGCAAATATATTTGAATTCCTTGCTCATCCCACTGGAACACTAAATTTTTTCGGGATATAAAGTAGTATATGTGTTAATCCAAAGTGTCAGCTACGTTCACACCAAATTTCGCACAAAAAATCGGTCGAGCCGTTTGAGTTTGAAAGAGTAGCATAATATGTATTTGAATTCCTTGCTCATCCCTCGGGAACACTACATTTTTCAGAGTATAAAGTGACTTATGTGTTAATCCAAGGAGTCAGCTACTACCACGCTAAATTTCATAACAATCGGTAGAGCCGTTTGAGTTTAAAAGAGTAGCAAATATATTTGAATTCCTTGCTCATCCCACTGGAACACTACATTTTTGGGGATATAAAGTAAACCATGTATTAATCCAGGGTGTCAGCTACTTCCACACCAAATTTCATCAAAATCGGTCGAGCCGTTTGAGTTTGAAAGAGTAGCAAATATATTTGAATTCCTTGCTCATCCCACGGGACCACTATATTTTTTCGGGATATAAAGTGGCCTCTGTATTAATCCAGGGTGTCAGCTACTATTATACCAAATTTCATTAAAATCGGTTGAGCTGTTTGAGTTCGAAAGAGTAGCTAAAAATATATGTGAATTCCTTGCTCATCCCTCGGGGATACAACATTTTTCAGAGTATAAAGTGACTTATGTGTTAATCCAAGGAGTCAGCTACTACCACGCTAAATTTCATAAGAATCGGTAGAGCCGTTTGAGTTTGAAAGAGTAGCAAATATATTTTAATTCCTTGCTCATCCCACGGGGACACTATATTTTTTTGGGATATAAAGTAGCCTATGTATTCATCCAGGGTGTTAGCTACTCCTTTACCAAATTTCATCAAAATCGGTTGAGCCGTTTGAGTTTGAAAGAGTAGCAAATATATTTGAATTCCTTGCTCATCCCACGGGAACACTATATTTTTTCGGGATATAAAGTAACCTATGTATTCATCCAGGGTGACAGCTCCTCTCTCACCAAATTTCATCAAAGTCGGTCGAGCCGTTTGAGTTTGAAAGAGTAGCAAATATATTTGAATTCATTGCTCATACCTCGGGAACACTACATTTTTCGGGGTATAAAGTGGACTATGTGTTAATCCAGGGTGTCAGCTACTTTTACACCAAATTTCATCGAAATCGGTAGAGCCGTTTGAGTTTGAAAGAGTAGCATAATATGTATTTGAATTCCTTGCTCATCCCACTGGAACACTATATTTTTGGGGATATGAAGTAAGCCATGTATTAATCCAGGGTGTCAGCTACTTCCACACCAAATTTCATCAAAATCGGTCGAGCCGTTTGAGTTTGAAAGAGTAGCAGATATATTTCAATTCCTTGCTCATCCCACGGACCACTATAATATTTTTCGGGATATAAAGTAGCCTATGTATTAATCTAAGGTGTCAGCTACTTCCTTACTAAATTTCATCAAAATCGGTTGTGCCGTTAGAGTTTGAAAGAGTAGCAAATATATTTGAATTCCTTGCTCATCCCACGGGAACACTATATTTTTTCGGGATATAAAGTACCATATGTGTTAATCCAGGGTGTTAGCTACTCTCTCACCAAATTTCATCAAAGTCGGTCGAGCCGTTTGTGTTTGAAAGAGAAGCAAATATATTTGAATTCCTGGCTAATCCCACGGGAACACTACATTTTTTCGGGATATAAAGGAGTATATGTGTTAATCCAAAGTGTCAGCTACTTTTACACCAAATTTCATCGAAATCGGTCGAGCCGTTTGAGTTTGAAAGAGTAGCATAATATGTATTTGAATTCCTTGCTCATCCCACGGGAACACTACATTTTTTCGGGATATAAAGTAGTATATGTGTTAATCCAAAGTGTCAGCTACTTTCACACCAAATTTCATCGAAATCGGTGGAGCCGTTTGAGTTTGAAAGAGTAGCATAATATGTATTTGAATTCCTTGCTCTTCCCACGGGAGCACTACATTTTTTCGGGATAAAAAGTAGCCTATGTGTTAATCCAGGGTATAAGCTGTCTACATACCAAATTTCATCCAAATCGGTAAAGCCGTTTGAGCGTGAAGAAGTAACAAACATACACACACACACACACACTCACAAACTTTCGCCTTTATAATATTAGTGTGATAAATATAAATATCCTTGGACATTTCACACAACGCCATCTAGTCCCAAGCTAAGCAACCTAATGCTTGTGTTATGGTAACGAGATGGCTGATAAACTACTTATAAACATTTTTTTTTTTTTTTGTAAATACATACATATTATAGATAGAAAACACCCAGACTCGGAACAAATACTTGTAGGTCGTACAAATATTTGTTCCGTGCGGGAATCGAACCCGCGACATGCTGCGCAGCAGTCAATCGCTCAACCACTGCGCCAACCGTGTCGTCAATATAAAACATTTATTTTGCGTAAGTACAATTAAATGGTAAAGTACCTACAATTAACAAGGTGCCAATAAAAATACAAGAAAACACACTGCAAATAAAAGTGACACTTATGACATAGTGCGCTGTGCGTCTCAATGTTGCGCCAAATGGGAGTCCAGCTCAGCATGTGTCAGGCAAACCTGACGCTGGTATTCTGCTGGATCCCTGCAGTTACATACGGACGGACGTCGAGCAGTCGAGATAAATTGGTATTGTAACAAAGTACACTGATGATACACCCCATATAGTCCACTCTCAAACCACAATGAATCTTAAACAAAATACCCTATCTTCGAAAGAGTACAGTCCAACTCTTTAAGTCTAATACGCTCCACAGAAAGATTCCAACCTCAAAAGTAATGTAAAACTAAAAGCTCGCTAGTCGTCCACAGCTAAGATTTATGTGGCGTGCTGAAACAAAGTCGGTGCCCGTGACGGACTACCCGTGAAACGGAACGAACTACTGCTCGTTAAAAGTTGGAATAAAATAGTGGTTGAAAACGTTGGTTTTTGAAGATTTCGGTTTGTCTTTGTTCAGTGGATGGAGGAGGAGCTCGTGGCTAAGTAAGCTACGCTTGCCGGGGTTGCTCCGTGGATGGACTGCCATTCGTGGATCTTTGACAGTCGTTACGGGTTGTCAAAGGAAGTTAAGCAGTTGGTCCCGGCTGTCATTCGTGGATCTTTGACAGCAGTTACGGTTTGTCAAAGGAAGTTAAGCAGTTGGTCCCGGCTGTCATTCGTGGATCTTTGACAGTCGTTACGGGTTGTCAAAGGAAGTTAAGCAGTTGGTCCCGGCTGTCATTCGTGGATCTTTGACAGCAGTTACGGTTTGTCAAAGGAAGTTAAGCAGTTGGTCCCGGCTGTCATTCGTGGATCTTTGACAGTCGTTACGGGTTGTCAAAGGAAGTTAAGCAGTTGGTCCCGGCTGTCATTCGTGGATCTTTGACAGTCGTTACGGGTTGTCAAAGGAAGTTAAGCAGTTGGTCCCGGCTGTCATTCGTGGACCTTTGACAGCCGTTACGGGTTGTCAAAGGAAGTTAAGCAGTTGGTCCCGGCTGTCATTCGTGGATCTTTGACAGTCGTTACGGGTTGTCAAAGGAAGTTAAGCAGTTGGTCCCGGCTGTCATTCGTGGACCTTTGACAGCCGTTACGGGTTGTCAAAGGAAGTTAAGCAGTTGGTCCCGGCTGTCATTCGTGGATCTTTGACAGTCGTTACGGGTTGTCAAAGGAAGTTAAGCAGTTGGTCCCGGCTGTCATTCGTGGATCTTTGACAGCAGTTACGGTTTGTCAAAGGAAGTTAAGCAGTTGGTCCCGGCTGTCATTCGTGGATTTTTGACAGTCGTTACGGGTTGTCAAAGGAAGTTAAGCAGTTGGTCCCGGCTGTCATTCGTGGATCTTTGACAGTCGTTACGGGTTGTCAAAGGAAGTTAAGCAGTTGGTCCCGGCTGTCATTCGTGGACCTTTGACAGCCGTTATGGGTTGTCAAAGGAAGTTAAGCAGTTGGTCCCGGCTGTCATTCGTGGATCTTTGACAGTCGTTACGGGTTGTCAAAGGAAGTTAAGCAGTTGGTCCCGGCTGTCATTCGTGGACCTTTGACAGCCGTTACGGGTTGTCAAAGGAAGTTAAGCAGTTGGTCCCGGCTGTCATTCGTGGATCTTTGACAGTCGTTACGGGTTGTCAAAGGAAGTTAAGCAGTTGGTCCCGGCTGTCATTCGTGATCTTTGACAGTCGTTACGGGTTGTCAAAGGAAGTTAAGCAGTTGGTCCCGGCTGTCATTCGTGGATCTTTGACAGTCGTTACGGGTTGTCAGTAGCCCGAACGTCTGACAAACAGTCTTACCAAGGGGTATCGTATTACCAGGTAACTGGGTTGTGGAGGTCAAATAGGCAGTCGCTCCATGTAAAGTACTGGTATTCAGCTGCATCCGGTTAGACTGGAAACCGACCCCAACCTAGTTGGGAAAAGGCTAAGCAGACTGATTGGAGTTATGAGTACTTTTAGATCTTTGGTTTATTTATGATGAAGTGTATGCAGTGAATGTCTTGGGTTCAATTCCCAGGTCGTGAAAAGCGTTATTGGGTTTTACCATCAAGAATTTTTCAGTAGTAGCTCGAATTCTGGATTTGTGCCCAGTTGATGGTAATATAGGCTCGCCTCCTATTACATGGGACTTCAATATAATGTGGGTGAACTATGGTTAGAGGTAACCTTTATACAACCTGTAACGTTAAATGCGCAAAACCTCTTAAGGGGTCATTGTACTCATCATTATGAACAACTTTTACTATGGGACAAAAAATGAAATCGCCAAAAAAAAAAACAGCTGTTCAGTACATTTATTTACGTTCGCATAATTCGTCAAAATGTACTGAACAGCTGATTTTTTTTTCGCGATAACAGGTTTTGGTCTTATAGTAAAAGTTGTTCATAATGATGAGTACAATGAGTCCTTAAGAGGTTTTGCGCATTTAACGTTATACGTTGTACCTTTCGGGGTTTACAGGCGTGAGTTGTTATGTTATGTTATCATGTTACCAAGAAATTATAATTAAAATTTGTATGAAATTTTAATTCTATCTATCTATCTATATATAAAATTCAAAGTCCTGACTGACTGATTGACTGACTGATATATCAACGCACAGCCCAAACCGCTGGACCTAGAGACTTGAAATTTTGTACATAGATACCTTATACAGTGTAGGCATCCACTAAGGAAGGATTTTTGGAAATTCCATCCCTAAGGGGGACAAATAGGGGATGAAAGTTTGTATGAAAAATCTTATTCCTTGAGTTAATAGACTTGAAACTTGGCATGAATATTTATCTAAGTAAATGATAAAGTTTGTCATTTTTAGTTTTCCTAAACTACCCCCTCAGGAGGTATTGGGAGGTATCAAAGTTTGTATGGAGGAATTTTAACGCGCGTTCCGATTAACTCGAAACTCAGTACGTTATACTTGAGATCAAAAATAAAGAATAATATGTATCAGGGTTTTTCGAAAATCTATCACAGGTTTTACTGTTGGGCTTGATTAACTCGATAATTGGTGTAAATAATCTTTCAGTCAAGTTACGGAAATATCCAAAACGACTTTTTAAAATTGCATGCCTGTGGGGGTGAAAACAGGGAATTTACTTGCCTAAGCAAGTAATAAAGTTTGTCAGTTATAGTTTTTCCCCCAGAGGGAAGGGTAGAGGGGGGAGGGAAGGGGAGGGGATGGTGAGGAGGGAGAGGGAGGGGAGGGGTGGTGAGGAGAGAAAGGGGTTGGATGATGGAGGGATGTGGAGAGGGATAGGAGGATGTGTATTGAGAGGGAGGGTGTGGAGAATGGGAGTGGAGGAATTGGTGAGGGTAGAGGGGGAGGGGAAAGCGGTGTAGGGGGTGTGAGAGGTGAGAGGGGGAGGGGGGTGGTTAGCGCGGAGGTGAGGTGGGGAACAAAAACTCGAGTAAACTCCAGTCGTGCGTCGGAGCTGACACACATTTTTTGTTTGTTTGAGCGTGTTCATCTGTGGAACTACCAGTCGGACTTAAGGAAGGATTTTTGTTCCCGTGGGATATTTTCCGACATCCACGCGGGCGAAGCCGCGGGCAAAAGCTAGTCGCCTATAAAATTTTACTTGAATGCAATGCATTCGTTTATTTTTAATGCAACGTCATTGACCATGTCACTATAAGATAGCACGCCCATAGATAGCTTCCACCCGCGGCTTCGCCCTCATGGTGTGTAAATACTTAGTAGCCCATGTCCTTCCCCAAGGTTCAAAGTATACCCATACCAAATTTTATTAAAACCTTAACAAATCTAATCTTTTCTTTATAATATTAGTTTAGATTAGATGAAACGCCTTTCCTCCTGATAGTCGTTAAATTCTGAACGCACAAACACAACAAACTTTATTGTAATTCTGGCGAAGCTTAGAACATACACTTGTCTCCTGTATCAACAGCTTGCAGGCTTTCATCAAAGGAACATTCACTGTTTTAGCTCCAACTAACAAAACAGACGAATCAACTTCTAGTCTCACCAAACGAAGTTATGTAGGTCAGTATGAAACTAAGCTCCGATTATACAATACTTCTCGCGTAAGAGAGGAACGTGATGTGAAAGTAAAGTAGTTTTATCTCACAGATGAAACTATTGCAATATGTTCATAACGCGCTTAAAGTATCTATTGAGTTGAGCAGTGTGTTGTTTATGAATGAATTTATTTATTCAATAAGTTTGAAGACTTCTAAGAAAAGTGTTGTGAGATAGTGACGAGATGTACAGTAATTATTATTAGGGTAGTATTAGAAATAGGAGCCTCGCTGCGCGGGGCTCCTATTTCTGTCTTCAGAGTTTAAAGGCACCTAACCGAACCGAACCTCGGGATGCCCAAAAATTATAATTTGTATACGTTTTGATATTCACATAGTTAACTAGTAGTGCAATAATAAGTTTATTAGATGCGCATGTATTATTTTTGATGAAGAGTTAGTATTTTTGATATATAATTAATATTTTTATTGTGACTTTGGACAACAATTATTGATGTATAAATGATGATTATTAATTGTACAAGTTTTGATATTCAATTAGTTAATTAGTATCACAATCATTGATTTGGTGTACATGTAGATGTAAAGTATTTGATGTAAAAATATTTTTCTGGTGTGCGATTAATAAATTCCCTCATTATTAAAGGTAGAGGTATAACTAACCAACCAACCAACAAGCCAACTATGAATAATATAGAACAAACATACAACTATCTGCCTAGACTTTTAACAACTATGTTTGGGGTCGGCTTCCAGTCTTACCGGATACAGCTGAGTACCAGTATTTTACATGGAGCAACTGCCTATCGGATCTCCACAACCCAATTACAAGGTAATACTATACCCCTTGGTAAGACTGGTTGTCAGAATTTCGGGCTTCAATCCACGAATGACAGCTGGGCCCGACGTTTCGGACACGGACTTGGAGACTTGGTATATAAAAATGGTCACCATCTACGGACAAACCGCGCCAAGCGTAACTTAACCTGATCGCTATTATTACCACAAGCCCCCGTGACAACATCAAATAAATCAATCCGACAGACAAGGTCTTGAACTATGAAAATTGAAATCAAGATTTTTGTCTTCACCTGTCAGACAAGAGAATAATATACCCACAAACGTCCCAACACAACATTCCACACATATTTTGGTACCTTAAGGAAAAATACACGCAAAGTGATTCATGCAAATATTCACCCACATACCTGAAAAATATTCCCAGCTTCACGTATGAACAAAGGAAAAACGTGGAATACAAAAGGTTGATAGCTACCCCTTAATAGACGTGATGTCATCAAAGGAACCAGACATCAGCTCTAAACGAGGTAAAACATTCGAAAAATAGCTCCGTCAAAGATGATAAGTTGCCACATAAAATTGCACGGAGAGGTTACTACTGGTGTGTGTACTCGCTTTATTCTCACATATAATGATTAGTGAAGAGACTGTGGTAGTCGGATTTTAAGGAGCTTCTTCCTACTTTTCAATTTTTTCCACAATATGAAATTTCGTCCTTTCAAATCGATAAAAATATAGGAAGGTTAGAACTTTTCAACGTAGAAAGCAAAGCATGTTTATTTTAAAATGTTTCATAAAAGTGTTTTTTGCTACTTACTCGTTTACGCCAATTTCGAATATTTGTTTTTTTTTTTGTACCTACCTAATTAGGCACGATACTGGTATTTGGCTGCATCCGGTTAGACTACAAGTCAACCTCAACATTGTTGGGAAAAGGCCAGGAATATTGATTTATTTAAATAGGCACTATAATTATTTGAAGTTTAATAAACACAAATAAAACATTGCTTTGAAAACCTTATATATACCGACACAAATAATAATTGCCACCTATTAAATAATCAAAACAAGTAAGGTTTTTAATGAATACCTACCGACAACGTATATTTCAATAGTCTGTGTTATATACTTTTAATTAATATAGTTGCTTTGCCACCTGCGAGGCTTCGGTAAATTAGTGTATTGATGTTATGTTCCACCCACTTACAAAACCCACTCTTTATCAAAATACTATAATAATTATTTATCGTGGGTGGCTCCGGCTTCTGACCTTTTGAAATAAAAAGGAAAAAAGTGCTACACCGCAAAATAACACACACACATCGTGTTAGGCGAAAATGGTTCTTATGCATCAAGCACCAACCACGTTCATAAATCAAGCAGTTCAAAACACTACTAGATTAACAATACGCTTCTAGCAAAAAAAGAAAACGTAAAGTAACAAAACGAGAGAAACCACACGGAATGATCCTAATAAAGTACTCAGGAGAATAATTTTCAGGCAACCTTGCCTACCTCGCTACGCGGATTTGGTCCTTATGAATTAAGCATCATTCTCTTCAAAGAACCACTGGAACAATAAGCACTGACGGCAGACGGGAGCGAAAACAAAATGACACACCGCTTCCATAGTACCAACCGCGTTGCGCGAAAATGGTCCTTATGAATCAAGCAAGATCCGCGTCCATACATCAAGCGGTTGAAAGCACCACTTAATCCACTTCACGGTTAAGTGTATGTGTGAGATATGACGTCATTCGTCACACAACTCTGCCACATGTGATACTGGCTGTGACGATTCACGTGTTCTGTGTAATTTGCCGTGAGCGCCATATTTTGTGGCCTACCGAGGTATTGTACGATGTACTGTTGGTAAGACATGAAAAAATAACAATGGAAAATATGAAGATCCTTGATATGTAATTTTTTTTGTAGTTCAACGACTTATTATATTTTTATTACTAAATTATTTATAATATGTACAAGTGGGTAAGTATAAAAAATAAAAAGTGGTGGAAGAGCTCATAGGGCATCAAAAAATTCGTCCGCATCGCTGTCAGTGGGAAAAGTGCCCAAAAGGCTGGCGGCATTGCCACGCTGGATGGCAATGCTAATTCTTTGGGCTAAAAATAGGGCAGCCCTCTGGTCCCGTGTGGAGTCGACCAACCGCTTGGCGATGTCCCGAAATACTCGATGAGCACTCGGACCCCAAGGCCCTAGTGTTTCAACCCCAAACGGATCAAACATATAGCTCCCAACAAGGTTGTTATATTTGCGCCGTTTGAGGTTTTCTGCACCTGCAGCAGCCGCTCCAACACAACACGCCGTGCTAGGAAGATGGGATGGCGCGAGGGTGTCGACACAGGTTGCATCCCACACCCAACCAACCCAACCCAACCAACCCAACTACCAAGACATTATGGTCATTCCGTCTGGTCTCTTGCCATCGTCGCGCGCCAAGCCATTGGGTTCTAAAACAGCTGGCACCCCGGCGGTGACAAGAGCCCGACGGATGATGTCGTTAATGCTGGCGTGCCGTGCCATCCGGCCAGCGCTTTTGCTGCAGGATAGGCCATGGTGTCCGAGGCAGTCGACTCCTTCACCGCACTGACAGCGATGTGGAGCCCCGCAAGGAGCCCCCAAACGCAAACATGTAGCGAGCCGGAATGAGGTGTCACACAGCATAGTGCCTATGTTGGGTGAAGGTAGCGCCTGAAGCCAGAGGCCCGACGCCCACTCACCCACAGCCAGCAGGCGGGCACGCTCTGCAGTATTGGTGGACGTATTAATAAGATTATACCGTACCAACCTACAGAGCGGCTCATCCCACTGTCTCTGGGAAGACGGGTTCTCGGGCTGAACCGTATCCGGGCAAGCCACTTTCCAGGCGTTCACCGCATCGGACAAACACGGCACTTCAGAGGCAACCTGAGAAGAGGCTAAGATTCTTGTGGTTAACTCTTCGGTGCCGTGGACCGAGGACAGGAACGCCGGTAAGCTTACACTAGAAATTTTGCGGACGCCGAGCCCACCAAAACGAATGGGTAGTGTGGCTTGCAGCCACGCGCGGTCGTCCAATGCCACATTTAAAATCGATGTGAGGGTACTTCGAATAATATGATCAATTTTGTCTAAAAGGTATGGCTGCTTCCATAAAGAGGAAGAGCGGAGAAAATACATAAAATTTGGACCGAAACAGCAATATCTGATAAGGGTGAATGCAGAGTGTAAATTAATTTTAGAAAGTCTATCCGAAATATCGTTAAAATGTTTAATTTTATCATCGACGAATGCTGAAAAACTGTCTTCTAAAATTGGGGAACCTAGGAGGTGCAGTGAACTTTTTTCCAAAACTTTAATATTTGGGGCTATTGAATTGAACTTCTGAATAGTTGATTGTCTGTCGGTATTGTCGCAAAGGTAAATTTCGCATTTGGAGTTGTTGAGCTCAAGGCCGATGGATTGAAACTGCTGCTTTAGGAACTGAAAATCTTTTAGAACGGTGTCTACGTCACCTCCTAGTGTTCCATCATCTAAATACCACACATAAAATTTTGAATTTAGTTTTTGTATTATGGGATGGATAGCTAAACTGAAAATGACTGGCCCGAGAGGATCACCTTGTTGGCATCCGACTGCAGATTCCAAAACGTTATCTTTGTATAATAATTTTGATGGGTGCCTATAGCACTGCCACATGAAACCATAAATTTCTGGTAACTCCTTTTTTACTTCGGCCAACAAAGTGTCCCTGTTAACGGTATTGAATGCGTTCTTAACGTCAACCTTGAGGATGATCTCACCTTTCCCGGCATTTAAAAAACTGGAAAGGGCATGTACGGCAGCCTCGCAGCCCCCTTTGGATCCAAAGCCAAGCTGTAGGGGCTGGAACTTATTTGTCAAAATTTCGCCAAACAATTTGCAGCAAATTTTGGCTGCCGTACGCCTGTAGGTGCACCCAACGGCAATAGGACGAATGCCGCCGTCCCTCTTGCGCAGGGTGCATAAGTTGGCCCCATACAAGACATCGACGACGGCATCATTCACACTGCCGTTGAGCATCAGGTTAATTAGAGCCGCAAGCTCCTTCAAAAGTGACTCACCAGCTTCCCGGCGCCTGAACTCAATAAATCTTTTACATGCTGAGGAGTCAGGCCGTCGAGGCCGCCGGCGAAACCACTTCTGAAGGAGCTCACGGCTGCAGTCAGCTGGGGGGCAGTAACATTAAAGGGAGTTGAATTCAGATCGGGAGGGAGAGGAGGGTCGGGGAATGTGAGACCAACCGCAGGCGCTGGATGTTTGCTCTCCAGGGCTGAAAGAGTTTCTGGAGAGTAGAGCGCCACCACATATGTAATTGTTCTGTATTCTTAGGTGAAGGGCATACACCGTACACGTGACCAGAGGGCTGGCCTAATTTTGGTCCAAATAATTAGCCATACAACGTGGCAATGCTGCCAGCCTTTTGGGCACTTTTCCTGTCGACAGCGATGCGGACGAATTTTGCGATGACCTATGATTATTTCCCCTCCTTCTTTATATACCTACTTGTTTATATTATTTTTTTAAGACTGTTAGATTTTTAATTATTTACTTACATAAATAAAAAACCAAACGTCCAACAATAATTTAAATAAAAACCGGTCAAAGCGAGTCGGGCTCGCGCACCGAGGGTTCCGTTCCGATTTCTGAATGAAAAAGTGTGCTATTTAGAGACATTATTTTATTGTTCCTGTAATCTTTACATAAACTTCTATCACATAGAATAATTTCAGATTTTTCTCTATGCAAACTTCGGAGATAAGGGGGTGGGGTGGGGGTGGGGAAAACGGTATTTTTTTTACGTTTTTCATGAAAAGTCGGTTTCAGAAGGCTTCGCGTTAGAAAGATAGGCAACTTCTAGGTGAATATAACTGTAGGTAATTAACGCTGTGCAACCTGAATTGGACTTTATTGTATCGTAGCAAGAGTCGCTATTTATTTAAATTATTTTACGGAGAGAATCTTATGTACTTGTACTATTATGTATTCTGTGGCTGTACTTTACATAAATAAATTTTAAGTGCCATGTCATGTAGCCAAAAATACAACATTTTATTTTAAAGGCCTGCGATATTCTAACCCTAATAAAAACCGCTGAAAAGTGCACCGCATGCAGCGGCAGTGTTAAAATTTTTACGATCTCTGTTTGTCACCGCGTGAAATGGCAATTAAAGTTTATGATGTCAAAGTCATTTTAGTAGAAACCATATAAAAGCCTTTGTGTAGTTCTCACCATAGAGGCAAACATGGCTGTAGAGAGAAAATACGATGTACTAAAACATGTTTAAAAATATTAGTAATTTATTCACTTAAATTATTTGGAAATGTTATAAGTACTGGGCAAATATTATAACTGAATTTTTATGCTTTGTCCGAAAAAATGCAGTCAAAGTGACCTCTCCACTCCTACCAATGACACTCGGGTAAGTACCAAAATTTTGGGCCAACAAAGGCCCCAATTCTGTATGATTCTCCGCTTATATCTTAACACGTGCAAATCATGTCAATATCGTGTCTTGTAGAAACCCCTTTTAACCCGACTGCGGCGAATCCCAAAAGGAGGGTTATGTATTTGACCTGTATGTAAGTATGTATGTATGTCCGTTTATTTGTTCCCTCGTAACTCCTAAACGAATGAACGGATTTGGATGAATTATGCGTCTTTAGGTTTCTCTTAGTAGCGCGAGTGTCACTGGCTACATTAAAATCAAAAACAAAGTAAAATGGCGGATTTGGGATGCCATATTGTGGAGTTCAAATTTTTTTTTCTTCTAATACGAGTACCATCGAGTGGGATATCAAATTGAAGGGTTTTAAAATGTGATTATTATACAGGGTGGAAGAGACATCGACGCGAAAACGGTTTCCACGTATTCAGTACATCATTCTGAGTCGGGCCTAGAGATATTTTTCATCGGTTATTGAAAAAAAAAACTGCTTTTCCATACATTTGACCATGTAGGTATTGCACTATTGTAGGAAACTGCAGATTTTTGTTTTAATAACCAATGAAAAATTTCTATCTAGGGGGGGCTCAGAATGATGTACTGAATACGTGGTAACCGTTTTCACGTCGATATCCCTTCACCCTGTATATAGGCGGTTTCGTTCATTGCGTCATAGAGAATACGGTATTAGCAGATGTCGTGATTACCTCAAGGAATTGACGTGGTTTCGAAGTAAGGAATTTTTAAGTGATGATAGTGAATTAGGGCCAAGATCTGAAAATATGTCATCCCAGCGACACGAAGAAGAAAAAGAAGCTTTTATGAAACCGCGTAACTTCTAACCGCAACTTCATCATTATCTGCCTAGCCTTTTCCCAACGATGTTGGGATCGGCTTCCAGTCTAATTGGATGCAGCCGAATTCCTTACATGGAGCGACTTGATACCCCTTGGTAAGACTTGTTGTCAGATTTTCAGTCTTCTGACGGCCCGTAACGACTGTCAAAGTTCCAAGAATGATAGCCGGGACCCAACGGCTTAACGTGCTTGCCGAGCCAAGGAAGGGTCTTGGTATGTAAAGATGGTCACCCATCCACTAACGAACCCAGCAAGCGTAGCTTAACCTGATCGATCGACCCGTGTGGCTGTTATTACTTAGCCACAAGCGGCTAACCTGTCAATCTCTGAAAAGTAATGAACGAAACATCAAAAGGAAGCACAACTTGAAACTCAGTTGAGTGACACCCACAATCTTTATCAAAACTTCTTATCGCTTTGAACAAGTAACTCAAGTTATAATAGCTTAACCAAGTCTTAAAGAGACCACTGGTCCTGGGGGACTGTATACCTACCCTTGAGGCACAGAGTAGATAGGTATACAGAAGGCCGGCTCCATGTGACGACGAGCGAGAACAGGCGCGCGCACATAGAGACCCGTAGGATCTTTTGGCGGCAGGGTGGTGTTGTTAGTTAAATTTTTCACATGTCTAAAAACAACGATTTACCGGGGGGAATCGAAATTTTTTTTCAAAATTTTATTTTATCACTTTATCGGCGTGATTAATGGGTCGTTCTTCTTTTTCATCGACAATGACATGTACCCTTTGAAAAAAAACTCTTTTGTCTTCCTAAATATTCAGTGTCACAAATATTTTTTCACAAAAAATATTTTGATAATACAACCATTAAAATAATCTTAAACACTTTTTTTGCTCTTACACACCGTTTTGTTATTAATGCTTTTTACAAAATAATTGTGACATAATATTCAAAAGTGTGACGCAGGTGTTGTCGGTAAAAAAGAAGAACGACCCTAATATGTAACCCATTCAAAATTACAGCTTTCTAGTACTTAAGAGTCTCTGAGCTAAGATGCAGACAGATCTATCTGTCCGCGTCTGTTATATGCGTTACGATAGACGGATATGTTAAAACTATAAGGACTCCTTGTTGACTACGCGACCCTAAAAACAAGATGGTGGCGTTAGTTCCGGTTTTTGCCGTGCCAAAAGATGCTTGTAGCATTGTAGGTACGATGGCGGCGATCTCAAACAAATACCGGTCGCCAGTGCACTTGCACTCGCTGTACGTGAAGCGTGTCTATGTGTGCGTGCGATTTTGCTCGTTGCATGGACCCGGCCTTCTGTAGCTATTTACATTTTGTGATTTAGGTTACAACAATTTCAAGTTATCAAAATGTATAGTCTGTTATTATTTTAAATGGTTCTATCTTTTTAATCGGACAATTAAGGGACCTAAAAAGACATAATACAGTGACCTTACTAGTGATGTTCTTCTGAAAGGTTAGGTGCATATTACTCGCAACCGGCGTGCGTGCATGACCATTCTCGTACCTAAAAACGTTCACAATCTCATGCCAGCGTCAATCAAATGTCAAAAATGTAGGTAAACGCTATACAATTTTTGACAGATTGAGACTGAGATGAGATTGCGAACGTTGTTAAAAATACGAGAATTGCCCCCCAGATGTATGAACGTAAACGAGGCGAAAGAGACAAAAGAGAGTTAAATTATGTAAAGACCGTAGCAGGTGGCGTTTTATATGTAGTTTCTGCCTACCCCCATGAGAAGAAGGCTTCAGTTTTTAAGTATGTAATTGTGAAAGTACTTTTATTCAAAGCGTATTGCACATCTCTGTACTCAGCGAGCCTGTGGTTCAGATATACCCAAAGGGCTTACAATTCTCTGCGCATCCAGTTTAACAATGCCTACAGGGCGCTGTTGCGTCTGCCGCTCTTCTGCAGTGCGTCAACAATGTTCGCTGAGTCGCGCACAGACGGCTTTGATGCCACCTTGCGCAAAAAGACAGCCTCACTGTTAAGCAGATTGCGTGGGAGCAGTAACAGCATCCTGAAGGTGATAGGCAATAAGCTGGACAGCCCACTGGTGTGGAGCCTCACCCAGAGGACTAAGTCTCTCTTAGTTATTAGGTACTAACATAGTTTTTAAGTTCATACTAACAATATATGGACCTATCATATGGTTGTCTGAATAAATAAATTAATTAATTATATGGGTAATTATTTTCGCGTTTATTTGCGAATGTTTGCGATTGAACTGGCTGATGGGTGAAAGTTCGTAGAATCGATATTACTTTGATTTCATTAAGAGCAATCGATTAAATCTTTACAGTTCATTAAAACTGTTATTTTAAGAAGGTTCTAGATTTTGTGTTTCAGAGAAATTCTTATTAATATACCAAGAAAATATCTTGTTTGTTCAAAATATTACGTGCCTTGGAAAGTATTGTCAGAATTGTAAAACGAGAAATGAGATTTTTCAAATATTCAGTAAGCATCCTAATAATGATAAATGCAAATTGAGTTTGTTTGTTTGTTACGCTTTCACGCTAAAACGGCTGAATTTTTTTGGCACATGAGTAGACCTGCATGACTTGGATTAGGACATAGGATACTTTTTATCCCAATAGTACACACGGCTACGCATCAAGCTACACATTTCCAGTTTAAACTGACCTCTCATTGTAAGGAAATCCTATACAATGCGAGATCAGCTTATACTGAAAATGTATAGCTTGATCTGTAGCCGTGCGCACGTTCCCGTGGGATAATTTCCGACAACCACGCGGGCGAAGCCGCGGGCAAAAGCTAGTCACTTATAAACTTTTTAATCAACAAAGGACTTCAGTCTTTGTTTTACTCCGATACCAAACTAATAACCGCAGAACAAATAATTTCCTATACCAATAACTAAACAACGATTTTTTGTTAATTTTGCGGGCTTTACCTAAAGTATTGCCAAAGTACATTTTGACAAATTCTCAAATTCAAATTCTCAATTCAGAAAACGGGTGTAAATCTTAATGACTAAATGTAAAACATTTGCGAGCCAAAGCTAAATGCAAAATATTTGCTTAACACTAAGCAAATGAACAAGGAACCTATTAAAAATAATCTGAACCAATAGAACAGCATTGTCATGCAAATGTATTCAAACCCAATACCTATCGTGTAATGCAATTCTGCAAAACACCATTTCCCGTAAGATAATAACGTTTCATAACGTCCTAACTCCGGTTTAAATGAAGCCTAATATCGGCTAATAGGCTATTAATAGCCACATTGATAGGCAAAGGCCAGCAAATGAGATGGCTAACGAAATCATGGTACCAGTACGAAATGAATGATGATTCAGTCACAGGTTGTGAATTGAATTACAGGTTTTGAATTATTGGAAAACCTGTTTTATGTCGAATACTAGCTTCTTCACACGACTTCATTCGCGTAAAATTTCTTGTTTTGTGCCAACAGACCCCGTCCCATCTTACTGCCTGTCCTAGCTTTTACTTTGTTTTCGCTTAGCATTCTTTCTGACTTTTTTTCGTTTTGTTCGACTCCTAAGGCTCATAGCGTGATATTAAATAACCTATATAATAGCCTTCCTCAAAAATTGGGCTACTAAATGCAAAAATATTTTTTGAAATCCCACTGGTAAAGTTGTTCCAAAATAATAGGTCCATTTTGACAGCCCATATCGTTTCATATGCCAAAGAGAGACAAGCATAGCGAAACAAAGAGGGATACCCTCATGTCAAATCGGACTTCTTAGATTGTTTTAATTTTAGTTCCAGAGATTAGCGCGTTCAAACAAACTATTCAGCTTTATTATTAGTACAGATATAGATAGATAGATGAAATGAATACAAAGATTTCTAAATTCTGTATTCTAGATTTATGATATAATTTTAGATATACTTTATGTTGGCAATAATTCTGCGAGGCTGAATTGAGATTGGGCGAGACACACCTTTAGGATGCATCAAAACAGATGTGCCAGGATCTTCACACATTGGGTGCCTCGAGACGGGCGTCGTCACCGAGGCTGGCCTAAGAAACGCTGGCGTGATGATTTAGACTCAATTGGAAATCACATCTTACGGAAAACTGGCAGAGTACGGGGTTGACCTTTGCCCAGCAGTGGACAACATAGTTTAACTATCCTCGGACTTTTAATTACATTATTTTACAGCGGGCCCTATCAGAATACCAGTGCTGCGAGACTTATGTTAAGTGCCGCAGCATCATGAGAATCTGTCTGTAAAAAAAAGTCCTGTACGCGGCCAAAAGGTCCCTATCTGATAGGGACTTTTTGGCCGCGTACAGGACTTTTTTTAATTTTTTTTTTTTTTTTTATATATAATTTTGTTACTCTACTTTTGTTTTCAACTTTTATTTTGTGTTTTAGTTTTAGTTCTGTGCGAGTCACAATACATACTTTTTCTTTTTTTTCTTTCTTTCTTTATTTAGCTGCAGTAAAATGACACTTCTTATCTGTCATTTCGTTAAAAAATGTTCCCATTTGATAGCGAAATGACGGTAAAAATGTTCCCATTTGATAGCGAAATGACGGTAAAAATGTTCCCATTTGATAGCGAAATGACGGTAAAAATGTTCCCATTTGATAGCGAAATGACGGTAAAAATGTTCCCATTTGATAGCGAAATGACGGTAAAAATGACATTAGAAGTGTCATTTTACTGCAGCTAATTAAAAGTCCGACCATAAAAAAAAACATTCTGGTACAAAATTAATTTAATAAAAAAGATCTGAAGTTGAAATAAACAAAAGAAAGAGATGTGAATCGACTTAAATCGATAGTTCAGTTTTAGTTGATAAAAATACTTCCTGCAACACAAAATTCATGACGAATGACTCAAAGAGAAATAGGTCGATTACCTGCTACGAAAGCGTAGCTGGCGTAGCTCCGTCAGCTACGCCGTAGCGACTACGAAGTCCCTTTTGCAACATTGTTAATTCACGCCAACACTTACAAAACGTTATAAATACCAACTAAAAATGTAGGTACTCTACATAAAATACCTTAGTTTCCCAACAAGAAAAGTCCAGAAACATACAAAATAACCATGTAACCACAGCAGTACCGAAACTATCCCCAAGCCACAAAGGTACAAGCCGCAAAGGTACAAGGGTCCGATTTAGCAGAACACCGAACTGCGCCAAAACAATCCATACATTAAGGAGTCAAGTGGCGTGTGTTTAAAGGAGCGGCCGTCACGCCGGGTCGCAGACTTATTGCTTCGAGTTAGCTACGATTTCTGAACTAACAATTCACGCCAAGTTTTTGGGGTTTGGGTCAAAGTAGAGCAGTAAAGTTGGTTTTTTATTTCTTATTAAAGAAAAGATTTTTTATTATTTAGACAACATTGATTTACCCACAACTTATATAAGTTTTAAGTCTTGTTTTTGAATTATTTTATTTTTATTTATTTTATTCGGTTTACCAACAATTGATTTTATTGTTAGAAACAGAACATTTTAAAAAGTAAAGTAACAGAAAACAACATCACACTGATAAATATAAAGGCGAAAGTTTGTGAGTTTGTGTGATGTGTGTTGGTATGTTTATTACTTCTTCACGCTCAAATGGTTGGATCAATTTGGATGAAATTTGGAATGTACCTTACCTAGCTTATACCCTGGATTAACACATAGGCTACTTTTTAGCCCGATCTACGCGGGTGAAACCGCAGTGCGCATCTAGTACTTAATAAAAAAAATATCATCATGAATGACGCGCTTTTCAGACTGATTCCGCTATTATATCCGACAATACACGAAACAATAGACAATTTGGTTCTCTATGCATCTACAAAACCAACATATTTTTAAATATCTGCAATATAACAACCTCTACACCTCTTAGCTTGCGACACCAAAAACGGCACGAAAATGTCGGAAATACGACGAATACTAGGTTTTATTTGGCAACGCATATTGCTAGCCCTCACCTATGTGGCGTATACGACGCTGTATATTCTTGACACTTGAGCCACCTTTACCTAAGTATACGTCCTTGGTCCTTTTGTGGATTGTTGTAGCTTATTTATCTTTATGCTTTTTTTTGGAGAGGTTCAGGTAGGCTTCCGAATGGTGATGAGAGTCAATGTCCTTAGATATTGAGGATGAATTAGGTAAAGGTAGAAGAATTTGTACCTTGCCAATAACTAGGAGTTTAACATGAATGTAATTATAATTTATTTCAGTTTGGTTTGTCTCATTGCTGAGTAAGGGCTTCGTTACATCGTTTTCGCTACCTCTTAATCTTCAGAACGCATTCTCTCAACGGCCAGACTGTACAGTCCGGCCGTTGAGAATGCGTTCTTCACACCTGCCACCTTCATACTAATGAGTGTAATTATGTTTTGCGAATTTGATCCTTATTACTACTAGAAATTGTCCAACTGACATGCGTATTTTAATTTTATTATGTATGTTTTAAATAGTTTTTTTTACTTTTATGTCATTACAGTTTGACTTACCCATACACTGTCTATCATAACTTAGCTTCTGCCCGCGAGTTCGTTCACGTGGAAGTCATAAGATACACAATATATCCCTCCTTCAGGCCCCGACTTACCGCGTCGCATCGCATCGCCCCCCGCGCTATTACTTAATTTTCGCTTAGCGTTATTTCTGATTTTTTTTTCACTTGCTCAGGTCCTAATGGTCGTAACGTTATGTTAAATAGCTTATTACCTTTCTCAAGAATTGGGCGATCAAATGCAATTTTTTTTTTAATCCAACTGGAAGTTTCAGAAATTTCAAACAAACTCAAACAAACTCTTGAGATTTAGTATAGATTCGGAATAAAATCTTGCCATATTTTGTTCATATTTTGCCTCGAAAAATGCTGCTAAGTAATCTTCAAAATTTTCCTCTATGGGTCTTGCCACAAAAGCTGTGGTCCAACTTTACTTATCACTCAAAACTAAGCCGAAATCCAATAATAGTAACACAAATCTGCTCCAACTAAACATTTAGAAACACCAACAAAATTATAACTCAGCTTGGAGATAACAAGAGAAATAATTAATGTTATACCCGTTAATTTTACACAACAACAATTTATCAAGGGTTGCGAGATGGGAGGAGTTCTCACGTTCTAGTAATAAACTTTGGTAATGACTGTGATCAATGCAGTGCTATTGTGATTGCGATTAGTAATAGACAATGTGTGTGGCTGTTGGCAGGTCTTCAATGTGTATGTCATGGTTGCTTCGATAACGAGGTGGGTAGAGATGTAATTCAAAGTACTCAAGCGGTATTTTTAGGGTTCCGTACCTCAAAAGGAAAAAACGGAACCCTTATAGGATCACTCGTGTGTCTGTCTGTCTGTTTGTCTGTCCGTCTGTCCGTCTGTCACAGCCAATTTGCTCCGAATCTTATAGACCGATTAAGTTCAAATTTGGTACACATATGGATTTCTGTGACCCAAACACGTACAGCTAAAGTAAATATATGAATTTTGAATATGAGAGTCACTTTTAGGGGGAAAATAAGAAAATTAAAGAAAAAAAGTTTTGTAAACTGTACCGTGTGACATATCGAATGAAAGGGCTTACTATGAGGGTCTCAAATATTTTTTTTTTTAGAATTTTACAAAAGTTATTTAAGAAAATTGACGAAAATTGACCATTCCCCCCCTTATCTCCGAAACTACTGAGCCTAAAATTTTGAAAAAAAAAATAAAAATAGTTCTATACCTGTAGATTACAGGAAAACCTATAAGAAGTCTGTGGTCTTAAAATAACATGGTAAATCTATATATATTATATATATAAAAATCAAAGTCCTGACTGAGTCACTGACTAATATATCAACGCACAGCCCAAACCAATGGACCTAGAGACTTGAAATTTTGCACAAAGATACCTTATACAGGGTGAAATTGAATAGACGCGACAAAATTTAAGGGGGTGTTCTACGCATCAATATGAACAATTTTTACTATGGGACCAAACCTGAAATCGCGAAAAAAAAATCAGCTGTTCAGTACATTTTGACGAATTATGCGAACATTAAATGTACTGAACAGCTGATTTTTTTTTCGCGATTTCAGGTTTGGTCCCATAGTAAAAGTTGTTCATATTGATGCGTAAAACCCTTAAATTTTGTCGCATCTATTCAATTTCACCCTGTATAGTGTAAACATCCACTAAGGAAGGATTTTTGGAAATCCCATCCCTAAGAGGGTAAAATAGGGGATGAAAGTTTGTATGAAAAATCCTATCCCTTGAGTTAATAGACTTGAAACTTAGCACGAATATTCATCTAAGTAAATTATAAAGTTTATCATTTTTAGTTTTTCTAAACTACCCCCTAAGGAAGGATTGGTGGTGTCAAAGTTTGTATGGAGGAACTTTAACACGCGGTCCGATTAACTCAAACTCAGTTTTTATACTTAAGACCAAAAATTAAGACTAACGTGTATCAAGGTTTTCCAAAAATCTACCCCTAAGGGGTGAAAAGTTAATTTTATAGCGGAGGATTTTATTGGGGGCTTGATTAACTCTAAAATTGGTGTAAATAATGTTTGAGTCAAGTTATGGAAACATGCCAGACGATTTTTCAAATTCTTTATCTGTGTTCGTGAAAACAGAGATACAGTTTATATGAAAAATCTTATTAATTTGGTTAATGAACTTGAAACTTAGCACAAATACTTGCATAAGTAAGTAATAATGTTTGTCATTATTATTTTTTCAAAACTACGCCTCAAATGAGGTTCAGGGATGTTAAAGTTTGTATAGAAGAATTTTAAAGCGCAGTCCGATTAAAAAAATGGTACTTTGAGTCAAGTTAGGAAACTTGCCAAACGAATTTTCACCGACTTTGACGGCATATAGCTGATGTTTTAAGGAGTAACTTAGGCTATTTTTATTTTAGAAAAATAATTAGGGTTCCGCGCAAGAAAATTAAAATTCATGAAGTCAGGTCCGACTCGCACTTGACCGGTTTTTTTAAGTGAAATCTTCTTTAAACGCGTTGAGCAATTTTTGGTGTGTGAAAAATAATAAAATTAACAGTATATCTGTAGCGTATAAGTATGACTTGACTTTTATGTATATTTAAATTAATAATGAATAGTTTTTAGTAACAATAAATTTGTGATACCTACTAAAAGGAATTCAAAAATTTAAAACAAAATATATATTTTTACGTTTTCATTTCTGTCAGCAGCCCTTATGTTTTTTTAATAAGCTTAGGTTCCATCGTTTATCTTCAGAAAAACCGAAATACAGCGAATACAATGTGACAGATTCAGAAATTAGTGAACATTTTGCACCTAAAATGATTTTCCTGATTCTGTCAAACAATTCCATAAAATATACGTCGTCTGTCGAAGAATTGTAATAAAATTTTCGACGCTGACAAATTTGGATACAGCGCCATATTGAATTTAGACGGAATTTCTACATTCTAGTATAACAGGGGAAACACAATTGTGGTAGCAACACTTTACGACATCCTATACCTTCTGGAATATGGGATGAAGGATATTTATGGATGAATAAATTTATGTATTGTGCGAAGACAGCCCTTTCTAGGGAGATGAGAAACTATTTCGTTGCTAGAACTTGTTTTTATACTCTTCACGGTAAATTGGGAATTGTTCTGGTGGTGATGTGGCCGTAGATAAAATGTGGTTAGGTTATATTAGATGGGAAGTGAGATGGAAGGAACAGGATGAATAAGGATCACTTCACATCGAGGAGGCGAGAAATAGTCAGCGGAGCATCGAGTATGGCAGCGTTCCTATAACTATAAGCTCGAAAACTGCAACAGAAGAGTTATAAAGTAAAAAAAACCGGTCAAGTGCGTGTTGGATCCGCACAATGAAGGGTTCAGTAGTTGGGATGAATTTATCCCAAGAGCAAACATTACATTGTAGTTGAAAAACATGTTCTGCCATACATTCCAACTGCAAATGTAAGTTTGTAGGCACAATATTGAGAGATCTACCATTTGATTTTAAGACCATAGGCTTTTTATAGGTTTCTATAGTTAAAGAACTATTTTCTGATTTTTTTTTTCAAAATTTTAGGCTCGGTAGTTTCGGAGTTAAATTTTCGTCTATTTTGTTAAATAACTTTCAAATAATTCATTTTCAAATTAAAAAAAAAACAATGTAACATTAGGTACCTAAACCCTTTCATTTGATATGTCATACGATGCAATTTGCAAAAGTATTTTTTTTTTTAATTTCTAATTTGTCCCCCAAAAGTGCCTTATGTGCCCTCTTATTCAAAATTAATTTATTTACGTCACACGTCCGTGTTTGGGTCACAGAAATTTATATGTGTACCAAATTTAAAATCAATTGGTCCATTACACTCGGAGCAAATTGACTGTGACAGACGGACAGACAGACACACGAGTGATCCTATATAAGGGTTCCGTTTTTTTTTTTAAAGCAGTAAACTCGTTCAGGATCGTTTCAGCTCATTTGTTTCTCATTGTTGCAGCTTATCCCAATCTATACGCCCTGACACGCCCTTCCGCTCCACCCAGAGCGGGAGAAGTTATTTGATGATTTCCCACCCTCAAAAAAAATAAATAAAAGGCGTGCAGTGGAAACGCTGTGTGTTGAATATGTGCTGTCTTTGTCTGCTGGTGTCGGCAAAGATGCGAGGAGCGCAGATTTGCCTGTAGCATGTGAATTACCAATCGTACAAGTCCGCGAGGCCTAAGCTGAACTTTGCATTTGTGTGAGTGATTACCAAAATGGTAGAGAGCCTATAATAATAATAATAATTCCTTTATTCTCAGGCAACTAAGGCCCATAGATAAAATACACAAATGATTTATAAAATAATAAACTAATACATATGAATAAATCTTATTAAAAACTATAACTATACACGTAACGTCGGCGTCGTGTTCCGCTGCGTGGTGTCGCGTAACCGTCCTCGGAAACGTCGAAATATGACACCTTTCGGCCAAAAGTCCTCTTCTAAGAAGGCCTGTAGATGTTGGGTTGGAACTCGTACCACGAACGACGTAAAGTTGATGTTGTGGCGCGACTCCAACCTCTCGACCCTCAGAGTCCAGTCGGTCTTCACCTTCAATTACTGCACGACTTCCTCAACCCTTGTGGAGTGAAACAGACGCGAGATGTACAGCTGCGTCGTAGGCCCAGCAGGGCGCAGCAGCATGCTGGGTCCAGTCGGTGCGGTTTTTTTTTTTTTTTTTTTTTTTTTTTTTTTTTTTTTTTTTTTTTTTTTTTTTTTTTTTTTTTTTTGAGGGTGGGAAATCATCAACCCACCCGTGTTCCTTCAGTTGCCTATGCCAGGGCCGCGGTAACCCCTTCGGCCAATCCGCGACCCCAGCGGCTCGTACCACACTGCCAGCTGCAGCTGCTGCTGCTGTAGTCGGTGCGGTACCACACTGGTTACGAGAACAGGGCTTCTTCTTCTTCTTTTCTACTATACCCAAAACCAAAAACCCCCCTATGACCAAAATTTTTGCCTTATAGTTTTACGTAAGACAAAATCTTCAATCGTCTTATCGTTTTACGTTTTACAACAATGCAACATAGTTTTGGTCATTTCCTCTCGTAAGAACAAAAGCCGATTGCCAAAAAGCAGTATAAGCCGGTTTTAAACCAAGCAAAGGACACGTCGCGCACTATGCCGGATGTAACACTATGTGCACTCACACAAATACAAAGCTCAACTTAGTCCTCGCGGACTGTACCGTCCTAACAGTGTGAGCTGCGCCTTAGAGAGGGAGTAGTTTTATTGTCTGTTATTTCAGCCTCGAGCTAAGCCCTTATTACACTACAATATAGGGAAGTTATTTCGTTTCGCTTGTTCTTTGCATAAAATGTACTTTATTGTATTCCATTTGAATAGTATAAGATAACCTTGAATGTCTTAATATCATCTTCTGCTTAGCCTTTTCCCAACTATGTTGGGGTCGGCTTCCAGTCTAACTAGATGCAGCAAATACCAGTATTTTACATAAAACTACTGCCTATCTGACCTACACAACCCAGTTACTGGGTAATACGATACCCCTTGGTAAGACTGGTTGTCAGAATTTCGGGCTTCTGACGATCCATAACGACTGTCAATGATCCACGAATGACAGCTGAGATCAACGGCTTTGCGTGCTTTCCGAGGTACGGAGGTTTTGGTCCGGTATGTAAAGATGGTCACCCATCTACGGACCAACCGCGGACAATATAAAGTTGTTTATACAATAGGAAGCCTTATAGCCTAAATACGTCTATCTTTTGGAGAACAGAACCCAATCTAAGTATTCAATGCTTTCGGGTTCGAATACGATTCTTAACTTGTATAATTATCGCCTTTTATTCTTTGAAAGGTAAATCAAAAAAAGATACCAAAACATTATGTAGCACAAAAGAGATTTTATTATGAAACAAATAAAAAAGGTAAAATTTATCATCATGGTAATACTTTCTATGCGATTATTTGATTACCCTTTTTGTACCAAATATTTATTATCATAATTATCAACCTTTGTTTTATTTTAATTATTGGTTACACGTGGAAACCCAAGAAATGCTTTGTAAAATGGGTTGGAGTTTTCTGGTCCTTAGATCCGCAAAATATATTTGGGTCAAGTTGGTGCATCGGCCATTGACTAAAGCATGAAAGACTTCTCAAAATAAGTAGACTATTAGGATTCTATTAGACTACTTAGGCTTCGCAACGTGTATTGTCTTTGGTTTTGATGTAGACCTGTGTAGATAGTTAAATTGTAGCTTGCCCTGACACTAAGCAATGGACAACCATGGACCTAAAAAAAAAGGCGGACGCCGTCTCCTTTAACAATAACTGAAGCACCCATAGTAAGTCAGTGCGCTAATGTCTACAAGCCAGCACGCACACATTCACACCATAGTAAGTCTACCGGCCGCCATTACGTTACACGAGCGACGGCGTCTTTGCAGGTACTCAAATCACGCACACATAGATCGGTAGGGTGCTTCACTTTCGATATGCGTGGTGCGGAGTCCATCTTTTTTTATAAGTCTATGTGGACAACATTGTCAAACTTCTAACTTTTTCGGCCTTATTACAAAACGAGGTTTTTCTTCTGTCATGGTTTAAACCATCGAGCTAGTTTTTTGTAATAAGAACCTAGCTGTGATAGAAATACAGTTCTATAGAGAAAACTGACAATTTAGTCCAGTACTAAGTTGTCAGTTTTGTAAAACTGCCATCTTAATGTGTCGGAATAAAGTTCTTAATTCAAAAATGGGTCCATGATTTAAACCTGGGTTTGAAGATGAACCTTGTTTTGTAATAAGACGGTTTAGGTTTTGAATAAGTACGCGTGTTGCAAGCTTTCAACATTTAATTTAATATTTTTACATTGTAACACAGTTTTTACTGTCCTATTGACACTTGACAGTTGACAGTTCATAATCATGTGTCGTGTTGTGTGATTGTCATGTATGTGCGGGTAAATAATGACTGGTTCTATAAACTCAGTGCTAGTAACATGTGGTATTTTTATTTAAATCAAGCCTGCTTTCATTTGAACCTAGAAACCCAAAAGTACAGTCCATTGTCATAGCTTATTAATCTGCTTCCTGTTTGTCACTGTACAATAAATATTTTTTTGTTTTTAATCACGTGTTTATTGCAAATCCCGACTGAAACTCTAAGGGCCTGTTTCACCACCTACGATTAAGTTCCGATTAACTTACTTGGCAGATAATTTCATACAAATTCTGTTGAATTTTTGAATTTATTCGGTAAGTAGTGGCTATTCGGATATCGTGAAACAGGCCCTAAGTCATAATAAACTCATCACGTGCCAAACAAGCGAGTTCAATAGGCGCGAAGATTAATCAATTTTATGTCTCATGAAAGTCATAAACTTAACAATTTAACACCGAAAAATATCTTCAAAATCCTCATAAAAGCGAACAACATGTCACTATATGTTTCCACATCATCCAATTCCAAACTTAATACCGTAGTTGTCCAATAAAAATATCGTAAGCGCAACAGTCTGGTCCATAAAATGGAGTCAACATGGCGGCCAAGATCCAACTTTGGTCAACTGACTACAAGACATACTCTACTTGGTCATCGACTAATAAAAACTACTAGTTTGCTTTATGTTTAGGGATATTATTCCTGCAGTTTCCTATGATGAGGGTTTGAGTTTGCGTCCAGTTTGTGGAAATTAGTCTACACTGGAAAAGGGGAATGCCTACTCTACATAGTGTCCTAGGCTCAAGATGGACATCAAATATTACTACAAAAATAGAGTGTATTCAGAGTATTAGTGTGTGTTTTTTGGTGTGTGTTTGTTGTGTGTTGTGTTTATAGTATTTGATAAAAAAAAAATATGCCAAAATTAATGCATAAAGTATTCTTTCTCTAGTCTACTGTCCACTGTGTGCCTCAAATGGCATTTCATGGCGACTTAACCATCAGCTCCAGTTCTCCTGGTGCTTACTAGGAGAACTCAACAATTAACGTCCCTGCATCGGGAAAAGCAATATTTTGTAAAAAGTGATGAGCAGTTGACATTAGGCTATTTTAACTTAGTTATATTACAAACTGACCCACTAAAAAGTTAAAAATGAAACCTTTTTTACAAAAAAAAAAACAACCGACTTCCAAAATAAACCCTATAAAGTCGGTGGCAAGAATCTAAAATAAGGATCCAAAGACACCGACTTCCGAAATTAAAGTTATTTTTCACTTTGTAATGTTTATTTTGGAAGTCTGTATAAGTTTTGTAAAAAAGTTTTTTTATTTAACTATTTAAAAATTCTAACTGAAATAAGTTATAGATAGGTTAGGTACGTTTTAAAATTTTGTGTAATTAATAATGTGTTTTAATAAATAACAAATAAAAGTTTTAAAAAAATATGCAAAACGACTACGCAAAAAACAAAACATTTTCGCAAAGCCTTCATTAACTCTAAGTAGCAACCTTCCCCGCGTACTCAAACACTTCACAATTAAAATTTCAAACAAATACAGCCGTTGGCAACACAAAAATCCCTAAAAAGTAACATGTAACAAAGCTAATAACTTGTCGTGGGTCTGGCAACATTAAATAAAGGGTCCATAATTATGAATGCCAATCTACTTCACAATTAGCCAAAGGGTTTTAATACCTTTGTATTCCTTACCTTGAAACATTTGCAATTTAATTTCATTTCATTCTACTCAACTTTCCCAGCATTATTTGAGTTTCGGGGGTTAATTTTAGTTATTATATTACCCGTAATGCAAACAACACGTAAATATCAAGCCTTGGTTTCTATTTATTTAACATGGTCGGTTTGATTAGGAGCGCTGTACTGTGGAGCGGAGAGTTCATGCAAAGATGAATGGTAGAGGAATATAGAATTTACATGCGCTTTGAATATGAAAGGCTAATGCGGAAAATGGACTAATTTGTTGTGTTGGACTAACAAGCTTGCAGTGGTTACTATTATTATATTGTGGAAACAGCCAGTTTAGTAACATAAGGTTCTATTAATTATTTGGTCCTTCGTGGCGCGGTTTTTATATAGACCATCCTGTTTCTTGTCAAAGGTAAAAAAAACCGGTCAATAGCGAGATTGCTGAAAAAGGTTTTACTTTTCCTGTAATCTTTGCATAAACTTCTATCACATAGAATAATTTCAGATTTTTCTCTATGTAAACTTTGGAGATAAGGAGAGGAACGGTATTTTTTTTTATAACACATTTGCTCGTAAAGGTTCTCTTATTTCACGAATTTCAATATCGTAATGTATGTCATTACGTACTTGTGCGTAATTGTAATGTAAAACGCACGGGTTTCTTTTTAATAAGGTATAACGTAAGGTTTATCAAGATGCTCCGTTTAAAACGAAAGGTACTTTTTAAATCTTAGCAAAGAGTTTTTATGTCAGAAAAGTGGTCAACATTTTATGAATAAAATTAACTTTGGGAGATAAAATAAAAAAAATAAACATTAATTAAATAAAATAATTAATTCTTTAATTTAATTAATTTTGACAATAAATTGCAACAACAACAAACAAAAACAAAAAAATATTAATTTACTTTATTAGTAATACTGGCTGTTTTTGAGCTTTTGCTTTAAAAAAAAGCGCTGATGCGCGTGCATCGCTAATTTTGTGAACAAGTAAAAATTATTCCGCGCGCTTTTTCTTTTCGCTATATTGTTTTTATTTGAAAATGTCGTCAAGTAATGGTGAATTTATTAATTCGACACCGCCAGAAGTCTCAGAGGCAGCGAAAAAGCCTCTTGCCTGAAAAATCGACCGATAGATACCTACTTACAAGCGTATCAAAATTTCATCTTATAGAAAACAAGTAAAGATCCAAATTAATTTTCAGAAAGTGTGTTTTTAAAAATTTATTCGTTTATGAAAGTTCGAGTTTCATTTATTTCCTCGCAAATATGTTATAAAACGTCGTATGACATACTTGCGCTTTGATAATTACAGCCTCTGCTTTCTTGTAGCCCTCGCCTACGGCTCGGGCTAGCAATATCGCCTCGGTTGTAATTTTCAACTTACCGCACTTATATCATAATGTACTATTACATCACATCAAAAGTCGAAAACTATGCTACTTAAAAAAATAAAAAAAATGTTTGAGAATGTGCAAATATCGCTCTTTCATATGATACAGAACATGCTCTAGGTAGTAGCCCCGCTTCAAATTTTTAAGACACTCTTTTAGTCCGGTTGCAAAAAAAAAATCTTTCTTATTTGCAAAATAGTTGGGCAAACGTCATCTAAAACTGTTCTAAATTTCAAGTTGATAGCATTAGGATTTCTTGAGATATCTAGCTGTAACAGACAGCCAGACAGACAAAGTCGCACCATAAGGGTTCCTTTTGAAGATTTTGGTATGGAACCCTAAAAAGACCTGTCTTTATATTACCTACAGTAAAGCAGGTATACAAAGTAAACCTGATTTACCCCACAGTTATTGGTCCTTTTTTCCTCAAACTTTTTTCGACGTATAAATCAAATTAATACAGTTATAAATAACGGCCAACATTGAAAAATAACTAGGTACACGTATTTTAAATCTATCTACACGGCATGGCGCAAAAAGTATTGTAATATTCACGTAATTTGGATGATTCATGAGCCATTAGGTAGCGTTATTGAACTTTCTGGAAAAAAGGTAAGGATCCCTCACGACTGAGGGCAGAGGACCAACATTAAGTCGTCGGCCTCTGGTCTTTTTAATAATATTATAAGTTATTTTATTCGTGTGATGATTTGTGAATGATATTGTTTATTTGTAAGATAAGTACCTAAATTGAATATGGCGTTCTCTAGAGGACAATGTCATGAACTAAAAAAACTTTTTTACAAAAACAAAAACCGACTTCCAAAAAAAACACTACAAAGTGAAAAATAACTTTAATTTCGGAAGTCGGTGTCTTTGGATCTGTATTTTAGTTTTTTGCCACCGACTTCCGAAATTAAAGTTATTTTTCACTTTGTAGTGTTTTTTTTGGAAGTCGGTTTTTGTTTTTGTAAAAAAGTTTTTATTTTTCACTTTTTAGTGGTTCAGTTTGTAATTTATCTAAGTTACAGTAACCCAATGTCAGCTGCTCATCACGTTTTACAAAATGTTGCTTTTCCCGATGCAGGGCCGTTAATTGTTGAGGAGTTCTCCTAGTAAGAACCAGGAGAAATGGAGCTCATGGTGAAGTCACCATTACCATTATTTTGACGAGCATAAACCATATTAAAGTAATCGAATCGCAACCTGTTATATACTTAGATATAATTGAGTATTTCCGATGGCCCTCTGTGGTCTTCATCATCAGTTCCAGCTCACCGAATGGTACTTTCCGAGAGCAAATGCATGAGTTACTATAAAAAATACCGAAATCGATATAGGTGTGCCCATAAAATTTGAGGGTTTCCCTCGATTTCCATGGCATCCCATCATCAGATCCTGACTTGATGATCATGGGACCACTTGGGACGTATACCCTTTCGAACAAAAAAAGAAAAATTCAAATCGGTCTATCCATTTTCGAGTAATCGGGGAACATACATAAAAAAAAAAAAAAAAAAAAAAGGTTCCGACGAATTGAGAACCTCCTTCTTTTGGAAGTCGGTTAAAAACAAACCTACTACCCAAAATACATAGTAGTTATTCTTCTTTAAAAAAATGTAAAGTGGCTCTGCAAATACTTTATCACGAAATTATAACCCCAAAATAATTTAAATTAAAAGTAAGTTTAAAAACTAAAACTTCTAAAAAGTATGAAACAAGAGAATATTCCCATCTGAAATTAGAAAAAGACAGACAAATTAAAAATCCGGAGTCACACGTCATGCACGGCCATAAATCGAATAGATTACGTGTGACTCCGGATTTTTTATTTTTTTTTGTAATTTCAAATGAGAATATTTTCTTGTTTCATACTTTTTAGAGCGTGATTTTTCAGTAGTCTGGTTTTTAGTTTTTAAACTTACTTTTTATTCAATACGTATTAGTAGTGTCTATTTGACTACATAATAACCAAAATACATCCATTTCTTCTTATTAACCGACTTCCAAAAGGAGGAGGTTCTCAATTCGTCGGAACCTTTTTTTTTTTTTTACTCATCACAGCAGTTGTGACACACTTTTTGCACGATGTCCAATTCAACCAAAAATACATCACATACATGCCTGAATCTTCGACCAAAACCGTAAAATACATCTTCTACTTATACCTCATTTTCTACCTAAACATAGATAGGTAAGTTATGAAAGTACGGATGGACGCCAATCTAGTGCTGTCTTCAATCATTTCGGGATTTTGTCGCGACATCCCATTTCCGAATTCGTGACTCCCATACCTATATATCTGTAGGTACGTATCTTTTATGTGTAGGTATTCTGTTATGCTGTCAAGGTGTGTGGGTTATATTTTTGTAGGTAAGATTTTTATATGAATAAAACTGTTATGAATGTTTTCGGTTTTGGTACAAGATTTTTATTATATAAAAATGTCACTGTTTTTTTAATGTAACGGTTTCATGCTGAGTTTCAGACAGTAAAATTGTTTTACCTTTGATTAACTGTGGTAGGTATGGTACCTATTTTTATATTAAGTACCTTTGGCAATTTAAATACTTAATTTAGAAAACAAAAACGGAAAACTGAAGATTTAAATACATCCTAAATAATAATAAATGCGAAAGTAAGTTTGTCTGTTTGTTTATTACTGAAACCACTGAACCGATCATCCTGAAATTTTGCAAATACATTGTCAGGTGTACAGAAACGGACATAGGGTACCTTTCATTCCGAAAAGTCCTGTTCCCGAGGAAAAAAACAATAACTTTCTTATGATAATAGATGGTGCCACGTGTCTTTCGAATCATGATTGAATTATATTATTATAAGCAAGGTACGTACAACTCGAAATGATTGTCAAATTCTAAATTTATGCGAGCGAAGCCTCGGGCAAAAGCTCTTCGTCAGTGAAGTTCTAACAGTGCGTAAGTCATTTTATGAGTGTTTTGAGATTTGAATGTCATTGGATAAAGCTTAATGGCGCGCATCGTATCGACCAATCAAAACACAGTAAACTGACCAATACGAATGCGTTTTTTGAAAAATACGAGTAGTTACACTGCGTATCTCAGTTGTTGGCGCCAACACTGCATATGTCAGCCATAAACAGTTGTTTTTTCTGATTTATAGTGCTCCGATGTTGAAAAAACTGTATGAAATGAATGTAACTCACGCTTAAGGCCACATTGTGTTCAATTATTAATACAAATTTGTTATTAATAATTAAACACAATATGGCCCCAAGCGCAAGCCCCATTAATCTCATACAGTTTTTCACTCTCCTGTAAAGTAGCCATTTTTGACTTCCGTACTGTTAGAACTTCACCGACGTTTTGTTTTATTTATAGTAAAACTACCTACTATATACCGGATGACTTTTTTTACCATTATATTAGGTGTATATTAGGTGAACGGGGTAGAAGCCTAGGCTTCTACCCCGTTCACCTAATATACCCAATTTTTTTATGGCATACCTAATTTATTTATTTTTTAATAAAAAAAATCGAAAATTCTAATCATATGCAGGCTGCATATGATTTGAATTTCGATAATTTTAAACGATTTATTATTTTTTTTCAAAATTTCTGCTTTTATGGTACAAAAATGAAAAGTTTACATCGAATTTGTAGTATTTATTGGTAATTTTTTTCTGTCTAAGCTATGAAAAAAAAAATTAGTTATGCCATAGACTTCTACTCTGTTCACCTAATATACCCAATTTTTTTCGAGACGGTAAAAAAAGTCTTCCGCTATAAAGCAAAACTTAATTTAAACAAATCTATTACTAGACTATCTCGACTAATACTTGACTGCCTCCTTGGTCTAGTGGACCCAAGAGCTAGCATAACTCTAACATAGCAACAACATAACAACTAACATGGCCCTAGCATGAGGCCCTGGGTTCGATTCCCGGGTCTGTAATGACCTAATTACTAGACTACCAAAAAAATTTGACTCCAACAAAACAGTCAGTCATATCTGCCTCTCAAAGCCAATTTTGGCTTCATCGATGACAACACTTAGTACACACAGCAGCAGGTCAAGTTATTACAAACTATCAAATTTTCTCATTCGATTTTGAACTGAACCGTCAACATTTTAAGGTTTAAAATCATTTGTAGAAATTTGACAGTTTGGTATAACCTGAGCTGTTGTCTGTACATTGTAGCCAATTATCATTCCGTTATTCCCCGACCAATATGGAAATTAGCAACACAATTTATTGTTATTATTTTTTAATATTCACTAATAAGTGAGGCGTGAAAATTAAAAGTGCGACCGGAATAATATTATTAATGTGCATAATTTAGACGTGAAATTCCATCATGTTCCGAAATGGCTTCCATTTTGTGAATATTTATGAATTTATATTTATTCGTATATACACGGCGCCGGCCATTGTGACGTGTTTTGATTTTGTGGTTAGATTTTGTGTTAGGTACGTCAATATTTTGGCGTTCTGTTGCGGTTTTTAGCTTACAGTAGTAATTTTTTAAACTAACATAATTAAGTTACTTCAGCTATCTCTGCAGAACTGAAGAGTATATCCGTGATAATTATATACTACTAGCTTTTGCCCGCGGCTTCGCCCGCGCCGATGTCGGGAAATATCCCATGGGAACGTTCATGTGGAAAACATAGGGCCGTCCGATATAACTGTACAAACTCAAATCGCTACGATATATCGTTACCGTGTATAGTAGGCATAAAGCTACCAGTCGGCATGATTTTTTCTGACATCTTCAACAGCCGTCGTCATATTTCAGCCAATTTACACAAAACCATAATTTTCAAAATCGCTGAACCGCATATTTCTTTATTTCCTATCAAAAGCATACATTTTAATTTTCGCATCCCTAACTTAAGAAATAGTGAGTTTCCCATACAAAATTTCTTCCTCTATATCACCCCCTGTAGGATTGTTTTTGAAAAAAAAGTAGCCTATGTCCGTCCCCAGGATACCATCTATAGTCTTGCCAAATTTTATTGAAATCCATTCAGTGGTTCTGGGTTTCCCATACAAACTTTCATCCCGTATATCACCCCTGTAGGATTATTTTTTTAAATAAAAGTATCATATGTCCGTCCCCAGGATACCATCTATAGCCTTGCCAAATTTTATCGAAATCCGTTTAGTGGTTCTGGGTTTCCCATACAAACTTTCATCCCCTATATCACCCTCTGTAGGTTAAGACAAAAAGTAGCCTATGTCTTTCCCCAGGATGCTATATAAAGCCTTGCCAAATTTTGTCGAAATCCGTGCAGTTTTGTAAATTTTAAAATCAACCCCTACTTTACCCCCTTAGGGGATGACTTTTCAAAAACACTGAACCGCATATTTCTTTATTTCCTATCAAAAGCTCACATTTTAATTTTCACATCCTTAACTTAAGAAATACTGAGTTTTCCATACAAACTTTCATCTCCTATATCACCCCCTGTAGGATTATTTTTTAAGACAAAAAGTTCTATGTCCTTCCCCAGGATGCTATAAAAAGCCTTGCCAAATTTTGTCGAAATCCGTGCAGTTTTGTAAATTTTAAAATCAACCCCTATTTTACCCCCTTAGGCGATGATTTTTCAAAAACGCTGACCCGCTTATTTCTTAATTTCCTACCAATAGCATAAATTTGTTATCCCCAACTTAAGAAATACTGGGTTTCCCTTACAAACTTTCATCCCCGATATCACGCCCCGTAGTATTGTTTTTGAAAGTATCCTATGTCCTTTCTCAGGATGCTACATCAAGCCTTGCCAAATTTTGTCGAAATCCGTGCAGTTTTGTACATTTTAAAATCAACCCCTATTTTACCCCCTTAGGGGATGATTGTTCAAAAACGCTGAACTGCATATTTCTTTATTTCCTATCAAAAGCATACCTACATTTTAATTTTCACATCCCTAACTTAAGAAATACTGACTTTCCCATACAAACTTTCATTCCCTATATCACCCCCTGTAGGATTATTTTTAAGACAAAAAGTAGCCTATGTCCTTCCCCAGGATGCTATATAAAGCTTTGCCAAATTTTATCTAAATCCGTGCAGTTTTGTAAATTTTAAAATCAACCCCTATTTTACCCCCTTAGGGGATGATTTTTCAAAAACGCTGAACCGCATATTTCTTAATTTCCTACCAATAGCATAAATTTGTTATACCTAACTTAAGAAATACTGGGTTTCCCTTACAAACTTTCATCCCATATATCACCCCCTGTAGTATTATTTTAGAAAAAAATATTATCCTATGTCCTTCCCTAGGATGCTATATAAAGCCTTGCCAAATTTTATCTAAATCCGTGCAGTTTTGTAAATTTTAAAATCAACCCCTATTTTACCCCCTTAGGGGATGATTTTTCAAAAACGCTGAACCGCATATTTCTTAATTTCCTACCAATAGCATAAATTTGTTATACCTAACTTAAGAAATACTGGGTTTCCCTTACAAACTTTCATCCCATATATCACCCCCTGTAGTATTATTTTAGAAAAAAATATTATCCTATGTCCTTCCCTAGGATGCTATATAAAGCCTTGCCAAATTTGGTCAAAATCCGTGCAGTTTTGTAAATTTTAAAATCAACCCATATTTTACCCCCTTAGGGGATGATTTTTCAAAAACGCTGAACCGCATATTTCTTTATTTCCTATCAAAAGCATACATTTTAATTTTCACATCACTAACTTAAGAAATACTGAGTTTCCCATACAAACTTTCATCCCCTATATTACCCCGTGTAGGATTATTTTTGAAAAAACAGTAGCCTATGTCCGTCCCCAGGATACCATCTATAGCCTTGCCAAATTTTATCGAAATCCGTTCAGTGGTTTAGGCGTGAAAAGGTAACAGACAGACAGACAGACAGACAGACAGACAGACAGACAGACAGACAGACAGACAGACAGACAGAGTTACTTTCGAATTTATAATATTAGTATGGATTTGTGATAATTATATCCGATTAAAACTTTTACTTGTCTGTCTTAAAACATTTACTTGTGTTTTCATATTTGTATACAATCATAATAATGGTAAAATAAATAAAAAAAATAAAAATGGTAAATAAAAATGTCTAAGGAAGAAAACAGAAAGGATATTATATTATACTAGCCGTTGCCCGCGGCTTCGCCCGCGTGGAAGTCGGAAATTATCCCACGGGAACCTTCTAACGGGATGAAAAGTATCCTATGTCTTAATCCAGGTTATAAACTATCTGTATACCAAATTTCATTCAAATCCGTTCAACCGTTTTTGCGTGATTGAGTAACAAACATCCAAACATAACAACTTGCACATTTATAATACCATTTGCAGAACCATTCAGGTCATCATCATATAAGTACCTAGCCTTTTCCCTACTATGTTGGTGTCGGCTTCCAGTCTAACCGCATGCAGCTGAATACCAGTATTTTACATGAAGCGCTGCCTATCTGACCTCCACAAACCAGTTACTGGGTAATACGATACCCCTTGGTAAGACTGGCTGTCAGACTTTCGGGCTTGTGACGAGTCGTAACGACTGTCAAAATCCACGAATGATAGCCGGGACCAACGGCTTAACGTGCTTTCCGAGGCACGGTGGGTCTTGGTATGTAAAGATGGTCACCCAGCCACGGACCCACCGTGGCAAGCGTAGCTTAACGTGATTGGTCGACCCGTGCGGCTGTTGTTACTTAGTCCCCTCCAAAACCATTCAGGTAAATTTATTTCGGACTAAAGTATTTCCAGAGTGTAATATACAACAAGAAGCCTAGAAATCAGCCAAGCAGTTCCGGTAAACGCCCACTCGCTGGTACAGGATTCAAACAACTATTTGAAATAATATGTTTCCAAGTATTTTTAAAAATAGGCATACTTTCAGCATCGTAAGGGCCTGTTTCACCACCTATTCATACAAATTCTGTTCCATTTTTGAATTTATTTAATGAGTAGTGGCTATTCGAACATCGTGAAGTAGGCCCTAACTTGGCCCTAACTCAAAGATTATAATTGACTAGATGGCGTTGTGAAATGTCCAAGGATATTATTTTATTATTATATTTAATTAAAGGCTTTTGTTTGACTTAACAAGGATTGAGCATCAAATAAAAACAATTTTTGACTAAACTTGTAATAATACCTAATTGTAATTGTTGTAATAATTAATCTTGGGGTTTCCTGATATTCTGGTATTAGGAATGAGTATGGTTGCTGTATCTCGGATATCGGAAAATAATAATTATACTCTTAAGGTCCAAGAAATGATTGGGTACCCCAATTGTATTAAAATAATACAACTGTGGTACCCAATTGATGCAGCCCACTGTACATGCTACTTTACCTTTTATAGATATTTAGATTAGATAAGTATAATGCTGTATGTATGTATGTATTTATTTATTGTATAATTATTTGAGGTGCCACTTACAGTACTGTATCTCCTTCTACATTTCAAAAAAAAAAAACTTGCAGTTGGAGAATTGACTTTGACGTATACCAATGAATGGGAGAAAATGTTTCTGAACTACAATGCTAAGTTATTTATAAATATCGTTATCGTATTACTATTATCGTTATTATTCTATCAATCAATTATTAATTATTACTAATACTAGTTTGTAAGCTCTCAATACTAACAAATATGGATATAATCGTGTAAACAATTCGATGAATCTGAAATAAATGATTATTTATTTATTTATTTATTTATAAGTTTCTTTTGCGAAAAACTCATCCCAACCACGGAACCCTTCATTGCACGTAGTCCAACACACACTTGTCTGTTTTTTTCTAAAATGCAACAATGTTGGAGGACACATTGAAAACACTTTATTTCTCACACAAAATAAAACAACAATAATTCATCGCGGCTCACGTACTGCTTCATACTCTTCAAATTGTTTATTACACTTTAAATTATAGTATGCAAATCCTTCTGGTCTATCGCGCGATAGCCGTATATCTGTCCCATGCACAGCGATAAATTACAAATTTTACAACCCGGTACCGCCCCTCGTTTTGAAAAGGTGTAAAACTTTTACGGGCTGTAAAATTTAAAGTGTGCTCTTGGACATGTTTAAATAAATATTTTTGTAGCCTTAGTGTGATTTTTGCGAGTTATTCTGATTTATGAATTTGTGGGTAGGTAATTAAAATTGAATATGTGTTGAATGGATGTATGGATAAGTAGGTCAAAATATTCAAAATATACATGCCACGTACTAGTTGAAAATATGATTAATTGGGTTTAAACATTCAACAATACAGGAACTGTATTTACATATTATTTTAAGGCGTTGGTCTCGGCTGTTATTCGTGGATCTTTGACAGTCGTTATGGGTCATCAGAAGCCTGAGGGGTTTTGCCCAGTAACTGGGTTGTGGACGTCAGATAGATAGTCGCTCCATGTAAAACACAACATTAGCTGCATCCAGTTAGACTGGAAGCCAACTCCAACATGTTGGAAAAAGGCTAGGCATATGATGATGATGATTAAAAGAGCTTCCCATGTTTTGGAGAAAAGACCAATATTTCTGTAGACAGAATCATTAGAAATCCAAGATGTTCACAAGATGTTCAAGATGTGTGTTGATGTTTGTTGTTGTTGTTGCCTTTTGAATATGAAATTAGGATACATTCATACACAGGGTTTCTAAGGAATTCTTAAACGGAGTTTAAACTCTCAGTAGTTATTGATTCGACAAAATTATCTATTTATGCAAATTCCTTCACTTATGCTCGGTTTTTGATGTCCTTAGATAAAACTTCGTTAGTAATTCTACTAAATTATTTCATTATGACGTGTTCAGAAACACGATATGAGACCAATAATCACTATCGAATGGATAAACTCTGTTTAAAAACCTCAGAAAGGACGTCGCCACTTCATAAAAATTCATTCTGAAGATTAGTCGTGAAAACCCAAACAAATCATGGAAACAAGATAACGTCTGGGCTTTAAAATAGATTGTGATCTGTGATAAATTGTTTCAGTATTTCTCCTCAGAGTAGTCAGTTAGGAATTCCGAATACTTCTTCTATTAGATTTAAAAAAAATGTATTATTTTAACGTTTAAAAGTGTTATTTAAAACTAATTTACAGAAATACAACATTATCATTTATCAAACAAACAAACAAACATACAAATAGGTAGACAATAATAAATAACAGACGGATAGTCTTGTTAGACCTTCACTTCAATACATTTATCTCAATTTCCGTTGTATCTTTGAATATCCTTCACAAATACAAACTACATAATATTTAAATTCTTCCATCTCAAGAAAAGCGGCGTCCAGATAGTGAAAGAGTTGTACGGATATTGTCCGTTATTACACTGCAGTTTTTAGTATTTTTATTATGAATGAGAAAATGTTTTATGTTTTTAGATAAAACAGTTGGTCTTTGGCTTCTCGAATATTGATATACGTTATGGTCAATTATCCAACTGCAAAACCTACTGTTTTTCTGTGACAAAAAAAAAATACAAATTAAATTAAATAAATTACAAATTAACAATTTTCAGATTGTTTCCTTTTCTTCTGCTGTGAGACCTTGTTTCTTGCCAAACATCATTCTAGGTCAACGGTTAGTACCCTATAGGTTTTGATTTACTTGAAAATATCAAGTCGCATAAATGGCCGTATTTTTTTAGAGCTTCTTGGGACCATAAATATCACCTACATATTTGATATTAATTTCAACTTGATACCTCTACACGTTCCTGAGAAAAAGGGTCTTGACAGACTGACAGACAGAAAGATGGTTGGACTAAGTGACTCTATAAAAGGGTTCCGTTTTTTCCTTATGAGAAACGGAACTCTAAAAAGAAGCCGCGCTGCTAAACTAGTGCATCTTAATCTCCGGCCATAATTCCTTCACGTTGGCATTCATGTTCTCAAGTAGAACATAAGTCGCACATAATGAAATAAGTTTCAGTACTTCGCTTAAAACTCGAGATTTTTAATGCCTTAATATCCTGTCGCTATAAAAGTTGCTCTACTTACTTTATAGCTATGATACTCCTTGCTACTTGATGCGAAAAGTGTTTTTGTTAAGTGGGACGGTTTTTTTTTTGAATTACTAGTGCGTTAGTTTATGTTGAGGAGCTCGTTTCTAAGTTATAACAGCTGCTTGCCGGGGTTGGTCCGTGGATGGGTGATCATCTTTACATACCGAGACTCCTCCGTGCCTCGGAAATCACGTTAAGCCGTTGGTCCTTGTTTTCATTCGTGAATCTTTGACAGTCGTTACGACCGAAAGTCTTACGACCAGTCCTAGCAAGGGGTATCGTATTACCTAGTAATTGATGGATTGTGGAGGTCAGATAGGCAGTCGCTCCATCTAGAATACTGGTATTCAGCTGCATTCAGTTATACTGGAAACCGACTCCAACACAGTTGGGAAAAGGCTATGCAGATTGATTGGTTTATGTACATTTATTTTTTAAATAAGTAGCTGTTTGTTTGAAGTAGTCTGGTATTGGTTTTGGGAGTATTCCTTTCCCTGTGGGACTAGGTCCAATAATAATTATATTTAATTATAGCTGAAACGACAGACGTTGTCCAAACAATAATTCATACAAAATTCCTATAGAAAATGCTCTTTTAGTTTTCCTGAATTTTCCAAAATTTCCGGCAACTTTTGGAACCTGATTTCCGTAGAAACCTGATTTAGACTTTTACTAATATTTTAAAATAAAAATTTGCCAAATCGGTTCAGCCGTTCTGAAGTGGTACGCTTACCAACGAACGTTTTTCGAAAAAAAAGTTTTAACGATCAATACCTACGAGTATAGGTAGTTACTATGTTCAAGAAATCAGGAAAACACAAAACATCAATACGTCGGAACTACGTAAACCTTGACCACTAGTACTTTAAAAAAATTGGCAGTTATCTACGGTCAGCAACAGAAGTCGGTTAACACTGCTACTTTTTGACATCATCTAAATTAAAACAAAATGATACGATAACCTGCTTTTTAGCATTTCATTTATTAGATAAGAGTTACTTTTTATTAAAATTTACATCTTTTCCGATTTTAATGAAGTATTTTTCTCAATAATTAAGATTTAGAAACACAAGTGTTCAACGACTTTTGTTGCTGACTGTTTTACCTACAAAAGTGAAAACTTAAACGTAAAACCGAAACCATGCATAGCATGTCACGGTGACGCGGTGACGTGAATCCGTAAGATTTCCTCCTACCAAAAATCGTTCAACGCGCCTAAATAAGTTTTTACTTTGACGACACGGTTGGCGCAGTGGTTGAGCGATTGACTGCTGCGCAGCATGTCGCGGGTTCGATTCCCGCACGGAACAAATATTTGTACAACCTACAAGTATTTGTTCCGAGTCTGGGTGTTTTTCTATCTATAATAATATGTATGTATTTACAAAAAAAAAAATGTATATAAGTAGTTTATCAGCCATCTCGTTACCATAACACAAGCATTAGGTTGCTTAGCTTGGGACTAGATGGCGTTGTGTGAAATGTCCAAGGATATTTATTATTATTATTTATTATTTATTTATTTTACTTCAAAAATGCGTCATCACTTCCTTAAAATCGTTATTAAAACCGTCTTGTCATAACATGCTGTCAATATTTCACGACAATTCCCAGCAGGAATTATAACGTAGAACTGATATCCTCTTACTGAACCCGGTTTTGTACCACTCAGCGTAATGAAAATGTTATTTTCAATTGTCAAGGGAGGATTACGTTTCAACGATACTCCGAGATGTATCAATAATATGAAATTATTTTGTACAAGTATGGGTGAAATTTTATCTCATTTCATTTTGGAGGGAGCAACTTCCAAAGTTACATTGTAATATTTTGCAGCGAAAAATGTGTGTACTTAGCTAAATAAAGCTAAGAAGAAATAGTTGTATTACTTTTACTCGTATAAAAAGGATTCAAAAAAATAAAAGGTTTTATAGAATACAATCCTACGTTGTTAGACTAATATTATAAAGGCGAAAGTTTGTGAGTGTGTGTTTGTATGTTTGTTACTTCTTCACGCTCAAATGGCTGGGCCGATTTGGATGAAAATTAGTATACAGATAGCTTATACCCTGGATTAACATATAGGCTACTTTTTATCCTGGTCTACGCAGGTGAAACTGCGGGCCATAGCTAGTAATATTATAAACGAGAAAGTTTGTGAGGATGGATATTTGTTACTCTTTTACGCAAAAACTACAAAACGGATTTTATTGAAATTTGGCATACAGATAGTTTATAACCTGGATTAACACATAGATTACTTTTTATCCCGCTATACTTACGGGTTTGAGACTTACGCGGGTGAAACCGCGGGGAGCTGCTATGTGTACTTAATCTAAAGCTAATATTTTGGCTCTTGCGATTGTATTATTTTTTTTAAACCCCACTTTACGGTTCTAGAATTGCAAAAAGAAGTACATATGAATAAAATCAAACAATTATTTTTTTCGAAAAATAGAATTATTATTTTCAAATTCAAAAATATTGGTCAGCTTTTACTGACGGACATTCAAAAGTGCCTTTTATGTGCCTATTCGAAGTAAATGATTTGTCTTTGACATTAACTGTTAGCTGTACGCACAGCTACAAATCAAGCTATACATTTCCAATATATAAACTGATCTCGCATTGTATAGAATTTCCTTACAATGAGAGCTTAGTGTAAACTGGAAATGTATAGCTTGAACGAAAACCAGATATTGAACGAAGGAGACTAAATTTATTTGACCCAGGGACCTTATGTTGTGAGGACGTCTAACGGATGTAAATCAGTTTTATAGTATGTGTACTTACATTTAAATAAAAAAAACCGGTCAAGTGCGAGTCGGACTCGCGCACGAAGGGTTCCGTACCATATTATATGTTTAACAATCGCAAAGATAACTTTGTGCTTATTTTATAATGATACTGTGATTTTCAAGGTTATTTTTTGCAGTTGCAGAAAATCACCCATTTTTAAACAAAATACCTTATGAATCGCCGTTTTCAGTATTGTTGATTAAATACAGTATTCATGGTACATACATGGTATAAGGAAGTTTCAAATTCCTAATTTGTTGAATTTTTGCGCTAGAGCTCGTACAAAAATGGTCCAAAATTTACAACTTTTACGGCCCCCTATTTCTTAATTTTAAAAGATAAAAAAAATATGTTTGTACTCTACTCAATGAGTTCTAGACGATGACACCCCACATAACACATAATCAGCCTATAATGTTCCCACTGCTGGGACACAGGCCTCCTCTCGGTGAGAGGGAGTGGGCCGTAATCCACCACGCGGGCCCAGTGCGGGTTGGTAGATGTCACATGTCTTCGAATTTTTGGTTCTAGGACATGCCGGTTTTCTCACGATGTTTTCGTTCACCGTTTTGAGAGCAGCGGTGATGAAATAATGACATTACACCCCACATGCTAGATTCAAATTTTTTTTTTTTTTTTCAAAATGAAAAGTTTATTGTATGGGGACCGACCCCTTAAATTTTTAACTTTGCTTTATTTTTATTATTTGTTGTTATAGCCGTAATAGACAGCGGAGGATTAGTAAGTTTGTAGGTACTGGGCTGTACGTGGTTGTCTGATTTCATGGATTTTAATTTTCTTGCGCGGAACCCTAATTATTTTTCTAAAATAAAAATAGCCTAAGTTACTCCTTAAAACATCAGCTATATGCCGTCAAAATCGGTGAAAATTCGTTTGGCAAGTTTCCTAACTTGACTCAAAGTACCATTTTTTTAATCGGACTGCGCTTTAAAATTCTTCTATACAAACTTTAACATCCCTAAACCTCATTTGAGGCGTAGTTTTGAAAAACTAATAATGACAAACATTATTACTTACTTATGCAAGTATTTGTGCTAAGTTTCAAGTTCATTAACCAAATTAATAAGATTTTTCATATAAACTGTATCTCTGTTTTCACGAACACAGATACCTAAAGAATTTCAAAAATCGTCTGGTATGTTTCCATAACTTGACTCAAACATTATTTACACCAATTTTAGAGTTAATCAAGCCCCCAATAAAATCCTCCGCTATAAAATAACTTTTCACCCCTTAGGGGTAGATTTTTGGAAAACCCTAATACACGTTAGTCTTAATTTTTGGTCTCAAGTACAAAAACTGAGTTTTAAGTTAATCGGACCGCGTGTTAAAAGTTCCTCCATACAAATTTTGACACCCCCAATCCCTCCTTAGGGGGTAGTTTGGGAAAACTAAAAATGATAAACTTTATAATTTACTTAGATGAATATTCGTGCTAAGTTTCAAGTCTATTAACTCAAGGGATAGTATTTTTCATACAAACTTTTATCCCCTGTTTTACCCCCTTAGGGATGGAATTTCCAAAAATCCTTCCTTAGTGGATGTTTACACTATATAAGGTATCTATGTGCAAAATTTCAAGTCTCTAGGTCCATTGGTTTGGGCTGTGCGTTGGTATATCAGTCAGTGACTCAGTCAGGACTTTTATTTTTTTATATAATAGATTTACCATGTTATTTTAAGACCAAAGACTTCTTATAGGTTTTCCTGTAATCTACAGGTATAGAACTAATTTCTATATTTTTTTCAAAATTTTAGGCTCAGTAGTTTCGGAGATAAGGACGGGAATGGTCAATTTTCGTCTATTTTCTTAAATAACTTTAAAACAATAAATTTTAAAATTATAAAAAAAATATATTTGAGACCCTCATAGTAAGTCCTTTAATTTGATATGTCATTCGGTACAGTTTACAAAACTTTTTTTTTAAATTTTCTTATTTTCCCCCTAAAAGTGACTCTCATATTCAAAATTCATATATTTACTTTAGCTGTACGTGTTTGGGTCACAGAAATCCATATGTGTACCAAATTTTAACTTAATCGGTCTATTAGATTCGGAGCAAATTAGCTGTGACAAACGGACAGACACACGAGTGATACTATAAGGGTTCCGTTTGTTCCTTTTGAGGTACGGAACCCTAAAAAGTATTCATTGTGACTCGCACAGGAAGATCACCCACTAAAACTAAAAACACAATGATAAAAGTTAACAAAAATAAAGAAACAAAATTATAAATAAAAAAACCAGCCAAGTGCGAGACGGACTCGCACACAAAGGGTTCCGTACCATATTATATGTTTAACAATCGCAAAGATAACTTTGTATTTCGTAATGATACTGTGAATTACAAGGTTATTTTTTGCAGTTGCAGAAAATCGCCCATATTTAAACAAAATACCTTACGAATCACCGTTTTCTATCTCTTGATTAAGTACAGTATAAGGTATATTATATAATAGAGCTCGTACAAAAATGGTATAAAATTAACAACTTTTACCCTATTTCTTCATTTTAGAAGATAAAAAAAATAAAAATATCTTTATACTCTACTCGACGAGTTCTACACAATAACATCCCCACACACAGGTAATTTTTTTTTCAAAATGAAAGCTTTTCTGTATGGGGAAAAAAAAAGTAAAGTTAAAATTAAAGGGGGCGGCCCCTTTAATATTAACTTTATTTTATTTTTATTATTTGTTGTTTTAGTCGTAATAGAAATACACAATCTGTGAAAATTTCAACTCTCTACCTATTAAGGTTCATGAGATACAGCCCTGTGACAGACGGACGGACGGACGGACGAACAGCGGAGGCTTAGTAAGTTAGTACGCACAATATTGAGATACTAGCTAGACTGCCCGTGGCTTTGCCCGGCGTGGATGTCTGATTTCATGGGTTTTAATTTTCTTATTATTGTTTATTTTTCATCAAAAGTATAAAATACTGAATACTGAATACTGAGTTTCAAGTTATTCGGACTGCGTTTTAAAAATCTTCCGTACACACTTTAACATCCCTAAACCCCCTTTGAGGGGTAGTTTTGAAAAACTAATAATGACAAACTTTATTACTTACACAAGCAAGTATTTGTGCTAAGTTTCAAGTTCATTAACCAAAACAATAAGATTTTTCATATAAACTGTATCCCCGTTTTTACCCCCACAGGGGTAGCATTTCAAAAATCGTCTGGGATGTTTCCATAACTTGGGTCAAACATTATTTACACCAATTTTCGAGTTAATCAATCCCCAATAAAATCCTCCGCTGTAAAATTTGCTACCCCTTTTCACCCCTTAGGGGTAGATTTTTGGAAAACCCTGATACTCGTTAGTTAGTCTCTATTTTTGGTCTCAAGTACAAAAACTGAGTTTTGAGTAAATCGGACCGCGTGTTAAAATTCCTCCATACAAACTTTGACATCCACCAATCCCGTCTTCTGAGGTCGCGGGTTGTTCGAAAGAGATACCGTGGCCCTGCCATAGGCAACTGAAGAAACACGGGTGGGTTTTAGTCAGTAAAAGTATGACACGCCCTTCCGCTCCACCCAGAGCGGGAGAAGTCATTTGATGATTTCCCTTCCACAAAAAAAGGGGTAGTTTAGGAAAACTAAAAATGATTAATTTTATTATTAACTTAGATGAATATTCGTGCTAAGTTTCAAGTCTAATAACTCAAGAAATAAGATTTTTCATACAAACTTTCATCCCCTATTTTATTCCCTTAGGGGTGGAATTTTCAAGAATTCTTCTCTAATGGATGTTTACACTATATAAGGTATTTATGTGCAAAATTTCATGTCTCTAGGTCCAGTGGTTTGGACTGTGCCTTCATTATTATCAGTCAATGAGTCAGTCAGGACTTTGAATTTTTTATATATACATTTACAAGACCACAAACTTCTGATAGGTTTTCCTGTAATCTATAGCTAAAGAACTATTTTCTGTATTTTATTCAAAATTTTAGGCTCATTAGTTACGGAGATAAGGGGGGGGGGGGGAATGGTCAATTTTCGTCTATTTTCTTAAATAACTTCAAAACTATTTTGGCAGGCATATTATACGTTGGGGGATTACATAAATGATAAAAATGCTTGGCTCCATGCTGGTCCTGCTCCACAACCTCAACTAATTAATTAACATTTGAACATACTGTTGGAACTGCTGAAGATTGTAAGAATAGCTTTGCATTGTGTAGACTCAATCACCATTGTATTGTATAATTGCTTAGCACATGTGTGAGTACTATGTACCTACTCTAAAGCTACCATTTACTGGGTACGTCTTTATTTGACTTGGATGTGCCCTGGCGGCTGAGAGTGTGTCATGCTCACTCTAATGCCTCGCTGATGGTGGCGCGTGTGGTTGGATCATTTAACGAATCCATACGTCAGGTTCGTCAACGGGCGCTGTTGGTGGAGGCTGGTCATACCTTAGCTGCCACGGCTTATTTTAATTTTAATGTTGAATAGTTTTTTTTTGTTTTTTTAATACGGACGCTTTTAACGTTCATCGTTCTCACATGTATAATTTCAACATGAATGATGTAACCAATATTTTGTAACCATATTTTGATTTAAAAGAGTGTCCGTGGAGTTTCTTGCCCGTTCTTCTCCATAGATCTACGTTTTGGAATGGGCAACTAGCTTCAACTTTCTGACTTACCTACTGACCGACTCTTTGACAATTCAAAAGTGCCTGTAATTGGTTTAATTGAAATAAATGCTTTGAGTTTGAGTTTGAGTTTTGATTTATTTTAAAATTATAAAAAAAATATATTTGAGACCCTCACAGTAAGACCTTTTATTTGATATGTCACACGGTACAGTTTGCAAAACTTTTTTTTTAATTGTACTTATTTTCCCCCAAAATACCACCCCCATATTCAAAATTCATTTATTTACGTTACATGTCCGTGTTTGGGTTACCAAAATACATATGTGTACCAAGTTTCAACTTAATCGGTTCATTAAATTCGGAGCAAATTGGCTGTGACAGACGGACAGACGGACAGACAGACAGACAGACAGACACACGAGTGATCCTATAAGGGTTCCGTTTTTTCCTTTTGAGGTACGGAACCCTAAAAACCGGTCAAGTGCGAGTCGGACTCGCGCGCGAAGGGTTCCGTACCATATTATATGTTTAACAATCGCAAAGATAACTTTTTACTTATTGTATAATGATACTGTGAATTACAAGGTTATTTTTTGCAGTTGCAGAAAATCACCCATGTTTAAACAAAGTACCTTATGAATCGCCGTTTTCAGTATTGTTGATTAAATACAGTATTCATGGTACCTACATGGTCTAAAGAAGTTTCAAATTCCTAATTTGTTGACTTGTTGCACTAGTGCTCGTACAAAAATGGTCTAAAATTTACAACTTTTGCGGTCCCCTATTTCTTAATTTTAAAAGATAAAAAAAATATGTTTGTACTCTACTCAATGAGTTCCAGACGATGACACCCCACATGCTAGATTAAAATTTTTATTTTTTTTTCAAAATGAAAAGTTTATTGTATGGGGACCGACCCCTTATATTTTGCTTTATTTTTATTATTTGTTGTTATAGCCGTAATAGACAGCGGAGGCTTAGTAAGTTTGTACTGGACTGTACGTGGTTGTCTGATTTCATGGATTTTAATTTTCTTGCGCGGAACTCTAATTTTTCTAAAATAAAAATAGCCTAAGTTACTCCTTAAAACATCAGCTATATGCCGTCAAAATCGGTGAAAATTCGTTTGGCAAGTTTCCTAACTTGACTCAAAGTACCATTTTTTAATCGGACTGCGCTTTAAAATTCTTCTATACAAACTTTAACATCCCTAAACCTCATTTGAGGCGTAGTTTTGAAAAACTAATAATGACAAACATTATTACTTACTTATGCAAGTATTTGTGCTAAGTTTCAAGTTCATTAACCAAATTCATAAGATTTTTCATATAAACTGTATCTCTGTTTTCACGAACACAGATAAAGAATTTCAAAAATCGTCTAGTATGTTTCCATAACTTGACTCAAACATTATTTACACCAATTTCAGAGTTAATCAAGCCCCCAATAAAATCCTCCGCTATAAAATTAACTTTTCACCCCTCAGGGGTAGATTTTTGGAAAACCCTGATACACGTTAGTCTTAATTTTTGGTCTCAAGTATAAAAACTGAGTTTTGAGTTAATCGGACCGCGTGTTAAAGTTCCTCCATACAAACTTTGACACCGCCAATCCCTCCTTAGGGGGTAGTTTAGGAAAACTAAAAATGATAAACTTTATAATTTACTTAGATGAATATTCATGCTAAGTTTTAAGTTTATTGAATCAAGGGATAGGATTTTTCATACAAACTTTCATCCCCTATTTTACCTCCTTAGGGATGGAATTTCCTTAGTGAATGTTTACACTATATAAGGTATCTATGTGCAAAATTTCAAGTCTCTAGGTCCATTGGTTTGGGCTGTGCGTTGATATATGTATTAGTCAGTGACTCAGTCAGGACTTTGATTTTTTTATATATATAGATTTACCATGTTATTTTAAGACCACAGACTTCTTATAGGTTTTTTCTGTAATCTACAGGTCTAGAACTATTTTCTATATTTTTTTCAAAATTTTAGGCACAGTAGTTTTGGAGATAAGGGGGGGGGGGAATGGTAAATTTTCGTCAATTTTCTTAAATAACTTTAAAACAATATATTTTAAAATTATAAAAAAATATATATTTCAGACCCTCATAGTAAGCCCTTTCATTTGATATGTCACACGGTACAGTTTACAAAACTTTTTTTTTTAATTTTCTTACTTTCCCCCTAAAAGTGACTCCATATTCAAAATTCATATATTTACTTTAGCTGTACGTGTTTGGGTCACAGAAATCCATATGTGTACCAAATTTGAACTTAATCGGTCCATAAGATTCGGAGCAAATTGGCTGTGACAGACGGACAGACGGACAGACAGACAGACAGACACACGAGTGATCCTATAAGGTTTCCGTTTTTTCCTTTTGAGGTGCGGAACCCTAAAAATAAATAAATATGTGTAGCAATCTATATAAATAAAAGTCCTGACTGACTAACTGATTGACTGACTCATCAACGCCCAGCCCAAACCCTTGGACCTAGAAAGCTGAAATTTTGCACAGAGGTTCCCTTTAAAATGTGTACAAGGAATAAGGAAGGAGTTCCCGGTAGTATGTTCCCGGGGGATATTTTCCAACATCCACGAAGACGCTGGCAAAAGCTATAGTTATTAATAAAATCGGTTAGATATTTCCTTAAAAATAATTAAAACATTGAACTTACATATTTCCTTATTATTGACTTCTAATAATAGTAGAAAATTATTATCTCATTATAAAAATTTAATAACGAGACAATTCGTTAGGCACAGCTTACGAATTAAATCAGCTATCAGTTGCTAATTGACCATAGTAATTCCGCACTACTAATTCCTCCATTTGTGTTGGTCTACAGATTAATTTGTAATCAGAATTAATGCACCCAGTTGATAATATGTCATATTAAATATTTAAGTTCGAGTAATCTGCTATCGGTATTTAAAATGATCTAGGCAATGTGAAATTGTTTAAATAGAATTGGTCCTTATATGCTAAACACTAATAATTAATTTACTGTAATTTTGTGTTCTATTAAATGTATCGATATAAATTGGAAACATTATAGTTAGGATATAAAATTAATGGTCGCCTTTTTGCCATTAGTAGGTAAGCATTTTACACTCCAATTCTTTTCCACAACTCACAACACTGTCCTCAACAAATTCAAAAGTCTCTCACAAACTTCCCAAATCCAAAATTCTAAGCACTTTAACTTGAAATTCTTAGCCAAAAACAAAAGAAAATTTCACCCACTTTAATCTCACCCAAAGATATACTATGGTAGACTCCTTTAAGTCAGCCGACTTATTTACGTCTCCTACTTTAATAACAGTACTTTAAATGACCGAAATTCCGTTTTAACGATTAAAACGGGAAAGTTTTCAGACTGAAATTTATCGTAAGGACGCTCAGTTATTTTTCAATTTGGTAGATCGCGGGTAGGAGTAACGCAAGGGGCGATTACGTTGAGAGAAGTTTCAGGAAATATTGTCCGGGATGCGAATTGTGTTCTGAGTTGGGCCTAGCTGATTCGTTTTTGTTTTTGTTGAATTGAGGATTTTGGAGTAACTTAACCTATTTATTCTAATAATTTATCCCCAATAGCTAAGGCATTAGACTAGGCTGTGAGTTGGAAATACTTTCGTTGCTCAAACGTGAACCATTACGAGTTACTGTAATTGCTTCAATTTTCTTGATCCTAAATAATAATTAGAGAGTTGAGTTGGTAGCTTGTGCCACGTTTTACTTACAGAAAAATTTAATGATTATGTTGCTCATAAACTATATTCATGATTATATTTCATACTAATTAATATAATAGATATTATAAATATTATCATATCATTTTATTATTTCAATATATTTTTTTTAATTGTGTTTTTTTTATGGATCATATCGTTTGCAATAAAGATTTTTATTTTTTTATTAATAATTAAGTACCGGTACCTAAGTAAAATTTAAGAAAGTAAAATTAATAGGTTAAATAAACCAATATAGGTTAGTTTGTTTCTTGTGTAATCCGGTTACAAAAGAAATAAACTAACTTTTAGTAAAATAGGTAATAAAAGAAATGGATATAATGAAATGGTTTTGAAATTAAATTTGGCAAAGTATTATTGCTAAAGCTTGAATGTAATGTTTATTAAAATTGATTGCTCGTTATAACTCTAATTAGAATCCATTTACCTATAATAATTCCCGTGTTTCAGCGTGATAGCATGTTTAAGGGTCTAACTACACTTATTCAGCTTAATTCAGCTCAATTCAGTTTTTGTCCATAGAAAAAAAAACAGTTTTGTATGGACATGCCTTGCTGAACCAATGCGTTCTGTTTTCTGCGTCGTTCCCTATAAAACAGTTTTTATTGTACGGAAAAAAACTGAACTGAGCTGAATATGTGTAGTTAGTACCTCACAGAGTGACATTTTAAAGGCATATGTTTTCTTTGTTGAAAATCATCTACTAAAAGGACACTAAGGAAAACTTTCAATAGGAAAAATACAGCTTGAATCACTTTGTTACTTTTGCGTATTTTAAAAGCTGTTTCGATTCGTTCCAAGTGTTTTGCAACTAGCTGTTTTATTCATACCATTTTATAGTTCGGAAACTGCAGTTAATTTTTATTACGAGCCTGAATTGTAACATTTAAAAATGGTAATTCTTATTTCTATGCAATCGCGGAATCGGTTCGCTTTTGTTTGTCTTTATTCGTCTTTATCATTTTTCCGCGCTATTATAATAGGCATGATTGCCTGGGTAAATAAAAGGAAATTCTATTTAGTCCGTCATAGTCAGATAATAAACAAAAAAATATTAGACACGTATTTTTTGCTTTAACATATTTATAAAAGTTACTTAGACAAAACGCATTAAAGTTGGGGAGTGGGGACTCGCTGCGTCACAGCTATAACAAACTACGCATAAAATGTAGCAAGGAGTGACGTCATGCCACAATTTAACTTAATGTATCGCCGTAATTTATTGATTACGTAAAAAAAGAAATAATAGCTGTCCAACATTTTTTAATGAACCACATGACGGACAAAAAAAAATTTTTAGACATCATTCCAATTGGATTACACTTTATTATGATTATTATCAGTCAGTCCACAGTAAATAGATCCGCTGTTATCGACTCATTGCATTGTTCGTATACGTGTTTCCCAGAAAAATAATGTGGAATAACCAGAAAAAGAAAAAATGTTTATTCTGCAGAAAAGACGCACATTAAACTGTGACATTTTTTAAAGTAAATAGAGGTCTCTAAGGACTTATGGCTAAGTAATAACCACCACACGGGTCGTTCGATCAGGTTAAGCTACGCTTGCCGCGGTTGATCCGTGGATGGGTGACCATCTTTACGAAACTAGACCCTTCCATGCCTCGGAAAGCACGCTAAGCCGTTGGTTCCGGCTGTCGTGGATCTTTGATCTTTATGAGTCGTCAAAAGCCCGAAAGTCTGACAACAGCCTTACCAAGATCGTATTACCTAGTAACTAGGTTGTAGAGGTCAGATAGGCAATCTCTCCATGTTAAATAGTGGTATTCAGCTGCATCTGGTTTGACTGAAAGCCAACCCAAACATAGTTGGGAAAAAGCTAGGCAGATGTTGATGAAATAGAAGTCAATGAGGTCATAATTCTGATATGCAGGCTAAACCACATATCAATAAATAACTCATTTGAAAACGAATAACCCCACCCGTAATTTAAACTGTTTGCAACCAATAAGACGATTTCAACAACAAAAAAGATTGCTCCACATAAATCTCAATACAAATGACAAAACCAAACAAATAAGAGTACAAGTCTAGAACATTCCACGAATACATTCGTGTATTTCACAATTTATCTGTGATATTTTATTTTCTGCATAAACCTGGGAATTTTCCCATAATATTTCACTCGAACAACTGCACCTGCGTTTTACATCTTGTTGGGGAGAATTTTAGAACAATGCTAACTGAATGGGCTGTACATCATTTGTACTCTTTTAGTGTGGTTTTTAGGGTTCCGTACCTCAAAAGAAAATAACGGAACCCATAAAGGATCACTCGTGTCTGTCTGTCCGTCTGCCACAGCCAATTTGCTCCGGATATAGTGGACTGATTAAGTTGAAATTTGGTAGGTTCACCTATGAATTTCTGTGACCCAAACACGGATGGGTAAAGTAAATAAATAAGTTTTGACTAAGGGGGTCACTTTTAGAGGGCAAATAAGAAAATTAAAACACATTCACAAATATTTGAATCGACACGAATGTTTTCATGCACATCATGCCAAAGTAGGTAAATACAATTTTCTGGAAAATCAGAATGTTATTGGAAAAATACATATTATTTTGACGTGGAACTCTGTTATTTGAATTCGTACGCGCATCTGTCGCGGGCTAAACTTTATTACATGTTTGTCGGTGAAGCATTGCCCAATCGTATTCTGATAGTATTTCTGACGTATTTTTGTCTAGAAATGCGTAATTTTCGGTTGTTTTTAGGGTTCCGTACCTCTAGAAGGTAAAAAAGAACCTTTATAGGATCACTTCTTTGTCCGTCTGTCTGTCTGTCATTCTGTCAAGATCCTTTTTCTCAGAAATGCGTGTAGGTATCAAGTTCAAATTAATACTAAATACGTAGGTTTAGAATCCCTTGGAGCTCTGAAAAAATCAAGCTTCTAAGTCAACGCAATAAAAGAATACGGCCATTTATGATACTCGCAAGTAAATCGAAACCTACAGGGTACTTACAGTTGACCTAGAATCATGAAATTTGTCATGAAGCAAGGTCTCAGAGCACAAATAAAGGAACAAGTCCGAAAGTTACTAGTATAAATTATTTTATCACGATTTTTTTTTTGTACACGAAAACATGTTTTCGACTACAATGATAAGTTTGGAATAAATTGTTTTCAACTACGGAACTCTTCTATGTGCGTGGTTCGACAGGCACTTGGCCGGTTTTTGATTGAAAACCGTGTTTTATTCAAGAAAGCGGAATAAAAACAATGGTTAGCTTGACTCTGTCAGATTATTTGATTAAGTCTGGATCTGATTTGGACTAGTAAATATAGTCATGTTATTAGGTAGGTATCAAATTAAATTGATTTATCAACAGGATTTTTTTTCTGCAGTGAACTGCCTTAAAAAAGTGGTAACTTTTATTTGTCCTGACCTTTAGCAAATGTGTCAAATCTATTCTATGATAGGCCTAATATTGATATAATTTTGACAGAAGTGATAGATAAACTTTTTTAGTACCTACGAACCTCAGACCAAAAAAAAACCAAGACATAGCACTGCGAACAATACAGTGAATCATGCTCAAAACTACTACGCTTTGTACATAAACACTGACACGCACACATTTACACCAAATAACAACTAAACTACACCTCTCACTAAGTGCACACATGTTTAAGAAACCGGCCTCACGTCACTGTTGACAGCGCCGTCCTTGATTTTCATTTGATCTGAGGTACAAACCTGGTATTTGTCAGAATCTATTTCCATACCACACATATATTTAGCTCAGAACGATTAGGTATAAAGCTGTTGATCGTACAGATGCTAAACAGCATAACACGCATTTGAACATTAAATTCCAAACATTCAAATCATACAACATTCCACAAATATAATTTCCTTTAACTGTGGTGAAAGTTCACGCTAAACGGTAGACGTTTACGAGGTAATATATTTCTGTTTTAAACATGCAAGTAATAATGACACAAAACCGGTTTCCGTTTTTGCTGTCATCGCGAGCAGCTCAAAGTTTTCGCGGCAATTAGTAATTCCAGTTAGATTAGCATAATGCAGACAAAGTGTAGACAAAAACACAAATATATGAGGAAACTCTTGGAGTTGGTTACTGAGGAAACCGTTTAGTTGGCAAACTGAACTAAATGTAGGAAAAACGGGATGATTTAGTTGGTTTTTAGTGTTTTGGGAAGTTTAACGGTGTTGATTTTATTAGTAATAAATTAACTGTCACATTTGAAGTCTTCAAAATTATTTGATCAGAATCTGAGAAATAAATAAGGAATACGTTGTTTTCCTCTGACACAAGAACTAACTAAATAACTTATTGGCACTGCCTAATTTTATGCACAACACAATGTTTAGTTGAAATAAATGTTTTTGTTTCTTTTTTTTTCTTTTTTTTAGGGTTCCGTACCTCAAAAGGAAAAACGGAACCCTTATAGGATCACTTGTTTGTCCGTCTGTCTGTCTGTGTGTCTATCAGTCTGTCAAGACCGTTTTTCTCAGGAACGGGTGGAGGTATCAAGTTGAAATTAATATCAAATACGTAGGCCTGTGCTCCCTTGAAGTCCTAAAAAACTCAAGCTTCTAAGTCAATGCAATAAAAACATACGGCCATTTATGCGTCATATTTTATTACTCGCAAGTAAATCAAAACATATAGGGTACTTGCCGTTGTTCTAGAATCATGAAATTTGGTAAGAAGCAAGGTCAACACAAATAAAGGTAAAAGTCCGAAAATTGTTAATTTGTAATTCTATCACATAAAAAAAATGTTCAAGTCTGTCAGTCCTTCAAGACACTTTTTCTCAAGGACGCGGGGAGATATCAAGTTTGAATTAATATTACATACGTAAGTCTATTGTTCCTTAGAGTTCTAAAAAAAAATCAAGCGTCTAAGTCAACGCAATAAAAAATACGGCCATTTTGCGACACATTTTGATACTCGCAACTGTCGCAAGTAAATCAAAACCTATAGGGTACTTCCCGTTGACCTAGAATAATGCAATTTGGCAAGAAGCAAGGTCTCCCAGCACAAGTAAAGGAAAAAGTCCGAAAATTGTGAATTTCTAATTTTTTGAAACAAAAGAATTTTTTTGGGATCCAATGTTACCTAAGTTTGTTTTTGGGATAAATTCTTTTCAACTACGGAACCCTTCATTGTGTGTGGTCCGACACGCACTTGGCCGGTTTTTTTTCCTGATTCTCACTAAACAGCTCCTTTAATTTGACCAATTAGTTTGTTACATTACTGAAGTGTAAAAAAAACAGTTATTAGGTAAGAATTTTCTTTGATTGTGAAAGTATTATAATGGATTTGATCTCTCAATGAAACTCAATTAAAAGCCAAACAAGGAGCTCAACACTAACTCTCTGTTATGCACAATAAAATCCCTGAATAAATAACATTTTGAAAAATCACAAAGAACCTAACACGACCAAACAAATTATACGAATCCAAATTCAACAAATTGAAATCTATCCGCGCAATTTACCACGGGCCGGTACTCGTACCAAAAAAAACCTTTACCCTGGAATCTAGGGGAACGAAAAAAAGAAACAAAAGCGAAAGTCACTCATAATAAGGCCCGTTTATTCCCCGTTAAGGGTCAAGCCACACCTGAAGTAAATTGAATTCCATGAATAAATTTTCCCCTGTGCAACATTCAGGTGTAAGTTATGAGCTGAAGACCCGGTTTTGTTTTGGGGCTAACCGAAACTACTTATATTGACTCAAGACTTTGGGGTAGTTGCGTAAACACACTTTTACAATTGAAATGTCTTTCATTTTGACAATTCAACAATACATTGCGTTAGTTACGTTGTCGAGTAAAATAATTTTTCAAACATTATTATGAAGGATTAAGAACAATGGATTAAGAATTTATTTTGAACTGTAATAGATGTGTTACGTAATTAGGGTGCTCGCACAGTTATACTGCCGTCCGATTACTAAAAGGCCGTTAAGTGACATTTTGTCAAATTTGAGTTATATATACTACGTAAAAGAGCAACTTTTTCTCTATCAATCAGTCTGGGTCATATTTTTCTATCTTTATTTACGCTAAAGATATGGAGAGTACTCACACGGCTAACTACATCATTTTTGAGATCGTTCAACACTTAAATGCGGTTATGTCACTTTATAACACTATAACACGGCTAACCGCTCGTAACCGTCTATTGAAAATTGATATTAATCCATTAAACAATCGTAGAAAACGGTTACATGAAACTACAATAGTATTAGACCGTTACATCACTTTAGAAGCATTTTAATGATTTATAGTAATACAAGGCCCATGGGCATTTACGACATCTAAAAGACAGTTTTCTTCAATTACCACTCTACAAAACCGTTACTCACACTTAGCTGGCTAGTCGTTGGTAAGCCAATGTGACTTTGGAGCATATACAATTCTAAAAGACAGTGACCGTTATTTAGTTGTGATTTTTTCAAATAATATGTAAACGAATACAATATAAAAAACGGTTAAGTGACATTCCAACGCTAAAAGACGTCTATGTACATTCTCGGTGTACCCGCCCCGCACCTCGCACTCTCCAGGTTATCCGTAACTCCGCAGAGGAGTGACGTGTCTGTGAGCGATTGTGTGAAATCCCGCCAAAAATGGACACGACCGGGAGGATTGTGTTGATTTGATTATGATTTGCGGCCGTAACAAATCTGTATTTTTTAATTATAATCATTAAAATCATCAATACAATTTTCTAAGTTCATAGAATCCTAATGAATCATGAAATCTTGATATTTAGTATTATATTAAACTTACTTTTTGATTTTAATGATTATAATTTTGTAAATACATAATTATATTTTATGGTCGAAAACATACTTTAATAAACATACTTGCAAACTGCAAAAAACGTTCTACCTGGAGTTTCCCCTTAGCAATCTGCATTGCTGTCTGTAAAGCCCCATTTACACGACGCAAGTTTCTTGCCAGTGGCATACAATAACATTGAAGTAACTATGGCTTGCTTCGTATAAACACCGTTGCAGTAGTGCAACTTTTATGTTTCATCAAGTTACGCAGGCTCCGTGACAGACCGGGCACAGGAAGACGACAGGTAGCGGCACAGCCGTCAGGCTACGGCAGCAGATGGCAGTGGCCATGTGGCACAGGGCCACAGAGTAGACGCTGCGTCCTGTGCACCGCAACGCTTGGCCGGGCTCCGTCAAATCAAGCAGTGCGGCGCGCCAGGTAGCTAAGCGGCCGGTAGAGTATAGGTAGCGGCCACGTGGCTCAGGGCTGTAGTTCGGGGTCAGGAACGCCGTTGTTCCCGCGATTCCAGCTCAGGCTCCGTCAAAGCGGCGGCGCGAGTGTTTAGGCAGTCATGCCCAAGGTTCGGGGTCAGGACGACGTGTCGTAGAACCCCTAAACAGAGAGGTTCAACATTCTTAGGTGGGCGCTGCCGAGAAAAGTGCAGGCCATGATTCAACCGTGGCTTATATAGCCATTTGGGACGCCGTAGTGACAGATTACATGTCATAGATAATTTGATACAGACGGGCACACAAGAACTTGCACATGGTGTTCATTGATAAGGAGAAAGCTTATGATAGGGTACTTCGGGATGTGTTGTGGTGGGCCTTGAAAGAGAAAGGTTTGCCCGGGAAGTATGTAGAGTTATTTCGTGCTATGTACAGTCAATCTCGTACCTACGTCCGGTCGGCTGTTGGCAATATCGACAAGTTTAATGTGGCTGTTGGCTTGCACCAAGGGTCGGCTTTAAGTCCTTACCTCTTCCTGTTGATTATGGATGCTCTGACGTCGAATCTACAGGAATTTACAGCATGCACCAGGCGGCCTCACCCTGGTGCATGCTGTTTGCCGATAACATTGTTATTGTCAGTGAAGATGTACCTGAGATTCGAAGCAGATTGGAGAAATGGCAACAGAAGCTGGAGAATGTTGGCTTGAAAATCAGCAGAACCAAAACCGAATATATGTTCTACGATTTCAGCGGCATCTCCAGTGCTGGAGCCATAGCGCTTGATGGCGCGCTTCTCCCAGTCTGCTTCAACTTTCGGTATCTCGGTTCACTCGTGCAAAGCGATGGCGAAAAAGATCGGACGGTTAAGTACAGGATTAACACTGGATGGATGAAATGGCGGCAGGTCACGGGAGCAATCTGCGACTCCCGCATTCCCCTTAAACTTAAAGGGAAGATATATAAAACAATGGTTAGACCTGCTGTCTTGTATGGATCAGAATGCTGGGCCACAAAGGGGATGAATGAAAAGCAATTGCATACAGCTGAGATGAGAATTCTAAGAGGGATGTGTGATGTTACACGAATGGTTAGAATAAGAAATGAGTAAGTACATTCGAGTATGAGGAAGTTTGAAAGTGGCAGCAGTAACTGAAAAGTTGTGCGGAAATTGGTTGTCATGGTATGGGCATGTGATGCGGAAGAAAGTTTTGAGTATGAATGTCGATGGCTATAAGAGTAGGGGAAGACTAAATAAACGATGGATGGACTGTTGTGTGAAAAAAGATGACATGCCTAAAAGGGGGTGAACACCGAGATGACGACTAATAGAGAAGTATGGAAAAAAAAAGACATGTTGCGGCAACCCCAAATAGATTGGGATAAGGGCAGGAGAATTATGATGAATGAGATAATTTGATACAGGTACCATAGATAATAGTCGCCTTTAGTAATCGACTAATTATGCTACAGTACCCCCCCCCCCCCAAAGAAAGAATTTTCCCTTGGCGAAATCCGCTAGAAGTTTGTTTATATTTTATTTTAATTACCTACCTTATCAGTCACACTTTACATGCACACAAATTCAAAAACACAAATTTAAAAGCACTAATCTAGGCCAAAATCTTACACATAGTTGTCCATTTGACTTTAGAGCATTATGTTTTAGCCAGTAATTCCAACACTAAAAGACAGTTTTTGTGCACATATTATTCAGAAACTGTATTTTAGATCATATATCTGGATATTATCAGTATATTTAAACAATAAAATAGACAGTTAAAGTCTAATAACGTTTTTTCACTAGTGCAGTTCATTGAGTTTCAATTGAATTACAATTTAAAAAGAAGGTTAAGTGATTTAACTGTTATTTAGCTTTGTACAAAGTAAATGTATGGCGGTTACAATTCCATTACAACTCTATAAGACGGCTGTATAACAGCCAGCCGTTTTTTAGTATTGTAAGAGGTCCCATCATGGAATAGATAAACATGACAAAAACACAAAACCTTAATTTATAACAATATTATGTCACTTAGCACGCATTAAAACCCATACAATGAAAGCTTAACAGCTATCAAGTATTTTGGTCTATTAAACATAGCTGTATGTCTAATCAAATTCAAGAGACAGTATTTCCCACCTTTTGGGCTGTAACTCAAAATCAGGTTTAATCACTTAACGGCCTTTTAGTAAGCGGACGGCAGTATAATATGACAGTAGTTTATCTTCACAGAAAATGGCTAAAATGACTCGCTTCGAAATTTCAGTACGGAACAGAGGGCTTAGTGCGAGTTTTTATACTTACTCGATCACGTTAACGAAAATTGGAACTTGACCTGTTTTAAATACAAGAAAGTATATGGTGATGTAATCTTAGAACTATTGATTTAGCCAGTAAAAATATTTATCCAACCAACATATCGGTACAATTGTATGTAATAAAAAAGGCTTCTTGAAAAAAATAACTACAATTCCGAGATACTTAGTCAAATTCCCGCTAGATCATCATCATAATCTACCTAACCTTTTCCCAACTATGTTGGGGTCGGCTTCTGGTCTAACCCGATGCAGCTGAATACCAGTATTATACATGGAGCCACTGCTTATCTGACCTCCACAACCCAGTTATTGGGTAATACAATACCCCTTGGTAAGACTGGTAGTCAGACTTTCGAGCTTCTAACGACCCGTAACGACTGTCAAAAATCCACGAATGGCATCCGGGACCAACGGTTTAACGTGCTTTCCGAGGCACGGAGGGATTTTGGTAACACATGCATTAGGTTGCTTAGCTTGGGACTAGATGGCGTTGTGTGAAATGTCCAAGGATATTATTATTAGACGCACCTTCCTGATATCGTGTATGGGGCAGTGGAAGACGGTCCTTCTCTATCCAGGATGTCGGCGGATCCCAGGGATCGATGAACCAATCAGTATTGAGCGGGGAATATTTCAGGGCGATAGTTTGAGTCCGCTTTGGTTTTGCTTAGCCTTGAATCCTCTAAGTAGAGAAGGACCGTCTTGCACTGCCCCATACACGACATCAGGAAGGTGCGTAGAGTTGCGTCTATTTTGTACAACTCCAGCACCCTAATGAGCCATGTATGTGGCACCGAGTCATAGGCCTTCTTGTAATCTATCCAACATGTCGACAGATCCTTCCGGGATCTACGAACCTGTTGGCTTATGGTCATATCTATAAGGAGCAGCTCCTTAGTACCGCGGGACCCATTCTTACATCCATTCTGAGAATGCATTCTGAGACACAGACATAATCGAGTCATTATAAATATGGTGTGCAATTTTTGCTCTAAGAATGGATGTAAGGACTTTATAGACCGTCGGTAAACAAGTTATTGGTCTATAGTTTTTAGGTTCCGCTGCACTACCTGATTTATGGAGCAGGTGGGTAACTCCTGTCGTAAAGAGCAGTGGTAGCGACCCAGTCTCTAAAGATGACTGGAATTGCGAGGCTAAGCAGGCGTGTGACCTTTGTAGCCATTTAATCCAGAAATTGTGTAGTCCGTCCGGTCCTGGAGATTTCCAGTTAGGCAACGGACGAACTGCACAGGCCACATCCAGAGGACTAATGGTACCAGCCTCCATGTTTGGTATTGAATCACACGCCTGCTCAACAACACGCATCCAATCACCTTCAGTGTGACTGACGGGCACCGACCAAATGCTTCGCCAAAAAGCACTCATGTTCTCATTATCCGGTGGACGCACGTCAGTCACACCTTGAGTGGGAATGGGTCGCTCCCATGCTCTGTATACCCACCTTTCATCACTCTGGAACATGCGGTTCTGAGAATACCGATCCACTCTTCGCCTATACCGACGAATACGGTTTGCCCATGCATAAACTTTCTGCTTCAGAAAGTCGATGCGCTCTGTGATACGGGATACATATTCTTGAGGACTAATATTAGTTCCCGAAAACGCCCGTCTCACAAAGCGCATCACCCTTGGGCGTGTATTGCCTTCCCTGAAGCAGATGGGCTTCCCGATGAGTACCCTGGCCTCATTAATACGACGCTCAATCCTGCACTGCCAGGCTGGTGCAGCGGGTTTTGGCCGTGTAGCTCGGTCAGTGTTTGGAAATTTGACACAAGCTACACGACATGCCGCAACAGCCGTGCAATACAAGATTGAGTGTGTATCGCAAAGATCTGCGCTGCTTTCAATAAAATTTGGTAACAGCGCATCCAGAGCACACACCAGTGCTCTGTATTTTTTATTCATGGGCAAACGTGGTAGTCGTGGTCTAAGGTCAGGTGATGTGAACCGGTACTCACGGATCGCATCCTCCAGAGCGCTCCTTATTTCCACATTGCATAGGTTGTCTGCAGATATAGCTCTGGCATTCTCCTCCTCATCACGCTGGTTTGCTCGCAGTGGAATCTCGCACACATCGAGGACATTCTGGGATGGGGGAGGGTTACTAGCAGAGCTACTCTGCATTTCCGAGCGCAGCCGATCAAGTGTAGCGTTATCCAACCTATGATTGTGTTGGATGACGCGCATAATAATAATAATTATTATTTATTTCCATATGTTTACATATCTCGGGACTCTGGGGTCCCGGACCTTTGGAAGGCTTACGAGGGGCCGAAGCCAACTCGCAGAGGCCCCTTAGACAATTTTAAATGACGAGGCGGCACCAGCCGACGATTATCCCTGTATGCACTATGCAAGTGCACCCAAGGACAACCCCCGGTTGGTGCAGGACTATTGCAGAACATGGAAACAAAACGTATTGGGCTATGGGTTTGGGTGGCTATAGTGGATCGGGAACCTTAAACTATGGAAGAACTATGTCCCCTTATATATATATGATGATATATGGTGGCGTGTGTGTTGGATCATTAAGTTCCCTTCAAAATGGTTGAGCTAATTGGTGCTGATCTATGCGTCATGTTCGTGAATGGGCGCCGTCAGTTGGGACTGGTCGTCTCTTAGCTGCCACGGCTTATTTTTAATTTAGTTGTTTTTAGTTTTTATCTTTTTCATTAAGGACGCTTTTAACGTGCACGTCTTTCTACATTGTTCTCACATCTATATTTTCAATATGAACGATGTAACCAATATTATGTAAAATATTTGATTTAAAAGAGTGTCCGTGGAGTTTCTTTCCCGTTCTTCTCCAGGATCTACGCTTTGGAATGGGCAACTAGCTTCATTTTTCTGACTGACCGACCCAAGACCGACCCCTTGACAATTCAAAAGTGCCTGTAATTGGTTTATTTGAAATAAATGCTTTGAGTTTGAGTTTGATTACATAGCTACGAGCCCCTCTTTTATTTTTTTATTTATTTTTAAGTCAAACTAGTGCAAAGTGAAGTGCTACTAACGTTGTCAGCCAACACAAGTTTTGTTTATATTCAAAAATGTTTAAAACTTAACCTAATTGAGGTATATATCTATGGGTAGCATAAATGGTTTATTTATTTTTATTTATTTATTAAACTTCGAACTTTTTCCAGGTAGAAAAATAAATCCCGAAAATATAGCCACAACAAAGTCATTCAAACCTTGCACCACACACAATCTCGGTCCTCGGGCAACATTTCATCGGAAACAAGAACTTATTGCCCTGCGGCCCGTAAATAACTTAATATTATTAGATTACAAATCAAATGTGAATCCTGTTTCTGCTACTTTTTATGTTATTTCAACAGGATATCGGATTTTTGTTTTGTTATTGGCATAATTAATGTAACTTAATATTGTAAATTGTGGGTAGTTTGAAACTAAAATACGTTTTGCGGTGGATGTGATTTAACACAGAATAACAAAACTACAGTAGTTCATCTGAGCAGTGACATTGAATTTATTTCCTATAGCCGCTCGGAAGATAAATACGTGTCCGTCCGTGCGTAACTGCCGCGCGCTAGAACTGTTGCGTACTAGGGGCCTACTCCCTATGCCCGTCCGTCCGTCCGTTCATCCATCCGTCTGACATAACGATCCATTAAAACAAGTGTAAAAGTTGCATACTTCGTTCGGGCACCGAATAATTTCCGTCGGAAACGCCGTAACGAAAGCCGAAACTACGGACTTCATGCTTAGGGAGTAGACCTCCTGGTACTGACTGAGATTTTGAAGCGAGTCGTCCTACTGTATCATTATTATACTGTGCTATTGTTGTATTTAGTTATCATTTCCTGTGGTTTTCAGTTTATTTTCGTTGTCCTGTCAAAATGTAATGAGTTATCAGCATTCGGTTAGCAAAATGGTAATGACAGTGGAATTACAAACTCCATACACATATAATACAATGCATTCACTGTAGAACTCCTTGTGAAAGTGTGGGTCGGGGGAATACACTACCAGTGCCTATAAAGTACCTACGATAACGTTCAAAGGTTCCATTATTTATTTTCGGAAAAACCGAACTTTGCAGATTTAAATGTGACTGGTCTATTAAGGGAGTGACGGATTTAGTACGTCAATCTATGTCACATTTTATTCGCTACTAGCTGACCCGTCAGATGTTGTCCTGTCAAAATTTCACTTTCCATTTTTCGGCTGTTCCTTTGGGTTTTATATTTTCTTTTTTCTAAACTGTCTACCAGTCCTGTCAAAAATATTTGAAAAGATCATAAAAAATCGACTTTTAGCTCACTTGCGTGTAAATAGAGTGTTAACCTAAAGACAGTTTGGTTATCAAAAAGGTGTTGGCACATCCGACGCCATATATACTTTACTTGATGACGTAATAGGAAAAATAAATAATAAAATGAGAGTAGCCGGAATTTTTCTTGACTTCTGCGTTTGATACTATAGACCACGACTTACTTCTTACAAAAATGGCGCATTATGGTATAAGAGGTAAGGCCTTGAAATTATTTTCTTCATATCTCAAAAACAGGAAAATGTTCGTTGAAATCGACAAAATACAAGATGGCTCCAAAAAAGTTTACAAATCAGCAACAGTAATGATGACTACGGGCGTCCCGCAAGGATCTATATTGGGACCTGTTTTATTTATCTTATTTATTATGACTTAATTAATTACATGAATACAATTTTACCTGACATTGATATAGTTATTTTTGCTGATGACACAAATGCCATAGTAGCAGCAAATGACATTAATAAATTAACAGAGGCTGTAAATGTAGCATTACAAGCATTTCACGTGTGGTTCACTAGGAACAAATTGTTAATCAACACTGCAAACACCAAAATACTATTATTTAGAACGACAGCCCGTAATAAGAATGATTTAAGGGTAGTTTTGAATGACGACAAAATTGTTCTCGTCAATCGTCAAGGAAGTTACATTCTTAGGTATACATATAGATGAACAGCTAAATTGGAAAACAGAGTAAAATGCTATAAATGCATCAGTATGTTCCGCATGTTATGCTTTAAGAGCACTTAGAACAGAAATAATATTGAGCATTTGAAGATGGTATATTTCGCGTTGGTAGAATCAAAAATTAGATATAGCATAATGTTTTGGGGAAAAAGTTATGACTATAATATCAAAAGAGCTTTTGTGTTACAAAAACGCGCAATGCGCACTTTAATCCGTATCCCGCAAAGAGAGAGTTGCCGTGAACATTTTAAAAATCTGAATATACTTACAGTGCCGAGCATTTATGTATTTGTATTTCTAAGTGTTGGGGATTTCAGTTAAATTCCTCTTGTTTTTCTTATTGTAGATTTATTTCCTATTACTTAGGTTGTACACACACACATATTATATAGGTATCACACATAACACAGGTTATTACATAGGTATCAGAATGTTACATAGGTATACTTACTTCTTCTAGGTACTACTTAGTGCTCTACTAGTGAGCTGTGGACTGAACTGTGTCGTAAATGTATTTTGGTCCTGCTTACATAGTAAATCACCATAGCGCAAGTCGCGGATGGCTCTCGTGAGTCTGAACAATATTTCGACCAATAGTGAAGCTAGAATATGTGGGCGAGTCCATTTGGCTCTCGACATGTAGCGACATGTTCTCGGGCTTTGTTCTGTCTTTCTATTGTTTGTGTTACGAGTTTTCTACATGTTGAGACTTGTCTAATAAAGTGTTTGTTATGATTCATAGGTATATTCTTCAATCAAGTTTACTAAGATATGTAATTGGGTTATGTACTAAGGTATGTAAGGTGTATAGGGTAATTAAACGAATCCTATGCTTCAGTAGGTACAATTTACTTATATCTATGACTACTTTCATTGTTATTTATTTAGGTATTTCAATCAAACTTAATTTACGTTTACAATCAGTTAGTTAGGTAGTTCTTTGTGTTGTCGTCGCCAACACTAAGTAACATGGCCAAATATATACATGAATACGAGACAGCAGATGAACGACAGATTAGAGAAGGCACACGTAGACAAGACATTACACGTTCAAGGTACAGTCTAGTTTGAATATTGTGAGGCACTGTCCCAGATATCAATCGGTTATATTATTTAATAAGTTGCCTCTAGATATAAAAAGCGCTATCTACTCAAGCTCTTTTAAAAGGCAACTTAAAAGTTTCTTATTGAATAATTGTCTTTATGCTGTTGAAGATCTATCGTGAAATTCTTATATTTATGCATTATTGTAATATTTATCGTGTTTATTTTTTTTTATTTTCTCTAATGTAATTTAATTGTCTCTTTTTTATACCATGTAATTTCAGATACAATTTATTGTTCATGAATAAATGACTTATGGCTTATTACTTAACTACCCTAGTATTGACGCAAACACGAACGAAAAACCTTGTAATTCACAGTATCCTTATGAAATACAAAGTTATCTTTGCGATTATCAAACATAATGGTACGGAACCCTTCGTGTGTGAGTCTGACTCGCACTTGGCCGGTTGTTTCAATTATTTCCTGGTTATAAATATTGCAATATCGTCAAAGTTGCAGGTTATACCTGGATGAGGAACGCACGTAACTAGAAAGTATGGCAGAAGAAAGGGGAGGCCCATACCCAGCAATGGCTGATTCTGGACTGAAATGATGATGATGATGATTAAATAAATACAGTACATATTACTTATTATTTAGTGTTACCTTGTATATTGTAATTAATATTTTATAACCAAGTTATTAAAACTACTATAACTATAAAAAAACATTGATTATTATTGCAAATAGCGACCCACTTTTGCTTCGCACGGGTGCAGCGGCGGCATGTCAAAACTTCGAAATTTTTGTGAAAGTCTGTCTAGTATACTTAAGTTAATTATTTTATACATAAACCTTCCGGAACAAATGCTTTAAGTGATGGTGAAACCCGCATCAAAATTCACTTAGTAGTTTAGAAGATCTAAGTGATCACATAGACAGACACGAAAAGCGACTTTGTTTTATACTATGCAGGGATAAATAGTCCACATCTAGAAATATTAATTTCAGTAGGAAATCTCTTCAACTCAAGAAAAAAGAAGTACTCTTAAAGTAAACAATATCACGGCACCCTGTATACGAGGCGATTGTAAATGATCCACGTACTGTATAAACGAATGTCCGCATTATACAAATGTGGAGGAGTAGTTCAGTGCAGACCTCTTAGTGAGGGATATACGGGGGTGGAAGAGGGGCGTGGCGGTTATGTCAATTATAGTCCGGTCAAAATAGACATTTCAATAAACAAAAATTCCGACAGAGCTAAATTTTGGTGGAGACCTTGGGTACACTATTAGAAATAAAGTGTCAAAAGTCCCCATGGATCCCATGTGTGCTAAAAAAGTTATTGGGGGTCAAATGTCAAAATTTGAGGATTTTTGGATTTTTCTCGTAAACGGTAAGTTATATCAAAAAAATATGTGAGACAAAATCGAAGATCATAAAATTGTCTTCAAAAATTGTCTACATATTTACTTTTTTTCTGAGAATCACCGTTTCTGAGATATCGCGATTCTAAAAGTTGAAGGAAACACGTTGTACATAATATGCACACATTTCCACACCACCTGGAGGAAGTGAACTTTGGCGCGTTTTTTTTAAAGTGGTTTCCTCGGTAGGCCTACTCCACGAACTGTTATGACGGAATTTACAGGGACAATAATCTTTTAACTGCATTATGATTATTGATATTGATATTGGTTACTGAATTTAACTGTAGTTCTGATTTCTTTTGATATTTCAATCAGATTCATATTCTTTGAAGTCGGCTTCAATAGTCATGTCTTCTTTGATTTCTTCTTCTTCCTCTTCTTCTTGAATCTTCTTCTTCATCGAAATCACATAAATCTTCGTCTGTTGTATTCAATTAGACATTTGAGCAAGACTGGCCTTGGCAATTAGTAAACGCTGGAGAAAAATGTAACCTATTCTTCTACAGCCACATTTCGCACAACAACCTTTTTTGCAATTGCAAAAAATTGTGTTTAGGAGTTTTTCCGGAGCAGGTGAAAGTAAAGTTTTAATCGGTTCCAAAGTATTATCTGTTAATTCCTAACCCCAGTCTTCTGGGTTGAGTTGATTGCCTAGCCATGATGTCTGAACTTCATAGTATACTCGATACAAGCGTTGATTAGCAGAAGCCGATGTTGGAGGAAGACAAGATAGTTGAACTTGTTTCTTGTTTCGTGTATATCAACTGAACCCAGAAGACTGGGGTTAGAAATTAACAGATAATACTTTGGAACCGATTCAAACTTTACTCCCACCTACTCCGGAAAAACTTCTAAACATTGTTTTTTGCAATTGCAAAAAAGGTTGTAGTGCGAAATGTGGCTGTAGAAGAATAGGGTTACTGTGTTCTCCAGCGTGTACTAATTGCCAAGGCCAGTCTTGCTCAAATGTCCAATTGAATACAACAGACGAAGATTTATGTGATTTCGATGAATAGACAGCTGATTCATCTTCATTTGAACAATTTATGAACATCCAGCAAGAAGAAGAGAAAGAATAAGAAGAAGAAATCGAAGAAGACATGACCGTTGAAGTCGACTTTGAAGAATATGAATCAGATTGAAATAGCAAAAAAAATCAGAACTACAGTTAAAGACAGTAAACAATATCAATATCAATAATCATAATGCAGTTAAAAGATTATTGTCCCTGAAAATTCCGTCATAACAGTTCGTGGAGTAGGTCTACCGAGGAAACCACTTAAAAAAAACACGCCAAAGTATACTACCTCCAGGTGATGTGGAAATGTGTGCATATCATGTACAACGTGACTCCTTCAACTTTTAGAATCGCGATATCTCAGAAATGGTGATTCTTAGAAAAAAAGTATACGGACAATTTTTGAAGACAATTTTATGATCTTCAATTTTGTCTCACCTATTTTTTTGATATACGAGGGGTGTTCAATAAATAGTGAGAATGCGATACATTCTCCTTGGAAAGAAAAAAAATAAGGCAGGCATAGCCCAGACATTAGTTAAGATGATAATAAAAAAAGCAATTAATTCTCTTTTGTTTTTTAAAAGTAGAAGTCTATTGTTTGCGTCGTTTCGGAACGTGTTCATAAAAATGGATAAAATTGAAGTTCGCGTGGTAATAAAATATCTCTGCTTGAAAAATTTTACTACGGAGCAGGTAAATCAAGACTTGAGAGCAACATTAGGGGTTCATGCTCCTCCATATTCTACGGTTGCGCGTTGGTGTGCTGAGTTCAAGCGAGGAAGAACTTCCACTAACGACGACCCACGAACGGGACGCCCCATATCGGCAGTGACTGAACAAATGATTAAAAAAGTTGAAAATATTGTCTTGGCGGATCGTCGTGTTACTGTTCGTTTTATAGCTGAAGAAGTAAAGATTTCGATAGGAAGTGTTCATAATATTATAAACGACTATTTGGGTATGAAAAAAGTATCAGCGCGCTGGGTGCCCAGAATGCTTTCTGACGCGCAGAAACAAACTCGACTGAGAATTTCACAAAGCTGTTTGGATTTGTTACAACAAGATCCTGACCGATTTTTGGCTCGATTCATAACTATGGACGAAACATGGCTTCACCATTATGACCCGGAAACGAAACAACAGTCCATGACTTGGAAGCGACCGTATCTCCAACTCCAAAGAAATTTAAGGCAATTCCATCCGCCGGAAAGATCATGGGCTCTCTTTTCTGGGACAGCCAAGGGGTGGTAATGATCGAATATCTTAATCATGGAGCCACTATTACGGGGACTATTTACGCAGGACAACAAAATTGCGTGAGGAAATACGCAAGAAACGGCGTGGCAAACTCGCTAAAGTTGTTTTGTTTCACCAAGATAACGCCAGAGTTGCGATGGCTGCCATTCAAGAAGCTGGCTTCGAATTGATGGAACATCCTCCATATTCACCGGACCTTGCTCCTAGTGATTTCTACCTATTTCCGCGCTAAAAGGAACATCTCAGGGGCCAGAAATTCGAAGATGATGACGGAGTAGTCGCCGCCGTAAATGATTTTTAAGGGATCAGGAAGAAGATTTTTTTAGAAAGGGAATTGTAGGATTAGAGAAAAGATATACAAAGTGTATAAACCTGAAAGGTGACTACGTCGAAAAATAAAATAACATATAATAAAAGATAATTGCGTCTTACTCATTCTCACTATTTATTGAACACCCCTCGTAACTTACCGTTTACGAGGAAAATTCAAAAAACCTCAAATTTTGACATTTGACCCCCAATAACTTTTTTAGCACACATGGGATCGATGGGGACTTTTGCCAATTTATTTCTAATGGTGTACCCCAGGGCTCCACTAAAATTTAGCTCTGTCGGAATTTGTGTTAATTGACCTTTATGTTTATTTTGACCGGACTGTTATTAGAGGTTTAGCGTAAGCGATCAATATACAAGCCCAAAATATACAGGGTGTAAGTTTAAACAGTGTTATCCTTTTAAGGGGTCATTGTACTTATCATTATGAACAACTTTTACTATGGGGCCAAATCCAAAATCGCGAAAAAAAATCTGCTGTTCCCTACATTTTGACGCGCTATCCGAATTTAAATGTACGGAACAGCTGAATTTTTTTCGCAGATATTCCAAAAGTCAAGACTACTGAATTTAAAATTAGCTTGTTCAATCTCATACAATTTTTATTCCGAGATGAATGAACTTGCTTGCAGCTAACGGCCGGGTAGCCCAGTAGTAGGTAATATCCGCGACTTCTGATGGGCGCTTTACTTTGTGTAAATTATTTAATCACCACTGCTCTCAATACGGTGAAGGTATATTATACCTCGTGAAGAAACCGGCATGTCTATAGAACCAAAAATTCGAAGACGTGATATTTACCAAAATGACTGGGCCCGCGTGGTGGATTACGACCCGCTCCCTCTCACGGAGAGGATACCTGTCATGTTTCCCAGCAGTGGGAATATTATGGGCTGATTATGTCAAGTTAATTTATTAAGGTTCAATTCAATTAAATGTGTTAAAAAAACCCAATTGCTCAGTAAGACACTAGACATTACAATAAATAAATTAACTGCTGGATGATGTTTCGTGCGAGTGCTTTTGATATATACAGGGTGTAAGTGTAAACAGTGGCAATATTTTGAGGGGTCATTGTACTCATCATTATGAACAACTTTTACTATGGGACCAAACCTGAAATCGCGAAAAAAAATCAACTGTTCAGTACATTTATGTTCGTATAATTCGTCAAAATGTAGGGAACAGCTGATTTTTTTTTGTGATTTCAGGTGTGGTCCCATAATAAAAGTTGTTCATAATGATGAGTACAATGACCCCTTAAAATATTGCAACTGTTTACACTCTGTATAAACGCGCCCGTACCAAACATCATCTCCCGTATATTTCCACACTTAAACTTCGTACTGAGCGTTTATATTCGGCAAGTGTGCTTTCAGTTTCTTGCTGAAAACGGCAAAGTGGTTATAACGACCGTCTACAAAGTTATTTAGTTAGTATTTCATTTATAATAAACGAAATAAGTTTCATGTTAATATTGGGCAACTACTGAGCAAAAAATTCTTTTGTTTTTGTTTTGTAACTAGTTCGTTTAAATGTTCACAGTTTAATTAAAGTTTGGTGAGTATAAGTAAATGTTAGAAATGGTCTAATAACAACTTATTTTGCTATATAAAACCTTGTAAGAGAAATGTAATTAATTCAAACCACCTATCTTTTACAATTGCGTTCTTGATCATCAAGACAGTTACTTGTATTATTTGGAACTAGGAATCTACTGAAATGTTTCTTCTATACAAAAAAAAAAAACAATAAGTATAGCCGCCAAACTTTGTTCCAAAAGTAAATTGATAAACTTTAAGTTTTCTAATTACCTATTCTCGGCAAGCCCTTTCATTTGATACCACTATTGCAGAAGTGCATAAAAAATAACTATTCCGCCATCTTGGATGGTCCGCCATATTGCATTTAGAATGACGTCACACAGCTTATCGTGTATTGTCATCCAAACTAAACGTATAGACAAAATTTCAGCTCAATCGGTTGAAGATATCTGCTTCAAAATTGAGTACCTATACAGCGGCCGGTACAAGTAGTGTTGGGAATTGAGGGAACCACGAGAACGACTCGGACGAAACAGTTTGAATTTCGAATAAATGTTTTGTTTTAATTTTTTTGGTGGTTAGAACAAAAGGAGCTCGTGGCTAGGTAATAACAGCCGCACGGGTCGATCCATCAGGTTAAGCTACGCTTGCCGGGGTTGGTCCCTGGATGGATGACCATCTTAACACACTGAGACTCCTCCGTGCCTCGGAAAGCACGTTAAGCCGTTGGTCCTGGCTGTCATTCGTGGATCTTTGACAGTCATTACGGGTCGTCACTGCCCGAAAGTCTGACAACCAGTCTTACCAAGGGGTATCGTATTACCCAGTAACTGGGTTGTGGAGGTCAGATAGGCAGTCTCTCCATGTAAAATACTGGTATTCAGCTGCATCATGGTTAGACTGGAAGCCGCCCTCAACATAGTTGGGAAAAGGCTAAGCAGATTGATTAATTTTGTTTAGAACAACTAAATTACGTTACACGGGTAATATTTTTACTAGACTTGGGTTCTGATCATTTAAAAAACATTTCTCCAATGTGTAATTAACTGTCATTAAAATAACAATAATACTTTTATGGTTAAATCATCATCACATATCCTTTTCCCAACTATGTTGGGGTCGGCCAGTCTAACCGGATGCAGCTGAATACCAGTATTTTACACAGCCTAGTAACTGGCGATAATACGAGATACGCCTTGGTAAGACTGGTTGTCAGACTTCTGACGACCCGTAAAGACTGTCAAAAATCCACGATAGACAGCCGGAACTACGTCTTAACGTGTTTTCCGAAGCACGGAGGGGTCTTGGTATGTAAATATGGTCACCCGTCCACGGCAAGCGCGCTGCCGCTGCACTGCTGCTGTTGTGTGCTGTGCAGCTGATTACTTAGCGACCAGCACTTCTTTTTTATAATATGTTCAATGACAGCGTTGCAAAATACATCAATTAGATTTTTATTAAAGCTCGTTTTTCCTTTGTCAATAACTTTTTTTATAATATGTTCCATGACAGCGTTGCAAAAAACATCAATTAGATTTTTATTAAAGCTCGTTTTTCCTTTGTCAACAACTTGTCTTTACTCTTAGAGGTACCTTCATTAAAACCTTGTACATGAAAAAAAAATCTACAAACCAACACATAAAATAAAAGCAATTTTAAACAGGAGCACAAACTTACAAATCAATCAATCTACCTAGCCTTTTCCCAGCTATGTTGGTTCGGCTTCCAGTCTAACCGGATGCAGCTGAATACCAGTATTTTACATGGAGCGACTGCCTATCTGACCTCCACAACCCAGTTACTGTGGGTAATATGATACCCCTTGGTAAGACTGGTTGTCAGACTTTCGGGCTTCTGATGACCCGTAACGACTGTCAAAGATCCACGAATAACAGCCGGGACCAACGGCTTAACGTGCTTTCCAAGCCACGGAGGAATCTCGGTATGTAAAGATGGTCACCCATCCACTGACCAACCCCGGCAAGCGTAGCTTAACCTGACGGATTGACCCGTGCGCCTTTTATTACTTAGCCACGAGCACTTCTTTACAATTAGGTATATTTAATTATCAAAGGTTTTATAATAATGTTCCATGAAAGCGTTGCAAAAAACATCAATTAGATTTTTATTAAAGCTCATTTTTCCTTTGTCAACAACTCTTCTCTTGTCTTAGAGGTCCATTAAAACCTTTTACATTAAAAACAAATCTACAAACCAACACATAAAATAAATTCAAAATTCAAATTCAACCATATTTCGGAAGATTTCCTTAACATGTTAGTATTAACACTTATAAAAACTATCTTAGTAACTTAGTACTTAGATCTAAAATCCAAAACAAAAATCAAAATTAAAATAATAATCAAAATCAGAATTAAAATCAAAATAATAATCAAAATCAAAATTAAAATCAATCTCAAAATCAAAATTAAAAATTAAATAAAAAACAATAAAAAACAACATGCAATTTTAAACAGGAGCACAAAGTTACAAATATAAGCCTGAATTTAATTGCAATTCAAGTTGTATCAACGGATCGCGTTTATTCAAATGTAAGCGCTTCGTTGCAGAGGCCAGTAACAGTAGATAGCCTAAAAAATATACGTTGCAAAACCAGGAGAGAGTACTTCCACGATAAAATGTTTTGTGAGAAACAAGTCGACGGCCCCCACGTAAAGTATTGAAACTGCAAAACCTCTACTTTACAGGAGAGCGATTTTAAGTTTAGATTTAGATTTTTGTTAAACATAAAATTCCAAAATTTTGTATTACCGATGTATCTTAAGTGGAAAATTTGACTGTTTTATACTGTCTACTATAGTTTTTGATAATTATTATACTTTTTCTAATATTACACATTCGATACTGTACTTGGTTATTGCTGGTTACTTTTTTATCGAATATGCCAATTTCGATAGTTATCTATGACAAAATATTCTAGTCTAATATCGAATGTGCCCGTTTCGATACTTTTCCGCGGCAACAATTTCTAGTAAACTATTGAATGTGGTAGATTCGATTGTTTTCTTTGTCAAATTGCTCAAGCCAAGGTAACATAACACTAGATTCGATTTAAGATACCTTCCTACTACTTATTTATGTCAAGCTTTTTCTGGGAAATGAAGAAAAACAATTTAATCAAACAATTTGTATTAAAAATAAAGAATTAAAAAACACAAATACTTAGTTACAAAGCGGCTTTTACCTGGTAGATGACATTTCAATGTTTTTAATGTTTTATCTATTAGAATTTTTACAAGATAATTCGTTTTCTAAGAGTAAAAAGATAAAATTATGTTTATGGCACAATGCTTTTATAAAGCTATAATAGTACAGAACATAGTACTAACTCTATACTAAGAATAATGAGTCTATGTAAGTCTTATGCTCTTGAAACTACAATCTACATAATCGTTTGTAACAAAAAGGAAAGAAAACTTAACACACTTTATCAATCATTATCACATTAATTACAAAAGAGATCTTCACTAGATGATTATCACATTTTGCTTTATGTACTATTAAACTTTCTTAAGTTAGGTACTCAACATGCTTTAGTATTAATCAACAATCAATGTAAATAGATAATAATTATTATTTAGGTACTGAGCTTTTTTGAGCTTACACTAGAAAGTGAGTATTAAATGAGATCGTCATTTTTTTTTAGTAATTAGATTATTATATAAATAATAGCAAATAAAATCACAATCTGTTTTTCTTAAAACTCTAGGTAATCAAAACATGAAGATAATGATGAGATGAGATGAACATAATAACAAATTAAACATGAAGTTGCTTAACAAGGCTATTAGTTTTTTAACATTCTTCTAAATCTCAGTCACAATCAGTTCCAATGTTCTTAAAATTCTACAAATAATGGTAAAAATAAACTATTCAGTCCTCTTCGTTAAATTCTTCATCATTGCTTTGAGAAATTTGGAGTGTTTTGTAAAAATTATGGTATTGCTTTGGAATGTGTCCGGCATTACAAAGTGACAATAAATCTTTATATTTTGCTTCCGATATCGGCAAGCTGCTAGAATATAATGGCGACAATTCACTTTCTTGATTACTAACCAAGGTTTTTTTATTTCGACGGGTTCGAACTAAAGTATTTAGTGTCATGTAGTCTGAGTCCAGGTCATATTTGTAAAGAATAGTATTAGGGTCAATTTTTTTTACATGAATTTCCTTCATATTATTCCACTTCACATCTTGATTTTCAGTGTTTTTCTTCCAATTTCTGTTGTCTAACAAGGTTTTAAAATCAAATAACATATCTTGAGTCACTTCAGTAACTTTGTAAGGAGAACTGTTTTCGCCCAACGAACTAACGCGTACCATTGGTCAGGGGTATAAATTATTTTGCCTTTGGAAGATCTCTCAACAAGAGCATGCACACTGTCTGCTTCTTGTTGAGTGTGACCAGACTCTAAAAATCGGTGTGTGATGTCGATGTTGAATTTTCTGCTAGCGTACATATAGAGGCTGTAGACAACTCTGTTACGGTTTTGTCCGGCGCAGTTATCTGACCAAAATCTGAAGTCTTGTGCTCCATCTGTTACTTTAAGTTGAATAAAATCTAACAAGCAACTAGCAACCTCGTTAGCCCCACGTTTAGCGATATTTTCAGGCCACATGTAGCATGATGCTTCCTTCTTTCCAGCATCGAATACTGTCAAATGCATAAGTGACAACTTCCTTTTATAATAAAACAAAGAAACCTCTCCACTAGGGCAGTTAAGTACCTTCTGAAAGTCATAAGTTGCACATACTATTTGACTAGGATTTTTAATAGCTAGTTCTTTATCCTCAGCTTTGTATTTTCGTGCAGTTTGCTTGTTAGAAAGATGCTTGGCGTGAGATTCTTTTTCTTCTTCGGTAGGATTTTCTATGTTATCAAACGCATGACACTTGTCACATAAATCTTTTTTCGGCATATAAAATGCAACGTTCATGTTGTCGTTTACAATCGTGCGATATTGCCTTTCCGTTTGTGCTGTATTGTTGTAGTTTTGCAATTGATTCCATTCTTTGTATAACGCAAACATCTTAGCAAAACTTAGATTGTTATCCAAGTACAATTTACTGCTGCTTTTCCTGGTATAATGGGACTCAACAGGCTGAAATGACTTCACGTGATCACAAACACTACGGATCATCTCGGTGTCAATTTTTTTAGGGTGATTAAGATGTTTTCCCCTGTTATCAGTTCCCGTTACACCACTTATGTCTAGCTTTTCTTGCGCTGTACGTATGAATTGGTCTGTAATAGCCAGAGTGGCACAAAACATTTTTAAGCACACTTTCATTGGTTCAAAGATATTGGAATCTGCGTTCGGAACAGGTAAGTAATAATTAGTAGTGAACTTCCTTCTCGATGGTCCTTCCTTAGTTTGCCTCTTTTTTTCAATTTTCTTAGTAAATTTGTTAATATACTCCCATTGCTTAGAGTGGTTTGAAAGTTTCCAAAACTTATCGAAAATAAGTTGTCTTATTTCTTCCCTAATATTAATGGAGCATTTCAGCTTGCAAGTCAAAGGACATGGACTTTTCAGTATTTTGGCTGGCATTTCCTTACCTTTTTTGCTTATGTGTTTTTGTCCGGAATTTTTCAGCAATTTCCTACGAACATCAGTCCATTGGTTTACATGCTTCTTTCTTTTCTTACCCGGATCTTGCTTGAGGGTCCTTTTTCTGCTGACAGTGTAGGTATTGGGTGTTCCTGGTTCAGATGCTGATGCTGATATCAAAGAATTTACACTTGGAATGTCACAAGGTTCTTGAACATCGTTGTTACAAGATTGTTCGGTTTGGTTTATTGGGCAATCAAAATCTTGAATAGGATTTACACTTGGAATGTCACAAGGTTCTTGAACATCGTTGGTACAAGATTGTTCGGTTGGGCTTATTGGGCAATCAAAATCTTGAATAGGATTTACACTTGGAATTTCACAAGGTTCTTGAATATCGTTGGTACAAGATTGTTCGGTTTGGCTTATTGGGCAATCAAAATCTTGAATAGAGTTAGGAGATGGAACCGGAGTACATTCATTGCTATCAAAAATAACGATATCAGAATCATTATGAACAATATTCCCATCATCCGAATCATTTTCATTGTAAATGTCATTTAAATATCTCCACTCCTCGTCGGTGAATTGACACCGCATTGGAGATACTGAAAATACAAAAAAAAAATCAAATTAACACAACATAATATCGAAAATACAGGGCAATCTATTACTTTGTCGTAGTAAAGTATCGAAAGTGGTACATTCGATGTGTTCATAGCAGAAAAAAGTATCGGATGTACCACTTTCGATAAATTTGCTAGTACAAATACCAGGGAAAACTATCGAAAGTGGTACATTCGATAGAACAAATTTACTCTTTTTACCAGTATAGTATCGAATCTACCACTTTCAATAGTTTAAAATCAATTATTCCAAAACAACAAAAAATTGAACAATTTTTGTTATAAATAGACCATCACTACACAGGTTCCAATAACAAATTTATATATTTTTTACATTTTAGATTTTAAACAAACAAAAACGCATAAAAGAATGAAAAACTTTAAAACTTACCGGGTTGATTATCATTTGTTTCGGAAGTAATATTATGTTCTGGTGCACCTTCACTGCGTTGTTTTATCATATTTATCATTTGTAAACCTCTTCTATTCATTTTGAACTAAAACTTATAAAAACTAACCTAAACTTAACCTCGAAATCCACGCGTGCGTTCCACTCACATATTCGGGTAACACTGACGAAACAGGTAGTTTCGTGCTGCGCCCGCGCACAGCTGACCACGTATAATATCGAAAGTGGCAAGTTCGATGTTTTAGTATGTTCATTTTATGTATTTTCGATTTTGTTCGATTGAAAAATAGTTGAGGGTATAAAAATTGGTACATAATTTTTATATAGAATTATACATCTTTATCTCTACTTGCTATTAGTGCAATAAAACGAAAATGGCTTTTTTGCAATTTCGATAGTATACGTGGGGGCCGTCGAAGTAATTGTTAGTTCGTATTTTGTATGAACAATGTAGGTACAGTCAGCAACAAAAGTCGATTAACACTTGTGTTTTCTAAATCTTAACTTACTGACAAAAATACTTAATTAAAATCGGAACAGATGTAAATTTTATAAAAAAATTAACTCTTATCTAATAAATAAAATGCTAAAAAGCAGGTTATCGTATCATTTTCTGTTAATTTAGATTATTTTAGATGATGTCAAAAAGTAGCAGTGTGTTAACACTGCTACTTTTTGACATCATCCAACTTCTTCTTCTATGTGATTTTTGCCAAGAATTGTTGAAGACTTAAGAGCTTATATATACTTACTACCTCAAATGGCCTATCCCCTATCCTTCGTTATGTCGAAAATACTGCAGCATTCATTTTGAAATTAATATATGGTAAAGTTGAGGATTAATTTTAAGTATACTACCTATGTTTGACGAAAACACGCCTTCATAAAATTTTCTCGATAGAAAAAAATCCAAAGTTACCTCCAAACTGAACAAAAAAAAAATTAGATTATGAAACTTTGCATACTAACTGAACCATGTGTGTGTGTCTTTGTATGTTTGTTACTTCTTCACGCTCAAGCGGCTGGACCGATTGGGATTAAATTTTGTATGTAGATAGCTAAATATCCTGGACACTACATAGACTACTTTTTATCCCGGTCTTCACGGGTGAAACCGCAGGGCGCAGCTAGTAAATAAATAAAATTAATTTCTCAAAAACTATCCCAAAAGCTAGAAGTGGTTATTGACAAAATATTCCGACAAAAACTTGTGAAGAACAAAGTCAGTGAGTGCTCTGCCCTGCACCAAAGTGCTCAAATCTGGTTACATTTGAATAATACCGCGCTCAAAGTTATGGGAAGTTTGCCAGAAAATGCTTATTTATGAAAATTGTTTCACGCTTAATGTACGTTTTATTGAATTAAAGTTTGAACTATTGGACCTTAACATAGGTTTTGTTAAAGTTTGGTGGATATTTTCACTCTTTTGGTTTAAGAACTGTAAGAAACTAGAAGAACTAAAGAATTCCTTGAGTTAGAAAGACAGTTTAAAGGGAACCTCTGTGCAAAATTTCAGCTTTCTAGGTTTAAGGATGTGGGCTGGGCGTTGATGAGTCAGTCAATCAGTCAGTCAGGACTTCTCTTTTTAACCGACGAAAAAAAATAAGGAGGTTCTCAAGTCGACACGTACATTTTTTATTTATTTATGTAGATACAAAAATTACTATTAAAAGAAAATGTAAATAATTATGTAGATACAGCAACCGGTTTACACAACTAGACATTTTGTAGGGGTAGCATAGCATAATATCACGCCTGTAATCCCGAAGGGTTGGGCAGAGGTGTATCTATAGTACTCCCACATTTCCCCAGTTATGTTTAAATTCCAAGACATACTGAGTCACACCGTAAGGGTTTTTTTTTTCCATGTTGGTACGGAACTCTAAAAAGCATTTTTTCATTTATCAATCTTAACCCCACACGTGTCTGAGTTTTGGCTATTTTTAGATCCATATTCCCAGCGGTGGGGAGGAGGGGGGGTTAGTTGCGAACTCCATAGGTGCACAACTACTGATGATGATTGGTTTACCATCGGATGATGTTTTTTTTTCGTTTATATATATGCGATATAAGCTTATATACCACTATTTTAAGGTTTTTCCTTATGCAAACATGGGGTGCATTCGACACTTGAGGGGTTAAAAATATGATCCCGTATGAATGAGAGAGGTGATCAAATGCGACAGCCCTCTTAAGTGATCTAAAATTCAGCGATGTATTGTAGCTCCTTAAAAACTTTCAATCAATCAATCTGCCTAGCCTTTTCCCAACTATGTTGGGATCGGCTTCCCGTCTAACCGGATGAAGCTGAATACCTGTATTTTACATGGAGTGACTGCCTATCTGACCTCCACAATCTAGTAACTGAGTAACACGAGACCCCTTGGTAAGACTGGTGGTTAGACTTTTTGGGCTTCTGACTACCCGTAACGACTGTCAAAGATCTATGAATGATAGCCGAAGTGTTGAATAATATTCCATCCATATCAGTGTTTCCAACTCAAATTCGAAACTCACACTTTGAAAAATTAAAACAATCAGTAATCTACCAATTAGTTCTGTGTAAGTGCACTGTACAGTTTTACCATACTTTATTAATACCAGTACGACTATTAATAGGCAGGAGTCTTGTTTCTACCGTATTAAGGCGCGGTATAAGCTCAATATTCACAAGAATTGGTTCCTTGGATTGTCGAGTATGACGTAACGCAATGAAACTATCCGACGCAAAAAAATACAGTGGAAGGGTTTAAAGAAAAATTTTAACCAAATAGAATAATAATAAAAAATAGTTTGATATTCCTAATAAAAAATTTGGAAGTTGCTCCACAAAAATAATCTTTGGCGTCGAACATATCTGTATTTTCAGCGATAACGACATTCTTTTTTAGCGAATAATAAAGAATTTAATAAAATTAGTATTTTTTTAAACATTAACCGGACAATTATTTAATTTATATCTATGTTCTGAATAATGTAAAGAAAACCCGGAAAATAAATACACATTCGCAGCTTAGTCACATCTCGGCAACACAAATATTATTATCAATTTTCAACCTTATTTCAAGCCATCTAATGGTGACAATACATTACGCGTTTGTGTGCCGTTTAAAATCGTTATCAGTCCGCGCCTTAAGTAAAAGCATGTCAAATGCATTTTGTATTAATACTGGTATAAGCCATTCACAAAGGAAAACAGCATAATCGATCGACGTTGGAATTAGCTTGCAATATGTAAGCCTGCTTCGATACGCAATCTACCTCAAATGGCTTAGCATGATCCCCCGTTATGTCGAAAATACTGCAGCATTAATTTTGAAATTAATATAAGGTAAAGTTGAGGATTAATGTAAAGTAGGTACTGTGTTTGACGAAAACACGATTCTATAAAATTTTCTCGATAGAAAAAAAAATCCAAAGTTACCTCCAAACCGAATAATAAACAACTGGTATTCAAAAAAAAAAAATTCAAATTAGATCATGAAACTTTGCATACCTACTAACTGAGCTAACTATAACCTATACCTAAAGCAGGTCTTATGTTTTTTTATTTTTTTCAAATTACCGTTATTTTCACCGTAAAAAGCAATTACCTACCTAAACTATCGGCGCCCAGCACCGCACTCGAGTCTCGCTCTCACTCACTCCATGAGTAGTATCGTGCTAGTGAGATAAAAACTGAGGTAGAGTAGGAATTTAAGTTTTGTATGTATGGGGCAGTTGATAATTTTTTCACAATTACGATTTTTTTTTTCGATTTTTAACCGACAATAAAAAAGGAGAAAGTTCTCAAGTCGAGGCGTACATATATATTTTTTTATGTATTTTTTTTGCCGGAGTTTGTGTATTTTGATTGTCTGATTCAGAAATGCGGACAATTTCGTAGTCAATTTGTTATACAATTATTTTCCCTGACTTTATTAAAACAAGGCCATGTTTAAAACAAATACACCGAACACGGTAGTCGTTTAAAATATAATATCCCATTACCAACACGTTTACATTTACAAAGTCAACAAACAGCTCGTGTTATTTGTACCTGTTTCTGATGCGACGTACGTTGTTTTTCAACGTAACTTGCTACGGGCCTTATTACGTGTTGTTGATTCTGTGGGATTAGTTAGGTGATGGGTTAGCGATTGGTTGGTGCTCATAAAGTTACTTACTTGAGAGCGTTGATCGTTGGTTGGCAATATCGCATTTGTAGAGGTTTTTCGTGATTGTTTCATCAAAGGACAAATTCTTAGATAGATGGTATTTATATATGCATGCTATTTTTGACAGTTATTTTGGTATTTAATTTTATAAAATATAAAACAGAAAATAATTAATGGTTAAACGAACTTACCTTAAGTGATGTTCGACCATAATTATACGAGACGTTACATCCGAAGACATTTAATTATTACTATGTAGTTTCATAGTTTCACTTCTCAACGTACTAGGCGTCGCACATAATTTTTAGAGCTGTAGGAATAAAAATCATATTATAAAATTCAAACTGGTCAATATCCGCCGACCCTAGCGCCATCTCCAGGTAACTTCATTCATTTTTAGAGAAGTCGCTACTCTCGTTTGATGAATTGTTTGATGGGCTTTAGTTTAAGGGTTCGGGAGGGACTAAATGTCTTCGGATGTAACGTCTCGTATAATTATGGTCGAACATCACTTAAGGTAAGTTCGTTTAACCATTAATTATACTTACGACGTTACATCCTCAACATTTAATTATTACTATGTAGATGTTTAGCGCTTTCATTCAAACGAGATTGCGAATGTTTTTTTTTTTTTTTTTTTTTCTGAAGAAAAAGAAGAATGAATACGATAATATAAAATCATGAAATGTAAATAACATTTATTGAGTAGGTAAGGTACATACTGAAATAGTATATAAAAATAAATCAATTATAACAAACAAAAATTGCATCCTATGCATAATTTGACCATTATCTAATGTTATGTTAAACAATCATTATTTTTACCTTACATTAACAATTATAAATTGCCTCCGCAAATGTGTTGTCCTCGTCCACTGTAATCGGACGGTTATAGAATTTAGCGAAGGTTAAAGAGTTCCCTGACCAACCTGCGGTTCTTTTGATTATGTCTACTGAAACCCCCTTACGACTAGCCGCCGAGGTTGATGCGTGGCGGGTGCTATGAGCCGTAAAAACCCCTGTGTCAATACCACTTTCAGCCAAAACGTTTCTAATCCATCTACTTATAGTTGCGGCACTAGCGTTATGGATTGGTTTCTTGGCTGTAAGAATAAGTTTATCGGTTTGTGGTAAGTTCCTGTAATTTTTGGTGGCTTCAATATACGCGGACAATGTTTTTGCTGGACAGATTTGTTCTCTGTTACAGAAAAAAGGTATAACTAATTGAGGCGCCGATCTGTTTGGGGCCGAAGTTTTGGTAACATCATTTATATTGATAACTATCCTCGCGCTACTTACATCAACACTAGACAAACGCATCAGCGATAGCGTCTGCACACGTTGTGCAGTCGACAACGCGAGCAGAGCTACTAATTTTTTGGATAGAGAGGCCAAGGTTTGGTTCTCATTTGGATAATAATTTGAAAGGTGATCTAATACAAGGTTGGGATCCCATGTAGATTTATATCTAGGGAAGGAAGGTTTGGTCCTATAGACTCCTTTCATAAACCTTATAAGTCGATCGTCTTGACTGATACCTTTACCCAGTATTAATGCAAGTGCCGAACGACAGGTGTTGAGGGTTGAATAATTTGCGCCTAAATGATATTCATTAACCAAAAATTCAAGAATATTAGGAACATTGTTCTCAAAAATATTTATCTTCTTTTTAGTACAAAAAAGCCACCACTTTTTTATAACTACATTATATTGTTTAAGAGTGCTGTCAGCTAACGATGATATCATTATTTTAACAGCATTATCTGGTAACGATTGTTTTACGTACGATTGCTTGATAATACTGACGACACCAGGGTAAGTCCTTTCCAAAGTGGGTGTGGAGTCCTGAAAGGTGATAAAAGCAATGAGGGGCTCGGTTCCAAATAAATAACCTGGTTTTGAGACAGAGATAAAAATAGTGGGTACCATGGCTGGCTAGGCCAATAAGGTACAACTACAATCCCAGTGGCTTTATCTGTAACTATTTTTCTTAAGCATTTAAGAATCAGTGAGAACGGGGGAAACGCGTAGAAAAAATAAGGCGACCAGTCTATTGTGAACGCATCTATGTTATACGCTGAAGGATCTCGTTTCCACGATATGTATATTTTACATTTCGCGTTCAAACGTGTAGCAAACAGATCTATTTGAGGGCTTCCAAAAGCATTTGTGATTTTATCAAAAGCAGACAAATCTAAGTCCCATTCAATGTCAATATTTAAACGTCTAGATTCGTGATCTGCTTCTGTATTCTCTTTAGACTTGATGTAAGAAGCAAAAACAAAGAGTTTCCTTTGCTCACACCATTGCCAGATTTCTCTGGCTATATCGTTAAGGTGTGTATATTGGACTCCACCGTACTTATTTACATAAGCGATAGCTGTAGTATTATCGATTCTAAGTAGAATCTCCTTATTATAAAGATCTTTAGCGAAGCACTGTAAGCCAATAAGAGCTGCCTTCAGTTCTAATAGATTTATTTGCTCTTTAGATTCTGTGGCACTCCAAAAACCATGAGCACGTACTCCATTACAATATATACCCCAACCTGTAAGGGATGAATCTGAGAAGATTTCCAGATCATACCTATCACTACGTATTGGGTTTTTTAATGTTAAAATATTATTTTGCCACCAGGAAAACTCTGACTTAAGGTTAGGCGAAAGTTTCATGACACAATCGTAATTGTCTTTAGAATTACTCAAAGCTAGAAATTTTTCACGTTCGAAACGTTTGGTATACAACCAACCATAAGAAATTGCTGGGCAAACCGAGCAGAGTAAACCTAGGTACTTTGCAAAATGCCTAATTGTTAAAGACCTTTTTCTAGCAATTCGTTTTGTTTGGTCTAGTATTTTCTGACGTTTCATATCTGGCAGCATTAGACACATACCTTGCGAATTTATTTCAAAACCTAGAAACTTTTGACTTTGTTTTGGTATCAAGCTACTTTTTTCTTTATTAATTATAAAGCCTAATCTCTCCAGAACGTGTACTACTGTTGCTGTACTTTCTAGGCAACTATTAAAAGAGTTATTTATGCATAACAAGTCATCTAAATAAATAACTAGAAGTAACCCTTGATTTCTGAGATGAGCTACTACTGGCTTCATTAATTTCGTAAAAACAAAAGGTGCTATAGACAGGCCAAAAGGGAGACACTGAAATTCAAAAGTAGAACCTTGAAATCTAAATCGCAGATATTTTTTACTAGAACTGTGAATGGGCACTAAAAAATATGCTTCCTGTAGATCCATAGTTGTCATGAAACAATCTTTACTTATTAATTTAATAGCAGTACGAATGTCTTCCATTTTAAAATGCTCCGGACTGATAAATTTATTTAGACATTTCAAATTTAAAATGAACCTAAAAGATCCATCGCTTTTAGGAATCAAAAAAATATTAGAAATAAACTGGCCAGGCACGTCACAGCATTTTTTAACAGCCCCTGAAGATAATAATTTTGAAATAGACAGCTTTAAATGTACAAGCTCTGTTTTACTAAACCTTGGGTTAGATGGCTCAAATTTTTGAAATGGAAGCTCATTAAAAGTAATTTTTAAGCCCTTAACATAGTTTAAAACTACTGGATCTTTGGTTATTTCTTGCCAGTAGCTAATATAATGGCGCAATCTACCAGCATGAACTATTACCTCTACTGGTTTCTGCGAGTTCTGTAGTCCATCTTCCGAGCAGGAGGGGCTCGATTCGCAGCTGGCTGCCTCCGACCTTGCTGTGTCGAGTGTCCTTGATTGGATGTGTACCTCGGCTTCTGCCCACCCGGTTTGGTACCCCTGGTTGAATGAAACCTGGGTGGGCCTCTCCAGTTTCCCTGTTGTCTGGACGTGGAAGGAACGCTAACATTGGTGCGTTTTATTTGAAGACCCGATTTTTCTGCTGTTTTTGTGGCCTTGATCTTTTCTCCGAGGTCAACTCCGAACAAAAATGAATCTCGTTTTACGTCAGTTATTGTAGTGGTAAATTTTTTATCAAGTGAAGAAGTTATCAACTTTCTTCTATGTTGTGAGTTCTCATAGTGTAAATCTAGAAAAATCTTGCTGACTTCTGACAGTCTTTTTAAGATTTCCACCTTTGGGTGGTCTTCTTTAATCAAAGACGAAGCCAGATTGCTGAGACCAGCAATGCCCAAGCCAAGTTGGTTCTGAGCTCTTTCGAGGAGTTTATCCCGATGCTTAATGTTGTCACTTACGATGGCAGAAATTTCTAAATTAAGTTTTGGCGCTTTCGACAAAGTGAAGTTCTCAGGCGTTAAAGTTTTCTTTAAAGTGGCTTCCTTCATCTCTTTAGTCAAACCTTCTACTAAGATCCTACCCCAACGTTTAGAAATCTCCTCGTTTATAGTCGGGCCTAAGACCTCTTCTTTGCCCGTTGAATCTCCCAGCGCCTCTAATATTTCAGGCGGTAAAACTGAGGAATCAGCAATTAGGACCTCATTTGAGCTAGGACCGGGGTCCTGAGGGAGCAAATTAGATGCATCTGCATTATCTGTAGCATCGCCGGTACGTGGCAGACTAGCGGGGACTACAACGCCAGATATAGTAGGAATATTATTTTCAGATTCATCTGAATACACAGACCACCGCAGTGAGTCTGGTGTTGGCGATCTTGAGAGATAGCGGTCATATTCTGTAAGTTAAAAGAGAAAGAACGACTGTTGTAGTTGACACAGTGTTATTTTTTAGTCTTTGTACGCACTCACGTTACGCCATTCGACTGTTTTATTTGACAAGCTGCTGTAAGCAGTGTGTATACATTTTAAAGTCATTGTACGTATTCCCGATACGCCACTAGACTAATTCGTTATCAGCCGTGCTCACGTCACGGAGTATAACTCATATAGATGCAAGAACTCAATGAATTACTAGCTATTTACGATGGTAGCTAGGACCTATATTACACTTACATGTCGAATGTAACAAAAAGTAACACCAAACATACGAATCTAATCCTTATTATGAACGTGATAAACAACAAAGTACAATTTTCAACCAACTTAAAAAGTTACCTTAAGTGAAGGTAGACAGCAAACATTATTATCGCAAAACGACAGGACGAAAAAAGAAACAAAAATGATATTTAGACAAATAAAATTCGTTCATAGTCATCATGATTCGCTAGACACACCAATAGTTGGTTACGTTATTCAAATTAGGAACGTAATAATAAAGATGTGTAGGTAAGTACTAACCTTCCTCATCCTGACTAACTGTTGACGATGAGACACGTAGTTTTCGCTCCAAACGCTTTATCTTTCGTCGAATTTTCGAGTTACTACGTTCCCTTTTTCGTTTTCCCATAATAACACGTTTTTTCCACTAAAACACACTATTTTTTAAACTAAAACTGTATTTTTGCAAAACACGCGATGTTGCGACGCCCGCACATAAAAAAGGAATGAAGTTACCTGGAGATGGCGCTAGGGTCGGCGGATATTGACCAGTTTGAATTTTATAATATGATTTTTATTCCTACAGCTCTAAAAATTATGTGCGACGCCTAGTACGTTGAGAAGTGAAACTATGAAACTACATAGTAATAATTAAATGTTGAGGATGTAACGTCGTAAGTATAATTGACAATAAGTTCTTTCAGTATAATATCTTATTTATTCATGAGTACAATTATTAAGTTTAAAATATAATATCCCATTACCAACACGTTTACATTTACAAAGTAAACAAACAGCTCGTGTTATTTGTACCTGTTTCTGATGCGACGTACGTTGTTTTTCAACGTAACTTGCTATACGGGCCTTATTACGTGTTGTTGATTCTGTGGGATTAGTATTAGTTGGGTGATGGGTTAGCGATTGGTTGGTGCTCATAAAGTTACTTACTTTAAGTACACGGTAGTTTTTAACACGGTAGTCGTTTAAAATATAATATCCCATTACCAACACGTTTACATTTACAAAGTCAACAAACAGCTCGTGTTATTTGTACCTGTTTCTGATGCGACGTACGTTGTTTTTCAACGTAACTTGCTACGGGCCTTATTACGTGTTGTTGATTCTGTGGGATTAGTATTAGTTGGGTGATGGGTTAGCGATTGGTTGGTGCTCATAAAGTTACTTACTTTAAGTACACGGTAGTTTTTAACACGGTAGTCGTTTAAAATATAATATCCCATTACCAACACGTTTACATTTACAAAGTCAACAAACAGCTCGTGTTATTTGTACCTGTTTCTGATGCGGCGTACGTTGTTTTTCAACGTAACTTGCTACGGGCCTTATTACGTGTTGTTAATTCTGTGGGATTAGTATTAGTTGGGTGATGGGTTAGCGATTGGTTGGTGCTCATAAAGTTACTTACTTTAAGTACACGGTAGTTTTTAACACGGTAGTCGTTTAAAATATAATATCCCATTACCAACACGTTTAGATTTACAAAGTCAACAAACAGCTCGTGTTATTTGTACCTGTTTCTGATGCGACGTACGTTGTTTTTCAACGTAACTTGCTACGGGCCTTATTACGTGTTGTTGATTCTGTGGGATTAGTATTAGTTGGGTGATGGGTTAGCGATTGCTTGGTGCTCATCATAGACTTATAAAAAAACCGGTCAAGAGCGAGTCGGACTCGCGCACCGAGGGTTCCGTTCCGATTTCTGAAAAAGAGTGCTATTTAGAGAAATCGTTTTACATAAACCTGTAATCTTTACATAAACTTCTATCACTCTTTGCAAACTATTATTGCTGTTGCAAAAAAAATATAAATATTTTTATTTCTTTCTTATTTGCAAAATAGTTGGGTAAACGTCATCTAAAACTGTTCCAAATTTCAAGTTGATAGCATTAGTAGTTCTTGAGATATCCAGCTGTGACAGACAGACAGACTGAGTCACACCATAAGGGTTCCTTTTTTACCATTTTGGTATGGAACCCTAAAAAGGAGGACTCCGCGCCACGCATATCGAAAGTGAAGCACAGTAAATATCGCCGCACCGTTTGTACAATCACGCCTCCTTGCAATGCCTCCTTTTTTTATATGAGTACCTACGTCTATGGTGCTCATAAAGTTAATCGCGCGCAGGCAACGTCGCATTTCTAGAGGTTTTCGTGATGATTATTTTAATTAAATTAAAATCCCAACAGTTATTTTGGTATTTACTTTTAGAAAATAGAAAACAGAAAATAATTGACAATTATTTACGTTCTTTATTTTCTGGGACTCAATCTATCCCCTACTTTTCTTTTAAGTAATAATAGCCGCACGGTCGATCGACCAGGTTAAGCTACGCTTACCGCGGTCGGTCCTTGGAGCATCTTTACACAAGACCCCTCCGTGCCTCGGAAGCACGTTAAGCCGTTGGTCCCGGCTGTCATTCGTGGATGTTTGACAGTCGTTACAGGTCGTCAGCAGAAGCCCGAAAGTCTAATAACCAGTCTTACCAAGGGGTTTTAACCAGTAACTAGGTTGTGGGGGTTAGATAGGCAGTCATTCCATGTAAAATACTAGTACTCAGCTGCATCTGGTTAGGCTGGAAGCCGACCCCAACATAGTTAAGAGAAGGTTGGGCAGTTGATAACTTTTCTTTTCATAATCCACTCACGCGATAAATGCATGAAACGGGACAGGGTTATCGCTTTAGACACCTATTTTTTTGTATTGAAAAAAAAAACTAAGTCATCTATTGTTATAAAACAAAATTCGTAATCTAGCCTAGTCTATCCACTTTAAGAAACAGTCATCAGTTTCTTATCCATTCATAGAAATATTTTGTGTACAAGCCGTGTATAAGTGGCTAAGCACACCGTCGCGCGCCGACAAAAATGCTCAAGGACCATCGTACAGTCCTAATGACGTCACGCCGGGGAGCCGGTCGTGGGAGTGGTTATGTTTACCACAAAAACAACATGATTACTATCGAATAGAATCTAACCTACCACCAACAATCCGTCACGTAATACCTCCGTTCAGGGAATAGAGAATACATGCCCCCCTCCTGTATTCATTTAGCAGCGAAATGTTAGTTCGTTCGAGATCGATGGTGCTGCCTTAAGAATGGAAGGTTCAAATTAGATTTAGGTCGCTAACTGAGACGCTTGTTTGTTAATCTGTGCAAGTGGAAAATGTTAAATTATAGTGTGCAAGTGGAAAATCATTTAAATGTTCCTGAATCTGTAGACTATTTTTGGGTCGGACTTATCCTAATAATGTTTTATAGGGAACTAACTTCCTCTAGACTTCAACAGCGTAAAATGTCTTGTTCCCCCACTCCGTCACATTGCATCAACTGCACACGCTATTGCTTCGTTTTCGCTTAGTGTTCTTTCTGACTTTTTTTCTTTTTGCTCGGCACCTAAAGGATGAAGTGATGTTAAATAGCCTGTAGCCTTCCTCAAGAACTGGACTATCAAACGCAAAAAAGATTTTTTTCAAATTCGACTGGTGGTTTCAGAAATTAGCTCTTCAGCTTTATTATTAGTATGTAGATATAGATTGGTAGCTATAAGTAAATAAATTTTGTAATTTTTAGTAGCGACTTAGAATCTGAACAAGTGTGTAGTTAACGGCATTAACACCCTCTCCTCTTACATGTTCTATACAATAGATATGGCAAAATGTGAGTAAACAAGACTCCAATTGCCTAAGGGACTTAAACATAATAAGCACGGAGAAACGTGGGTGCACCAGTATACCTACTTATATACAATTGTGCCTACACCTTCCGTGAAAACAGATATTATGTTATGTTATATCATCAAACACCAATCTGTTTAGCCTTTTCCCAACTATGTTGGGGTCGGCTTCCAGTGTAACCGGATGCAGCTGAAGACCAGTATTTCCATACGCAAAATACGCGTATTGTCGTGGAGTTGCGGATACCAGCTCGTTTACCTATTACACCAGTATTTTTATATGGAGCGATTGGTTATCTGACCTCCACAACCCAATTACTGGGTAATACGATACCCCTAACGACAACCACGAATGACAGCCGGGACCAACGGTTTAATGTGCTTTCATGTGTGCTAAGATGTTCACCCCGACCAACCCCGGCAAGCGCAGTTTAACTTGATGGATCGACCTGTGCGGCTGTTATTACTAAGCAACAAGCTCCTCATATCAATAGACACCGATAGAAAATAATACGTAGTTTACTCTTATCTATTCAGTCAGAAGTAAGTACAGTTTATCCTAATTTAACTACTCCGATAACCATAATAAATTATCAACAGCAGTGAAAACCTAATGGTGTCTCGAGATCGACCCCAAGCCACGCACCTCTGACTTTACGGATTCATGTGCGTATTCTATAATTCTCACTTGCTTAAAAAACGGTAAAGAAAAACATTGTGAGGAAACCGGCATGCCTGAGATAATATCTTATCTTATGCCATGTTTTGGCATGTGGAGCCAAGTCAGAGGCCCATGAGCGGCATAAAAACTCTGACACCAGGTTAGTCACTAACCACACGAAAAAGAAGAAGAATCATACCAACATAGACTTATAAAAAAACGGGTCAAGAGCGAGTCGGACTCGCGCACCGAGGGTTCCGTTCCGATTTCTGAAAAAGTGTTCTACTTAGAGACATTATTTTATTTTTCCTGTAATCTTTACATAAACTTCTATCACATAGAATAATTTCAGATTTTTCTCTTTCACACTTTTCACACACACGCACACTTTCAGAAATCGGAACGGAACCCACGGTGCGCGAGTCTGACTCGCTCTTGACCGGTTTTTTTTCATACGTCTATGCATACCAACAAAAACAGTTCAAAACTCAAATCAAACCTACAAACACTATCAAATCATTCCACCAACTCGCCAATCAATACAAATTCCACTGTAGTAATTATTTCTATAATTTGGCAACTTGTGCCAGTCACAGTGAATCGCGGGACGTCAAGAAGATTAATGCCCAGTGCCTAATTAGAAAAGTTTTCCTACAGCTATTTAATGACCCCGGTTGAACTAGAAACAGAATTGGAACAGGACACTGTGGCACACAGTGTTTCCCTGTGTTTACAGTGACGGGAGTTTGTTTGCACAGTGCAGTTTATATGTGCTGCACTTTCCTTAATCGATCTGTGTTGGGTTCTACAGACTTGTGAGCCCGACAATTCAAGGGGGATCTAGTCGACAATTTAAAGTGGAGTTAGTAGGGAATTAAAGGAAAATAGTAGATGTATCGGTGTTCCTATTTTGCTTGTATTCTTTGTTGGAAGGTGTTTTCAGGTTGGTTAGTGTTAAGTTTTGAGTTAGGTTTAAGTTTATTTGTAAGGACATTTAGATACTCAGAAAAATTGTAGTCAATCAATCTGCCTAGCCTTTTCCCAACTACGTTGGGGTCGGCTTTCAGTCGAGCCGGATACAGCTTAATACATGTATTTTACACGAAGCGAATGCCTATCTGACCTTCAGAACCCAGTAACTGGGTTATACGATACCCCTTGGTAAGTCTGGTTGTCAGACTTCCGGGCTTCTGACGACCCGTAACGACTGTCAAAGATTCACGAATGACAGGCGGGACCAACGGCTTAACGTGCTTTCCGAGGGACGGAGGAGTCTCGGTATGTAAGCATGGTCACCCATCCACTGACCAACCCTGGCAAGCGTAGCTTAACCTGATGGATCGACCCGTGCGGCTGTTATTCCTTAGCCACGAGCTCCTCCGTAGTAGTATGATTGGTATTATAGGCGTGATTAGATACCAAGAATATTGTTTACGTTTAGGAATAATCAAATAAATGCTAAATAGAAACAATTAGCCGCTATTTGTATTAAATATATTGTGCTGTACTTAATTATCTAAGAAATGAAATTCAAGCCCGTCATCCATCCAGCTAGTCCATGTTTCGTAGAAAATTAATTATTTTGAAATTATCTGTTGAAAATAATAAAGTTCTAGGAATCATTGTTAGTAATTATATTATTATATACAGTAATAATTTGAAATATTATTATTTTGAATTAAATAAACTAATAAATTATAGTACAACGGTTAGGGTACTGCGTCGGGCATTCGATTGAGAAATTCGAAACGCGCCCGATTCAATATTAATACAGAATATAATAATAGTACAAGTACAGAAGATTCACTGCGCAAAATCGTTAAAAGAAATAGCGACTCTTGCTTCGACAAGATAACGCGCAATTTAGGTCGCACAGCGTTAATTACCTATAGTTATATTCAGCTAGAAGTTGCCTCTCTTTCTATCGCGTAACTAGTACCTTCTGGCTCGTTAGGCTGCCTGTCCATCGGAGCGGAGCGAGGCTGCGGAGCAGAGAAACGGAGAAATATTAACCAATAGAATCTTAAGTCCGCTCCACTCCGCCGTCCGCTCGCGCTCCTATTGGTTAATATTTCTCCGTTTCTCCGCTCCGTAGCCTCGCTCCGCTCCGGTGGACAGGCAGCCTTATGGTTGTCTTCTCGACGCGTTCTTTACGACGCGGCGCGTGAGTGAGTATCAAACTAACCGGACGGTGCGCGACAGCCCACATGGAATTAGTCCGACAAGTCGAGCCCGCCGTGTGCTTGTAGCTTCATACCTTAAATACGGAGTGCGCTTAGGCTGATATTAATCCACTGCTTTCACAAGCATAATTTATTGTTTAACGTGTAATAATTTAATTTTAATCTATATTTAATTTATTGAAATGTATTGTGTAATTTTATTTTATTTGATTTTAATGTTTTGATTATTTTAATGACATGTTTTATGTGATTTTATTTTTAGTTTTTTATACAATTATAATGTGTGAACTATGGACTTGATCTGAAATAAATGAATGAATTGAATTATAGATACTCAGCATATTGAAAGGTTAACAGGAAATATTAGTCTGTGATTTATACCTATTACATCGGAGTGATATGTAGGTTCGAATGACGTTTTTGCGAAGATCGCCATTTCGAAAAATTTTGCGAGTGGTACGCCAGTTCGAAACCTCATTAAATCGAAAACCGTTATATCGAATGACGTTATCGCCAAGGTCGCCATTTCGAAAAATTTTAAATAAAATAAATAAATAAATATCCTTGGACATTTCACACAACGCCATCTAGTCCCAAGCTAAGCAACCTAATGCTTGTGTTATGGTAACGAGATGGCTGATAAACTACTTATATACAATTTTTTTTTTTTGTAAATACATACATATTATAGATAGAAAAACACCCAGACTCGGAACAAATACTTGTAGGCCGTACAAATATTTGTTCCGTGCGGGAATCGAACCCGCGACATGCTGCGCAGCAGTCAATCGCTCAACCACTGCGCCAACCGTGTCGCCAATTTTGCGAGCATCACGCCAGTTCGAGAGTCATGGTATCGAAATCCGATGTTGAGTTAATTTGTCTGGGAATCGAACTCACGACCCCAATGATTCGAGACACAGAGAGCATGGTCTTTTGATTTGGTTTGGAAAAAAAAAGTAAGACGAATTAACTCATTCGTACACCTCATTCTATATATTATCATATCACATCAAATACCAAACACCACATTCACATCACAACATACATTCACAACACACAATACTGTAACTTCACACACACCGCTTCACGTCACACATGACACACCTCACCTCACGCTACACGTCACGCTTAAATTAAAAACCTATACCATTGTTATGGAAGAGCGGAGCCTTCTAACACAGGCATTATCTGCCTAAAAGGAGACTTCGAATACAAATTTGTAACTATTTGCTGATTTGTGACAATAAACAAATTTTTATTAAAAAAAAAAAAAAAAAAAAAAAAAAACTCAACATCGGACTTTGATACCATGACTGCTGAACTGGCGTACTGCTAGCAAAATTTTTCGAAATGGCGACCTTCGCAAAAATGTCATTCGAACCTACATATATTATCACTCCCCATTAGATATTATTATTAAGTAAAATAATATTACCAAAAAGGTTCTAAGCCGATACATATTATACATTAAAGCCGCTTTTCGTGTCTATCTGTGTGAGCATGTTGCTCTTCTAAACTACGCAAAACAGATTTTGATGCTGTTTTCACCATCATTTATAGCAGTGGTTCCTAACATTTTCAATAATTTTTTTTTAGATTTTTCCCCCACTTTTAAATGTTATTAAAACAAACGATACAAGCAAATACAGTCTTGATTTTGAAAATTTACTTTGAAAGTACTATTCTCGCGTAGTCCAAGAAATTCCACTTTGGCAGCCACATTTTCGCTGTAATAATGTTACCATCAGTTGAAAATTGTCTTAACATCCAAGAGGTTGAGTGACGAAAACCCAAGTCCGGAAAATATTGCTTCTCATTTTACTGCAGATAAATGCTGAACCGAAAATTTGTTAAAGAATATAATTTAATCCCTAACATAGAATATCGTAAAAACCCGCGCGAAGCAGGGGCGAGTCACTAGTTTATAATATAAGCATAGTGAAAAATGAAAAAATAATTTCACAACGAATTGAATTGAATTTTACATCAACAAAATTGGCAATAAATATTGGAAAATTTAAAACATTCATTAATGATGATTGTTAATTCCGTAGAGATTCCAATCGAAAATATTACTTCAAAGTACGGCAGGGAATTATTTAATTTTGTAGTTATCTGTTTTAAATCGAATGTGATTTTCAGCATATCGCACTATAATTAGGGTTACGTATCAAAATCGTAAAAAGGAACCCTTATGGTGTGACTCAGTCTGTCTGTCTGTCACAGCTGGATATCTCAAGATCTACTAATGCTATCAACTTGAAATTTAGAACAGTGTTAGATGACGTTTACCCAACTATTTTTCAAATTAGAAAGAATAAAAATATTTGCATTTTTTTTTGCAACAGGGTCTGAAAGGGGGTCTTAAAAATTTAAAGTTGGGCTACTAGGGCATGTGGGGTATCGTATGAAAGAACGCTGTTTGCACATTCTCAAAATATTTTTTACTTTTTTAGGCCGCATAGTTTTCGACTTTTGATGAAAAATGTAAAAAAAAAATACCGTCCCCCCCCCCTTATCTCCAAAGTTTGCAAAGAGAAAATCTGAAATGATTCTATCTGATAGAAGTTTACGTAAAGATTACAGGAAAAATAAAACGATGTCTCTAAGTAGCACACTTTTTCAGAAATTGGAACGGAACCTTCGGTGCGCGAGTCCGACTTGCTCTTGACCGGTTTTATAATTTAGTATGAAGTCTTATAATTTAGTGTGTAATTCCTTTAATTTTTAATTTTGTAATTAAGTTTGAATTTACAATGTAAAAATTGTTAATGAAATAAATGAAATGTTTATTACCACTGAACTTGGTCATTCTATGTCTATGTCAGTTTCGTTTATTACATTTGTAAATTGAAGACACAGTATCACTTTAAAAATCCTGAAAGTAATCTTCAAGAACTCCTCCCTATCATATTTTTATAGAAAGTACTTCATTATGACATCTAAGAAAATGCCCGGTTTGATCTCATAACTCCATGTTTAAAAAACGAACACGACACGTCATTCAACGCGACAAATATCTTGGAATTAATCACAACCAGAAGCACTTTCAGCACAAATTCCTTGAAGGAAACTAGCCCAGTTTTCAACTATGTATAATAACAACGATTTATATAAAGGTTTTCTAGTCGAGAACACACGCCATCAGCCGTAGCCGTCGTGTCCAAATGGGTATCATTACCCGCGAGGTACCGAGATGAAATATATAGAACTGGTGTAACAATACCGTCTGATAAATTGCTTCCAGGATTACAAATGTTTGCTGATTCTTAGCCTTTTTGTTTGCTGAAGAAAGGGCTCGAACGCTTTTTTAAAAGACACGCTTTTTCGGGATAAAGGACCGCTATTTAAGGACTTTAGTTAAGCGACCTTATCCTGATCTTTTTTTTGTCGAGTTATTTTTTTCGGGATTTTTGATCTTTATCTGAAAAGGTTTTGATGTTAAATGCTTCTTATGCTGTTATTTTATTAAAGCTGTTTAAACTTTGTAATTTATTAATCCGTGAGTGTTAGACTCAAAATCTCTCCCTGAGTTTGATCCCCTAATAGAACAAACATTTGTACAGTCAGCAACAAAGATTATTAACACTTGAGTTTTCTTAATCTTAATTATTGAGAAAGATACTTCATTAAAATCGGAACAGATGTAAATTTGAAAGAAAATTAACTCTTATTGAAATGCTAAAAAGCAGGTTATCGTATCATTTTGTGTTAATTTAGATGATGTCAAAAAGTAGCAGTGTTAACCGACTTCTGTTGCTGACCGTACCACCAGACCGTACCCAATTTATTATTTGACATGTTATAACTACGCGTTTTTAATGCTTTGATAATTTCACAGTAACTTTTGAACCAAAACAGAAAAAAAAAGTTATTTACATACATTTTATTACACAAATGACAAAAGTATTTATTAAAACCGAACTTATTTCATATACAAAACCGGCTCTTTTGTTCTTTAAACGGTCCATTCCCTTGTCATGTGTAAATTGTATATTTTTTCAGATACTCATTCTAATGTGGTATCTCTCATTACCTTTTTAAATATATGTGCGTCTGACAGGTGTAATAAAGCAACGGTGAAGTAGGTAACGGAACTATTCATATTTGTATGAGCGTTTGTGTGTGTGTGTATGAACTACTCGTGGGGTGTGTGTGTGTGTAAGTGTAAGTTATGCGTATTGGAAGACCAATAAATTGGTGGGTAGTGACTTGTGAGGAGGATATTTAGGTACTGTTATTGTCCATGTACAAAAATAACAAAGTTGGAACGTTTACTTTCTGGGAAATAAATATTACCATCAAACAAACACATAATATTACTTTTGAGTAGATATCTAAAATAGTGTGAACAACACAGTCAAAAAAGCCCACCCAAAATTCTCTAAAAGATAGGTACTTCAGTAAAATTTTGTCACTTAGAAAAACAAATTTCATTTGACTAATATTGATGAATTCAAATTCAACAAACAAAGTTGTCAAAAGCTTTTTAATCAAAAGACAATGTAAATTAATTAAAGCAAAGCGTATTTATTAAAACTACATTGTCTCTTCACGTCTCTCTTAAAAGATATTGAAATATCTTTCAAGTTTGTTGTTCAAATAAAATAGACAAACAGCTTTTGTTTTGGTCTTTTGCATAGGTCTTTTGAGTCTCGCAAAGTCATACAAGAGTGACAAAGTGCGACGAGACGACAATAATTTCATTTAAAAATTAAATTTTTTTTACCTTGTGAATTGAATTTATAAACTTACCAGCGACCCGTCCCTGTTTCACAGAGGTTGTACTCGATACAACATCGAGATATTATCTTTATTATATGTAAGTTTCATATTAGTGTGATGAATGTTGATGGATGGAGAGGGAGAGGAAGGCCCAAGACAAGTTGGATGGATTGTGTGAGGAATGACATGAAAGAGAAGGGAGTGAATGATAGCGTGACGGTTGACATAGCAGAATGTAAGAAGAAAACGTGTTGCGCCGACCCCACGTATTAAAGATAAGGTACAAAGATAAGGCAGATAAGGACAGGAACGGGGGATAAGCCAGGAAGATGATGTAAGTATCATAATATTAAAGTATTTAAAACATAAACCTTCCGAAATAAATTCTCTGAATGACGGTGAACACCGCATCAAAATCCTTTGCGCAGTTTAGAAGAACAACGCGGTTACACATACAGATACGAGAAATGGATGTTTGTTACACAGTCTTGCCAGAACGGCTGAACGGATCTGGATTCAATTTGGCACAGATATAGATTATAGTCTGGAATAGCATATAGGCTACCTTCTATCCCGGAAAAATTTTCGGTTCCCGTGGGATAATTTCCGACATCCAGGTGGGTGGAAGCAGCTAGCAAAAGCTAGTATAGATTATATATTTGAATTTTGCTTCAAATTTAAACAATGTTTTGTCAAGCATATTGATGATCCAAGAGTTTATAGAGATGTACATCCATTCATCAGTTAGTAATCTACGTTGTTTTATTTCCAAAAATCTTATAAATGTCTGAGCAGTGGTGACCCAGTGGTTGATTGGATGTTATCGCGTCACGACCCAGCCTGAACCCTCTGGCTGTCCCCCCTACCCTTACCGCAGCGATGTGCAGAGTCGCTCAAACCCCTAGTTTTAAGCCTGGCCGGAGGCTTTAAGCTCTCGCTTAAAGCAGCCACAGGAAAGTCCGGTTAAGCAGTATCGACCCCCCGTGGTCAACTGTGAGAAGCCATTAAAAAAAAAAAAAAAAAAAACCCAGTGGTAACGGCCCCGACTTACTAGTTGTAGGTCGTGAGTTCGAACCCTTGGCAGGCGCTTTACCACTGCTCTCAAAACGATGAAGGACGCACGTGATAGATGGCCCACTTCCTCTCGAGGCCTGTGTCCCAGTAGTGGGAACATTACTGGCTGATTATGCTACAAATGTCTCGGAAAACATATCCAGCAATGAACATAATTGTTTATGCAGTCTTTACCTTACAAACAGACAGTAAAGTCCCCAAAATACTACAGCTAAAACTTGAACTAAAACTGTCCAATTTGCTTTAACAAAGCACAAAACAGTACCGAAACAAATAATATGTACAGTCACAACACAACACAATGTTGCAACGAACAGAACAATCTTCTATTTTTACACAAAGTTTAAATTTAAATCTCTTTAATCACCAACAAACAGAATCAAAGCGTGGCAAAGTTATTTATTCCCACGAGTTCACTAGATTTATAAGGCAAACTTGTGAGTTCACCTTCTTTGTCACACTGTATTCCTTAAATTTGTTGTGTTTTGAGTTGTAAATGGAAGCGGGAGCGTGAATATACCATTCGAGACTGGAGGGGAGTGAAACGAATCGCAGAATAATGGTAAAAAATCTTGCTCAAAAAATCATGGGGTCTCTTCTATGTCAATCGTCTTTGAATTAGAGTACCTACTTGACGAAAGTCCAGAGTAGCCCCATTTCTTACACCAGTTCTATCTGAAGAATAAGGGAAACATCGTCCACATGAACGATTTCTATTTAACATTGCATTGTCTCAAGTTTGGTACTCCATAACAAGGTCTATTCTCATGTCCGTCAGTTATAAAAGTCCAACGAAAAGTACAATCATTGTGCAATTTATTTTCTCTCTTTCCGCTGATCGCTTGGACATACATAGACTCAGGAGCAGTTTAAATTGCTTTTTCAGGCACAGCGCTTTCTATTCAGCTACCAACAATACTACAAGTTTTAGATTTAAATTTCCTTTGCCAAATCTCAAAAGATACTTTGTAAATGAGCTTTGAATAACAACTTTGAATTCACAAATTTAAATATCTTCAACTTTTAGACCTGTCTAGTTTGGCCACTCAGTTTGCTCAAGATCTTCCAATTAAACTGATTCTGTATAAATTGAGAAGCTTTCTATTTAGGCTAGAAGCAGCTTATTTATATTTCAGTAAGCAAAATGTTATAGTAAAGAGAAAATTTAATGGCACTTGTAAATGACCTTTAAAACCCAATCATTATAATTGAGACGAAGATTGTATATTATCTTGAGTTATGAAAAGCAAAAACAGATTTGAAGTTAAAGATTCAAGTTGTCTTGGAATCTGAGATGTAAAACGTTAATCACTTCTACACAGAAGATGAAAGTAAAATCAACAACTCGTCCCGAGTTGATGATATACAAATATACATAACTAGCTTAGCTCCGCGGTTTCACCCACGTAGACCGGGATAAAAAGTAGCGTATACTAAATTTCATCCAAATCGGTACAGCCGTTTGAGTGTGAAGAAGTAACAAACATACAAACACACACAGACACACACACACTCACAAACTTTCGCCTTTATAATACTAGCTGCGCCCCGCGGTTTCACCCACGTAGACCGGGATAAAAAAGTAGCATATGTGTTAGTCCAGGATACAAGCTATCTACATAGCAAATTACATCCAAATCGGTCCAGCCGTTTGAGCGTGAAGAAGTAACAAACATACAAACACACACACACTCACAAACTTTCGCCTTTATAAAATTAGTGTGTTAGTGTGATTATTATAAGAACACACACACTCAACAGAATGTCATACTATAGTTTATTTTGTGAAAATATGTACTGTAAGACTTTCAGAAATAAAAGATTGTATTGTTATTGTTATTATTTAAAAAGTGTGAAGCAGTCATGAATGGTATAAAGCATGACGACAAAGAGAACTATAAAGCTTTCCAAAGTGCAGTTCCATCGTAAATCGTAAGTCGTAGACAGTTTACATCTACATACTACTGCATTAGTGAAAGCACGGAACCATAAAGTTTAGTGCCGTAGAGCTGAAAATAAGCTTTACCCAACCTTTGAGTCTAAGAGTAGGAGAAAACCAAAGAAACGACGGATGGACTGTGTGAAAGATTAAGGCTGGAAAGGGGGTAACTACCGAGATGACGACTAATAGAGAAGTATGGAAGACAAAGACAATGTTACGCCGACCCCACATAAATTGAGGTAAGGGCAAAAGAGAATGATGACTCAATCCTTGGAGTAGTTCCGTGTTTTGTTTCAGTCACACCTAATGTATGAAGCAATGATGTAAAAATCGGCCAAGTGCGTGTCGGACCACGCACAATGAAGGGTTTCATAGTTGAGAAGAATTTAATCCAAAAACAAACCTAACATTGTACCTGGTTGAAAAACATAATTGTTCTCTCTTACATTGATATAATTATACACATAAGCATTGGCTAGTCTTCATTCGTTTACGTAATTATCTCAATAAATTATCTTTTTATCATCATATCCAAAGTTGTCTACTGTTTCTCCAGCGGAAATTAGCCTGTAACCACAAACGATATATTTTTTTTGTGATAAAATTACAAATTAAATTTTAGGACTCTTTCCTTTACTTGTGCTGTGAGACCTTGCTTCTTACCTTTCATGATTGCGCCTTCGCGCGTTTTTGAGAAAAAGAGTTTTGACAGACAGACGGACAACAAAGTGATCCTATAAGGGTTCCGTTTTTTCCTTTTGAGGTTCGGAACCCCAAAAATCACATTACAATATTTTTTGTAGACAAAATTCAGCTCCTAATCAGTACACTTTCCTATAGCCACCACCAAAAACAACTTAAATCACGAATCTATACGCCAAAATCCATCCACAGTCACCCATTACATCCCACTACAGTCCAGTACTCTCAACTCTATAAAACTACGACGAAACGACGCAAAGTTTAAAACGCTTCCTAAAACGGGGGTCAACGTCCTCTATTCGCAGGTGTGCGGTAGACGGGCTTCATGGGAGGAATTTCTTTCGCGACACAGAAAGAAACTCGACCCTTACTATTTGTGTCTGAATTGTATATTAATTTTATCTTCTATTTTTGTTTTGGGATTTTGAGAACGGGGAAAAATTTTTGCATTGTTGAGAAGTTACGGGGGGAGATATTATAGAGAGATTTAGCCAACAATCGTTGAGAAGATACAGGGGGATATATTATTAAAGATTTTCCGTATAAATTGTCACCCCAAATAAGTATTCCGCACACTTTGACAGTAAATACGTACAAATGTTCGTATTTTTATGGAACGTACCTATCATCATCATCTGCCTAGCCTTTCCCAACTATGTTGGGGTCAGCTTCTAGTCTAACTGGATGCAGCTGAATACCAGTATTTTACATGGAACTGCCTATCTGACCTCCATAAACCAGTTACGATATCTCTTGGTAAGATAGGTTATCAGACTTTTAGGGCTTCTGACGACCGGTAACGACTGTCAAAGATCCACGAATGACAGCCGGGACCAAAGGTTTAATGGCTTAACGTGCTTTCCGAGGCACGGAGGGGTCTTGGTATATAAAGATGGTACCTAATCTTGAAAGGTACCTTATCTTCCGTAAATAAACTTGATCAAAATTGTGTTCATAGATTTATTTCACAGCACAAATCAAAGGACCAGTGGGCTTTACTAGTAATTACACTAATAATAATATGAAGGCGAAAGTTTGTAAGTGTGTTTGTTACTTTTTTACGCTCAAACGACTGGACCAATTTTGATAAAATTTGGTATGGAGGTAGCTGACACTCTAGATTTACACATAGGCTTTACTTTTTATCCCGATCTACGCGGATGAAACCGCGGGGCACTGCTAGTGATTGATAAGCCGACAACCCATTTTGATTCGGATTTCTTCTGATAAATAGCATAGCTTTTCTCTACCTCAAGTTACAAGTAAGCCAAGCTTAGAAAGAAAACCAGAAATCAGAACTGAGCAATCTAACTCTCCACAACAGATTCAGATAATTCTCACAGAATTACAGTCAGACTACAATGGTAGTTGCTTTCAGCCGCTTGCACTTGAAACTTAATGTTTGTGAGCTCAAGAGATGTTTATTCTCTCTGAAAAGAACCTAGATGTGGTTCTGTACATGCTATAAAAATGTATTATTTTCTTCTTTGCTCTGACATTGCACTTCGGAATAACGTTTACGTATTAGAGACCTGGGATTTGGACTGTGAATGGGTATGTGCACTCGTGCAGAATATTGGACCATGAAGAAAATTGAACTACTTATTGAAATTGCAAATGTTGGAGTAAGTATATCTATGTAAGCAATGTGTGCATGTGTGATTTAGAAAAGGTTGATTCATAATTGGATCTGTATTTCTTCAATCAGATCAGATTATTAAAATCATGAAACATTCTGAGGTTTTAATTTTTTTCTGTATCAATCTGCCTAGGCTTTTCTCAACTACATATGTTGGAGTCGGCTTCCAGTGTAACCGGATGCAGCTGAATACCAGTATTTTACACGGAGTGACTGTCTATCTGACCTCCACAACCCAGTACCTGGGTAATATGATACCCCTTGGTAAGACTGGTTGTCAGACTTTCGGGCTTCTGACGACCCGTAACGACTGTCAAAGATCCACGAGTGACAGCTGGTACCAACGGCTTAACGTGCTTTCCGTGGTATGGTATGTAAAGATGGTCACCCATCCACTGACCAACACCGGAAAGCCTAGCTTAACCAGTTGGATCGTCCCGTGCGGCTGGTCGATCTCTCTCCTTTAATTTTTCTTTGTATACAAACATTATTATAAAGGGATTTAAAAATTAAGTTATAATTTTATAATATTATTATAATATTATTATTATTAAAAAATGTTATCATGTACAATAAAATCATGAACATAAATAAAACAGCTCCGACAATAACCCGCCCCATAACTATTTTCAAAAAAAGAATCGATTCCCGAAAATCGATTACAACAAACTATACATGAGCTCAGCATACAAACTTGGTGAATTACAAATCGATTAACCACCAATTAAGCGGGGCAGACGGTAGCTCTTCACAGCACCGTGTGGTCGGATTGTGGTCGGAGTGAATGCGGTCCCTGTGGTTCAATTAAGAGTGCCTATATAACTGTAAATCGATTCATTTGAATCGAATTCTAGAGCTGTCACGCAGTAATTTGTCTTCGAGTATCTTGTTAAGTTTGAAGATAACTTGTGTGATGAGTCAATAGGAGTCATTCATGGGCTTAGTTTGAATGTTGTGTTTACAATGATTTTGATAAAGACGTTTAGGTGTTTATTGCTTTATTTATATTAGAATTCACTATGGTAAAAAAATACGATATCGGACTGCAGTTGTTAATCTCAAACTAATATTAACTTGTGTATGTGTGGTGAAAGCTGTAAGTATAAGTTGGTTGTTATTAAATAAATAAATAAAATCTGTATCTGTCTTTTTAAATCAGTTCTATTATTATGATAGCGATCAACATTAAATTCACCATTAGAATTTCGATTCATTTTCATGTTCAAACATATTAACCGTAAGAACAATAATTAACAAAATGCACTTATGCACTTATGGTAGAATAAAAGGCTTTCTTATTTTTTATTTATTTATTTTATTTACTTATGCCAAGCTACATTAACACTTTTTAATTTTTTATAAATTTTAAATATCTTATATAAATAAAAAGATAAGTCCTGACTGACTGACTGACTGACTCATCAACGCCCAACCTAAACCCTTGAACCTAGAAAGCTGAAATTTTACACAGAGGTTCCCTTTATAATGCATGGAAGGATTTATTTATTTATTTATTCAGATTGCCTGGTAGCACGTTCCCATGGGGTTTTTTCCGACATACACGCGGGCGAAGCCGCGCGGGAAATGCTAGTTAGTTATAATTTTACTGATTACCTGTGTAATCAAATAAAAGAAAAAAAAAATATCAAGAATTTTGTGTAAAATGAAAAAAAGACTACGTAATAACTGCTAATTTAAGTCATTACATTTCAGCCGAAAAAAATCAAGCACGAATAATAGTTTATTATAACAGTATCATTCCCTTTAAAGTAGTAAAATATTACAAGCAAACTCGATTATCCGAGCTATCAATCAAAATGATGTAAAATATAATTAAACTCGGTTAACAGCGAATCACGGATATAAACGGCTTTGGTAAGGAATTTTAAATTTTAAACTGGATTATCCGGATAACAGGATTACGTGCAGCAATGACGGATAGTTTCATCATATACTGAGCTTGTTCTGCAATGTTTGAGTTTCTTATTATGGTTGTAAAGGCTTGGATTTTATACACATACCATATTTTGCCCGTGGTTTCACCCCAGTGGAGGCCGGAAATTATCCCACAGGGACGTACTACTGGTATTAGCAGTATCCTATATCCTAATCCAGCTCATAAAATCTACCAATGTGCCAAGTTTCATTCAAATCCGTTCAGCCGTTTTAGCGTGTAAGCGTAACAAACAAACAAAATCCCTTTCACATTTACCTATAATATTAGCTAGGATTATCTGCATGATGCAGATAATTTACCAACTTAGTATCGAACAGTGTTTTAAAATGTACGTGATTTTGTAGAATATTTTTTATTCTTAACTCAATGCGAACGCTTTTGATCACACTTGAGTTAGTTGACAATGCTATTTATACACTATCTTAATCATAGAATAGTCTAGAAGCCCCACTTTCATTAAAAGCTAAGCTCAATAAAAAATTCAGCCACTAATCTACCCGTCAAAAATGTATACTTCTAATCAGCATAAAATGGCAGAACTTAATGAAAATGCGGAAATAGACGAAGAAGTCTAATTTTAAACACAATACAGACATAATTTTCTTTTAACATAACTCCCCCAGACCAAAAAAAAAATCAAAAAAATATTCTTAAAAAATTACAAAACTAAAACAACAGCTACGTACTTTAATATTCTATCACAAGGACCGTCTAAAATTGAAGTAGGAGGAAAAATAAAGATAAAAAGCAATGAGCACCAAACGTGGTTTGATAAGTAAGGGAGGGAAAAGAGAATGTGCAATTCAGATGGTCCCACTGATTGTCACTTCAATGCCGCGGCTGCAAATTTTTGTTTTTTGCCATATCTTTCTTTTGTTTTATTTGGTGAGGAAAATTCTATGATGTGGCAAACTGTTTAGTGAGACTGTTTCGAAAGATAGAAGCTAAACAGAATATTCTTTACTAGATTTTGGCCACGGCTTCGCCCGCGCGGATGTCGGAAAATATCCCACGAGAATGTACTACCGGGAAATCCTTCCTCATTCCTTGTCTACGTTAGTAAAAGTTGTTCATACTGATGAGTACAATGAGCCCTTAAATTATTGCCACTTTTTACACTTACACCCTGTATAGAGAACCTCTGTGCAAAATTTCAGCTTTCTAGGTTCAAGGGTTTGGACGGGGCGTTGATGAGTCAGTCAGTCAGGACTTCCCTTTTTATCTAAATAGATGGAGTATATAGTAGAATCAATATTAGAATCATCGTAGAACGGAATAAGTCTTGATAGCTTTCTTAGAGAGCCAAGACTGGAAAGGAATGCAAAAATTTTTGAGTAGGTAGGTTCTGGTATTCCTATAAAAAAAAAATTGTCGCTCAAAACATTCGTGAATTTCGAGACGAAAAAATTTTTTCGTCTCCTTTTTTACGATTTCTTTGTATGATGATTTTTTCTATAACTGATTTCTTTGTATAAGTTTTTTTAAATTTTTTTATACACTTTACTATAAAGTGTATTTTTTTTGGGCTTGTAACATATAGCAATAGCATGGCAATACGGCTAACTGTGTGACGAAAAAGTAGACATTTTACTGTGTCCCGCTGTGGCAGCGCTGGTTGCCTCGCAATAAATAAACTTAATAGTGTCCATGAAGTATTGCATTTTTGTCTTTTTAACCGACTTCTAAAAAAGGAGGAGGTTCTCAATTCGGGTGTTTATATTTTTTTTTTTTTTTTTTTTTTTTTTATGTTTGTTCGCGCATAACTCCGTCGCTTGCCAACCGATTTGAAAAATATTTTTTTGTTGGAAAGGGTATACTTCCCAAATGGTCCCATTGTTTTCAAAATCCAGTTCTGATGATGGGATCCTGGAGAAATCGAAGGAACTCTTCAAATATTATAGGCACACCTATACCGATTTGGGTATTTTTTATAGTAGCTCGTGCATTTGCTCTCGGAAAGCACCACTTGGTGAAGTGGAACTGATGATGAAGACCACAGATGGCTACCGGAACTACTCAATGATAAATATTTCACGGGTTGCGATTCTATTACTTTAATATGGTTGCTAAGCAATTTCCGCTCGTCAAACAATGCGTGTGGTGAGTGGTTGTTGAGCAGTTCTCCTGGTTCTTACCAGCAGAACTCCTCAACAATTAACGTCCCAGCATCGGGAAAAGCAATATTTTGTAACATGTGATGAGCAATTGACATTAGACTATTGTAACTTATACAAATTATAAACAGACACACTAAAAAGCGAGAAATAAAAACTTTTTAACAAAAAATAAAACCGACTTCCAAAAATCACTACAAAGTGAAAAATAACTTTGATTTCGGAAGTCGGTGGCAAAAAAAAAAGAAAGTAAATAAAAAACGAAAGACACCGACTTCCGAAATCAAAGTTATTTTTCACTTTGTAGTGATTTTTGGAAGTCGGTTTTATTTTTTGTTAAAAAGTTTTTTTTTCTTATTTTTTCGCTTGTTAATAAATAGGGAACTTCATAGGCGTGCTTATGTCAAAAGTAAAATAAATATGTAGTTGGAAGCCTGCACCTAGCTTCTTAAGCGACTTTTAAGCTGATAAAGAAATTTACTACTTTTGATACGAAGCAGGTACCATCGACAAAGTAGTTCTGGGACAATTCTTATTCAGGTCATCGTATTTCTGAATGCAAAGAATCCTGCACTTTACTGGAAGTGTTTTTGTTAGTGCGATTTCTGAGTATCCTCCATAGAATTTACTTTTGAAGCGATTGTCGTAAAATCAAAATGGTTTTACAATTACAGTTGGTCCTGTACGATACTTTTAATCGATTAATCACCGATTTTTTTTTTTTGGGACAGGTTCTTTTCTGTTACAGTCAGTTTCTAAATTGAGAAATGGAAGCTGATAACGTCTCAAATTGTACCTTAGCATTAGTACTTAAGATGATTCCTTTAATGCTGTACAATTTTAGCATTTTTCGCTTAAAAAAAATGAATTTTGCGGGAGCTTGACAAGTTTACAACATCAAAATAGGTATAGGGATATTGACTATATTTTTTTTGTCTGTCATTTAGTTTATTAAAAAATATTGCACACGTATTTTTTCTGTTTTTTACGGAATCAAAAGTTTACGGCTATACATTGAGTTAAAATGTGGCATGACGTCACTCATAGCTAGATTTCATACGCAGTTTGTTATAGTTATGACATAGCGAGACCCCACTCCCCAACCTTAATGCGTTTTATCTAAGTTATATTTTATTAATATGATAAAGCAAAAAATACTTATCTAATATTTTTTTATTATCTGACTGACAGACTAAATATAATTTTTTTTTACTTAACAAACATCCCTATTCACAATTCAGAAACAGGGGTTAGTCGTGTGAGAAATCAGACTACATGTAATTTCCTAGGACATTTCTTTAGTACCTTGCGAACAAGCCTAGCTACCTCCTGTAAGAACCATCTAGGAAAATACACGAACACGTCAAAATGGGTAGGTAACATTCCTATTAGGATTTTACGGACCTTTTCAGTTGTTAGGAGCAGGGTAGTCCTGACCACGTTTTATTTCAGACTACTTACAACTTCTAACAAGTTTGGAAGCGTTTTCTCTGAGTGCTACGGGATGGGTCTGGGATGTCTTGTAAAGCTGACGGTTAGAACGTTGTGTAATGGTTGGTCATAATGTAAAATTGGACGGTGTAAGGAATCTTGTAACAAAAATAAATTATTTCAAGATATTAACAATTACATTTTACAGTTAAGGTGAATGCGCAATGATATCCCGCAAAATTCAAATCTTACGATTTTGCTTTGCAGGTCAGTGTCAGATTGTATGTTGATCAAAATATGAATCGCTACTATACCAAATATAACATTATCAGCCTATAATGTTCCCACTGCTGGGACACCAGGCCTCCTCTCTGTGAGAGGGAGTGGGCCGTAAACCAACAAGCGGTCCCAGTGCGGGTTGGTAGATGTCAGGAACATCGTGAGGAAACCGGCATGTCCTAGAACCAAAAATTCGAAGACATGCTTCGAATTTTTGGTTCTAGGACATGCCGGTTTCCTCACGATGTTTTCCTTCACCGTTTTGAGTGAGACATAATTATAACCATAATAATCATCAAAACATCTCTATATGTTGGATTTCTTCTAAAATGTCATGATTTCCGAGAACATGAACATTAAAATAAATGCAGTAAAAAAACCGGTCAAGAGCGAGTCAGACTCGCGCACCGAGGGTTCCGTTCCGATTTCTGAAAAAGTGTGCCATTTAGAGACATCGCTTTATTTTTCCTGTAATCTTTACATAAACTTCTATCACATAGAATAATTTCAGATTTTTCTCTTTGCAAACTTCGGAGATAAGGGGGGGAACGGTATTTTTTTTTACATTTTTCATTAAAAGTCGAAAACGGCGGCCTAAAAAAAAGAAAAAAATTGTTGAGAATGTGCAAATAGCGTTCTTTCATATGATACCCCACATGCTATAGTAGCCCCACTTTGAATTTTTAAGACCCCCTTTTAGTCCGTGTTGCAAAAAAAATATAAATATTTTTATTTCTTTCTTATTTGAAAAATAGTTGGGTAAACGTCATCTAAAACTGTTCCAAATTTCAAGTTGATAGCATTAGTAGTTCTTGAGATATCCAGCTGTGACAGACAGACAGACAGACAGACAGTCAGACTGAGTCACACTTTAAGGGTTCCTTTTTTACCATTTTGGTATGGAACCCTAAAAAATATTTTTATTTCTTTCTTATTTGAAAAATAGTTGGGTAAACGTCATCTAAAACTGTTCCAAATTTCAAGTTGATAGCATTAGTAGTTCTTGAGATATCCAGCTGTGACAGACAGACAGACAGACAGACAGTCAGACTGAGTCACACTTTAAGGGTTCCTTTTTTACCATTTTGGTATGGAACCCTAAAAAATTAAGTGTGCGGGCTATCATTGCGGATTCACCTTAACATCTAGTGTCATATTGTGTTTACCCTGGATCAATCCACTGTGTTCAATGAAAATGTAGAAATAAATCAAGAAAATGAACTGGCTAATATTGGTTTAACAATAAATTCTATTTGGCAGGAAAGTGAGCTAAACTTAACAATATTTCCGTCTAATGTAACTTTGGAAAAATACTGTAGTTGGTTAGGAGCGAATAACTACAATGTTACGGAATGGTGTAACAGACCTCACAGCTTACATAGCTATGGTTGCCAATTTTCTTAAAAAATAGAACTTTTACAATTCTAGATATTAGGCAAGTTAAAAAAATTGTCAGTCATGGGGATTGCCGACAGAAGCTAAAACTTAAACGTAAAACTATGCATAGCATGTCGCGGTGTCGAGGTGTCGCGTTGACGCGAACACATAAGATTTCCTCCTACCAAAAATCGCTCAACTCGCCTAAAGAACTTTTTATTTCATGACATGAGACGTGTCGATTGACATAAGTTTAACAATCAAACTTATTTCAGCATGCTCATTATGTTACTATATTTAAGGTTGTTTTTTAATGAGCTAATAAACAAACATTAAACAGAAAGCTCATGAAATAAAAAGTTAAAGGAGCCTTAATAAAATATAACAAAAATGCTGAAGAAAAATCAACAAAAAATTTATCGCGTGGCAACCCTAACTATCCCTCTCGTCCCTTCGCACGCAACGCCATCGCTCTTACAGCAAACTTTAATACAGTTTGTTCAACTATTTGATAAATTCTACATAAAAACATATTCTTTATCCCACTTGAATAGATTCTGTATCTTCCAGAACTTTCTATTCAATTGTCCGAAGGTTCGATTGTGTCAAGATGGGATGAGATTGTGAATATTATTCCGTTTCTATAATGGAAAGTTTACTTTCCTATTTTTTCGTACATAAATAATATTACTAATGTTATTGCTTTCTACAAAAATACTCTCTAGCTTATTTGTAGATTTCCTATTATTAAATATTCGAAAATGTTTACCATCAAACCCGACAGACATCTCATACCTATTGTCGTGTGTTGATAATCTAAGGACAAGAAGTATTATAAATACAGATTTTTTAAAAGTTTATGACTAATTTTTAGGGTTACTATAAGTCTGCAAACATAGACAATTAGTTGTCAATCATTATTAAAACTGAACTAAAATAAAAAAATACAAACCACTCTTATTCACGCATTTGGAATGCGTGTACGCATAAAGTACAAAACGCCACCTGCTGCGATTAATAAAAATAGGGACATAATAATACTGAGTTAGTTTTCACTAATTTATTTTCCTCAGTGATAGGTATTATTCTAAGAATATTTATCCACATTTCAAAACAATCAATAAAAATCCACTATAACTACAAAATGAATCAACTGAAACACTAGACCAACACTTTAACGATATAGAAACGCAATGAAACGCCTAAAATGTTATTTTTTCGCAATTCGTTTGAAATTGTAATGTTAATTTCAATTCGTTTTAAATCATCCCTTTATGCCTATATCACTCTGGTATATCCATTCAAACAAAACATAAAAACCTACCTACCGTATTCACTTTTCGTTTGAATGGATTCAGATGATGATGTAAAACAGAGTTTAAACTACATGACGTTGTTTTGTATTTTACTAATTAATTTTATTACTGTGCTTTGTGCCCAATTATTTTACTTTTATTTGCTGAATATGAATAAGTGTTTTTTTTTTTAGAAAGTCTTTATTGGTTCTGGTTCATTTTGCTATTTTTTAAATTATGTCATGATTATTTGGAATTTAGGATTGTTGCAGGGTATCTCATAAAATAAAAAAACTGCGTTTAAAGTTAATAAAACTTAAAATAATTATGAAAACCGTTACGTTGGTGTTGCCAGCTTATTATTATGTAATTATACAGAGTGTAAGTGTAAAGACTGTCATCCTTTTAGGGGTCATTGTACTCATCATTATGAACAACTATTACAATGGGACCAAACATGAAATTGCGAAAAAAACATCAGCTGTTCCCTACATTTTGTCGAGTTATGCGAACATTAATGTACGCAATAGCAGTTTTTTTTTTTTTTTTGATATAATGCTACTAAGTCCTACGTGGAATAAGTTTATATTTTTACCTTTTTTTATATTAAATACTAGTAGATGTCGGATTTTTTTTTTGCGCGGATCCCTAATTTTTTTCTAAAATAAAAGTATTTTAAGATACTCCTTCTATCATCAGCTATCTGCTAGTGAAAGTTCCTTCAAAATTGGTCCAGCTGTTTTGGAGATTAGCCGGAACAAACAGACAGAAAGACAACATTTTTAAAAATAACTAAATAAAATTAAATGTTAGGTTTTATATGCCACAGAACGCCCAGCCTTCCAACTAAACTGCTTTGCAAAAAAAACGGGCACCTTACAGTTATTGGCTTTTCTATGGATAATATTAATATTTTTAGTATGTCGTTAGCATAAATGACTAGAAATTTCTTATTATCATTGAGAATATAGTTTTTAACCCTTAAATCCTGGAATCGGTGTTTTAGTCAATGTAAACAGAAAGTCGTGTTAAAATGGAAATTTTTAGGGTATAATTAAATTAAGACTACGAGTATTTTTATGGTATTTTAATAAAAAAAGACATTAAAAAATAAAAATTAATAACGAGTATGACCTCTCCTTGCAGCGATTACGGCATGTAATCGTCTTGGCATGCTTTCCACCAGGTTTTTGATGGTGTCCTGTGGAATGTGTTCCCACTCAGCCGAAATCACACCTGATGTTTTGTGGAAGGTCGTTGGACAGGTCGTACTCGCCGTTTTAGGAGGTCCCAGACGTGCTCAATGGGGTTAAGGTCGGGGCTCCGCGCTAGCCAATCCAGACGACGAGTACCGACCTCTTGCATATAAGCATCTACGTCGCCAGAACGGTGGTCCCGAGCATTATCGTCCATGAAATGGCATCTTCACCAATTACAGTCAGTGCGGGCTGTGCATGTTGACAAATTATTCCTGTTATGTACCTTTGCGCATTTAGTGAGCCATTTGCAATGAACACTATCTCGGTACGATAGCTGGAAGTTACGCCCGACCAAAACATAACGGACCTTCCACCATAAGGGGTGATTTCTTCAAAACACACGTCGGCATAGCGTTCCCCTGGTCTTCGTAACACTCGCCGACGTCGGTCCTCACCATTCAGGCAAATTCGAGCTTCATCGGAGAAGAGTACGCTACTCCAGTTACCTAGTGTCCAAGATAGACAATTTCTAGTGAACCTCGGTCGAGCAATCCGGTACTCACGGAGTAAATTGGGGGCCCGCGCTGGTCGTCGACTGCGTATATCAACCGCTAAAAGCCTCCTCCTCACTGTCCATAGGCTAACTTGTGCTCCTCGTACCTCTTCAAGGTTTCTTTTGAGGTCTATGTAACTGCATTTGCGATTACTCAATACCTGAGTCACTAAAAAGCGGTCGTCTCGTGGTTGTGTGCAACGTTTTCTCCCACAACCTTGCCTCCTTTGAACGGAACCTGTCTCTTGGTATCGAGTCCAGGTTCTTTGGACGGTGGAACCACTCACGTTTAACGGCTGTGAACCGTAACATTGGCTACACCCCACTTCCAGCAGCACTATAATTTTACTAGCTCTTGTTGCTTTTTCTGCCATTATAATCGACCCAAAGATATCTGTTTTAAGTCACAATGAGGCAGGATTATGCGACAAACATAAATTATTCTAATAAAAATAACGAGAAGTTAGTTTTAGTTGCCTGATAACCATTTAACCGCAAACCCGCGAATAGTAAGTAAAAAGTCATAAACTGAAAAAGGGATTATTATTATTAAAAACAACAGTTCTGAATTTGAAATTAACTTTTTTTCATACCCAGACTCTTTATTATGTGCCAGGAACATAGTTTGCCTATTAAAACCTCATGAGAACTAAATGATTACCAATAATGTAGAAAAATCCAAACTGCCCGTTTTTTTTGCAAAGGAGTGTACATCTTACTTACAATATTACAATATTGTGGGTTACGGGTTAATAGTGTCCCAGTAAACTTTACCAACTAAGCTACTACTAATAACATACACAACTTGTAACCAAGTACAGTCAGCCATGGCATTAGCTGACCCACCCTTGCATCAATGGTTGAGATTTTTTAGAATACGAGTCGATAGAATTTTGTAATTCTTTTATATTTTATTTATTATAGGTATTTAAATAAAATATAAAATTATATCGATTCGTACTCTAAAAAATCTCAACCATTTATGCAAGGGTGGGTCAGCTAATGCTGTGGCTGACTGTACTTCACTAGTACTTCTTGCAAGTCAAACTCTTGTTTGCTAGGCCAAAGTCCTTGCCTAGATCGAATTTATTGATATTTTTATTAGTAAATAAATGGTAGTACTGTCTCATATGCCTAATTTTTCCCAATTATGTTGCGGTTGGCCGCCAGTCTAAGCACCTTAATACCAGAAGGAGCGACTGCATATGTGACCTCCACAATCCAGTTACTGGGTAACGCGATACTCCTTGGTAAGACTGGTTGTCAGACTTTCGGACTTCTGATTACCAGAAACGACTGTCATAGATCTTCGAATTACAGACGGGACCGATGGATTAACGTGTTTTTCGAAACCCCTTCTCGTTAAGTAATAGATCTATGTGGTCACCCGGTGGGGTGACCCGGTCACCCATTCAGAGACAGTCCTCGGCAAGCGTAGTTTAGATGATAGATAAAACATTTATTTAGTGCACACAAAAGACACAGCACAAGCACAAAACACAAAAGCACAATTGTTAAATGATAATAACAAATTACATGAATAAAAACAATGTGTCAATAAACAAAAAAGAAAAACATTAAGTTCTTATAGAAATAGAGTGACATATCTGTGAGTGACGCAATGACATATTTGAAATCAAAGGGAAATTATTACAGAAAAATATCCGTGCTTCAAATACTTTACATCTAATAATCTACATGTACAGCAAATCAAGTATCAAAACTTGCACAAATAATAATCATTATTTATACACTCATTTTTGTCCAAAGTCACAACAAAAATGTTAAAAATTCTAACTGTTCTTCAAACATAACAAATGCGCATCTAATAAACTTATTATTGCACAGGTTGCACTACTACTCGTAGTTAACTAATTGAATATACAAACTTACACAAATTATAATTATTGAGCACCCTGAGGTTCACTTTGGTTAGGTTCCTTTAAATCCTGCAGAAAGAAATAGGAGCCCTGCCCCCGCAGCGGGGCTCCGTTGACCTGATGTTAAGTTTAATTTATTTACACGAGCAAATTTTGGTGTGCCAACAGTACTTTTGATGTACCTACGTATTCTGTTAAAAAAAATTGGTATTTTTTTGATGTGTGTTTAAATACTACCTGAAATCAAATAACGAAGCATGGTGCGGTGTGCGTCTCATGGTTGCACCAAATGAGAGTCCAGCTCAGCTCAGCGTGTGTCAGGCAAATATACCTGACGCTGATATTCTGCTGGATCCCTGTAGTGACATACGATCGACCCGTTCGGCAGTTATTACTTACCCACGAGTCCCTTTCGTTGATGTACAGGGTGTCCCGTAATTAATGGATAATCTCTTAAGGGGTCATTGTACTCACCATTATGAACAACTTTTACTATGGGACCGAACCCAAAATCGCGAAAAAAAAACAGCTGCTCCCTACATTTATGTTCGCATAACTCGTCAAAATGTAGGGAGCAGCTGATTTTTTTTTCGCGATTTTGGGTTCGGTCCCATAGTAAAAGTTGTTCATAATGGTGAGTACAATGACCCCTTAAGAGATTATCCATTAATTACGGGACACCCTGTATACTAATACATATTAAACACAAAATTATATTCAACAACAATGAATACCTCTGAGTACTCACGTTTGTCGTGTTTCAAGAAAGGATTTACAACTTTCCCGTTCTTCAAAAGATACAATTTATCGTCACAAAAATGAACAATTTAAAACAAAGTTTACGAAGACAGTAAGAAATAAACGCCTTACAATATTTATTTTGTAACTTTGAAGACTGGTCTCTCTGGGAAATAGACTATTTTTCTTTTCACGTACTCTTTGTTATATTTTCAAAGATTCTAGAGTAAAACTGTTGAAGAGTAAAGCTGTTCATGATTTTTAACAGAGTGGCATTTGCATTTTGTGTTTATATAAAATAACTAGCTTCTGCCAGCGGCTTCGCCCGCGTGAATGTCGGAAAATATCCCATGGGAACGTACGACCGGGAATTCCTTATTCCCGGAAATTTCTCCCTCCTTTAAAAAAAAACTGGTCAAGAGCGAGTCGGACTCGCGCACCGAGGGTTCCGTTCCAATTTCTTTACATAAATTTCTATCACATAGAATAATTTCAGATTTTTCTCTTTGCAAACTTCGGAGATAGGGGGGGGGGGGAACGGTATTTTTTTTACATTTTTCATCAGAAGTCGAAAACTATGCGGCCTAAAAAAAAGAAAAAAAATGTTTGAGAATGTGCAAACAGCGTTCTTTCATATGATATACAACATGCCCTAGTAGCCCTACTTTGATTTTTTAAGACCCCCTTTCAGTCCTTGTTGCAAAAAAACAAATAAATATTTCAATTTTTTTCTTATTTGCAAAATAGTTGGGTCAACGTCATCTAAAATTATTCTAAATTTCAAGTTGATAGCATTAGTAGTTCTTGAGATATCCAGCTGTGACAGACAGACAGACAGACAGACTGAGTCACACCATAAGGGTTCCTTTTTTACCATTTTGGTACGGAACCCTAACAAAAACTTTTAACACTTGAAAGTGACGTCATAACGCTTTTTCGTTACGTCACAATTTCTGTCAGTTTACTCCTGCTCAAGCCGCGTTATAAAACTTTGTTTCAAATACAATATTGCAATAGTATCCCAAAACCTAAATCTCCCAAAATCTCCTTTACAGTACTTAAAAGCCCATATTACCTTAGCTTTTTATCTCGCTTACTCGATACTGCTTGCGGACTAATTGAGAGCGAGACTGAGTGCGGTGCCGGGCACTGATAGTTTAGGTAATTGCGTTTTACGGTGAAAATAATGGTAATTTGAAAAAAATAAAAAACATAAGACCTGCTTTATAGTTAGTTCAGTTAGTATGCAAAGTTTCATGATGTAATGTGAAGTATTTTTTGAATACCAGCGGTTTATTGTTTGGTTTGGAGGTAACTTTGGATTTTTTTTCAACCGAGCAAATTTTATGGAATCGTGTTTTCGTCAAACATAGTAGGTACTTTACAGTAATCCTCAACTTTACCATATTATATTAATTGATATAAAAGTGCAAAAACTATTTGTCCCAAATTAAATAAGAAATTGTATTGTATTGTACCTATAACTTTTTGTTATTTTTATTTTAAGGTAAATAGTATTAAGTAAACTAGGTATAAAATTATGAATTAATTAAATGTTGTCCTTTTCAAGACTTCTAATGTTAAATATTGTTAAGAAACTGTCCAACAATTATCATATAGAAGCTCATGCCGCCTGTGATACAGGTTTATCCTAGTACAGGCACCTAACATTATATTACCTTTGTAAATTATTTCTATGATTTTATGTTAATATTTTACCAATTATGAATACTGAATAAATATTATATTCTATTAATTAATTTCAAAATGAATGCTGCAGTATTTTCACCATAACGGAGGATCCTAAGCCATTTGATATAGGCTCTTAACACCGATACTAGCTGAGTTACGATCAAGCGACCAAGTCGAATTGTATGGTTTTCGGATAATTGCACCTCACCACAATGCATTTAATTTGCCATGACCTATTCTATCTATACGAAATTATAGCATCTGCAGGTATCTATCTACCTAGACAGTTTATTGTCAATAGTTGGTATTTAAGTGTCAAGACGATATCGTATAGTGACCTTTAAAAGTACTAAGGTTTTTTAACATTATTATTCGTGTCAACTTCTTTTTGTAGGTATGCACTTGCTTATGTGACAAACAAACCAATTTTTTTCTTTTCTTTCAATAATACGTAATCTTTTCCATTTAATGTAAGTTGATGATGTTATAATTATGTTCTGTCACTGTTATTTACATTTAAAGTAAGCATGAATTTATGTGGCGTAGGTAGGTATCACAACTAAAAAGTGAAAAATGAAAAAACCCGTCGTTCAAAAAAAAAAACACTACAAAGTGAAAACTTCCGAAATTATTTTTTTTTTGGAAGGAAAAGATTCGTTAATTCCTATTGTTTTGTAGTCTAACAAAGTAAGTACGTATTACTTTTCTAATGTTTTTCGTACAGAGTGTAATTGATATTTTAACTGAACAGTGAAGACCCGAAAAGAGATTTCAGGTTTGGTCCGATTCATGATGTGTTCATTCTCTCTTTTTTGCGGGTTTTCAGATATTTTAATAACACCTCTTAAAAAAAATAACATCACATCATAACCAAAACAAAAAGAAACAAAAACAAAAACAAAAAACTAAATTACATCTTGTTAAAAAGGATAACATTAGAGATGAATGATGCTATCACTTCTCAATCATTCCCCAAAACCTCGCTCATTCCTCGCTCATCTCACACCTTTACCTGAACCCAAAGCGTTTACGACGTTGCCAAGCACATTCGACGAAATTGAAATATAAATTGGTTTTGGAAAAATTCAAACGCAGACTTAGTACTAGAATGAGTATTTTTATGATAATAAATTACCTGTCATTGTCATTTGCAAGATGTGTTGAGATGAGCTATGAGTAGTGTTTGTGGTTTGTTGTGGGTATGTACGGGTGGAGTGTTGACAGAGTTGGAAGTTAGTTTGGATGCTGGCTTATTTTTACATTTGATCGGTTATGAAAGAAAGAAAGAAAAATATACAGTAAAGAAGGAGCATATAAAAGTAACAAAATAAACATTAAAAATAAAAAAAAATAAAAAATTTAATGCTTATTTTATTTTTTAAATAGGTATCGCAGCTTTTAAATACCGCAACGCTGGTATATAGAAGGTTTGTTGAATGTAGTTTCGTAGTGGACTTATCGATGCACTGTCCTATAGGTCTAGACCAAGTACTGAAAAGGCATGAAGTTATTCAGAAAACATCGTGAGGAAACCGGCGTGTCCTAGAACCAAAAATTCGAAGACATGTGATATCTACCAACCCGCACTGGGCCCGCGTGGTGGATTACAGCCCACTCCCTCTCACCGCCTGCGATCCAGATTGTTGGGACAATATTATAGGCTGATTATGTATTCAGAAAGCTATTGAGCTAAAGGTGTCCCTTAAGCTGCGTACAGACTATTTGCAACGCAAAATGCAATTTAACACGACGGCCTCTGCGCGAAAATGTTACATTGCAAGACTTACAGGTTGTGTTGCAAATATTCTGTACCCAGCTTAAGAGGAAATGGGGGCGACCAGACTTTTGAAAACTAGGTATTTTAAGAAGGTATTGCTGTCGCTCTGCGAGCGCTCCGCCCTCGAATTCGTGCGATAAGGACAACTGCAGATCCGACTAAATAGCCTATGTAAAAAGTCACATTTCGAGGTTTGGCTCTCGCCTATTTCCTCCTCAAATATTGGACCAATTTAAAAGATATTTCATAAACTGAATAAGAAGTATGTATATATACTATGCCCCTATGTTTTTCTTTTTTCGTTAATAGTTGTCAAATTGGTACACTAGGCGTCTGTTGACAGCGGTCTGAATAGGCAAGTTTGAGCATTTTTTGAGGGTTCTAGTTCTTATAAAAATAATATATCATCAAAAAGGAAAACATAGGGGCATACAAGTAGCTGATATTTATATTTCTGTAAAAAATCATTGCTTTATGGTCATTAACCAGAAAGAAAACAGGCGAGAGCGTTTGTATCTTTTTGTATGGAGAAAAGAGCACCCACGTTTCCTCTTAACTCCTAGCTCCAGCTTGACTCTTGACTCTATAATTCCTGGGCTACAGCATGTTGCATAACTAATATAATTAAGTGTAGCAACTTATAAAGGACGAGGTGAAACCATTTTTCAACATCATCGTTTTCGGATCTCCAAAAATTGTGTCACGCGAAACAGTAGATCGTGCATAATTGAGTTTAACAGCCGCACGGGTCGATCCATCAGGTTAAGCTACGCTTGCCGGGGTTGGTCCGTGGATGGGTACATACCGAGACCCCTCCGTGCCTACCGTTTTTTTTGTTTATTTGGAGTTCTTGTTATATCAGCCAATACGGGACAATGTTAGGATTTTTAAGACAACCAAAAGATTAGGTCTTTTTTATTGACGACGCAAAAAACTACAAAACATTTAACTCAACTGGAGTATACAGTGAACACAAACGAAGTTAGTGCAGGCTCAAATAACAAACGGTAGCTACAATATACTTTGCCGAATAAAAACTAATAACAAAGCGAAACTTCGCGCTCAATGAACATAATCGTGAAATTAAAACCGGCTAAAATCATAAACAATATACTTTTCACCACGAAAACCCACAAACAAAAATACTTTTGTTTAAAAAACCGCGAAATAATATTATTTACAATTTACTCATGCATTTTTGCATTCATTTTTACTTTAAAAAAAAGTTATAATAACACGGAGTATGCACCGCGCGCGTAATCTAATTTCCATCGTGTCTTTTTTTAGGGTACCGCGTCGAAATTATTGAAGAAAAAAATGTGTCAAGTTGATCTGGGAAATGGGAAAGCTGACAATGAGTGAAGCCTGTCATCCCACGTCAATTAGAGTTCATGCATGATAAAAAAATCGAAATTTTGTTTCTTTGTTTACGTAACCCCAATAAAAGGAGCGTAATGGATTCCTTTATACATACAAAGTAAGTAAAAATTAATTAAACTGGTTGCAAAGCTAGTACAGACTCAGTTAAACAAATGTTCCTCGTAATTTTAGGTCATGAGAATTGAGGCTGAAAACCATTCCGAAAAGTATGAAACTAAACCTCAGACACAAACTCAAATATTTGAACTCCTATTCAAACAAGTAAGTATTTAAATTAATCAAGTCTTAGATAACAAGCCACAGCAATCATTAATTTAATTTTAATTTACCTTGGCCGAGAAATGATTACCTTTTATAGTGATTAATAATAAGTTATTTATATAGGTAGGTACTGGTCATATGTTGTTTTACGCTGTTATTTTTACTAATTGAAAATATATCCGGAAAAGAACCGGAGTTACCACTCTCTGCGCTCAATGCTCTCTTGGACACTGAGCCTAACTGTGATGTGTTCGCGGATGAATGGAAGGAGATCTTGTCAGTATGTCTGGAATGTTTGTCGAAGGACAGATGGCCGATGGAGCAGACGAATCCTGGAGTGATGAATGTACAGACTGGATGCGGAAGGTGGAGGACAGGGTGCTGTGGCGCAACCTGGGAGAGGCCTCTATCCATCAGTGGACTACGATACGCTAAGTTGATTTATTGATGAAATAGAATACATAGGTGTTCTATCAGCCCTGCCCACGTTCTACAAAACAGTCTGAATAATTAAACCTGATTTAACAAAATAACATACGAATACGGAACCTTTTTAATCCCAGCTTCAAACATTTGGCCATGTTTTTTTTTATTTTCACGCGACTGCAACGCCGGCTCGCGAAAAGGTTTTTTACAATGCCATTGCGCGCTTGTCTGTTGTTCTGTACGAAGATTGCATTCACTGCAACGTTTATAAAAGCTTACGCGAAAAAGCGCCTTTTACGGTCGACGTGCACTTTGTTTTTTTATTGGTGTTGTCCCTCTGTTATACTTTTAAAAGGTTAATAGTTGTTGATGCGCATAAAGGGATTATTATAAGTACATGCTTTAAAGACTTTTATGTTAATTAAGAATTTATATACATAGATGGATGGCTATACGAGTAGGGAAAGACCAAAGAAATGATGGATGGACTGTGTGAAAGGTGATATGGCTAGAAATGGAGTGACTATCGAGATGACAACTAATAGTAAAATCTGCCTAGCCAGTATTTTACATTAAATGTAAAATACTGGTATTCATTATTACATTAAATGTAAAATCATTATTACATTAAATGTAAAATACTAGTATTCATTATTACATTAAATTATTTTAATTTTTTTTAGACAGGTACATAAAGTCGTAAAAATTTAATTATCTATAAGTATAACTAAATAACTACTTATCTAACTATCCTATACGTAAATATTTAAAGTCACCATAAAATTAATAAACGTTAAAATAATGATTAAATAGAAAATACAAATATTTTACAAAATTACCAATTTTCAAATAACCCGCCCCTAACTGTTCCTGGCGCAAAGGTGCCCATAACGCTTGCAGCATTGCCACGTTGGATGGCAATAGATAACCTTTGCACCAAGAACGAGCCGCAGCGGGAGTCACCCGTTTTTTCGCGGAGTTTGTGCCCTATCTCACCAATGAGCTTCTTGGCCTCAGTTCCCCAACAACCCATGGTCTCAACTGCTATCGGTCTCTACTTTACATTAAATGTAAAATACTGGTATTCATTATTACATTAAATGTAAAGTACTAGCATTCAGCTGCATCCGGTTAGACTGGAAGCCCACCCCAACATATTTGGGGAAAGGCTAGAAGTGAAATCTGCCATTTTCCTTCTCTATTAGTCGTCATCTCGATAGTCACTCCATTTCTAGCCATATCACCTTTCACACAGTCCATCCATCATTTCTTTGGTCTCCACCACTCGTATATGTATCCATATATGTATATAAACTCTTTTATCGACTGCCTATCTGACCTCCACAACCCAGTTACTGGGTAATACGATACCCCTTGGTAAGACTGGTTTTCAGACTTTCGGGCTTCTGACGACCCGTAACGACTGTCAAAGATCCACGAATGATAGCCAAAATGAACGGCTTAACGTGCTTTGGCGCGGAGGAGTCTCGGTTTGTAAAGATGGTCACCCATCCACGGTCAACTTCGGCAAACGTAGCTTAACCTGATGGATCGCCAAGTGCGACGACTAATAGAGAAGTATGGAAGTAAAAGACATGTTGCGCCGATCTCAAATATTCTGGGCTATGGGCAGGAGAATTATGATTTTAGCGTTATTTACCTAGAATATAATATTTTTTTTATGATATTTAAGTTTCGTGTCAGCTCTATTCTCCACATCAGCTTGCTTTATCGTAAGAACGAGTAATGAATCAAACTCAAATTAAATACAAATGATAACCTACTAAAAATTTAGATTTTGAAAAGTCTGGCTCCAGATTCAATTTAAATAACGCTGAATATGATTTTTTCCCCGAAAAGATTTTTTCGCAGACTTTATCGACTCATCGGTTTTTAAAAGTCTGAATAATCTAGCTGAAATTAAATTGTCATCCGATTTTCGTAAAAATGTTCGCAAAAAGATATAGTCCCGGGCACCCATCCAACTATAAGACAGTAGAGATAGTCTTATCGCAAGACAGGGAGGGTCCCGTCTCCCCTAATTTAATCACAATGACATACAACATTAAGAAAGTTTGTTTCCCCCTATTTCCCCTTTGCAATATTCGTTCATTATTGTGTCGTTTATGATCCATAACGCGTTTAATTAGTATGGAAGTACTCCTTTGTCACTGACTTTTGTGTTATTGCACGATAAGAATAGAAACGTAAAGTCAGTTCTAGAATGTCAAAGAAAACATTGTGGGATTATGACGAATCGGGATTTCTTACATGGACTTAAATGGTGACAAATCGGAACAGTAACAAATCTGGATAACCTATCAACTTTACCTACCCATCGTGTCTTCTTGAGACTGGGATTGGGCGAGTTTCCTCTCTAATTTAATCATAAATTGTTTGTCCGGGACTGTTTTATAATTAATAATATAAGCACGGCAATTAACCATTGCCTAAAATACAGTCCACTCTTTTATTGCTCCCTGCGCTAACATTGGTCCTTCGAGCCGGATTTTTTTTTTGCACTGGGCAATTAATTTAAAATAAGTAAAAATTAATAATAAGTATCCAAAAGCTGTTAACTCTAAGATGATGTGTCATCGTTACTGGAGTCCGTCCCTTGCAAAGCACTTTCCAAATAACAGCCGGGATCATCGTTCCGGCTGTCATTTGTAGATCCTTGACATTCGTTACGGATAGCCAGAAGCCCGAAAGTCTGATAATCAGTCTTACCAAGGGTTATCATGTTACCCAGTAACTGGGTTGTGGATATCAGATAGGTAGTCGTTCCATATAAAATACTGGTATTTAGCTGCACCCGGATAAACTAGAAACCGACACCGACATAGTTGGGAAAAGGCTAGGCAGATGACTGCTGATGGTGTCCTATCTGTATCTAACTTTGCAGTGGGTACCTGTCTAGTGGTAAGGTTTCCCATTTTATACGCTACCAAGTTGCACCTAAAGTTTTTTTTTTCTCTTATTGTCACGTTTAGGGAATACAACCGGGCAGTATATGTACACCACATATTTTCCTGACAAGTATAGAACTTCCCCTTGTTTATTCATGTACGATTCCCGTGAATCACTGAGCGTTGCTATAATTAAATTTATTCGCCGCGCATAACTGCCAGTTGTTGTTATTTACGCCTTTTCATTTCCGATCTGCTTTCGAGTTTTCTGTTGCGTGGTTGTTAATGTATGTTTATGTTATATTTCTGTTTGTTTTGATAGGATTATTGTTATGAGGGGTTTGTGAGAAAGATTCTGGAAAGTTGTGTTGGTTTAAGATAATTAGATTATTGTTGACATCGGGGCCGGAAATGCAGGCAAAATCAGAGGTTTTCTCAAAGTTTGCTATAGACAACAATAACCTTACTGTATAAAGGTGGCGGCAATTACTTTCAATTATTTTGAAGTACATCTGTTTCTGAATCTACAACATAAAAATTCTTCAATGAACACCATGGATGTTCCTAGTGAACCTACCTCACCTACATCCATGATGTTCATTGATCGTGTTCCTTTAACGATTGCTAAATATTTTCGCAATAAACTCTTCTCAAACAGACTGTTAAGAAAAGTAGTAGCCCAGTATAAACGGCCGCGACCTACCGAGTTGTAAGGTTTGGCATTTTACTTTGTGTAAATTATTTCATCACCACTGTTCTCAAAACGGTGAAAGAAAACATCATGAGGATCGATATGTTCTAGAATCGAAAATTCGAAGAAATTATGACCTTTACCAAACGCACTGAGCCCGTGGAAGATTACGACCCACTCCACGGAGAGAAGGCCTATACCTGTCCCAGCAGTGGGAACATTGCAGGCTGATTGTGTTATGGTTGCTTCATTAGTAGACAGGTTTTAGAGCTCATTCTCCTAAACAAAACCACAGCCAGTAACCACACAATACATGCACTAATAGTGAGATTTCAATCTTAAGTAGGTACAGTAAGATACAACTTAGATATATATAGCATATGATTAGAAAATTTGCATTCATTAATTTCAATTTTACGAATGTATTTGGTTATATGACTTTACAAATTATTGCGTATGCGTAAGGATCATTTTCGTCTAAAGCATAATAAAGATTAGTGATAGTGATGTTGAAGGCGCACTCAGTTCGGATCATGATCGGTTTTACTAATTTTGCCGATGCTATCATCTAAGGTGTGTTGTACACCTAGTCGACGCGTTAGTTGACCAAAGCTTAGCTAATCAACACGTTAGCCCTGACATGATTGCGTCTGGAATTATATTGACCACAAACTGCTTAGACCGTCAACTGCAGAATAAGCTTCGTAGGTAGGTATGCAGGTGGTATAGAGATGACACATTTGACAATTCTGACAAAGTACATAACTAATATGATAAAGCTTAGGAATAAGGAAAATAATCATCGTCTACTAAAATCCAATGACCATGTAATTGACAAGGAAAAAGGTTAAGAAACTCCTTTCTTTGTAATGGGTGTTGTTAATCGCAAATGGGATAGGCAACAGCATTCTGCTAGGTGTTGATAAAAAACCGGTCAAGAGCGAGTCGGACTCGCGCACCGAGGGTTCCGTTCCGATTTCTGAAAAAGTGTGCTATTTACAGACATCGTTTTATTTTTCCTGTAATCTTTACATAAACTTCTATCACATACAATAATTTCAGATTTTTCTATTTGCAAACTTCGGAGATAAGGGGGGGGGGGGGGTGGGAACGGTATTTTTTTTTACATTTTTCATCAATAGTCGAACACTGTGCGGTCTAATAAAAATAAAAAAATGTTTGAGAATGTGCAAACAGCGTTCTTTCATATGATACCTCACATGCCCTAGTAGCCCCACTTTGAATTTTTAAGACCCCCTTTCAGTCACTGTTGCAAAAAAAAACGCATATATTCTTATTTCTTTCTTATTTGCAAAATAGTTGGGTAAACATCATCTAAAACTGTTCCAAATTTCAAGTTGATAGCATAAGTAGTTCTTGAGATATCCAGCTGTGACAGACAGACAGACAGACAGACTGAGTCACACCATAAGGGTTCCTTTTTTACCATTTTGGTACGGAACCCTAACAACGTGAGGCGTAACTACTTCTTGCTTGTCTCAGCTTACCGCATTATGCGCGGTGAGTCCGATTGTCCAGCACTTGTGGCTCAATTGATGAGGTTGTCTATTCCTGTTGTGCCCAAACACCAACTGAGGCCGCGAAGACAACCGTTATTGGCCGTACCTTCAGCACGCACAGTGTCACGAGCTAACTCGCCCCTCGTTTGGGCGCTTACGATGCTTTTGACATCAACACCGGAGTGTGACTTATTTGCAGGGAGATGGATAGATGTGTGTCGTGAATGCTTAAGATTCTGTGAGATGATGAATGAAAGATAAATACTTAAGTAATAATTTTCTGTTTCTTTTTTGTTGATTGCATGTAGGTATACCTCTACTTTGTTTCTTATTAATTTCTCGTGTTCTATTTGTTATATTGTTTTATTTTTAATTGTGTTTTGCTAAATTTTGCTGTACAACGCCTTAGATTTATTTAAATCTGTTATGTTGTATACGTATATCATATTCAGTTACAATTCCTTTGTTTTATGACTCAACAATTCCCCAAAACAATAATAAAAATACAAAAAGTACGTTAAATTGTAATATTCGCGCACAATCAGCACCACCAGTTACATTGCCTTTTCGATAACTTCCGATAGCGCTACGTAATACGATTTCATTAATGAATTTAACACCTACAGGAACTCTCCTAGTAATGATTCGACGATTTCTCCCCTCACAAAGGGCGTTGGAGAAAAAAGGGAAAAAAAAGAAACGAATTGAAAACAATTACGGAGAAGCAAGTTTCGCGTGATAACGATGCGAGCGACTTTTGTCAAGGGAGGGGACGGTTTTAAACATTTTCTTGCCAACAATTGCGGGGTGTTCGTGTTTGGACACGATTCTAAAGAGATGTAATCAGTTTTTTTGGAGAGAAGTAAATAAAATTGTGTGAAGAAAAATATGGTGAGCATCTTTGTTTATGTTTTGACGAAGAATTCAAGTCGTTTGCAACATATTTTGTTTCTTCTTGTAGACATTGTCAAGGCATGCAGTTTGCAGTGCCTTGACTTCTGTCAATGAAGAAATGAACAACAAGTCTTATTGTGTATCCATCATTTCAACAATCATCCCGACGTATTTTAGGTGTAATTTTTTTAGCCGACGAAAAAAAGGAGGAAGTTTTCAAGTCGAAACGTATATATTTTTTTTTATGTATGACCAGTTGACCACGCATAGCTTTTTACAGAGTACCTAGTCCAATTTGAAAGATTCTTGTTGTATTCGGGAGGGTATACCTCGAATTTGGTCTCATATAAAATTTATTAACTTTGCTTGGGTATTTTTTGAGTTAGCTTCATTAAGTATTTTTCCCACTTTTTATGTGGATGATATTCTAATTTCTTTTGCAATTAATGGTATTCGAATTTGTGTGGGGTAGGTACCACAACTAAAAAGTGAAAAATAAAAACTTTAACAAAAAAAAAAACAACCGACTTCCAAAAGAAACTCTACAAAGTGAAAAATTACTATAATTTCAGAAGTCGGTAACAAAAAACGAAAATAAAAAACCAAAGCCACCGACTTCCGTAATTAAACTTTCAGTGTTTTTTTTTTTGAAGTCAGTTGTTTTTTTTTTTTGTTAAAAAGATTTTGCTTTTTTTTATTAATTGCTTTTAGCGATAACAGTGAAGATGTCTGAATTATTATAATTATTTATTGCTGATTGTATGCTGTGCGGAAACCTTCAACAAACACAGCCATGACGTGCAGCTGCCGAATATTCCTGTTCTGTGCTTATTAAAAAAAAATAAACAAAATAGATCTTGTTTATTTTATTTTCTTTGTATTCGAGTTACGTTAACTTCACTCAGCCGAGAGCACTGAATCGCCCATCTACTCGGTACACGTGATCAAGCATTACTTACAAGATACCTTAATCCTTATCCCGCTGTCAGCACCTTCTCCAGTTGTGGTCACTTCTCTCATGTAACTGGTGACATCTCGCCGTCAAGGAAGATAATGCTGTGAATGTGGCATGAAGACGTGTGAGACAACGTCAGCTGTTGTGACTGAGGACTTATCTCGCTTGTGTTTTAGATGTCTACATCTAAGACACAAGCGAGATAAGTCCTACTCTGGCTCTGAGACTATTATGATGATTAGTGTTGATGTGGCATTATCATATAACTGTACTACCAGATAAATCTTATTCAAAAGGAGAAGTGTCAATTCCGTATTCTGCTTCTTTTTGGAATGAAGTTATTTAACGCGGCTTGTGGTAGTAAATTAGCAGAAATTGTGACGTAACGAAAAAGTCAGTTTTAAGTGTGAACACTTTTCCGGTCTAGTCAAAACGAGGTGTTTCTTCTGTCGTGGTTTAAACCATGGAACCAGTTTTTGTAATAAGAACCTAGCTGTGATAGAAATACGGTTCTATACACAAAACTGACAACTTAGTCCGGTACTAAGTTGTCAGTTTTGTAAAACTGACATCTTAATGTGTCGGAATAAAGTTCGAAATTCAAAAGGGTTTATGGTTTAAACCTGGCTTTGAAGATGAACCTTGTTTTGTAATAGTTGACGGTTTGTTTTTTAATACAGATAAAACTTAAGAGGGCTGTCGCATTTTGTCACCTCTCTCGCTCACACGGGACCAAATTTTTAAGATTGTTATATGAAAAGATGCTTTTTTGAAAAATGTAATCAATTAGCGAACTGGTAAATAATATTAATATTTAGTAGGTACAGTAGCAGCCAGAAGTCGACTAGCAATCTCACAAAACAATGGCATACCAATATTAGTTTACTTATGACCTTCTTCGGCGCCGCAGCCCGTATAGCGCAGGCGATAATGGTCATTGCGGTGTAAGTGGACTTCTGGCCGTTGACTGTACCTAATTATTAAAAACACATTTCTATTGTGTTACCTAATAAACTCAGCTAAAAAAGTATTATCTCTTTTTGAAATGAGTTAAATAAATGCCACAGTAAAAATGTGTTTTTAATAATTACCTAGACGTGTGCACTCAAACTGCACCTAAAAAAATATTTCATTATTCAATCCAGATTGGTGGCCTATGTTTAGCAGTGGACTACTATAAATCACCAATAAAGGTCCAAACATTTCAAGACAGTTTACACCAAGATATTCTTCCAAAACCTATTCATAACCTTCGCCACATGTGTATAATGTATTTCCAAACTGTCCCTCTAATATTATTAACACCTCGAGAGGCTTTCAGCGGTATTAAATGACGTCGACCGATAAATGCTTTTAAGCTGACGCATAATTCGGTTTGCTTCGTTATGGCCAAGCATTTGCATGCTCGCTATGTCATGTAAAATGTGCGCGTAAAAGACATTTTTGCCTTTTTTAGAGTGGGCTGTCATGTGTTGTTATTGGTTCGATAAGTTGGTAGGGGTAGGTGTAGTGGAAAATTGGCAAACTATTTATCGATGAATTTATGTTACATGAAGCTTAGGATAGCAAATCAGTTGATGGATTCAGAGTGGGAAAATGGTGTTAGTACTAAACTTTTGGTAGTGATTCTCACATAATACAACATCACGACTTTAATCCCCAAAGTGACAGCAGAGGTGTACCAATACAATGCGAGTGTATGTAGTGTGTTTGTGTGTGTATAGTATGGAGTGTTGGTGTGCTATTTGTGTTTGCTAATTCTACCACCTCTTAGGGCCTGGCCAGTCTCTGGCGGTGCGGCGCGCGGTGCGGCGGGAGGCGCGGCGGGCGGTGCGATTTGCGGTGGTATGCCACAGCTCGACTAGTTGCGACCGCGGCGGCGTCAGCGGTGGACGTATTTAGAGAACGGCTAAACTATTAAAATGGCCCCGAAACCGTAAATACCTATGAAATTAAATTGCCATATCTAATTAAATTACTTATAAAAAATAGGTAATAAATACCACTATTACCAGGAAATTTTTGTTTTATTTATTCCCACAATTTTTTTATATCATGCCTATATTTATGATGTGGATGTTTTGACATCCATATTGCTGGTCTACTCAGTATTTCACTAATAAATTGTTCCGTATCCATTATTTTTATAAGCTAAACGCGCGTTACAAACAAAATTATTTGTTTTGGTCGCGCGATGCCTGAATGCGTCCACCGATGCCGCCGCGCGCGCCGCTCTGAGCTGTGGCCATCTCGATACTCGCTAGTACATTTGTTTCGCTCGCACACCGCGCAGCCCGTCGCCGCCGCGTGCCGCGCGACTCTCCCCGCGCCGCAGGTCGCAGAGCATTTCGCGTCGCCGGTAGCTGTGGCATACTTCTTAGAACAAAGAAACTCTAATTAGGTTTCATACAAAATTCTATTTGTAAGAAAAACTATGACTTCGTTAGACTAAAATGCAAATTTTTTGAGCCGACAAATTTTCTTAGTAGTCTTTGCTGTTTAGTCACGTTTTGACGCGCGTTAAAGAAAAAGCGGATTTATTTTTCAGTATGACGTATGTAATCATATTTATTTTTTATTTTTTTTCGAAACGTAAAAGCGAGGAAGTATGTTGCTGAATTATTAAGTCAATGAACATAATAGATAGTTAAAATTACGAACTTTATATTTTACGGCCAAAATAGCCAATATTAGGAATCCGTCGATCCTAAATAATCAGAGCAAAGTTTTTCTAATTAAACACATTTTCACAAAAGCCTTTTTCTTTTCATTTCTAAAACAAACTGTATGTTTTAAATTGAAAAAAGTTGTGCAATAAAATAGTTTTGAACTGAAATTGATTTTGTTGTAAGTTGTTTTTTAATAAAAACTGATTTAACGTGTTACAAAGTTTGTTTGTGTTTGAGTTGTCTTCAACAAGATTTATTGTTTTTATTTTTTATACAGCTTTGATTGGTACAGACTGACCTGTTGCAGCTACAGAAAAACGTTTTTAGGAGACATTCTGGTCTTTGATACTTCAGCAGAGGTCCCAGCTCGAGGTTTGCCAGTGAGCCATGGAGCGCAGTGTCCTGGGGGTTCGAATTTCGGACCGTTGGTTGATTACTTCAGATATCTACTAATAAAGATATTTTTATGTTTTGTTTTTATTTATTTTTTTATTTTTGTTTTGTTTTAAAGAAGAATTATGTTTTGTTTTGTTAAGAAGAATTTGTAGATTTTATTTTTAATTTTAATTTTTGTATGTTCTATTTATTTATTTTTTATTTTAGGTAGGTAAGTATATAGTTTTTAATTTGTGTAAGCTTTTAAATGGCCACTGTAAGCGATATTGTATATAACTTACCTTTAAAGATACTGTAAGCTTTGTAAGCTGTGTCTAACTGTAAGCTTACCGAAGATTAAGTAAAAAAGGAACCTAACACTGCGCGCCAAAACCAAGATCACTGACGTTACCCAGAAAGCCGCTAAGCTCAAGTGGGACTGGTCCGGACGTGTCTACCGCATGTCAGATGAGAAATGGGCTAAGAGAACCACCGATTGGGTCCCACTAAACGCATGACGACATCGCGACAGGCCGAGACGAAGATGGCGGAACGAGCTTGACTCCTACTGAAAGGACTGGTCGACACTAGCAAAAGACAAAATTATGTGGAAAAGGGAGAGAGGGAGGCATTTGGTCTGCAATGGAACAGTACAGACTAGTTAGATAGATCATTAAGTTTTTGGTCTGCAATGGAACAGTACAGACTAGTTAGATAGATCATTAAGTTTTTGGTCTGCAATGGAACAGTACAGACTAGTTAGATAGATAATTAAGTTTTTGGTCTGCAATGGAACAGTACAGACTAGTTAGATAGATCATTAAGTTTTTGGTCTGCAATGGAAGAGTACAGACTAGTTAGATAGCTCATTAAGTTTTTGGTCTGCAATGGAAGAGTACAGACTAGTTAGATAGATCATTAAGTTTTTGGTCTGCAATGGAAGAGTACAGACTAGTTAGATAGATCATTAAGTTTTTGGTCTGCAATGGAACAGTACAGACTAGTTAGATAGATCATTAAGTTTTTGGTCTGCAATGGAACAGTACAGACTAGTTAGATAGATCATTAAGTTTTTGGTCTGCAATGGAACAGTACAGACTAGTTAGATAGATCATTAAGTTTTTGGTCTGCAATGGCACAGTACAGACTAGTTAGATAGATCATTAAGTTTTTGGTCTGCAATGGAAGAGTACAGACTAGTTAGATAGATCATTAAGTTTTTGGTCTGCAATGGAAGAGTACAGACTAGTTAGATAGATCATTAAGTTTTTGGTCTGCAATGGAAGAGTACAGACTAGTTAGATAGATCATTAAGTTTTTGAGTAATTTTTAACTACATTCACAGATTTTGAAAAAAATGGCATATTCAATTAGAAAAACGTCAATTCCCACGTTGAAATTTATGGATTATGAATTTAAGGGTTAAAAGACCAACATACGAGTAGATTAGAGTATATACCTACTAGAAAAGCCACAAATCGTAAAACACTTTTTAGGGTTCCGTACCAAAATAGTAAAAAGGAACCCTTATGGTGCGACTCAGTCTGTCTGTCACAGCTGGATATCTCAAGACCTACTAATGCTATCAACTTGAAACTTGGAACAGTTTTAAATGACGTTTACCCAACTATTTTGCAAATAAGAAAGAAATAAAAATATAGATGTTTTTTTTTGCAACAGGGACTGAAAGGAGGTCTTAAAATTTCGAAGTGAGGCTACTGGGGCATGTGACATATCATATGAAAGAACGTTGTTTACACATTCTCAAACATTTTTTTTCTTGTTTTTAGGCTGCATAGTTTTCGACTTTTGATGAAAAATTTAAAAAATACTTTCCTTCCCCCCTTATCTCCGAAGTTTGCATATAGAAAAATCTGAAATTATTCTATGTTATAGTAGTTTATGTAAAGATTACAGGAAAAATAAAACAATGTCTCTAAATAGCACACTTTTCGGAAATCGGAACGGAACCCTCGGTCCGGACCGGTTTTTTTAATAATGTTCTTCACTACATAGTATAAAACTCTAGGAGCTCGTGGCTATGGAATTACAGCCGCACGGGTCGTTCCATCAGGTTAAGCTACGCTTACCGGGGTTGGTCAGTGGAAGGGTGACCATCTTTACATACCGAGACTCCGTGCCTCGGAAAGCACGTTAAACAGTCGTTACGGGTCGTCAGAAGCCCGAAAGTCTGACGACCAGTCTTACCAAGGGGTGTCATATTACCCAGTTAGTGAGTTGTGGAGGTCAGACAGGCAGTCTAAATACTGGTATTCAGCTGCATCTGGTTAGACTGGAAGTCGACCCCAACATAGTTGGGAAAAGGCTAGGCAGTTTGACTACATAGTATAAAACAAAGTCGCTTCGCTGTCTGTCTGTCCCTATGTATGCTTAGATCTTTAAAACTACGCAACGGATTTTGGTGCGGTTTTTTTTAATAGATAGAGTGATTCAAGAGGAAGGTCGTAGGCCATTGCTAATATGGCTTTACAGAATTATAATCATTAGAATCAGCAATACAACTCCATAAGTTAGCATTTACCTCAAACCTCATGATTTCATGAAATCGCTAGATTTGAGGTAAATGCTAACTTATGGAGTTGTATTGCTGATTCTAATGATTATAATTCTGTAAAGACATATTAGCTACGGCCGCAAATCATATTTTAATCAACATACAAGCTCACACTGACCTACGAATTGCAAAAAACGTAAGAAATTTTGAATTTCGCGGGCTACTCTGGCGCTTTCGCCTTAAACAACAATATTTTAAATCCAAAAATAACGTGTTAAAATGAGATAAAGGACTTTTAGTCAAAATACCAGGGAACGATAACGATCCGAAGGTACGGCAAGCATTGTTCTGTAGCCCTTAAATCTTTTACCTTTACTTTCGGTGATATATTACAGGTTAAAAGTGTTTTAGTAAGGTACATTTGAACAATTATTTATCACCTCAATGTGAGAGGGGGAAGGAAAATATGGAGTTTTGGTGCTGGTGGACTTCGCAGCTGTTGTTTAAAATGGTGGTAATTTGGCACCTCTAGTAAAATGTATATCAATATGTGTTTTTATCAGTCCACAGTACAAGACATTTTAAGCTGGCCTGGGCGGGAATACACATGCATGTAGCTTGTACAAAACTATGCAAGTAGCAGCCATTGTGACATTCACCAATCAGAAGCTATTATGATATACATTGGCATGCAAGCTATTTGCGCAGTCTTGCATAAACTACAGTCATGTGTATGGGCGGCAATATACATGCCTGTAGCCATAGACTGAAGGGTTCCGTAGTTGGGATGAAATTGTCCCAAGAACAAACTTAACATTATAGTTGAAAAACATGTTCTCCCATACATTCCAACAGTGTAAGTTTGTACTCACACGGTTGAGAGATTTCCTACGTTATTTTAAGACCCCAGACTTCTTATAGGTTTTCCTGTAATCTACAGCTAAAGAACTATTTTCTGTATTTTTTTTTCAAAATTTTAGGGTAAGTAGTTTCGCAGTTAAGGGGGGGGGTGGTAAATTTTGGTCTATTTAAAAAAAACTTTAAAACAATTTATTTTAAAATTATAAAAAAAATATTTGAGACCCCTAGAGTAAGTCCTTTTATTTGATATGTCACAAGGTACAGTTTGCAAAACTTTTCTATTAAATTTTCTTGCTTGCCCCCTAAAAGTGACCCCCATATTCAAAATTCATTTGTTTATTTTACCCGTACGTGTTTGGGTCACACAAATCCATATGTGTACCAAACAACTTAATCGGTCCATTAGATTCGGAGCAAATTGCCTGTGACAGACGGACAGACAGACACACCAGTGATCCTATAAGGATTCCGTTTTTTCCTTTTGAGGTACGGAACCCTAAAAAGGAGGACTCCGCGCTACGCATAACGAAAGTGAAGCACCGTACCGATCTATGTGTGCGTGATCTGAGTACCTGCAAAGACGCCGCGCCGTCGCTCCTGTCACGTAATGGCGGCCGGTCGGCATACTATGATCTAAATGTGTGCGTGAGGCGTGTTTGTACAAACGGTATACTTACTGTGCTTCACTTTCGATATGCGTGGCGCGGAGTCCTCCTTTTTTTATAAGTCTATGCCCGTAGCTTGTACAAAATTATGCAAGTAGCTGAGAACGCTCCCTAACATCTACAGAAACGAAACCTTAGAGGGTAACTAGTTAAAATAATGAACAGAGAAATACAACAAACAATTAGCACTAATTGCTCTATTAGTGACCAGCTTGGCAAACACAACAAACACATTGAAACCCACATAAACACAGAAAAAAGTACACAGGAAAATGTAAGATTCCCAGAAGAGTTAGACAGAATAATTGAATGTAGTCTCCAATCTTTTTGGACAGGTTGAACGTAGGCGCGAGCCGATGCGCAGAAAGTATCGGAAAATACCATGCGCAGATATCGCAAGATGGCGGTAGCACTTAACTTCAGCCCGTCCAAAAAGATTGGGGATTACTATAATGTACTTATTTTTCTTATGACGTTCTTCGTTAGTGTATTCAATTTTGTTGCCGTACACCACTCGCCACTTCCTTGTAACGTCGGTGGCCGATCAGAGGTAGCGTAGATGGCTGTATTTTATAATTATAGCTAATGGTGCTATAGCTAATGCCTACATTTTTTAGGGCACAGAAGGCAGGCTAGAACGCGGCGGGTTCACGGATGAGTGCTAACGCGTGCCTGTGTTCCCGCCGTAAGCGGCAGAGGAGGACACCGTGGAGTTTTAGTGGGTTGAAGTCCAACATCATTGCACTATCTCCCCGTGGTAGTGCAGTATGCATGAGCGTTTCTCCACGGTGAAAAAAAAAAGGGGCAGGTTAGGAGGTGGGACATAGTTTGCGCCACAGCTCCACATCCTGCTGCCGTACCGTCGAGATAGCCTCACTTAGTAGTGAGACCTTCCCACTTGCGTTCGGAGGCGGTTCCGAGACTTTCAAGTGGGCTACGGAAGGTTGGATCCTGCGGAAAGATGCTCGATTGGGCGTTGGCCAGGTTTCTACTTTCTTATGGTATTGGTTCTGTCCATGCAATGGTATTATGAAATGAATGGCTAATTTGCTATCCTCGAGTGAAAGTGGACAAGACGCATAAGAAGCAGAGAAAATAATAAAGACAGAGAGAGCGGAAAAAGATGGGGTAAAATCTTAACAGAATGGGGACCAAGACAAAAAAGAAAATCGAGAAACCCGTTTCTTTAATTTGAGTAAAAACAGACGTTTCGTCAAAACAATTGAATGTTATTTATTTTTCTTGACTTGCTAGACCCGAGGTTTTTAGTTATACATATACTACATATTTGCCCCGACAAACGTTGTCCTGCCTAGCCTCAATAATTCATACAAAATTCCCATCGAAAATGCACTTTATTTTTATTTTTTTTCTTCTGTATGTTGGTTAATTATGTTCAGCTAAACTCACACGTATCTCTGTGAATAAAGTTACTTACCCGATTTATTAGGTCATAGTTCACACAGGGGGGACGTCATTACGTCATTCGATAGGTAGTTGCTGAAAATCAGCGCCGCTGATGGTAGACTCGTCCGACGTCACGGCATTTTGCTGAGCAACGACCTTTCTTGCACAGATACGACGCACGGATTAATTTGTTCTTATCATTTTTGTTATAAAATAGTAGATTATGCACCGAGGGGCTAAAGTTGTGTCTTATGTCACGGGCGTCATATTGAATCTCGAGCGCAATGAAGGATTCGGGATTTAACTCCCGAGCGCAGCGAGGTAGTTAAGAGTTTATACAAGAATCCTGAATGCAGCGAGGGATTCAAGCTAGCCCAAGGCAAAGACACCTTTAGCCCAGAGGAGGATACTCTACTTTTTACACCTACTGTGAGAAAATAATAGCCATAGTACGAAAAACAAAGTATTTATTAAATAAACAAACAGTAAGAATAACATATTTAGAACTAGTTAGTTATATGCACTTACATATTAATTGAAGTTAATGGTAACATTTGAGACATTAGTCCAGTTGTGCAAAGATAAAGTTAAGTTTTTATTTGGTACGTTTATAGATGTTGATGTGTAATTTAAAAAAAAAAAAACTTGAGAGGTGTCAAGGGACACCCGGATGGAACGAAGTTCCTTTCGATTAATTAGTGAAGGAATTGTAACAAAATTTTATTTTTATACTCATCATCATCATCATCATCATCATCATCATCATCATCATCATCATCATCATCATCATCATCATCACCATCACCATCATCATCATCATCATCATCATCATCATCATCATCATCATCATCATCACCATCATCATCATCATCATCATCATCATCATCATCACCATCATCATCACCATGTTCCTTTCGATTAATTAGTGAAGGAATTGTAACAAAATTTTATTTTTATACTTATCATCATCATCATCATCATCATCATCATCATCACCATCATCATCATCATCATCATCATCATCATCACCATCATCATCATCACCACCATCATCATCATCACCATCATCATCATCATCATCATCATCATCGCGACACCACACTGTTCAATGCGAAATAGAAATGAAAATATCTGGCTTGCTTTCTATAAGAGAGAGAGAGAGAGAGAGAGAGACAGACAGAGAAACATGCGCACGCCGCACGGCTTACAATAGCTACCTATAGCAAAAAGTGTCGTGACAACTTTTCGTGAGACTTTTTTCCGTCTAGCCCCCTTTCACAACGCGCGATAAGGAACTTCGTTCCAAAATTAAAAAAAATAAATAAAAAAAAAATGAAAAATGGTTCGTAGTTATCTAATTATTCTTACAATATTATGTCTTCGAAAACATGGCAACGATATGAAGAAGCAGTCGTTATGATTTTGTAGGAAATCGAGAATATCATCCACGCGTAGTAAGGGTTTCGAGAATAGCTTTCCTCTTTCTGGCACCAAAAGGTGTTTGTTAGTACTATACTGCCAATTTAGCTGAGCATGTGAGATTCCAAATTCAAATCACATTATTGACCAGCGGGTCATAATGAAATCCAGTACAACATTATTGACCGGCTGTGCCCCCGGCCACTAATGACTCACTTTAGGTTAAGGTTGCTTGACATATAATTTGACTTTTCGAGCAGGTGGTGTGAAAGTATTATTTTTCCACTATGCAATTCCTTAGAGCATTTAACCTATGGAGATGGCAAGCAGCGAATCACCGAACAACATTTTCTGCCACTTTATGCGGGGGGCGAGGAAAACACATACAGCACACTACAAAAATTTGACAACCACACACAGATACATGCTTCGTGTTGCTACGAACGCACACGAAAGAATAATAGCCACACAATAAAAAAACACATACACATTGACAAATTTGTGCGTATCTACGCAACTGTCCTATGACAACAAACACAAAGTGCTAGTGATGGGACACAAACAATCAGTGGTATTTCATTACATGAATCAAAAATCAATCTGCCTAGCCTTTTCCCAACTATGTTGGGGTCGGCTTCCAGTCTAACCGGATGCAGCTGAATACCAGTATTTTACATAGAGAGACTGCCTGTCTGACCTCTACAACCCGGTTACTTGGTAATACGATACCCCTTGGTAAGACTGGTTGTCAGACTTTCGGGCTTCTGATGACCCGTAACGACTGTCAAAGAACCACGAATGACAGCCGGGACCAACAGCTTAACGTGCTTTCCGAGGCACGGAGGAGTCTCGGTATGTAAAGATGGTCACTCATTCACTGACCAACCCCGGCAAGCGTAGCTTAACCTGCTATTTCATTACATGAATGAATGAATAAATAAAATGTTAATTCGTTTTATTTTCTTGTGTGTACAGGTCAAGCCACCCGAAACTGTCAAATTTTCCCAATCAACCTTGAACCTAATACTTTAGATTTATAAAGATTGTAGTAGCTTGACGTGCTGGCGTCTGTACACAAAAATACGCAATATGATTAATGCCTGCGAAACTACGTAGGTAGCCAGTAATGACAAAACAATTAATAGTGCTTTAGAAAAAGAACGATTGTATTTATTTTTTAGTCAAATATTTTTTTCAAATAACATTTTGATATTGCTGGACCTTCCCTATCATTCTGCATTTAGAAATTCGGGAACCACTGTACAAACACAACCGGCGATTTTATATACTAGCTACGGGTCACTGTTCTAACCTAACCCAACCTAACCAAAATTATTCTCAAGCAATAGAGGTAATGGTCACTAACCCAAGTGATTCACCAATGTGAAGTTTCGGACGCGCGTGTGTGATAGCACAGTGGAGCCACAATTCGGGATACATACTTGAGCCCCGTTTTATAATGCGGGCTTAACGTAGGTATACGTGTCAAAAAGTGGGAAGGGTAGAATATAAATAATAAAATAACACAGCCAATTTTATTATTTTGTTAAAAATAACACTTTTACTCGTCCATTTTTTGTTTTTTAAAACTATTTGAGTTCGGTGTTTCATAACTAACTAATTAAAGAAACTAAATGATGTGTTTGATATTTTAGTATGAAAACATGCGGGTGCAGGCTTTGGCTATGAAGCCACACACGCATGTTTAGTTCATATTCATATGTCTGAATAATGACGACTACAGTCTGATTTTTAATTCGACGGAATTCTGACATTTCAGAAGTGTTGCCAATAATAAAACGGTCCTACTAAAATCTTTAATTTTGCAGGCGGTTCTTCCGTGCCAAGAATGTTTTTTAAAGTGGGTATCGTACCCTCAATTAGCTTCCTTCTATTATTTGCAAGTTGTTTAAAATTACACGACATAAAATGTTCCGAACAGATTGCACTAGTACGCGTGGGTCCCCAAGTTTCTGTATTACCGCAAAATATCCTCCAATTTTGTCATAGTACGGGATCTTTTGGAAATCTGTTGAAGAAAAATATAGAATAGAAGTAATCAGTTTAAATAAGTGCCAATAGAATCAAAGGAAAATCATGTCTATTAATTTGATTGTGTACGCACGCACGGCTACAGATCAAGCTATACATATCCAGTATAAGGTGATCTCGCACTGCATAGGATTTCCTTACAATGAGAGATTAGTGTAAACTGGAAATGTATAGCTTGATGTATAGCCGTGTGTACTACGTTTTCATAACAGCCTTGAAAAAACCTACTAGTAAGTACCTTCTACCTACGGTCCGCGGTGGAATAGTTATTAAATTATTCCAGTGCGGATTAATTTTTTTCAAATTGCATGAGCTGCAAAAACTCACATTCGAAACGAACAAACTGTTATTTTTTATTAGCCTAAAACTACAAAAGAAAAGAATTTAAATCGACTCACAAAGAACTGAAATTAATATTATGTAATATATATATTTTTTATTTCAACCTGACTTAACCAGATACATTACAAAAAAAAAACTGGTTACTGAACATAATGACTGAAAAAATCATTTATTTTATCAATCATTGATTCACGTTGTCCCTGCACTATGCAAATTCTTACCTGTACTACGTTTGCGCTACCAACGTACCACTGTATTTTTCTATCGTAATGTCAACAACGATTATTTCGACATTATACTTAAATAAAACTGTTTGAATGTATAATTTATACTTGTATGTGGTAAGAAACACCATGGTTTCGCAAATTTGAAGTGGCAGATCGCTTTTTGCACGAGGAAACTGCACAATTAACCATTTTTTGGGAGCACTTTCTTGCGACACAATACGATACACAATGACAGCAGTCGGCGAATGAATTAGTTTTATATAACGTGCATGGCCATATGGCCAATCGACTTTGGCAGAGGGGTTCGCTCAGCTATGCCATCTCCATAGGTTAAATGCTCTAAGTGCAATTCGGATTTGTTTTGTTGTGATTGAGCTGCATGTTTGCTGACATTTCCTAGTGTCACAACGTCACAACACAGAGCAGAGGCAATGTAGAGTTCATAGGCTAACTAAGTAGTATTGTAGAATTACTGTTTTAAATTGTTGTCTTTGGTCTGATAACAAAAGACAACTTGGGTACGAGGCTTTTGCTTCCTTTGCATAATGTGTGTACTTTGTTATTTTTTTATTTTATAATGTGCCTTTTATTTGTGCAGAATAAACGATTTTTCTTTCTTTCTTTTTCTTTCTTTCACTTTCAGTCTTACCGAATTTTCCAATTTTCCCGGAAACTTTTTCTTTCATACAAACCTTGTCCTGAAAAATACAACAAAAATAGAATTAGCCAACTAAGTGCAACCGTTCTGAAGTGATGCGCGTACATACATTCGGGAATTGATTTTTATTTAAACAGATAATTTATAAATAGTATAATATTAAGTGGCTTTTCGTGTCTCTCTATAAGACCGCTTAGTTCTTCTAAACTTCACAAAACACTTTTTTGTAATTTGATTTTAGCCATAATTTAGGGAATTTATTCCGCATTGTTTATGCGTATACCATAAACTTTAATATTAATCTCGATGATTTGACATGTCGTCACATCAGTAGATAAAACTCGTGCGAAGCGTGGACGGGTCGCAGTTGCTAGTTGTATTATATTTCTACTGGTAAAGAGCTAAGCATATGCAATCAACAAATTGGGAACCAAAAAACAATAAAAATCTTTCACATAGTAGGTAAACAAACTGCACAAGTTTGCGCTATGCAAGGTAATTTTACGTAATATTTCTTCGCAAGACGATTTACTCAAGTGCAATATCCGAGGGGTTACCTGCGCTGTAGTATAATATGACAGCTTATGTTTTAAACTGAAACACCTTCTAGAATATTCTTCTGGAAATATCTGGGTAATTTTTCTTATATTTTATTAAGGTTTAAAGTGTACTTTGTTTGTTCTTTTTCGCTGTTATTATCCTAATATACCTACATGTTTTATTTGAAGAAGAGTTAAAAATAAAATAGAATATGTGTAGAATGTAATACTTATTCTTTAATAGGTATATCATTTATATTACAGATCTATACATGTAGAAATTTACACAGGGCGACACAACGTCCGGTCTTATGGCTAAAAGTATAAGCTAAGAAGAAAAGCTATATGCTAAGATAAGCTAAGCTTCTTCTCTCTTAGTTATTTGTAAGCCTATAAGAGAACGAACTAATCTATTCTCGAGCAACTGCGCATACTATGCGTGGATAGACTATCCACGATCTGTTGCCAAAGGATTCTCGGTTACTTTGGTCACACTGCCCGTCGGGAACCAGATAACCTTGAAAATTTGGTGGTGATGGGCATAGGTAGATGGGAAAAGACCTTGAGGCCAGTCACCTACTGGTCAGACCAAGTAACCGTCCTGACTGGACTCCCTGTTACGACCACCCTGAGAGAAGTCGAAAACCGAACGAAGTTGAAGAACATCATACACGAACCACGAAGGCCTTTCGACACGACCTTCAGTAATGAAGTTCGTGAGCAAGAAGAAGAAGCCTCTATGGCGTTTGTATGTAGATTGTAGATTTTGTGGCGGCATCTACATCGCCACATGCGAACTACGCATGACATTGATGTCACGCAAAATCCTGCATCGCGCAAACAGAGTTTACTGCGCGTCTGGCATATATACAACGTCCGACATCGACCGTCGGGCGGTTGCCCAAGAGATACAACTCCTATCTGGTCGGAAGATCCTCCCTTTTCTATGAAGGATGAGTGAACTTTACACCCTGTTCCTCATGCCACTATAATTTCATAAGGATATTTATGCAACCGACCAATCCTAGCATAATAGCGATTAGACCACCAGCGTATTTGATAGATTGTTGCTGATAGTGTATCGAACATGGGTCATTGTATACGTAATTTGAAGATGGTCGAAATAATTCTCAACATTAGTTTTTTTTGGATCTTTTGAGCATGGTAAACTTGTTTTTTTTTACTCAGAATGAATAACTTCATAGCCAGTTTTAAAAATAACTGTTAGGTTAAGCACATAGTTTCGATTATGTCGCGGCGACATGTCGCAGAAGTCTCACGTTTCATATATTTTTTATTACTGTCACTGCTGTCACGGCTGCCTACGACCATTGGCCTCTCGATAAAATATAATTATGGAACACGACACTTCCGCGACTTGTCGCCGCGACAAACTCAAACTCAAACTCGAAGCTTTTATTTCAATTAAACCAATTACAGGCACTTTTGAAATTTTCTGAGTCAGTTAGTCAGAAAGTTAAAGCACACTTTTAAATCAAGATAAGTAATACCACATCCTGGGTACATTATTTTTGTTGCTTCTACATGTGAAAACAATGTATAAAAATAATAAATACTTAAAAACAAGTCCAAATATGAAATTATTAATAAGACACTGTCGGAAAAATGTACTAAGCCTTATCAAATTCTAGATATTTGCATAAATAGGAGCAATTTTCATGAAGAGAAGATCTGCTTGTTTCTATGAACTCTTTACTCTTCCTATATGACCCACAAGGGACCGATAGCGTTATAATGCTAGCTCCAAAACTACCTTTTAAAATGCTAAAGCTAAGATAAATCAAATTGCATTTACTGCACAGTAAAAATATACTTATAAGTACTCAAAAAAAATAAAGAATACGTTATAACTTTTTAAAATATCAGTTATTATTCAAATAAAAAGCATATTAAGTATGTAATATTTTCAAAAGTTTGTTAAAGATCTTTAATAAAACTTCTGAAAATTTAACATAATTTAGACTTATAATAATTTATGTTTGCACAAACTTCATAGTAACATTAACGAAGCAAAACTTTAGAAAGCCTATAAACATAACAAATGTTTCACAAGAGAGCACTAGAAATGATAAGATACTAAACAGTTTCTTTTAAACAAAATGCTACACTATGTTCTTTCTTTTCATAAAACAATAGAAAACTTGAGCAAAAAATACATAATTTACAATTTTTTAACTTCGTATTTCTCATATCTAAAGTTGTTGACTGTAACGGTTGGCTCGTCAGATTAACTACTGAAAAGACTGACTGACATAAAATACCTACTTTTTATAATATAATAACGTATCATTACGCCTGTAATCCCCGAAGGGTTAGACAGAGGTGTACCTACAGTATACCCACATTTTGCCTGTATAAGTCCCATGTAATAGGAGGCGACCTTATTGCCATCAAGCGGGCACAAATGTAAACTCCGGGCTGCTATTAAGAAATTGCAGAAGGAAAAATCCAATAACACTTTTCCCGACCCGGGAATCGAACTCAGGACCTCGAACTCATCAGCAACGCTTGCAACCACTTGACCAACGAGATAACGTATAATATACACAGAGGATTACTTAATTACTAGCTGCACCCCGCGGTTTCACCCGCGTAGACCAGGATAAAAAGTAGCCTATGCGTTATTCCAGGTTATAAGCTATCTACATACCAAATTTCATACAAATCGGTCCAGCCGTTTGAGCGTGAAGAAGTAACAAACATACACACACACTCTCAAACTTTCGCCTTTATTAGTGTGATTACAATGAAAAATAAGAAGCTTATTTTCTCAATTCTAAAAAGTATAAACTCACTATTTTCTAGAAAAACGGATAATAGTTATTCATATCATTTTTCCAAAAAACCTCGCAACAACATTGCAATATAATACAAAATGCAAGCTCTCGGCATATGAGCTCAATTTGACAACGTAACGTACAAGTATAACACACAACATAGACATGGCATATTTCATTTAGCAAGGCTCGCGTGGTCTGCGCTCGAGTCTACGATGTTATTAAGTTCCTGCAACTTTACTCTTAGGATAGGAGCTAGGGAGTATAAAGATATAATCATGTAATGAACAACTTGTATATAATATGTATTGTTTATTAGGTGTATTTTATAGTAAGTAGTGTATGTATGTGTATTATTTTATTAGTTTATAACCTATTTATGTACTTGTATACATAGTCTATTTATAATTAATTAAGATATATTTTTAGTGTTCTTTCTATAATTATTCCTCTCATACTGAGCACCTGCCATCAATGTCTTCACCACCCTTGGTTGACTGGTAGAGAATGCCTAAGGCATTAAGTCCGCCTTTGTACAGTTTTTAGTGTGAAAAGTTTAAATAAATAAATAATAAACACATGTATGTAACCACGTATCACAAATAAACCTCGATTTGATTTGATTTAAAAGGAAATTGTTTGGCAAGTAAACAGTACAGTTTTACGTGAATCAAGGTATGTGCAAGTGGTATGTGGACTGTGGACCATGGATTTTCTTGCCGATTCTTCTCCATAGGAAACAAACAATTGGAACTGTGCACCTAGCTTCTGACTTCAATGCCCATGTATATAGGTTTATGTAAAACAAAATATTTAGATTTTGACCGTGAAAACTTAAAACAATCTTAAAGATAAATACAAAGATAAAAATGATTTATTTGTCAAAACAAGTGTTTACATACAATAGGCATGCGCGATTTTCAAATTATTGTTTATGACTTACAAACATGTCTTGCCTAACGAGGCGTACAAATATGAGTTTTACAAATTGAAATACAATAGATTGGCCTTTATCTTAATTAAATGTCATAAAAATCAAAAATAATAAAATGTAATAATGTCAAAAAAGTAAAATAAATAAAATCAGATCTATTATAACTTCATACTGTCAAGAATAATATTAAATAAATGTAAATTAGAATATAAAACACAATGTCCTGAAGGTGTATTAAACAAATCGAAATTAATGAAAAACATAATTGAAATATGTAAATAATAGGATGTCAAAAATAAAAAAATAAACAAAATAAGGAAAACAAATGTCGAATGTCATTTTCATTACAATCATAAAATGCCATTTAGATTGAAATTAATAAAAGAAAACAATGTTATGTAATTTTATCATTCAAAAAATCTGTGATTTTTAGTGTTCCGTACCAAAATGGTAAAAAAGGAACCCTTAGTGTGTGACTCAGTCTGTCTGTCTGTCTGTCTGTCACAGCTGGATATCTCAAGAACTACTAATGCTATCAACTTGAAATTTGGAACAGTTTTAGATGACGTTTACCCAACTATTTTTCAAATAAGAAAGAATTAAAATATTTATATTTTTTTTGCAACATGGACTGAAAGGTGGTCTTAAAAATTAAAAGTGGGGCTATTAGGGCATGTAGGGTATCATATGAAAGAACGCTGTTTGTACATTCTCAAACATATTTTTTCTTTTTTTAGGCCGCTTGGTTTTTGACTTTTAATGAAAAATGTAAAAAGAAAACCGTTCCCCCCCATTATCTCCGAAGTTTGCAAAGCGAAAAATCTGATATTATTCTATTTGATAGCAGTTTATGTAAAGAATTCAGGAAAAATAAAACGATGTCTCTAAATACCACACTTTTTCAGAAATCAGAACGGAACCCTCGGTGCGCGAGTCCCACTCGCTCTTGACCGGTTTTTATTCATTTAATTTAACATAGCTCGCATACATCTCTTTTGGGCCTTTAATTATATTTCTTTATTGATAGAGGTTCCCCAAAATATGATACCATACCGGAGCAACGATGCAACTAGAACCATGATAAGCAGTTACCAATGCATCTGTGCTCAGTTCTGGGGCAAGTTCACACCTTATAATTAAAATATCCCGAGCTTTATCACCGAGGAAAATACTCTACTTTTCGTACCATTTGCGAAAAAATTAACACAATAATAATATGAGATAAGTATTTTAGAACATTAACTTATTTATAAAAATAAATTAAAATAAACTTAACGTTTATGTATTTGAAGAAAACAAAAACGCGGCAAATTCCTAGACTAATATTTTTTTGTCGGAAAAGCAACGGCATCAAGCTCATACGGCCTCGTCGGTTTTCGTAATTTTATTTAATAATCATAACTGCATAATAAATGCGTATTCCTTTTTCAAAAAGATGTATAATGCTTTATATACAAACTCAATGGTGTAAATACAGATGTAGTTCAGTATAAATTTGGAATACTTAGGATGAATGAAATTCAGTACAATTTTCTTTCCCTGTTTTTAACAGATTAAAAATGACTATTGTTATGTTCGCTTTTTGTGGCATAGAATGTCACTTTTTTGAGCATGTGGTACGAAAATGATATTTTTTTGTTGTTACTTTATACTCGTAGAACAATAATGATAACACCAGCCTATTACTGTCCCACTGCAGGACAAAGGCCTATTCTCATACAGAGAAGGCACGAGCTTTGATCTTCACGCTTGCTTAAGGCGAAAGCGCTAGTTTTCTTACGTTTTTTGCAATTTGCAGGTCAGTGTTAGGTTGCATGTCGATTAAAATATGATTCGCGGCCGTAACTAACACGGTTTTACAGAATTATAATAATTACAAGCTGCTATACAACTCCATAAGTTAGAGTTTAGAGAGTCAATTCTAACTTATGGAGTTGTATTGCTGATTCTAATGATTATAATTCTTTAAAGCCATGTTAGTTACGGCCGCGAATAAAATTTTTCAACATACAACCTGACACTGACCTGCAAATTGCAAAAAACGTAAGAAAATTTGAATTTCGCGGGCTACCTTAGCGCATCCTCCTTAAGACATGTTGGCGCATACAGACTTACAGTAAACTATAAGCTCAGGTTTCCTCACGATGTTTTCTTTCACCGATATCGGTAATGTTCAAGATAAACTCAGAAAGTTAATAATAATATGAATTGACAAAGGCACACTGGTACTTGCCCGGATTTGAACCCACCACCGAGAGAGAGAGAGGCGAAGTCTACCAAGACAAAATATTTTTCCACCACATTATCTCCTCGACTACTCAGCTGTGCGTGAGTTCCCTACGAATATTTATAGTCACACTATACTTCGCCCGCCAAACTTTTAGGTATTAACGTAATGGTATCAGGTCACGTTTACTCAGAAAAAAATAACTTGAAAGATTACGAAGACTTAAGTCCTTAACTGGCAAAGATTGATATTTATTTCATATGTTTATAAAGTTTTCTTATGTGCTTTGTTTAAGGCCTAAAGATGTTGGTAGCTTAGAGTATTCTCATGGGCCCATTATGTACAGTCAGCGTCAAAAATATCGGGACGAGCAGACTGTTCAAAATGATCTCAACGACCAAGAAAATTAAACTTTATCTCAATTGTATAAAGTTCTTGTCAGAATGACAGCTGTCGTGTACAGTCTTCATTCTGAAACATTACTTGTGTTGTGTCATTGGGTTATATTTCATTTTCATAGTTGTTTAGATAATTTTGAACAGTCTGTTTATCCCGATATTATTGACACTGACTGTATCTATAAGTGGTTGGTTTTTGTGACTTGAGTTTTGCATAGAAAGGCCACAATTCCGTGTCATTGGAGACCCTGAAGCTCCTGTGCTTTTGGCACTGGAGTGTTACAGCAAGATTCACTGAATGCACTTTAACTTTACTTTACTAGTGAAGTAAGCGTTCCTTACGAATATGTAGGTACATTTATGTTATACAAATAATGTTCACATTCGTTCATTTTACATACCATCAACCATATCTTCACCACACTCACTCAATCAATATCTCACATACACTCTCAAATCGCTTATGTACAATTTCTCTCGTTACTCACACACACTCTGGTATTTCCATGAATTTTTGTATTCTTTTCTTTTTGTTTGTTTTTTTCTCAATTCAGCCTTATTTAAGTACATTGTTATTTATCATGGCCCAATTCACAGGCATCTAGCCGCGGGAGGGCCCTGGTGACCTGTAATACAGGTGTTTATATAAACCTACTTCAGGCACCAACCCCCCCACAATGTTAGCTCCTTGTCCGTCCACTATTGTCAAATGTTAGCATTAAGTACATAACTTGTGCAGAGAAAATAAATGTTTTATATTATATTTTATTCGTATGCGATGTTTACTTTACATAGCAAAGAAATTTAATACAGTATATTAATGAAAGTGAGTAGACCTTTAAAATGTTTCTGAATATTTCAAAACGATACGAAAGGCACTAACGAAACGAAACACATTCACATTTCGTGAAGGCAGTGTCGCTAAACCTCAAAACAAAGTAAGAGGCATTCTAAACGCGTGCACATGGCATGTTTTTTGTTTGCATTTAAGTTTCGAGAGCTTTCTTTTACAAGTGGGATTAATAAGTTTTATTGCACCCTTATATGGAGTTAGGTACGAGTATAATAACTTTATTTTGGTATGAACTGTCATTATTAAGATTGTCAAAATATCTAAACAAAACTCCTTCAGTCAAATTCCCTATTTTTATCAGAATTAAAAAAACAGTCGAACACTGGTTACTTTTCTGACCTCTCGCCAAAAAACTTATTACTCTCACAAATTACGTAAACCAGTAATAATACTTAATTATGTTTCGAAAATAATACCACCACTTTCTGAACACTGCCACTAAAAACAAATTGCACTTCCATGTCTGAAAACTAATTAAGATTTCACCGACAAAATGCACCACGAATTCCGAGCCAAGTTCACACAAACAATTAAGTGAACTTCTAAGCTGGAAACAATTTCCTACTACATTATGTACTAGATAGAAATGAACTTAATCTAGGCGGGACAGACAGGATATTGCGCCAGACAAGCACTGTTTGGCAGAGAAAACCACTAAAATCTTGATTCGCAAATAATACGAACTATCCCATTTTTATTACTGCAAATTGGATAACGTAGTCTTTTGTTTTCAAATGCAGACAGATCTATTTGTCTGACTGTACCGGTGCCAAATGATTTTAAAAATGGAATTTTATTTCGTGGTCTGAGTCAGGCGGGGGTTGAAAATTTGTGAGTCATTTGTTTCTTGCTAGATTTATAGGATCTTGTCATACTATGGTTGAATGAATGATTATGTACTTTTAAGGAAAATACTAACCTACAAAGAGTTCAAGTGCATTTTCTAAAATTAAACGAGCACCTCGTCACCGAGACATTGAAAAGCCAGAAAATTAAAAGGAGGAAATTTATGATTTGAGACATTTCGCTAAAAACGCTTAGTCTTTAAACGCTACATCCGGTAGCTTATATTTTTCCAGGGTTAAGTTTGTCATAAATTTAGTATAAGCATGGCATGCTAAAGTAGGTAATGTAAAAAAAAAATGTCGCAACCAACTTGTTGAATTACCCGTTTGCTCAACCGCCTAGCCATTTCACTAAACGCCGCCCATTCTATCTACGGCCTGAATGATATTCAGCATTTAATGAACCGGCTAATACTTAGGCCATTTATACAATAGGGTCATGCAATAGGGTATTTCACTAGGTCTTTTAGATATATTATTTTACTAGCTGCGCCCCGCGGTGTTACCCGCGGTTTATGAGATACACTAAAACGTGTATTATTTAATCGGTGAAAAAAGTATTCACAAAAAAATTGCTCATCTACTGCAATACTGCACTTTTTCGGTATATAAAGTAGCCTATGTGTTAATCCAGGATGTCAGCTACTTCCACATCAAATTTCATCAAAATCGGTCCTTCCGTTTGAGTTTGAAAGAGTAGCAAATATATTTGAATTCCTTGATCATCCCTCGGGAACATTACATTTTTCAGACTATAAAGTGACTTATGTATTAATCCAAGGTGTCAGCTACTTCCTTACTAAATTTCATCAAAATCGGTTGAGCCGTTAGAGTTTGAAAGAGTAGCAAATATATTTGAATTCCTTGCTCATCCCACGGGAACACTATATTTTTTCAGGATATAAAGTACCATATGTGTTAATCCAGGGTGTCAGCTCCTCTCTCACCAAATTTCATCAAAGTCGGTCGAGCCGTTTGAGTTTGAAAGAGAAGCAAATATATTTGAATTCCTTGCTCATCCCACTGGAACACTAAATTTTTTCGGGATATAAAGTAGTATATGTGTTAATCCAAAATGTCAGCTACGTTCACACCAAATTTCGCACAAAAAATCAGTCGAGCCGTTTGAGTTTAAAAGAGTAGCATAATATGTATTTGAATTCCTTGCTCATCCCTCGGGAACACTACATTTTTCAGAGTATAAAGTGACTTATGTATTAATCCAGGGTGTCAGCTACTTCCACACCAAATTTCATCAAAATCGGTCGAGCCGTTTGAGTTTGAAAGGGTAGCAAATATATTTGAATTCCTTGCTCATCCCACGGGACCACTATATTTTTTCGGGATATAAAGTGGCCTCTGTATTAATCCAGGGTGTCAGCTACTCTTATACCAAATTTCATTAAAATCGGTTGAGCTGTTTGAGTTCGAAAGAGTAGCAAATATATTTGAATTCCTTGCTCATCCCACGGGAACACTATATTTTTTCGGGATATAAAGTAGCCTATGTATTCATCCAGGGTGACAGCTCCTCTCTCACCAAATTTCATCAAAGTCGGTCGAGCCGTTTGAGTTTGAAAGAGTAGCAAATATATTTGAATTCATTGCTCATACCTCGGGAACACTACATTTTTCGGGGTATAAAGTGGACTATGTGTTAATCTAGTTAACCTGGATTAACCTGTCAGCTACTTTTACACCAAATTTCATTGAAATCGGTAGAGCCGTTTGAGTTTGAAAGAGTAGCATAATATGTATTTGAATTCCTTGCTCATCCCACTGGAACACTACATTTTTGGGGATATAAAGTAAGCCATGTATTAATCCAGAGTGTCAGCTACTTCCACACCAAATTTCATCAAAATCGGTCGAGCCGTTTGAGTTTGAAAGAGTAGCAGATATATTTGAATTCCTTGCTCATCCCACGGCATTGCTTACCCTCCCACCACTATATTTTTTCGGGATATAAAGTGGCCTCTGAATTAATCCAGGGTGTCAGCTACTCTTTTACCAAATTTCATTAAAATCGGTTGAGCTGTTCGAAAGAGTAGCTAAAACTATATGTGAATTCCGTGCTCATCCCACGGGAACACTATAATATTTTTCGGGATATAAAGTAGCCTTTGTATTAATCTAAGGTGTCAGCTACTTCCTTACTAAATTTCATCAAAATCGGTTGTGCCGTTAGAGTTTGAAAGAGTAGCAAATATATTTGAATTCCTTGCTCATCCCACGGGAACACTATATTTTTTCGGGATATAAAGTACCATATGTGTTAACCCAGGGTGTTAGCTACTCTCTCACCAAATTTCATCAAAGTCGGTCGAGCCGTTTGTGTTTGAAAGAGAAGCAAATATATTTGAATTCCTTGCTAATCCCACGGGAACACTACATTTTTTCGGGATATGAAGTAGTATATGTGTTAATCCAAAGTGTCAGCTACTTTTACACCAAATTTCATCGAAATCGGTCGAGCCGTTTGAGTTTGAAAGAGTAGCATAATATGTATTTGAATTCCTTGCTCATCCCACGGGAACACTACATTTTTTCGGGATATAAAGTAGTATATGTGTTAATCCAAAGTGTCAGCTACTTTCACACCAAATTTCATCGAAATCGGTCGAGCCGTTTGAGTTTGAAAGAGTAGCATAATATGTATTTGAATTCCTTGCTCTTCCCACGGGAGCACTACATTTTTTCGGGATAAAAAGTAGCCTATGTGTTAATCCAGGGTATAAGCTGTCTACATACCAAATTTCATCCAAATCGGTAAAGCCGTTTGAGCGTGAAGAAGTAACAAACATACGCACACACACACACACACTCACAAACTTTCGCCTTTATAATATTAGTGTGATTCCAATTTCAAATTACAGTGTAAAAGTAACGCACCGTTCTTGAAAAAAACAAATGATTTCAACTTAACCTCAAAATAAAAAGGCAAAAAGGCTACCAAGCTAAAATGGAATTGGGCGGGTCACGTCAGCTGCATCCATAGCGACGGCTGGTCAACAGTCTCCACACGGTGGGTGCTTACGGATGGACGGCACCGCCGATGCTGGCCCAGGAAGAGGTGGCGAGACGACCCAGACGAGTACCGGATCGAGGTGAGCTGTAAGCTGTAGAGTAGATAAGTCTATTGGCGGATTTACAGTCTTGGCCGCCCTAGGGCCCAGGCCATGTAGTAAGTCGCCGGGGTCGCCGGTTGTTCGAAAGAGATACCGTAGCCCGAAGGAACACGGGTGGGTTTTAGTCAGTCAAAAAATTATAATGAATAAATAATAATAATAATTATTATTATTTTTAAAGTGTCTGTTGATTTATTTGATTTAATTATTTACAAAAATCAATCTTTAGTCGATTCTGTAATAATCGATATGTCGTAGGTACCTACTTATTATATAAATACTACCCACCATTATTATTACTTCACTTCTCGTTAGCGCTCTGATCAATACGGACGTATAAACTTCCTAGTGACTTTCAATTGGCTAATAATAATCTTTATATTTTAAAAAGCCCATAACTCGTTTTATTAAAGTGTTAGAACCTAGATTTCCTACAGTGTCTTTGACATATCTCGGGACCCTGGGGTCCCGGACTTTTGGAAGGCGTACGAGGGGCCGAAGCCAACTCACAGAGGCCCCCTAAACAATTTTAAATTATGAGGAGGCACCAACGACGATTATCCCTGTATACACTATGCAAGTGCACCCAAGTACAACCCCCGGTTGGTGCAGGACTATTGCAGAACATGGAAACAAAACATATTGGGCTATGGGTTTGGGTGGCTGTGGACTGGTTACCTAGAACTATGAAAGGACTATGGCCCCTGCCTGATCAATGTTTTATTATACACGGAAAAAAATGGCAGGGGGTGACTTGCACACTCAATAATGGGCCCCCGAAAACGGTCGCTAACACATAGTGTCGTAGCGGCAAGGGAGCAACATGTCCTGAGGTGCTTGTGAGGAGTGGAGAGGTATTCCACGGTTCTCAGAACAATCCCAGAGCCCGGAAGATGGTCAAGATCCCTACAAACACTTACTGGAATACTTCCTTCCTCCGAGCACGTTTGCTCTTGCGAATCTCCACTCAAGCCAGCCAATAAAGGCAAGAATGAGGTGGGAGCTCTGTTCCCGTCATTGTTCACTCCAGCCGGCCAATAAAGGCAAGCGAGAGGTGAGGAACAAGACTTCTCCCGGGAGGTAGGGTCCGTGGGGTCGCTACTGCCCAACAGCTCGCCACATGCTGCCCTGCAAGTTTTTTTATCTCTCTTGGTCTGGCTCCTCATCCTAGACCTGTTCCGGGAGAGTAAACTCTACAGGCACAGACCTAGAATTCGGAGCACGCAAGCCCCACCACGACGTCAACGTAGAGATACTGCGGTGGGGTTATTATTATTATTATTGTATTTAATTTTAATGTATAAATTGCTTAAAATCTAAATTTTAATTTTAATAATGAAATGATTAAGTATTAATATTTTTGTGTTGATGTCTAACGTCATTACTGAATGTGTACTGCATGCTCTAATCTAAATATTTGTATGGCTGAAATGCCGAGTATAGTGAAACCCATGACAGATGATAAGAACATAATTATGTTCTAATTATAATATATTCTTGCAAATAAATATCATTCATTCATTCATTCAAAAGTCTGACACGCCCTTCCGCTCCACCCAGAGCGAGAAGGGTCATTTGATGATTTACCCATCCACAAAAAAAAAAACGCCATGTAATAAGTACCAGCCTTCTCTTTCTCAGCACCCAGCATAATAGACTACATGAATTTTCATTAATGCCAACTTTTATCGAAATCATTCAGATATCTGCTACTTAGTTACGTACTGATTTTGTTTTTGCTATTTCGGGGCCCATAGTAAAAGTTGTTCAAGAAAGGGCTCGTGGCTAAGTAATAACAGCCGCACGGGTCCATTAGCTTGCCGGGGTTGGTCCGTGGATGGGTGTGTGTGTGGGTGTGACTCCTGCGTGCCTCGGAAAGCACGTGGAGCCGTTGGTCCCGGTTGTCATTCGTGGATCTTTGACAGTCGTAATGGGTCGTCAGAAGCCCGAAAGTCTGACAACCAGTGTTACCAACGGGTATCGTTAATACGATACCCCGAGGTATAGTATTACCCAGTTACTGGGTTGTGGAGGTCAGATAGGCAGTCACTCCATGTAAAATACTGGTATTCAGCTGCATCCGGTTAGACTGGAAGCTGACCCCAAAATAGTTGGGAAAAGGCTAGGCAGATTGATTGAGTACAGTGAACCCTTAAGAGAAAATTGGTCAATAACCAGTAACCTTGTATATTTAGATGTACGAAAGCATAGATTTAAGAAATATTTCTATGTACGAAAGTGATTAGGAAGATTATTGTTATACGATGTGGTGCAGTGCGGCCCGCCACAATGTGCGCGAGCCTTTCGAATATTTAGGTACTTCCAGTTATTTCTTGTTATCATCAGTGACTTTTTAGGTAGATTGGCCGCCCCTAATATCTGGCCGCCCTAGGCCCTGGCCTATTGGGCCTTAGGGCAAATCCGCCACGAGTCTATCCCCTTCGGAAGTTCAAATACAAATATCGTAAATAAAAACATGTTTTCACACTTCCGTTATCCCAATCTACCTTGAAAAGTTAAACCCGAACCGCAAACCGAGAAATCCAGCATTTCATAGCTTGTTATTTATGAAGGTTTTTGTTATATATTCGACTCATAATGCGTTGAAAAAGAAGATCTTTTGTAATGCCCGTTTGTATTACCATCTTTGTTGGCTTAGCCTTGTTGACTTTTTAAATGTACAATGTTTTTATTCGCTTCCCGTACGAAGGGTCTTATCATTTGATTATTAACACGGTTAATTTTATTGAGTGGTGTAACTTTGGTGGAGATAGCTTTTGTTTTAGTATACATAATTTATATTTAAACTAACTTTTGCCAGCGGCTTCGCCCGCGTGAAAGTCGGAAAATATCCCACGGATATCGCCAATCGGATTTGAAAAATTATTTTTGCATGTGATAGCCCAATTCTTAAGGAACTATGTATATAACTATAAGTTATTGAACATTACGCTACGAGGAGCCTAGCAAAAAGAAAAAAAGTCTACGCTAACCAAAAACGCTAAGCAAAAACGAAGTAATAGAATGGGCCGGCGTTGCGATTCAACGGGGGAACAAGAAATTTCACACAGACGAAGTCGCGGGCAGAAGCTAGTACTATAATAAAGCTGAAAAGTTTGTTTGTTTTTTTTGTTTGAACGCGCTAATCTCTGGAACTACCAGTCCAGTTGAAATAATCTTTTCGGATTTGATAGCCCAATTTTTGACGAAGGTTATAGGCTATTTAACATCACGCAACGACTCTTAGGAGCCGAGCACCTAAACTGAGACCCTTAGGGAGGCGATACGATGCAACGATGACTTCTCACAGACGAAATCGCAGGCAGAATTTAGCTAGGGATGTCTAAAAATTTTTTGTAGTCTATCATTCATATTATTAAATAAAAAAGTAATTAAAAAAAACTAAAAAACCCGACTGCGGTAAAAGTTAAGTTAAAAAAAAACTGAAAAGCTAAAAACAAGGCCATTTTAAATTAAATTAAATTTGGAAGCAGGCGGGACCCATTTGTGTTTGAACATATAAAAAATGGAATGGGTCCCGCCTGCTTCCAAATTTAATTTAATTTAAAATGGGCTTGTTTTTAGCTTTTCAGTTTTTTTTTAACTTAACTTTTACCGCAGTCGGGTTTTTTAGTTTTTTTAATTACTTTTTTATTTCCAGCTTTTTAGTTTACAAATGTGAAAGATTACGCAGCCAATTTAGTTCTTGCAAGTTGGTCGTGAGAGTTATTCAAAAGCTTTTTGGATCAAATGCACAAATAGCCAAGCCTTTTTTTTACTTGTTTTTTTACGATTTGTCACTTCTAATTGCTTTTAACCATATAAGTTGTATATATTTTTGTAATCACCTTTTAAAACCCTTCAATTTGATATCCCACTCGATGGTATTAGAAGAAAAAAAAAATTTGAACTCCACAATATGACACCCCAAATCCGCCATTTTACTTGGTTTTTGATTTTAATGTAGCCAGTGACACTTGCGCCACCAAGACAAATCTAAAGACGTATAATTTATCCAAATCCGTTCATTCGTTTAGGAGTTACGAGGGAACAAAGAAACGGACATACATACATACTTACATACAGGTCAAATACATAACCCTCCTTTTGGGCTTCGCCGCAGTCGGGTAGAAATATTGGACACGTATTTTTTCTTTTTTTACATAATCAAAAGATACACTGAGTTAAAATATGTCATGACGTCACGCCTAGCTAGATTTTATACGTAAAAGTGATATATCGAGTCCCCGCTCCCCAACTTTAATGCTTGTTATTTAAGTAATTTTTTATTAAAAAATAGCAAAAAAAAAATGTTATTTATTATTTTTATTTATTATAAATATATTTTTTAATAAATCAAAAATTACGTGTCTAATATTTTTTTTTATTAACTGACTGACGGACTAAATAGTATTTCTTTTTATTTACCCAGGCATCATCCCTATTCGGAGAGTGACTTAATCTCTTGTTCACCTACGTTGATGGTACAAGTATTTTATTATGAGCAAGACCTACTCAAAACGATGTTTGAACCTAGTTTCCCAATTATTTATGCGACTTAAAATCAATCGGAACTTGAAACCCCACCAACTCAAATCTTACTTAATTAAAATTATATTTGTAGCAATCCTAAAAACACTTAAGCAAACAAGTCGTATCCGAAAAAATATGAAGAATATTGGCGGCCGAAAGGATCCTGGGTCAAAGTAACCCACGCTCGGAAAGTTTATTTTTATCCGAGGCGGCCTGGACCCTTCAAAACAAATTTCATGAATAAATTTTTCCTTTGTAAACAAATCGAGCAGGCCATATTAAATTAAGGCTCTCTTGTGACTGAGAATGCAATAAAAAGGCCGAATTTCAGACAATGTTCATCTTTGCATGTTGCTGTTTATTATTTATATACTGGCCATGTTTTGGTTTGTACTTTTTTAACCGACTTGAAAAAAAGAAGCTAGGTTCTCAGAATATATATTTTTTTTACGGAAAACTTATTTAGGCTGTTCCTCTTGCCTCAATAGCTCAGCCAATGCAACAACCACCAACATATTGAATAGGTAAAAGCTTCAGGTGAATATATAGTTACTTCATGCATCCGTCACCATCGGCCGCATTATCCCTTGCCATAAGCCGATCTATAAGTTAGCATTTAACTCAAACCTCATGATTTCATGAAATCGCTAGATTTGAGGTAAATGCTAACTTATGGAGTTGTATAGCTAATTCTAATGATTATCATTCTGTAAAGCCATATTAGCTACGGCCGCGAATTATATTTTAATCAACATAAATAAGCACACACTGACCTACACATTGCGAAAAAACGTAAGAAATTTTGAATTCGCAGGCTACCCTGGCGCATCATCCTTAAGGTGATGCTTAACATATTATTCCTTGGCTATGTCGCAGCCAACTAACTTAATTAGCCTTTCAGTTAACAGCCTAGCTTTCTACCTAAACGGTGCGCATATTATATTATATGGGAGCCGAGTTTGTCGCAGTAACTAACCCGGGGCACCTCGACCAAATTGGTTAGGTTAGAACTGTGACAAAAAGTGCGCGAGCCGAGCGAGCGAAGCGAAGCGATCGGTCTCGCTGTAGCGGCCGGCGAGTGCTACTTCCAAATGCTATGCTTTTAACTAAACGGCTAATTAACCTAGTTTGCTGCGACATCAAACTGTAATCACCGACCCGTTTCCGAGAAAGCAATAATTATTTCCTGTTCAAAAATAACTTTTAACCTTTAGAAGCCAGAATCATTTTCTAATTCCATCCTTTATAACCAGAGATTTGATCTCTGAATTTAAGTTACCCAATTTAATACTCCGATAACATCGTCGTTGTAACAAAATCGTAACCTATTTAGTTATTAAACTTTTTACTACCGAAACGGGTTAGGCTTTACAAGCTCGTAAAGTACTTGGTAGATGGGTACTTGAGAATTATCTGAGGAGATAAAGATGGCAGTCGCATTGTGTCCAGTTTACTGTTATCCTGATGTGGTACTGAAATCGAGGAGATAGGTGTAACAATAATTTTATTAAGTATTTACCTTTCGGCATAATCGATAACATCTGCACGCGTAGCATGGACGTTTTTACATTTATTTATTTATTTAACTTTAATTAACACGGTTTAAAACCAATTACAATAATTAAAGACACATATACACAGAAAAGAAAATGTAAAATTATAAAACAATCAAAAAATTTGCAATAGGTACTTTCATGTATCCCTCTCACAGTACTTCTGACATGCCAATAATATCTTCGACCATTCATCCGCAAACAGATCGTTTGTTGGATTAGAATCCAGTTCAGAAGAGATCATTAAGTGCGGCCAGAGTGCGAGGTACTGGGGACTTAGCACGCGCAACAGTGCGACATGGGGCACAGCAAAAAGCCTGTGCTTTCTGCCGCGGCAGTAATTGTCGGGGACGAAGAAGCGAGCCAGCACAGCATGCAGATCAGGTGCGTCAATAGTGCCACGGAGCGTCTTGCAGGCTACAGTGTCGACGGACAAAACGTCCATGCTTAGACACGTAGAATGCATACAAATATTTATACTATCTGCCATTTTGTCTATTCTTCCGTCGACAATACCCGTTTCTATAGCGGTCATACTAAGCGTGCTGCAATCACAAGCAAGCTTCCATAATTAATCTAAGATTTTCTAAACTTAGAAGCATCCAAACTTGTAAGAAGTAGAAAAGAAATGTGCTTTGAAAATTTTAGTTCACGACTACTAATTTTATTTCATACCTTTTTACTTGCGACTGCCCCGACAAACGTTGTCCTGTCAAAATTGCAATAATTCATACAGCATTCCTATAATAGAAAATGCAATTTCAGTTTTCTTCATTTTTCCATCTTTTTCCGGCTCCTGGCTAAGTAATAACAGCCGTCGTGGTTAAGAAGTAACAGCCGCACGGGTCGATCCATCAGGTTAAGCTACGCTTGCCGGGGTTGTTCACTGGATTTACATACCGATTCGAGACTCCTCCGTGCCTCGGAAAGCAAGTTAAGCCGTTGGTCCCGGCTGTCATTCGTGGTTCTTTGACAGTCGTTACGGGTCGTCAGAAGCCTGAAAGTCTGACAACCAGTCTTACCAATTGGTATCGTATTACCAAGTAACTGGGTTGTGGAGTTCAGATAGGCAGTTGCTCCATGTAAAATACTGGTATTCAGCTGCGTCCGGTTACACTGGAAGCCCACCCCAACATAGTTGGGAAAAGTCTAGACAAATGTTGAATAGATGTTTTGTGAACAGATAATTTCTTCATAGTTTGCAATAATTTACAGGGTTGTGTAATCACACTTTTCTTTCTTTTCTATGCAGTCCGACAGTGACCGCGCTTTCGGTCCTGTAGCCCCCTTAAATCAAATCCAAGACCCCAAAATCAAAGCCACACATTTTGGAGCTAAATTTGAACCTCTTGCAATATCTTAAAGCGATCAACTTTGTCGGCCATAGGGTCTAAATGGACTTGTTTGATTTGGTAATCGCTGGGACTGCCGGCATCAGGGGTCGCTCCCCTAAACCATTATTTTTACAATGGGCTTCCGTGAACGCTCTGTTCCGATAAATTATTGTTACGTGTGTATTAGCAGAGGATTTTTTACTGACCCGGTTGCAATTTTTACAGCGAATGTACATTTTCTTACCGTTCTCTACTCTATTGGTCGCATTTTTAGTAAAAAAAACCTGCCAGTTTTATAGAAAAGAAAGAAAGAATGAAAAAGTGTTTATTCTGCAGAAATAAAACGCAAAAATGTACACACAGTATGCAATGTAAGCAAAAGCCATATCCAAGTTGTCTTTGATATCAGACCAAAGTCAATTTATAACAGAAGTGTACATTCTATCTAAGGTACATTGCCTCTGCTCTGTGTTATCATAGTATAAATTATGATTTATTTGGCAATCACGACTATTCCTCTCATTAAGGCTTGTCCTCCTTAAAATACGGCGAAAATAAGTAACTTTGTTTCCATTTTTTTACAGTAACTATAGCACCTTTTTGATAGAAAAAAATACACAAGAAGTGATTACATATGTCTTGAAATCTATTTTAGTTTGTAGAACTAAAGAAAAAAAATGCTAAACCCGGGTCTATTTCTATCTATTTTTTCGAATTTTTACCATATTACTCTAACCCTCTTACAAATAAAACACGGAATAAAGTTATATCAGGGATAACAAAGGAATAACCGTACATTTTCATAGGTTTAGATTTGGAATAACTTTATTCTGTGTTTATTTGTAAGAGGGCTAGAGTTTTCATTAAAAGTGTTCATAAATTTATACAGTCCTTTACAAAATAATAAGGAATGATTTCATAAGATTACTTTTTTAGTCCAATCCCCAGATTCTTTGTAAATCGATAATTAGTTCATATTTTGCAAGCGTTGTGTCATCGCGCTTCTCTTTCTTTTCTATGCAGTCCGACAGTAACCACGCTTTTTACGGCGGGCAAGCCTTAAGTAAGCCAGAAGATGCAATATAAAGCTAGTTTCCAAAGTACACAAAAGAGTCAAGAACGAATGGTCTAATTTTCTGGAAGTGTCTTAGATTATTCTGCATTTTATAACGTTCTGTAGTTTCTACCTACTCCAGTCGACAAAAGGCATGGGTTTATGAATGTAAAAAAATCATGTAAGTATAAAAAAATATGATTTTGATTGTGATTCTGAGGTAACCAATCATCCAGCTTCATCTATATATATAAAATTCAAAGTCCTGACTGACTGATTGATTGACTGACTGACTGACTGATATATCAACGCACAGCCAAAACCGCTGGACCTAGAGACTTGAAATTTTGCACAAAGATACCTTATAGAGTGTAGGCATCCACTAAGGAAGGATTTTTGGAAATTACATTCCTAAAGGGGTAAAATAAGGGATGGAAATTTGTATGAAAAATCTTATTCTTTGAGTTAATAGACTTGAAACCTGGCATGAATATTTATCTATATGAATTATAAAGATTGTCATTTTTAGTTTTCCTAAACTACCCCCCTCAGGGGTGGTGTGGGGTGTGTCAAAGTTTGTATGGAGGAATTTTAACGCGCGGTCCGATTAACTCGAGACTCAGTATTTATACTTGAGACAAAAAATGAAGAATAACGTGTAACAGGGTTTTTCGAAAATCTACCCCTAAAGGGGTGAAAAGGGACAGTCAATTTTACAGGGCAGGTTTTACTGCAGGGCTTGATTAACTCGAAAATAGGTGTATAATCTTTCGGTGAAATATCCCAAACGGTCTTTTTTAATTCCATTCCTGTGCGGGTGAAAACAGGGAATATAGTTTAAATATGAAAAAGCTTCATTTGGTTTGGTTTGGCAAGTAATAAAGTTTGTCATTAATAGTTTTTCCCCTAGAGAGAAGGGTAATGGGGGAGTGTGGAAGGGGAGGGGGCAGTCAGGAGGGAAAGGGGGAAGGGAAGGGGGTGGTGAGGAGGGAGAGGAGGAAGGGGAGGCGGTGGTGAAGAGGGAAAGGATAAGGAGAGGGTGGGTAGGGGTGGTGAGGAGGGAGAGGGAGAGGATGATGGAGAGAGAGGGAGAGTGTTATGAGGGTGTGGAGAAAGAAAGATGGGAATGGGAGGAGTTGGTGAGGGTAGAGGTTAGAGGGAGGGGAAAGCGGTGAAGGGGGTGTGAGAGGGGTAGGGGGAGGTTAGCGGGAGGGCGATGTGGTGAGGGGGTGAGAGAGAGAGCGGTTGAAGAGGGTGAGGGGGCGGTTAGGGAGATGACTGGGGAGGTTAAGAGGGGTGGGAAGGGGAGGGGGGTGAGAGGAGGGTTAGAGTGAGATAAGGAGAGGTAAGACGGAGATGTGGGGAGTACTTTCACACCTTAAAGTTGCTATTTTTATAGCACTGATTCATTGAAGAAACCCAGCCCTACAGAAATGACCGAAAAATAGAAAGTCGGAAACTCTGAACGGCACAAAAACGGGAGTAAACTCCAGTCGTGCGTCGGAGCTGACACACACTTTTTTTTTGTTTGTTTGAACGTGCTAATCTTTGGAACTACCAGAAGTAATAGCGCGGGCAGGCAATGCGATGCGAAGGGTGGCTCGGGTTAGCAAGAAATTTCACGCGGATGGGCAGAAGTTATCTCAATTTAATAAAAAAAAAACAAACAAACCCTGGCCCAAACCCTTGGACCTACAAAGCTGAAATTTTGCACGAGGTTCCTTTTATAATGTAGACAAGAAATAACTAAGGATTTTTGTTCCCGTGTGATATTTTCCGACATCCACGCGGGCGAAGCCGCGGGCAAAAGCTAGTCACTTATAAACTTTTTAATCAAAAAAGGACTCCAAGCTTTGCTTTACTCCGATACCAAACCAATAACCGCAGAACAAATAATTTCCTATACCTACCAATAACTAAACATCGAATTTCATTTCCGCCATAACGACTCAATAGCTTAAGTAAGTTAGACCTCCCCCTTATTGGATTTCATTAAACACTATCAATTTACAGATGGGCTGAGGTTGTAACTCAAACTGTTTATTGGGTGCACCGGTCAGTATTGATCTGTAATATAAGAATAACAGACGACTTTCAATTGTTTTTTGGAAAAGGATGTTTTGCAAAATAGTTTTTGGAAAAGAATGTTTTGTAGAATAGGGTTTGAAGTCATCACTCCGGGTACTGGAAATTCAATGATATAAGTTAAGGGCAGATTAACGTTAATATTTTAGCCGAGGAATAAAATTTGACGTCCGACAGTTTTGTATAAAAAAAAAATATTTGCTCTAAGAAAATAGGAGTGACAAATAATTAGATAAAACTCTGGAGTTGGACTTAGGCAGGCATCTTGGGGCTTTTATTAGCTTTTAGAGGCCCTCTGCAGGGAAAGGCCTTCCTGCCCCACCATTTGTCTAAAAAATTCAAGAGTTTGTAGCCTCGTATTTTCGTTGACGTCCTGTTCTTCGGTTTTCTGAAGACAATTCTGCCCGTCTGTAGTCTGCAGTTTATGATATTATGCACGATTTGTCGGTCGTTTTGACAGTAGACATATATCGACATACCAGTAAGGTGCAATCAATTATTATTATACTAGATTTTGCCAGCGGCTTCGCCCGCGTGGAGTTGGAAATTATCCCACGGGAACCCTACATTTTTCCGGGTTAAAAAGTAGCTTGTGTGTGTTATAATCTATCTCTGTGACAAATTTCATTAAGATCCATTCAGCCGTTCTGGCGTAATTGAGTAACGAACATCCATCCATTCATCCATATTAAAATAAAAATACTAGCTGCACCCCGCGGTGTCACCTACGTAGATCGGGATAAAAAATAGCCTATATTTTAATCCAGGGTATAAGCTATCTACATACCAAATTCTATCCTAATCAGTCCAGCCGTTTGAGCGTGAAGAAGTAACAAACATACAAATACACACACACTCACAAACTTTATTAGTGTGATCAAACAAAATCAGATCCTTTGCTAGAGTAATAAGAAAATACACATAAATAAATATACTTTGACTTAGATGCAATTTTATCTAATCAGTGCCAAACTTTACTTTTTCAATTTCAATCTATCCAAGGATATATTGCCAGTCTTCCGATGTAATGAGCACGTCATCTGCTTTTTGTAGCTCAACTTTACAGCAACTTAAGGCGAGTAGTGTTGCCAACTAGCGCTTCCATTGAGAAAAAATAGTAAGTCTGTAGTTATGGAACATGTTTTTCCTATTCTCATATTTTTAGTCAGATGAGGTCAATGACGTATTATAGATAGACGCGTCATACACGAACATCGATGCTTTCAAAAACAGCGTAAGCCATGATGTACCAACATACCAGTATATACTGGCCGCAAAGAAAAGGAAAGACGCATGCCGATACCTGTTGTAAGAAAGAGATGAATATACTTATTTAGTTACGTCACTAGCTGCGGCATGTTCACTGGCGCGCGTGCGTGACTGATATCACGCCGGGCAATTACCCTTCATTTAATTTCCCATTTTTGAGCCCGGGTAACGCATCTAAAGGTAATATATCATTGGATGAGGTAGCATTTTTGTATCAAAAAAGTCAACACTAAACCTTCTCGACCTTATTACATTACGAGGTTTTTCTTCTGTCATGGTTTAAACCATCGAGCCAGTTTTTGTAATAAGAACCTAGCTGTGATAGAAATACAGTTATTTATACAAAACTGTCAATTTAGTCCGGTATTAAATTGACAGTTTTTAAAAATTGACTACTGAATGTATCGGAATAAAGTTCGAAATTCAAAAAGAGTCCATGGTTTAAACCTTGGTTTGAAGATGGGCTTTGTTTTGTAATAAAACGATCTAGGTTCGAAGCATTAGCAGAGTTTTTGGTGTTAACTGCTATAACTAGGAACTGAGGAGGTTTAGTGTTGATTTTTTTGTTTGAATTTCATAATGTTCCATATCTCCAGACTTATTTTTTTTCCCCAATGGTGGCGCTAGTTAGCAGCACTACTCGCCTTAAGGCATGGAATTTAGGAAGTTACATAAAATCGTGAGGATCTCCGAGATTTTCATTAGTTGAGAGAACGAATTGTAAAAAGAGGAGGAATGTCTAGTACTTAAATGAAGTCAGAGATTCTTTAGTCTTTTTTAAAGCTTTTATTTAGTTTTACTTGTTAATTGTGTTAATATGATGTTCTTGTTAGCGAGGAATATGCATGTAATTCAAAACTCATTCATTATTTAAATAAATAAATATAAATATCCTTGGACATTTCACACAACGCCATCTAGTCCCAAGCTAAGCAACCTAATGCTTGTGTTATGGTAACGAGATGGCTCATAAACTACTTATATACTTTTTTTTTTTTTTTGTAAATACATACATATTATAGATAGAAAAACACCCAGACTCGGAACAAATACTTGTAGGTCGTACAAATATTTGTTCCGTGCGGGAATCGAACCCGCGACATGCTGCGCAGCAGTCAATCGCTCAACCACTCCGCCAACCGTGTCGTCAACCAAATATACAGGAGTCAAGAAACAAATAGCTAACAAAAAAAATACATTACTTTATTTAAATTATTTGGGGCTAAATTAACAGATGTAAGCAAAGCAGTATGTAAATGATGTCACATCATGACCGCGACTGAAACGGACGTTTGAACTGTAGTAGAAAATTGTTGGAGTTTGTGGGAATTTTAGAATTTTCTTGGGTTTATATTAGTATTTTAATTGATTTATTGAAAAAAAAAAACAGATGCTTTTACACACAGTTGCAGGTCAACTGTCAAATTTTCTCATTCAATTTTGAACTTAATCTTCAACGTTTTAAGATTTAAAATCATTTGGAGAAATTTGACAATTTGGATGTTGTTTGTACAAATTACTCTACGCTTATCACTTATACAGGTTGAATTAAAAAAATATCCCATGGTTCCTTCCAGCGTTTTCCCTAGAACCTGTATGTGTTCAGAATCTCCAAATCTGGTTTAAAAAATAAAACACTTTGTATACTCCTTAGATTATGAAATTAATCTAAGGTATACTCATTTTGTTTCAATGACGCTACAATTTTTGATTTGGTACAGATGACTTTCGACGAAACTCTTGAACGGTTACTATTATCTTGAAATCGAGTACTCCTTACTCCTAAATATTGTGATTGGATAGCAAAAACTTATTATTATGATGGTAAGCACCATTTTATTAAAACCTTAATTTCTAATTTGATGTTTTCTTTATATAGTGTTCCTTGATTGGAACCCAAATGTACATAGGTTTGCAACGTTCCGTTAAATAGAAAAACTTGTGTCGGTGTGTGTCGAGTTGTTTCCTTTGAGAGCTTACGGGCAATTAGTACTAAATTGGTGCAGAACGAATTTGACCTTGTTATTTGGTTGACTTTCAGAATTGATCAGTTTATTTCAAAATACTGGAGTAAATGAATATTTAGCTCAATCATTTAAAATTAATTAGGTTATGAGAGCAGTGGTGGCCCAATGGTAACGGCCGACTTACCGTGTGTGTCATAGGTTCGAACCCCGACAGGCGCTTTACTTTGTGTAAATTATTTCATCACCACTACTCTCAAAACTGTGAAGGAAAACATCGTGAGTAAACCGGCATGTTCTAGAACCAAAAATTCGAAGACATGTGACATCTGCCAACCCGCACTGAGCCCGCGTGGTATCGTGGTATATTACAGCCCACTCTCTCTCACCGGGAGGAGCCCTGTGTCCCAGCAGTGGGAACAATCTAAGTTGATTATGGCTCACTAAATGAATTCTTTGAAGTTTTTCTGCTTTTCAGAAAGCAGAAAGAGAAGCCGAGAATATACAGGGCGGAATTTTGTAATGCCACCTGAAGGGAAAGTGCTCTTAATACTGTAGATAGAAAATTTTACTCAAAGAAAACATTCCTTTATTTTTGAATAGAAAGAAAACTGCATTCAAAGATTTTCAAAAAAAATTAAGATTTCATGGTTTTCCTATCATTTAATTTATCAAGTTTGTTAGAGAGATTTCATCCTTATAATTGATCCTAACGATCAATGCAATCAAATTACACGGTGTCATTTTTACATAGTTTAGTCGGTTCGATTCCCGGGTGTTGCAAGCGGATTCTCGAAAATCTTTGAATGCAGTTTTCTTTCTATTCAAGAATAAAGGAATGTTAAGTAAGAGTACTTTCTCTTCAGGTGGCATTACAAAACTCCACCCTGTATATGTAGACTGATGGTTTCGTAGAAAAAACAAACATGATTTCTTCTAAAATGTTTAATGGGAGAACTGTTTACAATAATCAGGGTTTGGTTAACAATTCTTAGTGTAGGATACAAGGATATCTATGTTTAACATCTAATATTTTGGGTACTTACATGTTTCGGTACAAATGGGTAACAAAAAAATCTTTAATCTAATTTTCTTTTTTTACGGGTAAAGTCTTATAAAATTATATTAAAATAATAACTGTATCAGTAAATGGAAAAACATTTTAAAAAAGAAAGTCACTATTTATAACTCAAGAACGGCTGAACCGATTTGGCTGAAAATTGGTGGGGAGGTAGCCGAGAACTAGGAGACGGACATAGGATACTTAAAAAAAACGGATAAAACGTGGTATAACAACGGCTGCACCGATTTAGATTAAATTTTGTGTATACATTTGAATGGGTTCTTGGATGGTTTAAAAATACAATTGGACCCGGTAGAGGGCGCTGCAGTCGGGTTCTAGGATCGTTTAGACAGGACAACGTCTGTCGGGGCCGCTGGCACTTACATATATAAAATTACATTTTCAAACACCCTATTGCTTGAAACTCCCTATTGCTTGAAACTCCCTATTATAATGACAGTGAAAACAAAATCTGAATTTCGTAATTCCAATTCTAACAAAACTCTATTATGTTATTTAAGTACTAAAATTATAACGCTTACAAGTTTAATGGCCGTGTAGAATGTATGTACATATTTACACTAAATTATCACATATAACAATGTCGGTTAACAATACAGTAATAATATTAACAACACAATTATGTTGAGCGTTCTTGGTAATATGTTGGTCGAGTTATTGAACGAAGTTTTTTGCTTCACAGCTCCTTCGGTTAGACCTGTAGAAAAAAGACTAATTTAGACAAATTCTTATACAACCTGTCCTGCCAGGGTCGCGGGTTGTCTGAAAGAGATACCGTAGCCCTGGCACAGGCAACTGAAGGAACACGGGTGAGTTTTAGTAAGTAAAAGTCTGACACGCCCTTCCGCTCCAACCAGAGTGGGAGAATTAGTCATATATGATGATTTCCCACCAAAAAAAAAAGTACAACCTGTATTACCTACCCAGATGTATGTAATTGAAAAAAAAAACTTGTGATCAGTTCCATAAATTAAATAGAAAGAAAATACGTTTATTTGCGCAAACATGGCGCAAAAAAGAACTCAAACACAAAACGAACAAGTTGGGGTGCATCACATCTACGCAAAATGGTCATCGCTCAGCATAACGCTGCGACCCATGCGAGACAGAGCCCCAGTGCTTATACTTCATTTAGAATATGATTAGACATTTAAACAAACCTTTTTTAACAGTCCGTTCAACCAATTTTGACTTCTAAGGCCTAAAAGGTCTAAGGCCCGGACTACACCAAAGCGGAGATGTGCGGAGATGTCCGAAGCGGAGAAGAGAAGAGATGTTTTTCAGCTAGGTTGTATCCACCGAAGCTGTGCGGAGCTGCGTACTGGCTAGAGCGGAACTGAGCTGCGTGTGGCGAGTTTTGGATGTTGAGATGAACGCACGCCGCTCACTGCTGACGCCTTAGTGCGAGTTTTTATACGTACTCGATCGCGTTTACACTAACGTTACCTTACGTCAATTTGTATGGAATAATTGTGATTCCCATTATAGTCACCAGATGGCGCTTATTTCAGTTTCAGTACAAACTGACGTTTACGTTAACGTGATCGAGTAAGTATAAAAATTCGCATTATGCCCTCGCCGCTCAAAGCTCATCTCGTCTCCGCTACGTGCCGTCGCCTGCTTGTGAGGCACAGCTCACATCTCCGCTTTGTATCGCCGCCCAGCTCAATCTCGGTGAGACAAATCTCACATCTCCGCTTCAATCGCATCATACAAATATAATACATCTCCGCTCAGTGGTCTCTACCGAAGCTGAGTAGAAACATGTGTGTGAATAACGAAATTGTATTGGTTGTTTAAAACACATTTATTTATTTATTTATTTACTAAAACTTTATGCACAAGTAAAAACATACTGTAAACTGTGTGTGTGTACTGTGTGTGTGTGTGTGATGTGTGTGTGTGTGTGTGTGTGTGTGTGTGTGTGTGTGTGTGTGTGTGTGTGTGTAATACACATCTCCTCTCCTCTCGTCTAGTCTCTTGTTTGGTAGCTGTTTGGCTTTAGAGTTACTACCTCTGACTTACGGCCTAATGCGCCTAAATAATAAATAAAATCATAACCCTCAAAAAATATTCCAATACCCGAAAAATAACAATAAAAAATAAATATCCTTGGACATTTCACACAACGCCATCTAGTCCCAAGCTAAGCAACCTAATGCTTGTGTTATGGTAACGAGATGGCTGATAAACTACTTATATACATTTTTTTTTTTTTGTAAATACATACATATTATAGATAGAAAAAAAAATCAAACTTGATCCAGACGGCTCTCAGATCCCTTAAAACAATTCCCGAGGCAACGTCCTAACGTCTACGTGTTTCAATATCCTTCACTTACATTACTCATATATTTATTCATATCGGTACATACCCTGAGGAGTTAAAATCTTATTTACTTACCGCCTATGTTAACTTCGGCTGCCGATTGGGAGCTCGGGTATAGTTTTATTTCTGTAAAAAAATATACGATATTAGTTTCCCTTGGGAGTTACCATAAGTCTCTGTGTTCATATTATATTATTTTAGATTGCATTATTTTGTAACAAATATTACACTCTTTCCAATCATTTAAATTACTTTTGGCATAAGCAATTCCTATGAAGTTCCTTATTTATTGACTGGCAACCACCGACGAAAACATATCGATTAAAACTTCTTCATAATAAATATTCGATTGTTATAAGAAATCGAATCGGTAACGCTATAGGTCATCAGCATCACTAATTGATTAGTACCTACTCGAGCTGTCAAATTAATGTAAAATAAATGGTGGAAAGATTAAGGAAGACGTAGGTACTTTTGAAAGAGTTTTTCAAGTTGACTTGTTCCAGTTTTTTTTTTTTTATATGGATGCCAGATGAAATTAATAAAGGCTCATGATATCTATTTTATTGTAATTATTGCAAGAATATGATTAGATACTTAGGAACATATCTAGGTATTATAATTTTCATGTTTCATGTTCGCAGAAATTGAGACGGCCAACTCATTCGGTCTTATTACAAAACGAGGTTTTTCTTCTGTCATGATTTAAACCATCGAGCCAGTTTTTATAATAAGAACCTAGCTGTGATAGAAATACAGTTCTTTATACATAAAAAAAACCGCATCCAAATCAGTCCACCCGTTTAAGAGCTACGGTGCCACAGACAGACACACAGACACACACAGACACACACACACACACACACATAGCGGTCAAACTTATAACACCCCTCTTTTCGCGTCGGGGGTTAAAAACTGACAACTGACCGGTACTAAGTTGTCAGTTTCGTGTCGCAATAAAGTTCGAAATTCAAAAAAGCGTTCATGGTTTAAACCTGGGTTTGAAGATGAACCTTGTTTGTAATAAGGCACTTTAAATCAAAATGTAACACAAAACAACCATTATTTGACTCACCATAAAGTCGGAGTGTCCCCTCACTTTTGCCAAGTGAGTTGGTACTCACACAGTTGTAAGTACCGATGTCACTCCTGGAGAACTGTCTGATGGTCAGCTTCATCATCACCCGGTAAGATGACCGCTCTTCACTTATCACGTACTTTGGCCTGTGCATATGAAAATGGCAACAGATTATAAATAAACGAAAACCAAGCCGCGTAATATACCTTAATTAAGTTGGCCAGAATTATTGTCCCATCAATAGTTCTTAATAGTTATTTATGCAACTGACGTAATTATGTACAGTTGCATACAAGACTTTACCTACATCCATGTTATCAATCCTCTATAAAAGGTTCTGAAACAGTTTTTTGCAATACTAATACTCGTATCGAACATGGCGGCCGGCGTCATAGTATACGACGTGAATTTGAATAAGTTCTTTTTTTAAATTACGGCGCTGTTGTAGTGAAACGCGCGTGCATTACAATGTTCTTTTTTTGAGAACGAGTTGCATTATGAAATTCAGTACAACATTAAAGCACCCCTTTGGATGCTATTATGGTTACCATGGTTACTATGACACTGGCTGTTTTAATGTTGGCAATAAGCTGTTTCAGAGACTTTTATAGGGGATTTATAGCATGGGTGTAGATAAAATAATATAAATAACAGCTCAGTTTCAAAAGACTGTCCCTAAAAAGTCTAGCTGAATGTTTCAAATTACTTTTTAACTAAACGTATGTTACTTATTATGACCGTTTTATAAGGTTTTTAAACGGAGTTAATCCATTCGATAGTGATTATTAGTTCGATATTTTAATTCTGAACATTAGCTTAAAAGTCGATTGAAGTACTATCGAGGGTTTCTAGGAGGACCTCTAATACCGAGCACAGTAAAGTAAGTAATTTTAATTATTTTTATTTTATTTTTATTTTTTTGGGATAAATTCTTTTCCACTACGGAACCCTTCATTATGCGTAGTCCGACACTACACTTGGCCGGTTTTGTTTTTCTTTTTAAACTACCCCAGTAAAGAGGAGAATAAAACAAAAAATAAATTCAAATCGGTCAAGCCGTTTTTGAGTTTTAGCGAGACTAACGGACAGCAATTGATTTATATATGAAGATATGTGTGACGAAAATACACTAAACGATGAAAATAACTATTCACATTATCAATCAGCCTACAAAATTAAAACCGAACAATCAGATTTATGCCAGTATCCGTGCCTCGGAAAACACGTTAAGCTGTTGGTCCCGGCTGTCATTCGTCTATCTTTGGCAGTCGTTACGGGTCGTCAGAAGCCCGAAAGTCTCACAAACAGTCTTACCAAGGGGTACCGTATTACGCAGTTACTGGGTTGTGCAGGTCAGATAGGCAGTAGCTCCATGTAAAATACTGGTATTCAGCTGCATCCGGTTAGACTGGGAGCCGACCCCAACATAGTTGGGAAAAGGCTAGACAGATGATGATCATTATAAAAAGATCACTTGTTGTCAGTCTAGACAACATTACAATCAAACAACAACCATCTATTACCGCTTCACAAAAGCCTCACCCTCAAGTGAACCACTAAAGGCAAATGTGTGATTATGATTTATGACTCCACTGATCATTAAAGACCCTCCCATAGCCCTCGTTATAAAAAAGAATGCTAATAAAAAGCCCATCCATTGGTTCCACTTGACCGCTACGAGTGATTTTGATCCACAATGGATCCACCATTCAAGTTATTGTGGATGTATTGTGAGCTTCAACAGTAGGGTATCAATCATCCCCTATATGAACTCTTTATTACTGTGTTCAATACAATAGACATGGAAATCTAACCCTTGAAATAAAGGCCATTAAAAGAGATCTTGCTTATACTTTCTATTAATATTCTAATTGTATGAAAGTAATTATAGCACCCAGCCACTTAGGCATTGAGTTTTGAAAAGTTATTTATTAAGAATGTCACCTCTTTCACTCATACTTGTCTGTTTTAACACTCAATGTTTAATTTGAGCGCTCGGGTGCTGTATACAACGTAATCATGAAGTAATAATACACAAAATAAAAACTATGAAAATAACCACTGCTCTCAAAACGGTGAAGGAAAATATCGTGAGGAAACCAGCATGTCCTAGAACCAAAAATTCGAAGGCATATGATATTTACCAACCCGCAAAGGCCCGCGTGGTGGATTACAACCCACAAACTCTCACAGAGAGGAGGCCTGTGTCCCAGCAGTGCGAACATTATAGGCTGGTTATGCTAACCATTGCACAAAAAACTGGGGTTATCTTATTGCATTCACGATAAGTTTCTAACGCAAGACTTAGCCTTGCAAATGACCACTATGAACCACTGTGAAAAAACAAGTTCTCATCAAAAAATAAAACAAATATTTACCTATGTGGCCTTCTGTAGATATTCCTGGACCTATAATCACTTAGCACCCTTTACCACATCTTTGAAGTGCCAGAAGGTACGTTTTTAAGTCCTACTAACTATCAAAAGAAAAACTGTGCGAGTGGCGTCCAAAGTCTGGAAGAAATTCCAGCCATGTGATGGCAAGATGGCTGAATGACGTTGTTGACATCACGGGTAGAATCTGAATGAGGCTGGCACAGGACCTTGGGGATTAGCACAACCAAAGATAGGCTTATGACCACAGACTACAGACTTCAACAGGTCAAGCCACCCGAAACTGTAAATTTTCCCAGTCAACCTTGAACCTAATGATTTAGCGGTAAAGGTGAAAATCTATTAAAGAAATTTGACAGATTGTAGTAGCTTGATGTGCTGGCGTCTGTACATTGAATTTAACTTATGAGAAGCAGTGGGTGAAGTCGAGCTGATTATACGACTAATGGTTCACTATTAACGCTGTTCTTATGGCCGCATCGCCTCTCATTGGTACTTAAACTTCTCGTTGAGCAATCTAGTGGGCCTTCTTGTTATTATAAGTATGTGGATATCACAAACTGTGCGAATAAAACCTTTTTGACGAACAATGGGGAAGACAACTGTAAAAATGGTGCTGTCGTAACTAGTTCCCAATACAAGCTTAAGGCATGAGGTGGTTTTATTTTATTTTTGCGAAAATGACGCGTTGTTTCAAAATACTCCAAAATTGGAGTCAACCATTTCCCGAGAGACCCTAAACTTAGAAGATTGTGGATTAAAGCTATTCGTAAAGATTAAAAAAAAATAAACAGAGTTCGAAACATTTTGAAAAGGTGATTACGAGGAATAAAATATTTAAGGTTTCAAATTCCGACACTTTTCAAGTCAAATACTTGATTAAAAATATTGAAATAACCGAAAATAACGAGATAGTGAAATAAAACCAAACTCATGAATGAACGAAATGTCAAATTTAATATAGGCCTTAGGGACCTAGCTATGATCACGCCATCTGTAATTAGCTTTGCCCGACCTTCCCCATTGAACTGAAAAAAGTTTTCATATCACTAATGAATAATTTGACGATTTTTTCTACAACCTACAAAATTGTAGAACAAATCTTATTTTTACTGAAGGACTACTTTGGTATGCTATTGGCAGAGGACATCTTATCGATTAACCGTGTACAGTCAGCAGTATAAATACCTTTATACACTTACGCAAAACAAAAGCGATTTTCTCGATTTTCTCCACTGCAACTTTGGAAAAAGACCTATTTCTTATTAACTATGGGGTTTTGAAAATACTGTGCTCGTAACGCTATAAAATTTCTATCGATACTATAGGAGACAATCACTTTTGAATTTTGCGTTGATGAAGGTACATAATCTCATGACTGTTTTATTTATGATTATTCATTTATTTATTAATAACCAACATATATTTACAGTTTGCTCAAATATAATCATAAAATTTGGCCATATTATAATTATAAAACTAGACAAAATTATAAGAAATTACACAAAATTAGAACAATATTTGTAAAATCGTGTTATTAGTATACAATCTAAAAACACCAAAAAATCTTTCAAAAGACGTGCAGGAACGTTTAACGAAAAACTAGTCCCTCGGAAGAACCTCTAACTAAACCAGGGGTGTGAAAAAAGGATGGTGCTATAGGTCGTATATAGCTCTGTCTCTCTCTCTCACACACTAGAACGATAATGGATCCATGATATTTTCCACGTCATAGTACGGCCCCATGCCAGTTAAAGTATCAATCAATTTTAAAACACAATATTACCAACTAAAATTACTTTTAGTCGACCACTGAAAAATGCATAGCTTTGAAAAGCCGTTACTTATCCTTCTAAATTCATTCATACACCGATGCTCAATATTTATGGCAAAAATCCAACTATTTATGTCATTTAAATCGTTCAAACAGCAGCCAGGTATTAAAATTGGCTGCAATATCGTAAAAATACCCTAGTATGTTTTCTGTAATTTTTTGTTATAGTCCATTTACAAAATCCGTGTAAGTAGCGGAAAAGCATAATAAGTACTCAAGTAAGGTGATTGGATAATTGTACTTAGAAAGATGAGTAATCATAATTATGAATTTTTTTTTTTTTTTTTTTTTTTTTTTTTTCTACTGGTAATTCCAATGTTTTTTATATAACCAACATGGTTTCTGTCATATGGCTAAGGCACCGACCCACCCGGCGATTAAAAGAAGCGAGTAACGAGCAGAAATTTCGAGCGATTACGCACTGGTATGCATAAGTACCAAACGTGAGTCTCTCAGCGAGTGTTCTGCCTGCCAAGCGAGCGTCGCAGGGCGAGTTATATCTTTGATAGCACTTGTATCTGCGACTAGAGTACACATGGTTTGAACAGTCAGCGATCAACTATAAATATACTATGTATGTATCTCTTTTACTTACATGGGAACTACAATCTTCTGGACGTTTCTTGAGCGAGAAAATCGTTGATAGCTATAGTCGTCGGCGGTGGGATAGGTGCGTGGCCTAATATAAGCCATCGTCACGATTATTTGTCACTAATTTGTTCGGAAAACTGAAAAGCTATGTCGGCGCGTTCGGGTTCACCGAACAAAATTCATGCGACGATCGCGTATTCGCAATACGAGAGGTTTAGTAAGGACACGGCCTAAGAGAGGTACACCGGTAAAAAAAAAGTGTATGTTCGGGGAATCCCCGTCGGGAATGAAGTTGCGTCTCAAGCTTCATTAAAAAAAATCGCAAGCCGCATTAAAGAATGGAAACGGTACAGACTTAAAACTGTATATTGCTTAAAAATATTATCTTCTTTTCAGAAAATAAAAAGTAAGATATACGCAAAAGAGACGGCGGGAATCCTAAACTAAAATAAAGTAATGTTTTTATTACTTATTCCGTTTGACAGAAACACAGTAACTGGCTTTATTTTCAAGGGCGTATAGGTATATTTCTATTTTACTTTTTAAAACAACTCCTATTTTTACGATATAAATAAAACCACTGACTTTATAACTGCCGCGGCAGTGGCAATATAATAGCATTCTTAGCGTTGTTGCTGCCAGAATTGACTGCCCAATATTGTGGCATTGTGTGCAGTTGCATTTAAAAAAGAACAGCAACTGATGGACGAATATTGTTCTTACTTGTTTTATTTTTTGATTATTTTGTTGTTTTATTATTTTAATGAATTTAATTAATTTTAATATTATAATGAATTTCTTTCTTTTGAATAATAGTGTTGGTTTTACAATATTTATAATGAATTTAAAGTACTTCTGCATGATATATAATTTAATAATTTAATATTTACTAACATAATTCTTAAGTACATCTAATAACAAAAATATGTATAGTAATTATGTCTGATATAAATAAATAAATAAAAATAAATAAATAAATTCTATAATTTGTATTGTGAACATTTTCATAATTTAAGAATATGTCTGTAAGCCGTTTATTAGTTTTATTTGCTGAAAAATCACGTATCAATTTTGACAACCGATCACAATGCACAGTGGTAATAAAATTAGACAGCAGATTTTTTGAGAGATATGATTACTGTTATAATAAAACATATTTTAACTACTTTAATAGTAGGTAATCAAGTCTCTTATCCTTTCTCCACACAACATAGCAGATAACATCGATCGGAAACACCCTGTATTGTTAAATCATGTCTATAATAATAATGAATCCTTGAAGCTCATAGACAAAGGTCGTCTTTGCTAGTATTAGGTTCTATTATTAAGATGCTGGCACGTGTAAGGCCCTTTTCACACGTTCCGGTTGTTGGATAGCCGGTACCGGGTACCCGGGGTAACTGGTACCGGGTTCCCAGGGTAAACGAGTAAATTGTGAAGTCAATTTTTTATTTATTTTTCTGTATACTTCTCGCAGGTCCAACCTAGGAGGTTGTCGGTTACATAGACAGGTTATACTGTAAATGCCTTATAAATAAGGCCTCCAGCCAGAAGACAAAGACTTATAAACTAAGATATTTTTATTTTTTATTTTATTTATTTATTTATTCTCATTATGCGCCTGTTAGCCGACAGTCTTCTGAAGAAATTTTCTTTCAAAGAAATTTTAACGAATTGAACATTAAGGTCAACAAAAAAAAAAAAAAAAAATGTTTATGGTTATGTTTATGTTTGTTTGTGTGTTTTAAATGTCCTCGTTCACTAAGGTGAACGAGGACATTTAAAAGTCTTCGCCATTTCAATTTGCAGTGTAAAGACCAAAAAATCAATGGACATGCTCCTTCTGGCATTACAATAATTGTTTTATGTTTTTATAGTTTTAAGGTGTACCTATTTATACTTTGCTGTAATGCAAAATAAACGCATTTTCCTTTCTTTCTAAAAGTCTCTTCGTAAATCAAACAGACTACCAACTGAAAAATCAAACTGTCATCATTTGATTGTAGCGCCTGTTGTTACAATGAAAATCTTTCTTGTACAATGTTTCAAACGTTTCAAACTGTTTCAAATGATTTGACTTGACTCACTACATAGTATAAAAAAACCGGGCAAGAGCGAGTCGGACTCGCGCACCGAGGGTTCCGTTCCGATTTCTGAAAAAGTGTGCTATTTAGAGACATCGTTTTATTTTTCCTGTAATCTTTACATAAACTTCTATCACATAGAATATTTTCAGATTTTTCTCTTTGCAAACTTCGGAGATAAGGACCCCCCCCCACCTTACTGGAACGGTATTTTTTTTTACATTTTTCATCAAAAGTCGAACACTGTGCGGCCTAAAAAAAAAATATGTTTGAGAATGTGCAAACAGCGCTCTTTCATATACCCCACATGACCTAGTAGCTCCACTTTGAATTTTTAAGACCCCCTTTCACCCCATGTTGCAAAAAAAATACATATATTTTTATTTCTTTCTTATTTGCAAAATAGTTGGGTAAACGTCATCTAAAACTGTCCCAAATTTCAAGTTGATAGCACTAGTAGTTCTTGAGATATCCAGCTGTGACAGACAGACAGACAGACTGAGTCACACCATAAGGGTTCCTTTTTTACCATTTTGGTACGGAACCCTAACAAAGTCGCTTCCCGCTGTCTGTCTGTCCCTATGTATGATTAGATCTTTAAAACTGCGCAACGGATTTTAATGCGGTTTTTTTTAATAGATAGAGTGATTCAAGAGGTAGGTTTATATGTATAATAAACGCGGACGAAGCCGCGGACAAAAGCTATTAATATTATAATTTCTTATAGTTTAGTATGATTGGAATGCCCATGTAAAAAACATTCACGCAATTTATAAATTTGTACCTAGGCAACAAGCAGTGGAGAGGCGTGCAATTTGAAATTAGATTATTTTCCAATACAAATTAATCATGTTTGCAAAGAAATAAATGATTTGATTTAATTTCTGTCTGTAGTTTGCGAGGAAAGAGAGACTGTTGAACGAGAAAAAAAATCAGCAACAGAACCTCTTTCGATACCTTTTTTTGCAGATACTATGTTTATTTCACTGATGGTTATGATTACTTACCCATCAAGCAGCATCTCCCCTCTATTCTTGAGCCAATAGTTGATGGTGTTAGGGTAGGCTTCCACGGTGCACTCTAGTATCACATCGGTACCGAGCGGCGCCCCCAGCAATTGGTTTGGCACTATCACTGTTGGTGAAACTGTGGGACAAAGAAATAATATGGCAAGTTTTAAGTAAACCAAAAGAAGTTCTGTGTGTATGTTTTTATGTTTGTTACTTCTTCACACTCAACTCAACTAAAATTGGTCCCGACCAATTTTAATAAAATTGGGTATGGAGGTACCTGACACCCTGGATTTACACATAGGGGGGAAGTTTGAAGGTGGCGCCAGTGACAGAAAACTTGAAAGGAAATCTTTTGGCATGTGACTAGTAGGGAGAAAACGTATGTGACTAAAAGAGTGTTGCATATACATGTTGATGGATGGGAGAGGGAGAGGGAGAGGAAGGTCAAAGAAAAGATGGATGGATTGTGTGAGGAATAATATGAAAGAGAAGGGAGTGAATGATAGTGTTACGGTTGACAGGAGAGAATGGAAAGAGAAAACGTGTTGCGCTGACACCAAGTATCATGGGACACGTTAGTAAAAGTTAAAATTTTTCTAGTAGCTAGTAGCCCGCGAAATTCAAAATTTCTTACGTTTTTTGCTTTGTAGGTCAGTGTGAGCTTGTATGTTGATTAAAATATGATTCGCGGCCGTAGCTAATATGGCTTTACAGAATTATAATCATAAGAATCAGCAATACAGCTCCATAAGTTAGCATTTACCTCAAACCTCATGATTTCATGGAATCGCTAGATTATAATTCTGTAAAGCCATATTAGCTACGGCCGCGAATCATATTTTAATCAATATACAAGCTCACACTGACCTACAAATTGCAAAAAACGTAAGAAATTTTGAATTTCGCGGGCTACCCTGGCGCATCAACCTTAAAATTTCTTTGTTGCTGCTCGGAGTATTGATTTCTCCACGTTAATCGCAATAGGCTCGCCACTTATTACATGGGGATTATAAATGGTGAAATGTTGTATACTGCCTTTCCGTTTGAGGAATATAAACGTGATGCTAAGCTAAGTTAGTTTAACTATAACGTAGACCTACGCAAGACACAATCGCTTTTTAATTGTTTGTGTATTGTGGATGATGCCTTTTTTTTTTTTGAGGGTGGGAAATCATCAAATAACTTCTCCCGCTCTGGGTGGAGCGGGAGGGCGTGTCAGACTTTTACTGACTAAAACCCACCCGTGTTCCTTCAGTTGCCTATGCCAGGGCCGCGGTAACCCCTTCAGACAACCCGCGACCCCAGCGGCGTCGGCCCTATTGGGCCCCGTCACTTGCTGACATCTCTTTGAGGCGCGCGTGGAACACAACGCGCCGTCGACTCGGGCCTGGTCCTTACCGGACGGCGAGCTACCCGCTGCTCACCGTCCGCAGGCCCGCGCCTACGGTGGCCGGAAATCGCCCCGCGATTCCCGCCGCCCAGGGCGTCTCCTGCGGCGACTGAGGGCGTGAGGCTGCCTCTCCCTCACGCGTTCCGCCTCCTCCTTCGCGAGCATCACTGCTTCGCAGAAGGAGGTGACGGCCTCCCATGCACTCTCGCTCCGCACCATGGCCTGGACCAGGCTCGGACGCGAGAGATCGCCGCCGCCGATCGCCTCCGTGAGAACACGGCGGTGCTCTGCCCAAGCCGGGCAGACCTCCACTGTATGCTCCACCGTGTCCTCCGGGCGATCCACACAATGGAAACACCCGGGCGTTTCCTCCCGCCTTATGCGAAACAGGAACCTCCCGAAACAACCGTGTCCGGTGAGGACCTGCGTCAGGCGGAAGGTGAGAACGCCGTGGCGCCTCTCTAACCACTCCTCAAAGAGGGGACTTATCGCCGCTATTGTGGCGTGCCCAGCGCTGGGTTGCGACAGTCGCGCTCTCCATGCCGCCATGAGATCCCGCCGGAGCTCTGTCCGCTGTACCGTGATTTCTCGCGGCAGCGGAGTTACGCCCCGGCGTTTCGCCTCCTCGCGCCACTCCCACACGTGCGCAAGGACCTTTGCCTCCAGATCCCACGGCGGCAATCCGGCAAGGAGGCTCGCCGCCTCCCGGGAGACCGTGCGGTATCCCCGGACTAGCCGGATGGCCATGACCCTCTGGGACGCGTTCAACCTGCCGGCTGGTCCCAGCCTTAGGGAACGCGCCCACACCGGTGCTCCGTAAAGGGCCATGGACCGCACGACCCCCGCGTAGAGCCTCCGGCAGGAGGCGTTTGGACCCCCCAGATTGGGCAGGAGCCGCCTCAAGGCAGCCCCAGCCCGTGCCAGTCTGGGAGCCAAACGTCGGAAACGCTCCACGAAGTTCCACCGGCTGTCGAGGACGAGTCCCAGATACTTCATCGTCGACCCGACTCCGATGTGAACCCCTCCCACCGTTATATCGGAACCCGACGGTGGCGCATTCCGAGGACCATGAAAACACATGGCCTCGGACTTGTGCAGGGCCACCTCGAGTCCCAACTGTCGGATCCTCTCCACGACTATCGCAACCCCGCGTGTCGCTAAGTCAGCCGCCTCCTGGTGCGACCTCCCCTGTGCCAGGACCAGCGTGTCGTCAGCGTAACATACTACGCTGACGCCGCTAGGGAGGTCGGCGCGCAGCACCCAGTCGTAACCGATGTCCCACAGATGCGGCCCCAGGACCGATCCCTGTGGGACACCGCACGACATCTCTCGCCGGTTCCACTCTCCCTGATGACCGAGGTGTATGACGGCCCTGTCCGTCAGGTAGGCCTCGACCACTCGACAGAGGTAGGTCGGCATCCGGTGATACCGGAATGCCTCCCTGATGCAACTCCAGGGCAGGGTATTAAAGGCGTTGGCGATGTCTAGGGACACCGCCAAGACGACCCCACCCCGGGCCACTGCATCCCCCGTCGTGAGGGCTCGCACGCGCATGATGGCGTCCACCGTAGAGCGCCCCTTGCGGAAACCAAACTGGCTCTCCGCCAAATCCGGCCCCTCCTGCACCAGCCACCCGACGAGGCGGTCTGCAATGACTCTTTCAAAGAGCTTGCCTACCTCGTCGAGCAGCACGATGGGCCGGTAAGCGGACGGTGAGTCCGCAGGGTGCCCCGGCTTCTTAATGAGGACCAGTTTCCCCGTCTTCCAGCGAAGTGGAAACTGGCCCCTCTCCAAGCATGCGCTTAGGAGCCCCCCTAGTCGAGGCCCGAGAGCCCCAAAGGCCAGAACCCAGGCTCTTCCAGGTAAGCCGTCGGGTCCTGGGGCGGTATTTTTGGCACTGAGCCTACGTACCGCCGCTCTCAACTCTACCTCGGTCACTTCCGGAGCATCATCGTCGTCGTCGGTGTACTGGTCTGCAGCGGGCACCGCATGAGGCGGAGCCATAGGCGGGGGAGTATGTTCCCCTCGCGAAGGGAACAGAGCGCTCACCACGTCCTCCACGAGCTCGGGCCGGAGACTCTGCGTCAGCGGGGGCGCCCATGGGCGGGGTTTCTCCCGCACCATCTTATAGGGGCGCCCCCATGGGTCTCTGTTCAGAGTCTCCAGCGACTCCTCGCGGCCCAGATCCATGGACCGCAAGATCTCCGTTCGGAGGGCGGTCTTCGCCGCTCTGTACCCCTCGTACAGCTCCGCCTGAATGGCTTCCGTATCCGGAGGGCGGATACGGAGCCTGCGGTGCCTGGTGTACCGGTGCCGCGCGGCAACGCACGCCTCGCGCAGAGCCGTCAGCTCCGGCGACCACCAATACACCTGGCGAAAGGCGCGACCGGGCTGGACCCGGGGCATTGCCACGTCGCACACTTCGGACATGGCCTCCCGGAACCACTCCGCCTCATCGTTGATGTCGGCAGGCCTGTCCGGTGGTGACACCCAGGCCTGCACGATCGAGGCTTCCAGGAGGAGCTCCCGGTCCAGCTTCTTCAGCGCCCACCGCAGACCACTCGGGGCCTGTCGGACCGGCGCGCTCGAGGTATGATTGTGGATGATGCCTGGATACAAAAATAGAAATTCTATTTAGTCTGTCAGTCAGATAATAAAAAATATTAGACACGTATTTTTTGCTAAAATATATCAATAAAAGTTACTTAGATAAAACGTATAAGCAACAAGCGTATAGCGTAGCAAAGAGTGACGTCACGCCACATTTTAACACAATGTATCGCCGTAATTTTTTGATTACGTAAAATAAAAAAAAAAATACGTGCCCAATATTTTTTAATAAACTACATGACGGAAAAAAAAATATCATTACCCTCTATATTACTGACATACGAAAGGTTAAACAGAAATGGCTCTGTATGATACATTCGGCTTTTTTCTTTTTTTTTAAATTATTTTTTTTTCTGTTTTGCAATTTACTATCAAAACGACGATTTTCCTCCTCCGAGAAAACGACGATTACCTCAAATCTAGCGATTTCATGAAATCATGAGGTTTGAGGTAAATGCTAACAGTAACTTATGGAGTTGTATTGCTGATTGTAATGATTATAATTCTGTAAAGCCATATTAGCTACGGCCGCGAATCATATTTTAATCAACATACAAGCTCACACTGACCTACAAATTGCAAAAAAACGTAAGAAATTTTGAATTTCGCGGGCTATTCTGGCGCTTTCGCCTTAAGGGAATTGTCTTATCTAGAAAAACATTCAAACCTAATCTGTTAACAATATTAGTTCTGCACTGAACCAACAACGCATAATGAGATTAGCCAACAGCTCAGTTCAGGGAGGTACGGAATCGATACCAAATAATCCTGGTTCAGGAACCTGTGATGTTAGAATATTCATACGAGTGCCGTGTTTGATCTAGGATAATCACATACAAAGCTATTTTGAAGACGCAAGATATTTCGGAATATAGCTGCAGTATCTGTGTAGTTTCAGGAATAGTTTCAGTATGTATATTGACTGAATAGCTAAGCGTGCAGCACTATCCGTCTGTTTTTTGTTGGTCAAAAGTCCGTCAGGTTTCTTTATATATGCACTAAGTTGTAGTTCTGCCCAAAAATCACCCGGAACGACAAAAAAAAGTCCGCAAACATACCCGGGACTTTCCCCGGAACGAACGGGTGACAGCGGGCGCGTTCCAACTCTTACTTTTTTATTTTTTGGAATTTTGTGTGCGAATCCACACCTTACGTTCCAGGTTCTTTGGAAAGGTGGTTAGGTTTAGTATATTACAAATTGTTCGCATAGCAGATTTCATTTTAAGACATGAGATATTATTAAAGAAATATCTCAAGTTCAGAAAGGAAACGAATCAGGGTGTAGATAATAAGCGATCAAGAAAACTATGTAGAAGGAATTCGTTTTTAGGATTCCGTACCCGAAGGTGGCACTCTTCGGGTACGGAACCCTATTGCTAAGTCTCCACTGTCTGTCTATCAGCGGACTGTACCTCATGAACCGTAATAGGCAGAAAGTTGAAATTTTCACAGATTGCATATTCTATTGCCGCTATAATAACAAATAATAAAAATAAAATAAAGTTAAAAATTAAAGGAAGTCCTTTATAATTCTTTCTCGATTACGATGTTGGTCCCATGTAGAAAGTTGTTCAGTTTGCCTGTACCACACTCTTAAGTTTGACCAACGCTTTCTGATACACTCTGTAGAAGATATACAGGGTGTAAGTGTAAACAGTGGCAATCTTTTAAGGGGTCATTGTACTCATAATTATGAACAACTTTTACTATGGGATCTAACCTGAAATCGCGAAAAAAAATCAGCTGTTCAGTACAGTTCGCATAATTCGTCAAAATGTAGGGAAAAGCTGATTTTTTTTCGCGATTTCAGGTTTGGTCTATAGTAAAAGTTGTTCATAATGAGCCCTTAAAATATTGCCACTGTTTACACTTACACCCTGTGCACTAATAATTAACGCATCGGGAGCCTATTAGGATACAGTAGTACTCAACTAATAAGGCGCGTCGTGAATCTTCGTTCGCGCAGAAAAGAAAGTATGGCCCCGAAGATTAACGAGATTGCTTAAAACTTACAATCAACCTTAGATCACTAATAATACAATGCAGCTGTTAGTTCCATCTCACTCGCAAGTATGGCGGCTGTCAAGGGCGTGCGCTAAAATGGCGGCAGCTGCGACCAATAGCGGTACAGGAAAAAGCGTGGAGCGTGCCGATTGGTCAATAGCATTTCCCGCGCTTTGAAAATTCATCTTCTGCGCAGGTACATCGATAAGCCATATTAGTTGAGTACTACTGTACAAAAGTTCACATTTCAATTTTAGATCAACCACTTCGGAAATAATTTTTATTCTTCTCTCCTATAAATCCCGTCCGATCACTTACAGATACTAATACAAATTCTATCCGCATCAAAAACAATTACTACGGTATTGAGCTGGTCCTAAATGAAGGGGTTCCGTGATTTCAGTCCCTGTGGGACGGCCTTAGGGACCAACGTGCCTAGACTGGAATCTTTAGGACAGTCGTATTTAAGATTTCTTTGCGAATTAACTTTCAGGAGTTTAGGAAGTTAAGTGAATTTCTGTGTATCTTTCTTTTTTGGAAATGTAATTCTGACGAAGTTTTTAAAACAATTTAGGGATCTATAAAAATGTTGCGGACGTATTATAATGTAAAAAAAAAGTATTTTATTAGTTGCGTCCCGCGGTTACACCCGCGTAGACTGGAATAAAAAGTAGCCTATGTGTTAATCCAGGGTATAAGCTATACATATACATTTCAAATTTCATACAAATTGGTTTAGCCGTTTGAGCGTGAAGAAGTAATAAACATACAAACACACACACACTCACAAACTTTCGGCTGTATAATATTAGCGTGATTATTGGTTTGAAATCTCGTTATAATAAGATAATAATGATTTTATATGAGCTAATATGAGTTTAAATCAACTCAGCCTATTCGCTGTCCACCGCTGGACATAGGTCTCTCCCAGGTTCCGCCACAACACCCTGTCCTCCGCCTTCCGCATACAGTCTGTCCCAGCCACCTTCTTAAGGCCATACCCCGACCAAACGACCTTGAGCGTTCGGTCCTTCTCTGTCCCGCCGCTCAGCCTCGCTCTGTCCCGCTCTCTGCGCACGCCCATTCATCAAAAAAATTCTCATTTTTTCTGGAATTATTTAAATAAAAAAAGAATAGCGAACTTTAAAAATAAAATAAAACGTGAATAATTTAGATTTTTAAATTATCTATCCATTAGTGTAATCCTCAAATGATTAGAACGTCACCTTTAGCAAAAGATGCATGGAATCAATAATTTTAGACACTTTTTTACAAGCAGATTTTAAATGTATTTATTTCACTTAAAAACAAAAGTAAACGTGCAATGTGATGATAGAATATCGAACATTAATAATGTGCTTTTAGATGTAATTATTACTATTAATGAATGAGTTAATAGCCTCTGAATAACGCCCTATCGCAAGGTTTTGGTCGGGGGATCGCCTTAAGGTCGTCGGTCTATCTAGCTGGAGGACATCCCACGCTACGATTATTATAAGGTGTTATGAAATGAACTCTAAAAACTTTAAGGAGTGCTTTAAGCCTTTGAACTGAATAACTTTTACTATGGGACCAACTTTGAAATCGTGAAACAAAAATCTTCTATTCCGTACATTTTATGTTAGCATATCTCGTCAAAATGTACGGAACAACACATTTTTTTTTGCGATTTCAATGTTGGTCCCAAGTCATTCAGTTCAATAGTCTAAAGCAGTCCTTAAAGTTTTTAGAGTTCAATCTGCCTAGCCTTTTCCCAACTAGGTATATTGGGGTTGGCTTCCAGTCTAACCGGATGTAGCTGAATACTAGTATTTTACAAGGAGCGACTGCCTATCTGACTTCCAAAACCCAGTAACTGTGATACGATACCCCTTGGTAAGACTGGTTGTCAGACTTTCGGTTTCTGACGACCCGTAATGACAAACAAAGATCCCTGAATGACACCTGGCAGCAATGGCTTAGCGTGCTTTCCGAGGCACAGTGGAGTCGGTATGTAAAGATGGTCACCCATCCACGGACCAACCGCGGCAAGCGTAGCTTAACCTAATCGCTCGACCCGTGCGGCTGTTATTACTTAGCCACAAGTCCCAACGGCCAGCTTTCTTAAAACAAAACACCTAAAATCGGCTTTTACTAAACCAAAGTACAAACAACCCACAGCCTACAAGAGCAACAGCCTACTCAAGATAAAGATAATCTAACAGGGCAATGAGTAAACTGAAACGCGAAAATTGACTTTAAAATAAGCTGTCGTAAAGCTACATTCATACAATTGCTTTCAAAATGGACGCTCACGGGAAACGTTCACGTGTTAACGGGATATTAGCGGCTATATTCATGCAAAGTGCCGTTGAACAAATAAAATAGTTTTACCAACTATTGTGGTGGGAAACGTTTATGATTGTATCTTTTAAATTTTACTGGAAATTGGCTGTATAAGGATTTCACCTATATTTCGACGAGAATGGATTTTAGAGGATTACAGCTTGATGAGGTGTGATTTTACACTTTATACTTACACGAATACATCGGAGGAGCTCGTGGCTAAGTAATAACAGCCGCACGGGTCGATCCATCACGTTAAGCTACGCTTGCCGGGTTTGGTCCGTGTATGGATGACCATCTTTACATACCGGGTCTCCTCCGTGCCTCGGAAAACACTTTAAGCCGTTAGTCCCGGCTGTCATTCGTAGATCTTTGGAAGTCTTTACGGATCGTCAAAAACTCGAAAGTCTGACAACCAGTCTTACCAAGGGGTATCGCATTACCCAGTTACTGGATTGTGGAGGTCAGATAGGTAGTAGCTCCATGTAAAATACTGGTATTAAGCTGCATCCGGTTGGACTGGAAGCCGACCCCAACAGGGTTGGGAAAAGGCGAGGCAGATTGACTTACACGAAGACATACAACACACTTAAGCATAGGTATACAAGATTTTTTTGAAAAAAAAGACGCAATTTAGATCATCAATAAATTGTGAAAATCTGCTAAACACAACACCAGAAGATTTTATGCTTCTGTTTAGTTTTCAGTTCGATAATGTGCCAAAGATTTAGATATTAATTTGCGATGATTGTGATTCGAGAGCTTTCTTTTAAGGGTCAAAAAACCAACAAAAATGCAGAAAAAATGCCGTTCTTGACACTCAGATCTCAGACTCCTTAAACACTTAACCCATCTAAGAAACTAAATACATTCCTAAGCTTGACAATCTGAAGAACAATTCGAAAGCTTAACAGCGTTCGTTCAAGAGTGTAGAGTGAATTTCGCGAGCCATCGGCTCCGATCCCGCTCGCAATACCGATCCCGCAATCCGGGATCAGTTCCCGCCTTATCTAACATTGCCTTGCGTACAAACCGCTGCTGAAATCCTTTCGTTTCGTAAATCCCGAGGTTTTTAATAAAAACGGGGTTTAGTGAAGAATGTGATACGAATACTTTTGATATTCAAAGTTGTCTGGAGTGAATAAATAGATAGAACTATGAGTAAGGGTTGACTTTAATAAAACACTACAAAAATTGATGTCGACCCATGGAAAATGTTACTAAGCCATCAGCCGCCAATCATCAGAAACCATGGAAAATATGTTGCGTTTCACCGTATGTACCATCGCATTAAAAAAAATATCAAGTATTCAAAAAAACATTCGAAATGGAAAAATATGAGTGATTTTCGAATGTTGTAAAAAAAAAGTTTTTTTTTTAAAGGAAAATGTGTTTTGAGTTGTTAGATTTTTTTGTGTAATATTTGTTGTATTTTTTGTTGACTATGCTACTTACATTGTAAATAATAAATCACTAGCTGGGATAAAAAGTAGCCTATGTGTAAATCAAGGGTATCAGCTACCTCCATCCCAAATTTTACCAAAGGACGTTGTACGACCGACGCCGGTGTAACCTTATTAAAACACATTTTTAACGCGTGGGAAGAGGCCCAAGACGCCATAGGCATTTTTTGTGACCTCTCCAAGGCATTTGATTGCGTCGATCATGAAACCTTACTCTTGAAACTTGAGCATTACGGACTTGGAAAACTTGCCCTCAGTTTAGTAAAATCTTATTTAAATGATAGACAACAGCAAGTTCAAATAAATGGTGTCAATTCACTGTGTTTAAAAGTTAAAATGGGTGTTCCACAAGGCTCGATATTGGGTCCTTTCCTCTTTTTAGTGTATATTAATGATTTACTCCATTTATTAAAAAATCAACCACAAATGGTGCTATTTGCTGATGATACTTCATTAATTTTTAAGGTAGATAGACGTGCTACAAATTTTGACGACGTCAATAACGCCCTACTGCAGATCCAAAATTGGTTCACTGCTAATAATTTAGTATTAAATGGGAAAAAAACTAAGTGCATCAGATTTTCTTTACCAAATGTCAAAAGTAGTGATTGTGAGATAGTATTGAATCAAGAGAAACTAGATTTCGTCGATAAAACCGTTTTCCTGGGGATTACGCTCGACTCAAGGCTACAATGGGGTCCTCATTTAATATCACTTGCAGGACGGCTAAGTTCAGCAGCTTATGCTGTCAGAAAAATCCGTCAATTTACTGATGTAGATACCGCGAGGCTAGTCTATTTTAGTTACTTTCACAGTATCATGTCTTACGGTATTTTACTTTGGGGACGGGCTGCAGATATCGAGTCCATTTTTATTCTGCAAAAACGAGCCATCAGAGTCATATATAATCTTCGCAGGCGCGATTCTCTAAGGGAACTGTTTAAGGATATTAACATCATGACGGTACCTTGTCAATATATCTACGAAAACATCATGTACGTAAGAAAAAATTTACATCTTTTTAATAAAAGAGGTGAAAGGCATAATTATAATACTAGAAATAAGGACCTATTAGCTCAACCAGGTTTCAGGCTGGCTAAAGTAGACTCATCGTTCATGGGGTACTGTTTAAAATGTTACAATAAAATACCTCCACACATACTTCAACTAAATGAGACGAAATTTAAAACTTGTATAAAACGCACACTATGCAGGCAGGCATATTATAAGTTGGGGGATTACATAAATGATAAAAATGCTTGGCTCCATGCTGGTCCTGCTCCACAACCTCAACTAATTAATTAACATTTGAAGATACTGTTAAGCAACTGCTGAAGATTGTAAGAATAGCTTTGCATTGTGTAGACTCAATCACCTTTGTATTGTATAATTGCTTAGTACATGTGTGAGTACTATGTACCTACTCTAAAGCTACCATTTACTGGGTACGTCTTTATTTGACTTGGATGTGCCCTGGCGGCTGAGAGTGTGTCATGCTCACTCTAATGCCTCGCTGATGGTGGCGCGTGTGTTGGATCATTTAACGAATCCATACATCAGGTTTGTGAACGGGCGCTGTTGGTGGAGGCTGGTCATACCTTAGCTGCCACGGCTTATTTTAATTTTAATTTTGAATTGTTTTTTTTTTATTTTTTTTATTACGGACGCTTTTAACGTTCATCGTTCTCACATGTATAATTTCAACATGAATGATGTAACCAATATTTTGTAACTATATTTTGATTTAAAAGAGTGTCCGTGGAGTTTCTTGCCCGTTCTTCTCCATAGATCTACGTTTTGGAATGGGCAACTAGCTTCAACTTTCTGACTTACCTACTGACCGACTCTTTGACAATTCAAAAGTGCCTGTAATTGGTTTAATTGAAATAAATGCTTTGAGTTTGAGTTTGAGTTTGAGTTTATCAAAATTAGTCCAGCTGTTTGAGGGGGGTGTACTACGCCCAATCGAATGCCAAATAATCGAATATTAATTGATCGACCACTATAAATCGAACGTCTAAATACTCGAACGTTCATAATATCGAATGGTTAATAAATCGAACATTCAATATATCGTTCACTCAATACATCGAGTGTTCAAAATATCGATGTTTGTTTGATCGAGCGTTCAACGCATCGCATAAACACACACACACACACACTCTCACACTCACAAACTTTCGCCATTATAATACTAGTGTGTTAATAATTTATTTGCGTTCATAATACAAAGTCAGACATTTGACATGTAAAACATTACAATGTATTTAATGCTAGAGTATAATATTTATGTAACCAAGACGAGACAACCCAATTGTGATAAAGTTCCAAGTCGTCGTATTTTTATGGATGGAAAACGTCTTTTAATCAAACTAGCCAACTGTCATTCCACTAACAATATAACCTAGCCGATTACAGTACAAAATTACATCCCTTTAAACCAGTATTACGACTTATCACAAAGGAAACAGTCCCGTTAAAAATTTATCCCCGCCTTAATAGGACAAAAACCATAAAAACTGTGTTAAAGTACAAGTTGTTTAGAAACAACAGCTATTGTCGTAAACAAGGAGTTATGTATATAATATTACCCGTATCTAGGTAAGTGCTAACAACCCGTGTAATAAGTCTATGGTCATAAATATAAGATAATTTATTTGCGTAAAACATAGTATACATAGGTGATAATACAGCATTAGTTTTTTATAGCACATCGAGTTAGAGAAAAACTCTGACTTTTTAGAGAGTCGTCTTTGTCACTCATAAAACAACCTACATGTTTGATAGTCTATTTTTAAAGCAAAAGGGACGAGTTGATGAATTACTCAATTAATTTTGTGAACATAGAGTAAAATCATAGATGTTTAAAAAAAAACCGGTCAAGAGCGAGTCGGACTCGCGCACCGAGGGTTCCGTACCATCATTTATAATTAACTTTTGTTGATGTTTTCTGAAAAGTGTGGGGGGTCGGAGAACGGTTTTTTTTTACATTTTTCATCAAAAGTCGAAAACTATGTGGCCTAAAAAAAAATGTTTGAGAATTTGCAAATAGCGTTCCTTCCTATGATACCCTACATGCCCTAGTAGCCCCACTTTGAATTTTTAATTTTAATTTTTCAGTCCCTGTTGCAAAAAAAAACATATATTTTTATTTCTTTCTTATTTGTAAAATTATAGTTGGGCAAACGTTATTTAAAATTGTAACAAATTTCAAGTTGATAGCATTAGTAGTTCTTGAGATAGCTCCAGCTGTGACAGACAGACAGACTGAGTCACACCATAAGCGTTCCTTTTTACCATTTTGGTACGGAACCCTAAAAACCGGCCAAGTGCGTGTCGGACCACGCACAATGAAGTGTTCCGTGGTTGAAAATAATTTATCCCAAAAACAAACTTAACATTGTAATCACAATTTTTTTTATGTGATAAAATTACAAATATACCATCGACAGATATACCAACACTTCCTCTGTTGAAGACCATAAAATATCGGGGCGGCCGCGTTCTGTTAGAACTACAAAGGCTGTTAATGCTGTTAACCCCTCAAGTGTCGAATGCACCCCATGTATGCATAAGAAAAACCCTTTTTTTGTTAGGTATATAAGCTTATATCACATATATATAAATGTAAAAAAACATCATCCGATGGAAAACTAATCATCATCATTAGTTGTGAACCTATGGAGTTCGTAGCTAACCCCCCCCCTCTCCCCACTCGCTGGGGTTTTGGGTCTAAAATTAGCCAAACTCATACACTTGAGGGGTTAAAGCCAGAATTCGGCAAAACCACATTAGGAAACAAAAAATCTTATCGCCAGAAATGAAGATTCCCGCTAGGATTCTGTCGCGTATAATGAAACAAGACCTGAAACTCGGCGCTTATCGTCAATATACAGGACATGCCCTAAATCAATCCCTGCAGTTAAAGAGAGTGGATCGATCAAAATTCCTTCTGTCCCCATACGCAGGTGAAAGGTACACATGCATTTTCATTTGTAACAGAACTTATGGTCGGACTAGGTTGTAAGTTTGTATGTTCTATGTCCCGGCTCTGAAATTACCAGTCGCATTTGAAAAAATATTTTTGCATTTGATAGCCCAATTCTTAAAAAAGGTTATAGGCTATTTAACATCACGCTACGACCTTTAGGAGTCGAGCAAAAAGAAATAAAGTCAGAAAGAACGCTAAACAAAAATGAAGTAAAAGCATGGGCGATGCGATGTAACGGCATGGGCCGAGGGAACAAAAAATTTGACGCGGATGAAGTCAATCAATCAAAAAATCGAACACTGTACGGCCTAAAAAAAATAAAAATAAGTTTGAGAATGTGCAAACAACGCTCTTTCATATGATACCCCACATGACCTAGTAGCTCCACTTTGAATTTTTAAGACCCCTTTCACCCCATGTTGCAAAAAAAATACATATATTTTTATTTCTTTCTTATTTGCAAAATAGTTGGGTAAACGTCATCTAAAATTGTTCCAAATTTCAAGTTGATAGCACTAGTAGTTCTTGAGATATCCAGCTGTGACAGACAGACAGACAGACTGAGTCACACCATAAGGGTTACCTACTTTTTTACCATTTTGGTACGGAACCCTAAAAACAAAATATTTTATTTCATCTAAACCTACATGGGCACTTATGAAACGTCAGAAGCTAGGTGCACGGTTCCAAATTGGTCGTTTCCTAAAGAGAAGAGCCGGCAAGAAACTCCATAGGCAGAATCTAGTTACCAATAAAACAAAAAGCCATCCATCCTCGGAGACCACTAAATATTCCGAGTATATTATGATCTATATATCAGCTTAGAGAGGCTCCGAGAGCCAATGACAGGGAAGAGTCAATTATACGCAAGGCCGGCTTACAAGAGGAGATCAATTCGGCTTTATCACGACGGTGGCTGTAAGAAAGGGCGGGTTAGTTTACATTGTGTGAGCAGTGATCTCGAATATACGGCATGGAATTGAAACATTGTGTAATAAATTAAACTATAAGTAATACTGGTCAACAGAAATATAGCAAAATCTAATATTAAATTAAAAACCATAAATTAAAAAAGTAAATTTTTCAAACAATCAAAATGTATTCAGTAAATTACTTTTACTGAATACATTTTGATTGTTTGTTGACACTATGTTTAGACAACCGAGATGGCCACCTGCGGTGCACCATAGTGCCGAATACATTGTTCGCCGAACATGTGTTTTTTTTGTTTGCACACATGTTCAAGGATTCAAGACTCATTGAGCTAGTGGTTCAATTCTACAGTGTTTAAATTTACTCAAAATTAAAACTCTACTTTTTGACCTAATTACTGGTTAATTACTGGTCGGTCCAGTAATCACTGGACCGACTTCGTTCATTTTTAGGGTTCCGTACCTCAAAAGGAAAAAACGGAACCCTTATAGGATCACTTTGTTGTCCGTCTGTCTGTCTGTCAGTCTGTCAAGACCCTTTTTCTCAGGAACGCGTGGAGGTATCAAGTTGAAATTAATAACAAATACGTAAATCTATGGCCTCTAGAAGTCCTAAAAAACTCAAGCTTCTAAGTCAATGCAATAAAAACATACGGGCATTTATGCGACATATTTTGATACTCGCAAGTAAATCAAAACCTATAGGGTACTTCCCCTTGTTCTAGAATCATGAAATTTTGAAAGAAGCAAGGTAGGGTTTTGAATTTGTAATTCTGTCACATAAAAAAAATGTTTAAGTCTGTCAGTCTGTCAAGACCATTTTTCAAGGACACGTGAAGGTATCAAGTTGAAATTAATAACAAACACGTAAGTTTATAGTACCTTAAAGTTCTAAAAAAATCAAGCTTATAAGTCAACGCAATAAAAAAATACGGCCATTTTGCGACACATTTTGATACTCGCAACTGTCGCAAGTAAATCAAAACCTATAGGGTACTTCCCATTGATCTAGAATAATGGAATTTGACAAGGAGCAAGGTCTTACAGCAAAAATAAAGGAAAAGTCCGAAAACTGTTAATTTGTAATTCTATAACTTAAAAAAAAAATTCAAGTCTGTCAGTCGGTCAAGACCCTTTTTCTCAGGAACGCATGGAGATATCAAGTTCAAATTAATATCAAATATGTAAGACTATGGTCCCTTAGATTCCTAAAAAAATCAAGCTTCTATGTCAACGCAATAAAAAATGCGGCCATTTTGCAACATATTTTGATACTCACAACTGTCGCAAGTAAATCAAAACCTATAGGGTACTCGTATTTCCCGTTGACTTAGAATAATGAAATTTGGCAAGAAGCAAGGTCTTTCAGCACCTTTCAGCACAAGTACAGGAAAAAGTCCGAAACTTGTGAATTTGTAATTTTAATATTTAAAACTTTTTTTTTTGGGATCCAATGTTAAGTTTGTTTTTGGGATAAATTCTTTTCAACTACGGAACTCTTCATTGTGCGTGGTCCGACACGCACTAGGCCGGTTTTTTTGTATATCGTCAGCAAAGGCGATAACAAGTATGTGGCTGGATTTATTGCACATATGTGAGTCCAGTACCATTGAACTGATCTGATGATGGAGTCGGAAAGTAGCCACAGGAACTCAGTAATAAAACGTCGCAACCCTATCAAGATTGGGCTCGTTTGATTCGTCTTGACAAGGCTAGGACCAGAGTGGTCCTAGATGATATCCAGACTAATAGAAGCTAGTTTAAAAAAAATACACTTGTTTTTTATTTTATTTTTTTTAAATCTACTTGCTATTGTTGAATATTTCAATGATTTGTAATCTGATATTTTATTTTTTCTTGATATTTAGCAGTACCTATATATATTTTTTTTGTGGTACAATATTATATCCATAGATAAAGTATTTTCCACCTCGTAAGTGTTTTACCACTTTTGACAACAATTCCCAGTAAATTAAAACTTCACTAAGGTTAAAACTGATATAAAGACTTTTTCCTCTACTTGTGCTGTAAGACCTTGCTTTTTGCCAAATTTCATGATTATAGATCAGCGAGAAGTACCCTAGTTTTGATTAATTTGCGAGTATCAAAATATGTCGCATAAATGGCCGTATTTTTTTATCTCGTTAGAAGTTTGATTTTTTTAAACTCCAAGAGACCGTAGATCTACGTGTTTGATATTTATTATTTATTTATTTATTTATTTATTTAAAACTCTTATACTATCATTACAGGTTACAAACCTAATGCGATAGCTAAGACTACTTGTAATAATTATTAACTATTTAAAATAACCTTACATTACTAACAATTACACACTAGTACATTAATACAAAATTACTGATAACTAAAACGATACCAGTAACCTTATACAAAATTAACTTAAATATGTTTTACAGTCAAAAATATTAATTTCAACTTGATTCCTTAAGGCGTTCCAGAGAAAAAGGCTCTTGATAGACTGACAGACAGAGGGACAATGAAGTGATCCTATAAGGGTTCCGTTTTTTCTTTATGAGGTACTTAACCCTAAAAACAGCTCTCGCTCATAACTTGGACCAACAGCTTAGTTATACGGAGGTAGGCAAGAGGAATAATCGTCTAATTGTATTGGAAGCAGAGGTGAGAGTCGCTCAATTTGTTTCACTCCAGTCTTATTTACAGACAAACGGTGGATTCTCGTTATCTCCCTTATAATCAACTTTGTTATTTAATATTAAATGATTTTCTGAGAATAGAACATTTTCGGATATTTCTTTGTGATTTCGATTTTTTTTTTCCAATTACGAATGACACTAGAGTTTGATTCGGGGGAGGAAGAATTTCATTTTATATGGATTGCTGATGCTGATTCCGAGAAAGTAATTAAAGTGACTTTCGTTTATTTTTAGGGTTCCATACCTCAAAAGGAAAAAACGGAACCCTTATAGGATCACTTTATTGTCAGTCTGTCTGTCAGTCTGTCAAGACCCTTTATCTCAAAAACGCGTGGAGATATCAAGTTGAAATTAATATCAAATACCTTTCTTTCGTTCCTTTGAGTTCTAAAAAAAATCAAGCTTTTAAGTCAACGCAATAAAAAAATACGGTCATTTATGCGTCATATTTTGATAAGTAAATCAAAACCTGGGTAGTTCCCGTTGTCCTAGAATCACAGAAATTTGGCAAGAAGCAAGTTCTCACAGCACAAGTAAAAGAAAAAGTCCGAAAATTGTAAAGTTGTAATTTTATCACAAAAAAAAAATGTTTTGGGATTACAATGTTATGTTTTGTTTTGGGATAAATTCTTTTCAACTACGGAACCCTTCATTGCGCGTGGACCGACACGCACTTGGCCAATTTTTTTATTAGTTAGAGTGAATTAAAAAAGAAAGTCAGCTTTGCATTTTATACACTGAAGAGTATTATCAAAGCTATGGTTTCTGAGAACATTATTATATTGCGGAGTATTTTTTTAAAAAAAGCTTACGAAGACATATTAACTTTTCAATGTAGGACTTGAAAAGGAAGTCATTAAGATTTCTTCTGAAGTTCTTTTGTACTCCTTAAAAACAAACTCTTATTACCACCGATATTTATATATAAGTACTATTAACATGTTAGCGCGAATACTCATCTCAATATTTTTAGTCACAGATTCAAATTTACACAGATCGACTTCGAACTAAGCAAGAAATTAGTAAAATCGCGGACTTATTTTGAATACATGCGCGCTCAGCAATATCTACTACTGCGCATGTACTAACAGCTGCCACGTCGTACCGCAAAAAGGCACGAGCAAAATATACGTTCAGCCAAACATATACATATGAATATTCTATAATAATGATAATCTGTACGTGACTAATTTATAAAACTTTTCTCAAATAATAAAAACTCTGCGTTGAGCTGAAGAGCCGGAGTTAAAAATACAAAAAAAAATGAAAAGTAAAAGGCACTAGTGCGAAAAAGTGGCACTTTCCGCACAATTTGGCTGCTTGGACAACGCTCTATTCGAGCACATGCATTGTATAAAATATTATGAGCTTTTAATTAAATATTTCACGACACTATTAATTTTACAGTACGACTGTCGCGCTCGACTAATAGTCAAACGTGATGATAAAATTGCTAATAATAGGATTGCGAGGATCCACTGAATGCAAGATTCGCACGAGTGGGTTGTTGTGGCGATGCTAGAGGGAGGCCTATTATGTCCAGCAGTGGACATCTTTCAGCTGAGTAATGATGAATTTTAATAGTAAATACTCACAGTTAACATTAAGTGTGATTCTCTTGCTGACAGCGGGCGGCACGTCATTGGCCGCGATGCACAGGAACGCGCCCATCTGTCGACGATCCACGCGCCACAGGGGGAGAGAACTGCCCGTGTAGCTCTCAACTAGACAACAAGAGAAAAATATAAACGCTGTAGTCACAATAATAAGCATTTAAACAAAGTTAAAGGCTGGCGGATCCGTGTCTGTGTTCCACGCTCCACAGGGAGAGAGAACTGCCCGTGTAGCTCTCAACTAGAAAACAAGAGAAAATATAGACGCTGTAGTCATAATATGAACATTTAAAACAATTTAAAAACCGAAATTTAACGAACAAAATGCGACTATCGACCAATAGAAATTGATTTATATTCCACCTAAATTATTATCCACTCCTGAAATTCCGAGACGGAATTCCGACTGTATATAGCCGGTCTAAGAATATCCTTCACAAAATGGGTCTTTAAAACTTTCTACGCTTAGTAATCAATATACTTGACAACCGGATTAATGATTAAGACACTATTAATACAAGGGCAAAGGGTAATCTCGTTAAGGACTGGTCCTATAGTATGGATAAACCTTAAGGGACGGAATAATGAACCGATACGAAAATAGAAGTTGACAAGTATGGATTAAAGATAAGCGTCCTATAATAGAATTGTTGATTATTATAATAACTATGTGATCCGAAAGACAGTTATTGAAATTGTCTTTTATTTAAATCAATCAATCTGCCTAGCCTTTTCCCAACTATGTTGGGGTCGGCTTCCAGTCTAACCGGATGCAGCTGAATACCAGTATTTTACATGGATCGACTGCCTATCTGACCTCCACAACCCAGTTACTGGGTAATACGATACCATTGATAAGACTGGTAGTCAGTCTTTCGGGGTTTTGACGACCCGTAACGACTGTCAAAGATCCACGAATGACAGCCGGACCAACGGCTTAACGTACTTTCCCAGGCACGGAGGAGTCTCAGTAATGCAAAGAAAAAAAAAACGCAACGACTGCGCCACATCGTATCATTCGCCCGATGTGTGTAGCTTCGCGCTTCGCCTACGCTGCAGCTACGGCGTAGGCGATGACTACGGCCTACACCGTTCAAAAGCAAGCTCGTTAGCACATTGCCTACTGCTACGCAGCGCTTCAGTCCTGGTACAAAAAATTCAGAAACACTCCTTGTGTGGAGAATTAAGAAATACCAGAACTGCTGCTGCTTGGAAATATTACTGCCATTTTTGAATCACAATCCAAAAATAACTGAAATGAAACGTTTTGATCAAAGCGAGACTCGCTCCAAAAACTTTTGCAATAGTATCATGACAAATGATTTCTTTTGTTTTCCATTTCTGGTGACTTGAAGGCCTCAAGTATGCAATGTTCCGGACCATTGGCTCTTGAGATTTTCTCTTACAATTCATATAACGCGTATTTTTTTATAAATAGGCTTTTGTGAGTACACCGAATTTCAATACATTATGAATGATGTGAGATTTTCCAAGAATTCTGTGTTAGAAGTAAGTACTTACTTTAATAATACTGTTGCTGTGGATATTCACATTACGATAATGTATTGATTTTTCTTTATAATATTAGCAAAAGAATACCTTCTTAAGATAGCTTATCCTTATTCACATATCAGCTAACGGTTGGCTTGGAACAGAACAGAACAAAATAGAACAGTAAACAGTTCTATTTTGCCATAATTTTGTTAAATAAAATTAAATGTTTATTTCTGTAAGTAGATCTATGTTTTAAGACACTTTTATACGTCAATATTTTTGGTCAATATTATGAAACTTGATGGCGCCAGCATTTCCTAGCTGACTGATCCCTAAGAAGAAACGCCGAAACAAACTTCTGAGTTTCTCATGATTTGGTCATGGTCTCTTTTAAAGTCTAAACATTATACAGGGTGTAAGAGTAAACAGTGGCAATCTTTTACGGGGTCATTGTACTCATCATTTTGAGCAACTTTTACTATGGAACCAAACCTGAAATCACGAAAAAAACAGATGGTCCCAACATTTTGACGAATTATGCAAACATAAATGTAAGTAGCAGCTGATTTTTTTTCGCAATTTCAGGTTTGATACCACATTAAAAGTTGTTCATAATGATGAGTTCAATGACCCCTTAAAAATTACCACTGTTTACACTTACACCCTGTACTATTATTAGGATTTTATATGAGTCCGACAATACAAGGCCATGTCTGGAAGGGTCTTTTGGACAAAAAGCCATTGCAGCTTCGAGTTGACCTGTTCCAACAGACGGCATGCATGCATCAGTAATCGTGTAAACAATTTGCAATAAACAATTTGAATTGAATTGAATTGAATTGTAACTCAACCCTATTTTAGGGAGCTCAATGAGCTAAACTTTTAGGAACCAAACACAATGTCATAATATAATTTTTTTAATATATAATTTTAAAAAAATTACAAAAAAAAACAACCGACTTTAAAAATAAATACTACAAAGTGAAAAATAACTTTAATTTTGGAAGTCGGTGTCTTTGGATCTGTATTTTAGTGTTTTGCCACCGACTTCCGAAATTAAAGTTATTTTTCACTTTGTAGTATTTTTTTTGAAAGTCGCTTGTTTTTTTTTTGTAAAAAAAAAAAAATATTTTTCACTTTTTAGTGGGTCAGCTTGTAATTTATCTAAATTACAATAGCCTAATGTCAACTGCTCATCACCTTTTACAAAATATTGTTTTTCCCGATACAAGGACGTTAGTTGTCGAGGAGTTCCCCTAGTAAGGAACCAGGAGAACTGGAACTGATGGTGGAGTCACCATCAACTCCACTTCACCATTTATACATTGTGACGAGTATAAATTGCAATATTATAGTAATCGAATCGCAACCTACGTGAAATACGTATTATTGAGTAGTTCAGATGGCCATCTATGGTCTTCCTCATCAGTTCCACTTCACCAAATGGTGCTTTCCGGGAGCAAATGCACGAGTTACTATAAAAAATACCCAAATCGCTGTAGGTGTGCCTATAGAATTTGAGGATTTCCCTCGATTTCCATGGGATCCCCTCATCAGATTCTGACTTGTTGACAATGGGACCACCTCGAGAGCACACCCTTTCAAACAAAAAAATAATTTTCAAAATCAGTCCACAATTGTCGGAGAAATCGGTGTACATACATAAAAAAAAATATATACGCGACGAATTGATAACCTCCTCCTTTTTGTTTTTGAAAAGTCGGTTAAAAAGAAAAGTCCTGACTGACTGACTCATCAACGCCCAGCCCAAACCATTGGACCTAGAAAGCTGAAATTTTGCATTGAGGTTCCCTTTATAATTTAGACAAGGAATAAGGAAGGATTTTAGTTTCCGTGGCATATTTTCCAACATCCACGCGGTCGCCCGCGTGAGAAGTGCTAGTTTAAGATAAAATTTTACATTGTTGTTTGCGTAAGTGGTCTACAACATTTTCTAAAAAAAAGCCTTATGTTGTTTGTTTGTAACCTACCTTTATAAAAATCTCTGCTGCCAACTTTCTTCAGCAGCATAGGCTCGTGATCCTCCCTCCTCCACGTGATCTTAGGTGGAGGGTGTCCGGATGCTCTGCAGATGAGGGTCACGTTGTCCAACTCCTGCGCCGACACGTCCGCTGAAGTCTCCTCGTTGATGATGTCAGGAGGTACTGTGAAGTAGAAGATGAAGGTTAGATATCGCACGTGACACTGTTTGTCTACCGAACCTAGAACGGGACATCAACGAGAAAAAGGTGGCAGCGCCGAAGTAACAACAGTACTTTTACTACGGGCGAATAATCTCGTTTCTCGTTGACGTCCCTGTCAAAATCGTGAAAACTGTCAAATCGTGTTGTCATTCATACTTCGTTCGGGACCCGAACCAATCATCCATCCGTAGGTGATACAGAGTAGAAAACGCCTGTAATTAAGGGCGAAACTACGGGCTTCGTGCTTAGGCAGTAGACCCCCGGGGCGGTAGCCATACAGTCTTGAGCCTCGTCCACGGCCTTGAGCGATGTGACTTGCGTCAAACAACACGTGCGCGCTTCACTTGTTTCCGCCTGACGTTCCGCAAGTCACTTCGCGGTAACCCATGGTGTCGTGCTCTAAACAACTTCTTTCATTTGTTTTTTCCGCAGTTGCTGTCGCAAGATGCGTGTCGCTTGAGTGTGTAACTCATGCCCATGGGGTAATGCTGACACTTCACTTGCCGTACTTATCCAAATATTCGCACAATTAGGCATTATGAAACACAAGGTTAATTTTCTAATACCTACCAAAATAACGCGAATATTGTACAAATACGCTATGCGTATTATGTACCTACCATCAAAATAAAGTCTTGGTCTGTTTCCTCCGTTGTTAGTTTTGGAGTTCTGTGCTGTCATGCAAGTCGACGAATTATTTATTTATGTCGCATAAAACAAAAGTTCCACTGTAAACAATTTACCAGCAAACATATTATTATACAAAACAGAGTAGGTACATAAAAAACTTGCTTTATCAAATATCTTTTTGAACGCAACAAAAATATTCGAACATACAGAAAATAAACAAAATTCCTGGTATTTTCACGTTTAATTCTACCAGATAGGCCAAATGCATTAAAAAAAACAATGCCTGCAGAAAAACTCGAACGCCCAATATACGTGAAAAATCCGTAAAAATGTCACACGAATATGCAGGGCAGATTGCAAGCAATTTTTGCAGGAGTATATTTTTCCACATTTAAAGATTTGCCTGAGTCAGTGCTGTAGTTCGAGCACTCGTAAAAATACGCTTATGAGTGCTCGAGTCAACTCGAGTGAATCGCTCCAGTTTGCTCGAATCACTTTCTTATTTACATAATATAAGTGTGTCGTGTTAGATCGGAGAGGTTGCGACTGTTTTTTATTGGTATTTAACTTTTCCTTTGTGCGATGCGATGCTCAGTTTATTGGCAGGGGAACTTAATAGGGGAGGGAAAAGAGTGTGGTATTGAGGACATGTTCATTTAGCGGTGTTTTGGTTATGTCTTTTAGGTAAATGATTGAATTGAAGCATAGTTTTCCGAGTTAGTTACTCGATTCTCATTTGAATAAGATAGTTGTTTATTAAACATTGGAACATTTTTCTCTTAACGCCCTTCATAGTTTGATCTAAAATCAAGTTTAGGTTTATTATTTTAAAATATGGCAAAATGTCATCGCACAAGAATATTTATTCACCTACCACGTTTGCATTACCGCATTTAAAACAAATAAATGACTTTGATTTTAACACTTTATAAATTCCTAAGACCTGTTTTTTAGCAAACTGTTGCTTATTTCCCCACAAAAGTTACAAAAGTAAGCCAAAATCGATAGCTATCAAGTTGGTCGAACACTCCCAGCGATGAAACTTGAGGCGTCTGGCCAAAACTTGTTTTGGGCTCGTTAATAGATTGAATCAGAACAATTAACAATTTTGCTTCGCTGAACACGGCTTTTACCTTTCACCAAATGTCGATGAGGACCGTCTGTGGGGAACATTCTGTAGCAGCAGAAATATTTATTTATTATTTAAGGATTACCAACGAGATACATTACAATTATCTTCTAAAATAATAAAACTTGTATAATAAATACGTTAATGATATGCTTGTAAAAATTTATTAATTAATTCATTTCTATTTTTACTTCAGACAACAACATACATTACATTACATTATTATATATTATATTATTATTATTTTACATTAAATTTCTACATTTTGTTAGTAAAATATCTTATAACTAGTGTTAGTAGTACACAAACAAGGAGAAGAACAGTAGGTGACTGAGGCAGGATGTGCAGAGAACGATAAAGCAGGCAATAATAAGCCACCGGAAAATTCTCGCCACATTGTGCCTAAGAAAAGGGGGGTAAGGGCTCTCCACCACTGT